>CM045747.1:4585581-4595581 GCA_024760905.1 Plotosus lineatus | reverse complement strand
AGCGAGGGCAGAGTACACCTTGGACGGCTCGCCAGGCCATCACAGGGCGGAAACACGCTGACGGCTGTGCGGCTCCTCTTTTTGAAAGTCTGCAATGGTTGTTTCACATGAATCTCCCACCAGAGACAGTAAGAGACACGGCCGGGTGACAACCCGCATAACTATTAATACATAACTATTGATATATAAAGTATTGCAGGGTCAGTGGTGGCCCGGTAGTGAGGTGCTGGATTACCGATCCTAAGGTTGTGTCGGTAATCCTGCACCTTACCACCGGGCCACGACAGCCCCTGAAATACTTTATATATTAATGGTTGTGTATATTTGTTAACATACTTGCATTTTTCTGTATTTTGTGGGTGTGGCTAAATCAAAATCTACTGTACCTTGGTCTTGTTTGATAAATTACTGAACTTCTGACTGGAATTTTACTTCCATACTGGTCTCCTCATATCCAGCACAATGGGAAGCACGATACACGCCCGATTTGTCACCAGCAATCAGCCGCTCTATCTCGCCTCTCACATGGTTAGAACCGTCCACAGTGGCGTTCAGCAGAATATGGCAGATCTAGGGGTGCCAAATATCGCAATTGTTGATCCACGTTGATCCGCATTGTTGGATCGGGACCCCAGTGCTGTAATCTCATCGCATTGTAAAGTTACATTCCATGATGGGTTTGATCCATTAAGTCACTCGGTGTATATCGCAGCTGGCGCCACTTTATCTGACCAACCAACCAACCAAATAACGAACTGTCATGTTCAGAGGAAATGAGAAATTGCCATATAAGTTTTTATAGGAAATACATTTTCATGAAGAAAACAAATCGCAAATTGATTTACTGGAATAAACCAGTGTTTGTGGACATTGGTGCCGCCTCCTGTGTAGACGGTCTGTATAGAGTAAGCATGTGGTAATGTACTGCTGGGATGCCTTTAAAGAGAATTCAACACATTTTACACATAATTGGTTCGAACGTATTGCCAGAAACACATTATACGGTGTTTTATATACCACAAGGTGGGATGGATGTTGCTAAATAATACTCAGGACAGTAGGTTGAGGGAGCGATTTAATATAGTGACATCCATAAAGTCTGGGATGAATAAATATTTTCATATATACTGCACAGAAATATACAAGAAGAACACCAAACCAAGAGCTTTATGGTTTTGCTTTACATTTTTAATTGATTACAGCATTATCCCAACACTGCAGGGTGGATAATGCAGCGGGATTTGATTGATCTGCCACATGGGGCTATAAAAGCCCATTTTATACCCCACGGAGCAGATCAGCGTGATCTTGCTTCTAGTACCCGAGTGGTGGACGTACTGATCAAAAGGACAAGGTCCAAGGCACCACACTCCCACTGTGCCACCACACTCCCACTGTTGGGCACTTGAGCATGACCGTTAACCCCCAACTGATCTGTGGAATAAACAATTACAGTGGGACCTTGACGAAACGAAATTAATCCGAGCTCATAAGTCAAAATGTTCATTAGATAAAACAAAAATTCCCATCGGAAGTAATAGAAAACAAGTTAATCCGTTCCAACCCCCTCCCAAACTCATATAACCTGCCACAACCATGTATATTTGACCTAATATATTAAAGATAAACATGTAAAAACAATAAATATTTCATAATAATACATATATATTAACATTAATAATAATTAATAATAAATAATAATAAAACAAGAATAAACAATAAGTCAACTAACTCTTCCGATCATCGACTGCGGCAAAGTTTTCACATGGACAGGCATGAGGTGGTGCGTATCAAAGAAGGAGGAGGAGGAGAATTTTGTGTATGTGCATGCTATGAATGCCGCTATGAATGCCAGCGAGGAAAGGCTCGTGGTGAGTCTCACAAGGCCAGTGCTTCTCAAATAGTGGGGCGCGTTCCCCTCGGTGTGATGCCAAAGGGGGCGCATATGTCCCTGGGGAACATGCTTTTTTTGCCATACTGTACTAGAATTAGGTGTAATTGCACATCCTCTACAGTAGGTGGCAGTGATGCTCTCACTGTGTTCCCTATGGTGTAGGGAAAAAGCACCAAGCAAATGATATGAAGTGCAGTCGACATTATTTATAATCGCTGCGGGGTGCTGGGGGGGTGTGAAATTTATTTATTTATTTATTTTTTGCTTCCTAGAAGGGGCATCACACCCCCAGTGCGGCTAACTGGGTTATCAAAGGCGGGCCATGTCTCTCACTGTCTATGGTGAGAGGCATGTAAAAGAACCATTGCTGACTTTCGTAAAGAGTAGGCTGCAAAGCCGTCAGCGTGTTTCTGTCCCTTGCTAAAAGGGTTGTGACAGGAAGGGCATCCGACGTAAAAAACCTCTGCCAAATCAAAAACGTGTGAATCAAATGATTCGCTGTGGCGACTCCCGAGTAAAAGGGAAAAAGCTGAAAGGAAGACAGACAGACAGAAGGGGCATCACAGACAATAATTGAGAAGCACTGCACATGGTGTTCTCGAAGCGCGGCGGAATACACGGAGAAGAATATGAGGCTAATTGGCCTGGAAAAGCCATTTCCCCAGCAGTGCTCGTAAATCAAAATTTTGCTGGTTGGATGGGGCGGATTTTTGGTGTGTGATTTTTGAAGCTCGTGTCATGGAAGATTTGTTATAAAAGTGACCACTTTGTTTGTGTGTGTGTGTGTATATATATATATATATATATATATATATATATATATATATATATATATATATATATAGACAGCACAGTGGTGTCTTGGTTAGCACATCCACCTCACAGCAAGAAGATCCTGGGTTCGATTCCCAGCTCGGGAGTTTCCGTGTGGAGTTTGCCTGTTCTCCTCGTGCTTGTGTGGGTTTCTTCCGGGTTCTCCAGATCCTCCCACAGTCCAAAAACATGCACAGTGGGCTAATCAGCTGTTCCAAATCTCCCCTAGGTGTGAGTGTTAATGTTGGTCCTGCGATTGCCTGACGAGCTGTCCAGGGTGTACCCCACCCTTACTCAGAGTCTTCAGAGATGGGTGCCAGCCTCCCTGCGACCCTAATTAGTATCATTATAAAATGAATGAATTAATGAGTAAATTATGACAGTTGTGAAGATTGAGTTTATTTCCTGATGCCTGTTCTACTGCGGTTTATAAAGTCAGCTATAAAGCCGTAGACCTTGCGCGGGACATTTCGCTGATAAATGATTTAATGAATGACGATGAATATTATAAATGGCTTTCACTCTTGGCTTTACCGGAATTTTCTCCTTCCTGAAATAATTCCCTGGATGTCCTGGCGCTGATCTTGTCTCCTGACTGAGGTTTTCTTGGTCCATGTCGACCCTAATGATGGCTGATGTCATGCGGCTTTTACGACTCAATTCGTGCGAGTTGTGCGTCTGTATTCCTGCGAGAGGTCACTAAAAGCTTTTTTTTTTTTTTTTTTTAATTGAGGCGATAGGAAGTGAACATGAGTTTTCCTGTAGATGTTCGCTTTGCTCCAGCACCGAGGCTTTTAAAAATAAATGTTAAATGCAGCGATAAGATGTGAATAGGTGATTCTGATTCTGTTCCATTCCGAATGGCAGAAAAAATAAATTGATTCCTTCTTCTGTCGATGTTCACAGGTGGACCGTCAGTCTCAGTTCATCCAGGGATACAGAGTTTTATACAGGCAGACATCAGGGCTGTCCTCGCCCGGGCCGTGGCAGACCCAGGATGTCAAAGTTTCCTCAGAGAGGGCTATCGTGCTGTCTTCACTGAAGAAAGGCATCGTGTATGAGATCAAGGTTCGACCGTACTTTAATGAGTTCCAGGGAATGGATGGCGAATCAAAGACCGCAAGGACCACTGAAGAACGTAAGTGCTACTACAGGACCATTAATGAGGTCATGTTTTGTTGTTGGTGGTGGTGGGGAGTGAGTATGGCCCGAGTTCCTCTCTTTTAGATTTTGGCGGTGATCCCGATCAAATTGTGTATCCAGGAATTTTTTCAAGATTCTTTAACATTGTGAGATAGTAGTCGTTGAGTTTTTGTGTAATTTCTGTTATTATTATTATTAATTTTACAGCTTAGAAGGGGTTTAAAATGCATCTCAAATAATTCTTTGTAGTCTGAAGATTGGTTTCAGAGAAAATTAATTTTGCTTCGACTCTGTCCTCCATAATTATTGGCACCCCTGGTTATGACATGTTAAAATGTTATTGCTGAATCGACTCTCACACTGAAAAACGTAACCTTCAAACACAAGTGAATTTCAAAGGTGCTTAAAAAAATCCCTGACTAAGAAATAATTATTTTTCATAAAATCACCTGCTCCACAATTATTGGCACCTCTGACAATTTCTTGGAAAATAAATGCCATTCATTTTATGAACTGCTTAATCCTAATTAGGGTCGCAGGGAGTCATCATCTCAGCCGACTGTCGGCAAAGGTAGAGCGACCCCCTGGACAGCTTGCCAGGCCATTGCGGGGCAGAAACATGCTGACAGCTATGCAGCTCCTCTTGACAAAAGCCAGCAACGGTTCTTTTACATGAACCTCCAGCACAGACAATGAGAGACTCGGTCAGTCTTTGATAATCCAGTTAGCGGCACTGGCTTGGGGGGGGGGGGGGTGTGTGTGTGTGTAATTGAAGTCTTTCTGTCATTTCTACAGAAGTTTACAAAGTTGATCAGAGTATCTGGGAACATTTAATTAGTAATTCATCTCTTCCTGTTTCCCTGGGGGGGAAATATGACGTGACTCAGAGGCCGGTTGTCTTATCCACTCTCTATTGAAGTCAGACAGATGTGTGTCTGTATTCTCCCGTCCTGTGAAACATTACAGGAGAAGATCAGGTGATGTTTTGTTGGTAAAGGTTGTTGTATGAAACATTAACATCAGGGGTTGAGAATTGTGGATCATATGATGTGATTATAAAATAATTATTTCTTAATGTGGGATTTTATTCCCAGTGAATAAATACACTTGAATTAAAGGTTGGAATTTCCTCTTTTTTCTAATATATATTCTCTAATATATATATATATATATATATATATATATATATATATATATATACACACACACACACACACACACACAGTGGTACCTCACCTTACGAAATTAATCCGTTCCAGAGCCTTTTTCGGAACCTGCATTTTACGTAAATTGAACCGCATTTTACATGTAAAACCCGTGATTCGTTCCAAGGCTCCCAATACTACCCCCTAAATAATTTAAAAATGATAAAAGCATACCTTTTAAGACTTCTTTCGGCTTCAATATCATACCGATGGTAGACGGGTTTGGCCAAATTCCTTTGCGAGATCACTCGAGCCCGTTTTTTCTTCTCACTCGCACCGGAAATCACACGTGTGTGTGTGTGTGTGTGTGTGTGTGTGTGTGTGTGTGTGTGTGTGTGTGTGTGCGTGTGCATGCGCGTGTGTGTTGACCATGTCTTCTTAGCAGAGTTATAATCTTACACATGCTTATGGAAGTTTAAAAACCTGAGTCAAAAGATAAACCATGAAACAACAGTAACTCTGTCCTTGACACGAAAAGTATCGTGGTAGATACGGCTCCATAATAGCCAATGGGAGGAAGCTGCGTCATCCCTCCTAGCCAATGGGAGGCCAGAGGGCAAGATGTTTGAACATCATGGATGGGAGAGCGGCTCATGCATTGTTTGAATGGCGTGTTCAAATGTTCAAATGGTGCGGTTGAATTTTTAAGATGGCGCTTTCCGAACGTGAACTTGTTTCGTATCCAGAGACAAAAATTTTAGTCAATGCATTTCGTAACCTGAATTTATAAGAAGCTAAAGAACACATCACAATGTGGCCTGGTGGTAAAAGTGCTGGATCACTGATCCCAAGGTTGGGAGTTCAAGCCCCACTATCACTGGGTTGTCACTGCCCCCCCCCCCCCCCCCCCCCAGTGCCCCTAACTGGGTTATCAAAGGCCGGCCATGTCTCTCACGGTCTGTGGTGTGAGGTTGATGTAAAAGAACCATTGCTGACTTTGGACAAGAGCTGCATAGCCGTCAGCGTGTTTCTGCCCTGCGATGGCCTGGTGAGCTGTCCAGGGGGATGCTCTGCCCTCACCTGGAGTCGGCTGTATGGGCGCCAGCCGCCTCGCGACCCTAATTAGGATTAAGTGGTTACAGAAAATGAAAATGATAAAGCATACATCTTAACTAGGGGTGCCAATAATTACGGAGGGCAGTTTAAAAAGTTGGTGGTGTAGTGGTTATCACTTTTGTCTCACGAGAAGAAGATCCTGGGTTTCGAGTCCTGTTGCAGGCTGAGGACATTTCTGTGTGAAGTTGGCATGTTTTCCCTCTGCCTGCATGGGTTTCCTCTGGGTCCTGTGTTTCCTGCTGCAATCCAAAGACATACACATTGGGCTACGTGGCGGTTCCAAACTGCCCCTACATGTGAGTGTGAGTGGTTGTGTGTGGAGCTCTCTGATGGACCGGCGAGCTGTTCAGTGTGCGCTTTGCCTTCATCCAGAGTTGGCTGGGATAGGGTTAGGGTTTGTTTTTACATTTCATGTAAAATTGTCCAAATAACCTTCAATATGAAAGCATTCGTCTGTCCGCGACTGCATCGTAGACGTCTGCGTATGCGTACTTGCCTGTCGGAAGTCTCACGTTGGACACCCAGCTGCTGTTTCAAATCCAGCGATCACCACAGTTCACGTACATCGGTCCGTCGTGCGAGACTGTTCGAAGTGATACGACTGACATGCAGCTCTCGTGACTTTTTATGCTTGTGCATGTTTGGATTCGTGGCGTTTCTTGTGCCTTTTGCACGTAGCTTGTATTTTTGCCTATTTCCGCCCATGAAAGACCCGAGCTTGGTACGCCGAATTCCTGATTCCTGATTGGCCACAAGTTTATGGAAGTATTTTTTGGGTGGATGTTCTGATAAACATTGTGCCAGTGTGAGTTGAAAGCAGTCGTTTCATCAGAATATACAGAGTACCGCGTGTTCGCCGTCGGCTCAGGATGGACTCCTGGCTTTAAATTATTAAATGATTAAATCAAAGAACTAGTTCTCGAGCACAAATTCTTCCAACCCGGGCAATTCCCTATGTAAATCTTTCATTCTTTCGTTTTCTAAGCCGCATAATTCTCATTGGGTTCGCGAGAGGGGGGGCTAGCACCCATCTCAGCTGACTCTGGCCGATGGCAGTGTACTCCCTGGAGGGCTCGCCAGGCCATTGCAGGGCCCTAAACACACCAAAAAAAAAATGCCCAAAATAATCCTTTCAAAAATAACTGAATTCCGAATTTGATCCTGATAATCTTCCAAGCCTAAAGGGACCGTCCGTATCCAAACCCTGGTAGAAGTCTGGTAGAAGTTTCCTGGCAATGTATTTCATTTAAAGTAAACACAATTAACAAATGAACGAACAATCAAGCACAAAAACCGTCGGGGAGACATGACCTTCTTAACAGAGCTTGACCAGAGAGCGCTCGAGATAATCCGCTCCGGAAACAGGATCCTCTGAATTTTGAATTTTGGTATAAATAACATCTCGGTCGTTGTAGACCCTGCAGAGAGGCATCAAATCCAAAAGTTGGCACGACCCACCCGATCATACTGACGGCTCAGACCGTCCAGCGAAACTCAGTGAGGCGATGAAAGGGGATTATTCAAGGGGCGAGGGGAAGATGGAAAAAGTGGAGTGATGTAGAAAGGCTTGGCAGGGCGATGCGTGCATCATTTTATTTATATTCATATTTATATTTATATTTATATAGTATATACTATAGTCTTTGTACTTGTTTCGTTTTGTTCCTGATGGCACTGTGGATTTGGTTTCTTGTAATAGCGGGTGTCGATGACACAATTCAAAGGCGATTAATACACGGTCTGGGCACAGAGCCCAGATCCGCCGTGCACGCATATGCCAAGCCCTTTTTGGCCGTGTGCTGTCTCATCCCATGCGGTAATGACTTTAAAGATCAAAGACTTTCAGTTTTTAAAAGATTTTTGGTCTGGAACGCATCCTGGTTACAGACGGCGCTTGTTTTCTGGAGGTAGTAGTGCAATGCACCGGCTGAATTCTTTGCACAGGGACATCGGCAGAGTGGGTCGTGCGTCTGTCTAAAAGCAAGAAGGTCCCGGGTTTGAGTCCGTGGTGTTTCTGGGTGGAGTTTGCATGTTCTCCGCGTGCTACTTTGTGGCTACTCCGGTTTCCTCCAGTGGTGGCTTAGTGGATAAGGCGATGGGTTGCTGATCTGTAGATCAGCAGTTCAAGTCCCACTATCACTACTGTTGGGCCCTTAAGCAAGGCCCTTAACCCTCAATTGTTCAGTTGTATTCAATCAAAAAAAAAAAAAAAAAAGATAATTGTAAATCGCTCTGGATAAGAGTGTCTGCCAAATGTTGTAATGTCCTCCGGGTTCCTCCCTCAGTCCAAAAACCTTCACATTAGGTTAACTGGCAGTTCCACATTGCCCCTGGCTGTGTGTAGCTCTGTGATGGTCTGGTGAGCTGTTCAGGGTGTACCATGTTTGCACCCAGAATCAGCTGTGATTGGCTCCGAGCTTCCAACGACCCGAGTCGGGTTAAGCGGTTTTACAGACTTAGAGATTGCAATCTCAGAGCAACATGACAAATATTAACCATAATTAGGGTCGCGAGGAGGCTGGTAGCAATCTCAGCTGATTCTGGCTAAGGGCGGGATACACCCTGGACAGCTTACCAGGCCACTGCAGGGTCAATACTCGCACAACCATTCACTCTCACACTCACCTTCGGTGATTTAGAACGGCTAATTAACCTGCTAATTTACATAATTAGCACAAACAGTTCGCTGAATGTTTGGACCGTGGGAGGAGACAGGAATACCCGGTGGAAACCCAGACAGGTTCTGGTAAGGTAAAGTAAGTCTGTTTGGCTTTTCACACCTGAGCCATCATCAGGCCAGGACTTAACCCCCTGTAGCATGAAGTGATGAGGAGTCCCAGTACTTTTTTACCGGTACCCAATGGTTCTGCTGGGTGGATGGAGGCTCTCTTGTGGTTACGACCTTGTCCAGAACCTCTCGACATGAGTCCAACACCCTAACCACGACACTACCGGCCCAACATACAAGCACCGGTGGAACGTTCATACTGCACACAGAAATGCCCTCACCGGGATCGGGATTCAAACCTTGGACCTTCCTGCTTGAGCTAAAGCTTAAATATAAGACCACAAGCTGGGACTGACCAATCAGAATCGAGCATTCCATTGGGCCATGTAATTGTACTTCATAAGCAAAAGGCTCGTACGGAAAATTAATGGTCCAATCAGATTTGAGAATCCAGCGGTGCTTTTTGATATAAGTATTTTATTGCAGTATTTCCCTCGTCTTCTTCACAGTCTTATAGTCCACGGGGGGGAAATGAGATCAAGTTAACGAGCTTCTCCGAATGCAGAAATGACTTCAAATGAATTTTACATAAATACTGTACACCTTTCCAGGCATAAATAAACACAGGAAACGGTTCCCTCCAGACCGCCGCCGCCGCAGTAAAACGGACACGTTTTCACTCAGTCGTACATCACCATGCTAATGGCGCTATTAACATCGCCCGCGTCGCCGCCCTCTAAACGAGAACTTTGTATTGTTTGGCTCGGATACGCATAATGACGAGCGGCTAAATGATTCGCAGCATTAACTTTGAATGACATTGAATACGTCGGGAGCGCTAAGAGATTAAAGTCACCTGCAGGTCTGAAGCAAAGCTAGCTTCCGCCAGCCGCGCTTGTGGGGTGGGGGCGGGGGTGGGATTTATTTTTGGTCATTTGGCTGTAATTTGTTGAGATTGTTGCTGGTTTTGCTGTGTGTGTGTGTGTGTGTGTGTGTGAGAGAGAGAGAGAGAGAGAGAGAGAGAGAGAGAGAGAGAGACGAGCCATAATTGAGCTGTCAGAATTCTGTTGTGTTGTGACTTTCCAGTTTCCCAGAGCAGAAATTTCTTTTCGTTCAGAAAACGTTATTTTTCACGACACCATGTCATTACGCCTTTCACTG
>CM045747.1:4578081-4580581 GCA_024760905.1 Plotosus lineatus | reverse complement strand
TTCCGTATGATGTTTTTTGTCTCCAGCACCGTGGGCTGTTTGCTCATAAACTCACAGCATGCGCTCATTTAGCGCCCACAGTGTTAGCATTACCCTAGCATCAAATAATTTCCATCTACCGTATACATGTGTGTTTGTGTGTGTGTAAAATTTATTCACAGCATCCTTTACTAAAATAAACACCACTTACAACTCTGAGGGCAGGTGTAAATAATTTTCTATATCAGTGGTTCTGACAGTCATACAGCTGCAGATCACACGTTTATATTAGCACGCTACGTCTAATTCATCACAATAACACAGTACAATGTGAAAGGAAATGAACAGATATAAAGATGTGAAATTGTAATCATGATGAAATTTAGCCTCAACGGCTATCAGGTTTGTGCGATGAGATCAAAGGGAAGAAATGTTTTGTTGAATCTGAATCGGTTGTATTGTGAGAAATGAAGCATTTTTATAATTTTGTTTTATTTTTTTCAAAACCAAACATATTTCATATTTCAGATTCAGATTCGTGGGCGACGTGTCAGGATCATAATCTTTAACATCAGGTCCCATCTATCAAACTACGCCTACTTAAAAATGCACAGTACAGGGATCTCTTGCTACTTCGTGCTTCAATTCATGCGCCTTCAGTGCATCGCGTTTTTTTTTTTTTTTTTTTTTTTTTTTTTTTTTTTTTTTTTAATATTCATGGAATTAAAAACTAAGGCAATTAAGGAAGGGGGAAAAGTTAAGGAAAATGCCACAAAAACAAGGAGAATTATACAAAGAAACACCCAAACAAACAAAAACAAAAAACACACCCCTTCCCCCACCCCGTCAAAATTACTTCCATTGTTATGTGAGGTGTGCATCTGTGTGCGTGCGCGTCTGTATGTGTGTGTATTTATATTTTATTTACATCTTATGCATTATTTTTGAATGTTTAATTGTTATTATAAGCTTATATAACATTGAATCTGTATTTATTGATATTATATACACATGTGGGCAGTGGTGGTCTAGTGGTATAGGGCGCTGGATCACTGATCCAAAGGTTGGGGGTTCGAGTCCCACTCTCCATAAGGTTGTCACTGTCCCCCCCAGTGCAGCTAACTGGGTTATCAAAGGCCGGCCATGTCTCTCACTGTCTATGGTGTGAGGTTCATGTAAAAGAACCATTGCTGACTTTCGACAAGAGTAGGCTGCAAAGCTGTCAGCGTGTTTCCGCCCTGCGATGGCCTGGCGAGCTGTTCAGGGTGTACGTTGGCCTCGCCCGGAGTTGGCTGGGATGGGCGCAAGCCTCCCCGCGACCCTAATTAAGATCAAGCGGTTACAGAAAATGAACTGAACTGAATATACACATACAGTATACATGTATGTATACGTCAGTCAGGTGGGGGTTGATCCTACTTCACGGAATTTGGTGGTCGCAGGAGGATCTTGGTCCCAATTAATCACAGAAAGTGACGGATCCCTGTATATCATAATGTGGGTTGAGTACCTACTACCCAGGCATGATGTTTCCTGCACGCCGACCTGGATGTTTGTAGCATTAGCTATGCTAGTTACAATATTTCGAATAAATGTACATCAGCTTTCAGCTAAAAAAATCTAGCTGATTTAAGCTCCACCTACTAGATAATGGTACATTAATAATCAGTTGCATAATTAGGTATTTAATAGAAGGCTGTAATGCTGTCAGGACGTTTTTACCTAGCGTTGGCCTTGTGAGTTTTTCCAGGTATGTGCACTGCCTTTGTACTGAGTTGACTGAGATAGGTACCAGCCTCCTTGTGGCCCTAATTAGGATTAACCGGTTCAGAAAATGAATGAATGCTAATTAAGTAATTTCCTTTCATTTTTTTTCATAGTGACAGAAATGTGTAGTGTTATAGCAGTACAATTCCCCTTGGACACCAGCTTTGTATGGTTATAACATTTTTTTGTTATTATTTCCAGTGGTCGTTCATGCATTTGGTACTTGGGCCTTCAGTGGGACTTAACAGACTTAATCCACCTCTTAATACCACCACTATCACGTCGCAGTTATATAACCCACCAATAATATACAAAAATGCAATATAACAAGGCGTGGCACTGCAGAGCGAGAGAGGGGGCATTGCACACATTTAGTGGTAGTATCTCTGAGAATTACACAACTTTCACCAGCGTAAACTGGCGGAACTTCCCAGGAAATTGGTGCCCGGCCAAATGTAATAAGTATAAACCTTACTTCCACTTCCTCGACCTCTTCTTACGGTGTTTCGCTTTTCTGGAAAAGTCCGCCTTCGATATGGACGTTAAAGAATTAAGTCCAACACCGAGTTAATTTCTCCTCCGCACCAATCATGGGCGTAAAAATTCGAACATAAATGTATCATATGCATATCACTTCAAACTATTCAGCTAGTTTTGCTCTGACCAACCAATCACAGGACGGGAAAATGCTGATGTTATTGTAATCCCGCTAGCTGTCCCTGTCAGGTGAATGTGAAATCTGATTGGTTAAAGA
>CM045747.1:4570581-4573081 GCA_024760905.1 Plotosus lineatus | reverse complement strand
ATAAGACAGTGAGTTACTGATCCGAAGGTCAACGGTTTAATCCCCACTCTCATCACTGTTGGGCCCTTTAGCAAGGTCCTTAACCCTCAATTGCTCAGTTGTACAAAAATTATAATCGTCTGTCGCTCTGGATAAGAGCATCTGCCGAATGCTGTAAAAGTAATGACGAGAGACGTGATTACATATAAATCTGTTTTTATATGTCATGTTATACTATTATCATTAAACAAGAACATTTAGAGAATGCAAACCTCTACCAAGCCAAACAAAATAAATAAAATTTGGAATTGTATCCGAATCATCTTTAAAATCGAATGGAGTTTCCTTTGTCCAAAGCTCCACCTCTCAAAATTCTCGAAAGATCCGCGCATAACTAATCGTGCAGTACTGCAACCGGATGCACAAACATATTAATAATACCAGAACCTTGTGATATCATTGAATGTTTCTTTTACCCAACAATCTACATTTTTTGCTACATTTACCTCTAGAACCCATTCATTCATTCATTTTCTGAACCGCTTAAACCTAATTAGGATTGTAGGGAGGCTGGCGCCATCCCAGCCGACGCTGGGCGAGGGCAGAGCACACCCTGGATAGCTCGCCAGCCCATCGCAGGGCCGAAACACACTGACGGCTATGCAGCTCGTCTTGTTGAAAGTCAGCAATGGATCTTTTACATGAACCTCTCACCATAGACAGTGAAAGACACGACCGGCCTTTCATAACCCAGTTACCGGCACTGAGAGCCATAGAGCCCGGAGAACCAATTGTTTAAGTTAGTTTAGCATTCACAGATACTGTATCCTTGCCATGGTGATACGGGGTTCTTCTCAAAGCTCTGCGACACCTCAAGCTTCCAATAAATCCATCTCCCATTAAAGTGCAAAGCACTTTTCATCTGATGGGGTCTCATTTAATTTTAAACTATATGAACGTTAATATGTGAACTTGCAAGACTCTCAGTGAATAAAAAACAAGGAGGGGCAGTTGTGGCTTTGGGTTTGCTAATCTGAAGGTCAGCGGTTCAAGCCCGTGTTGGGCTCTTGATCAAGGCCCTTAACTTTTGATTGTTCAGTTAGAAAAAAGTTAAGTCACTTTGGATAATGGTGTAAATGTAAGTGGGTGGGGCAAATAAAAGACAAATAGGGCAGCTGGTAGTAAATAAATTAAAGCACAGTTATCAAGGGGCAAACACACACAAAGCGATGAGAGACAATGCGACCATATTAAGCCAGTGAAATGAAAGGATGTTGTGATGAAAGCAAAAGGAGGAGGAGCATATGGTCTTCCCTCAGTCAATCACAATGACATTAGGATATCCTGGGTGGCTCTGCAGAGGGATAACGGACTCCATCTTACATCATTCTGTAATGCAGCAGTCTTAGTATAGCTGGTGAAAAAAAAAAGATGTGGTCAGGAGGCTAGGCGTACCGGGGGAAGTGTGGGTTGGCCTCCGCCTTGCCGGGTTGATTGCTGTAATATGATAGGCCAGAGCCGGCTGGTGTGTGTGTGTGTGTGTGTGTGTGTGTGTGTGTGTGTGTGTGTGTGTGTGTGTGAGACCAAATAACCATTTATTTAAAAATAAACCCTCTGAGAGATAAACATTTGATGGAACTGCCTAGCCTAGCCTAGCCTAGCCTAGCAAATTGCTAGCTTTAGCGCTATATGTTTGATGTATGTTCAACGACACAATCAGCATCTCACAGCAGAAACCTCGGGGCTCCTTTGAATGCTGGATGGTGTGTATTCTGGCTCAGAATCCCGCCTCTGTCCTCGCATGCAACCCTTTCACGCAACTGCGTTCATCAACCACAAGCCATTTCCACCCGCATCAGTGTGGAGCCCTAATCTCGATGTATGACTGATGGATCCCGGGATAAAAGCTGCCTGTTTGTGTAGCCTGCATAACATGAGGAAAACGCGCGCGTGCACACACACGCACACATATCTCTGCACATCTCCCTTCACAGCCGGCTGGTCCCTCTCATAAATCTCATCCCCCAAAAAGAATTAGCAGAAACAATTTAAGCAGAGACGGGTTTTATTTTATCATTTGTCACTGCGACACCCCATCCCCCCTCTTCGTGAGGCCTAGGCGGACCCCTGCAGTGATAAATTTGCCTGTCACCCTGCCGAGGCAGCAGGGATATGAGCATGTGTAATAATGTAAAAATAATTACCCTGGGGAGAGGCACACCGACTCGGATAACCCCACCGGAGCCTTCCGGCGAACTCGGCCTGCATTTCGGCGCAGGAGGAAAAAGGTTCATTTGAATGACACCAGTTACTCTGATCCTCTGGAGAGGAGGATCCAAGGACGCTCACTACGGCCTTTATTCTAGCTGACTGGCTAAATCCACCTGAGATCTGATCTGAAGTGAGACACGGGGCAGAACCAGGTGTGTTTACTTCCCGAACCACTTGTCGATACCTTTTTTCTTAACTGAAAGCTCATTATCAGGGGTCAACACGTGCTATTAGAGCTTTATAAGGGACT
>CM045747.1:4550581-4563081 GCA_024760905.1 Plotosus lineatus | reverse complement strand
AAGACCCCTGGGCAAGGTCTTAACCACAAGTGTGCCTCTGTTCACCCAGCAGTATAAATGGGTACCAGTAAAGATATACTGGGAAGGTAACCTGCGATGGACTAGCGTCCCATCCAGGAGGAGTTGAACTCTTGGATCTCTTCACGCTACAGAAACCAGGGATCAGCACCAGCCTGATGAGCCACTAGGCTCCGGTGGAAAAAGCCCAAAAGACTTTACGTATATATTTATATATGTACAACTTACGTTCATGCGTTTTACATTTTTTCGATTTTAAGGTTTTTTTTTTTTTCAAAAAAGAAAAAAAGTAAAATTTTGAGTTGAGCTGTACCTACGTAGTATGCTGACATAATGACACAATGACGGTGCGTCCATTGTTTACAAACGACAGATTGAACGTGCCCCTCCTTCTTCCCAGTTCAGTTTTATATAAATATATATATATATATATATATATATATATATATACATATATGTATATATATGTGTGTGTATATATATATATATATATATATATATATATATATATATGTATGTATGTATATATCAGTTATATAGCGTGTTACCCTTGTGTTAAGACGTCGTCTCTGTGATCTTTGTGTTTACACTGTTTTGCAGACTTTTGTAACCCAAAGCAAATATGGTTAGTCAGAAGCATAAGCCTACTAGCATGGGTGCAAGTCTCATACACAGAGATGAATTAACTGTCTGCTCAGATCGGCACAATCTACCATGCATACTCAATTAAGCAAAGAGAGTTGTAAAATGCATGAAAACTCGAATCCAGAAAAGAAAGAACGCTCCGCTGTGCTGGTGATTTACATGAGTGCAGTGCAGGCTGAGTTCTAAATGAGTTTAACGGTGCCCTTGCTCACTTTAAAGACCCAAAGTCCGTATAACCCACAGCAAGTGCACTACTTTTGGTTTTGAGCGCCTCACATATTGTAAGCGTTGATTGGCTGTTTTAAGCTTCATGTAAAGTGAGTCGGCTCAGCTTCATGTAATGTGGCTATCCGTCAACCATCGGAACCATTTACAAACAGAAATATTGCATCATAGAGAATGTTAAAGGTTACATGTGATACTGTATTTGATGAATGAATTTGATTAAAATGTATCTATTTGAAATTATTTTTCTTGAATTTAATTTCATTGAAATTAATGTTGATATTATTTGATATATTTGATAGTATTCTACAATGTTATGTTTATAATAATTGATTTAGGGGTGTTTTATGAGATACGGTAATGGTATTTATGGATGTATAGTACAGTATGAGCGTCATACGTCACACATCATACGTCACTGTAACAACTTACGTTCACTTTCAACTTGCATTCGGCTGTCCAGAACCAATTAAAAACGTAAGTCGGGGAGCGAATATATATATATATATATATATATATATATATATATATATATATATATATATATATATATATGCATCTAAATATTAATATATAGTCGCTATATATATATATATATATATATATATATATATATATATATAGAGAGAGAGAGAGAGAGAGAGAGAGAGAGAGAGAGAGAGACATTTGATATTTGACATTTGATTTGACAATGATATTTATGACTACATACACCAGACAACTTTATTCCTAAAATGCAGGGCTAGGACAGAGTTAACCTTAAAAGGTCAAAGGTCAATGTCAGAAACGACAATTTTGTGAAAATTGTTCTATCTCAAGATCTATAACACGTAAAAGATGGATGGAGAGATAGATATATAGATAAATTGGTAGACAGAGCATGGATGGATGAATGGATGGAAAGATAAACGATGCATGTTTGAATGGATAGATACAGGATAGATGGATGAATAGAGATACAGCATGGATGGATAGACACAGTATAGGACGCAGTGGTGGATGGATAGATGCAGGGTGGATGGATAAATAAAGTAATGCAGAATGGATGGTTGGATGGAAAGACACTGAATGCATGGTGTAATGGATAGATACAAAATAGATGGATGAATAGATAGATATAGAGTAGATGGATGGAAAGGATGTGTATTTGAATGTATGCATATAGAATGGATGGATGAATAGAGGGATACAGGATGGATAGAAAGAGATACAGTGTAGGATGCATGTGTGAATGAATAGACAAATTAATTGAGACAGAGTATGAGTTGATGAAGATACATAGATAGATAGATAGATAGATAGATGATGGATGTGTAAAGAAAAAAATATGTTTCTTATATTTGGTCAGATTAGGTTTAAATCCTGGCAAACATGGAGTTTACCGTTTTACAAAATTTTGCTTGAAGTATCTGTGGGTCACTATCTGTGTGACTGCATAAAAAAGTCATGAGTGATTTTGCATAAATTTGCACAAGTATGCTCAATAAGTACAAATACTGTGTGAATGGATGTTCTTCAGACACTCACTAGGGGGAGACATTTAATTTTGTCCATGAAAATTTATAATGGAATATACTTCCTCATATTTTTCAGTTTTCTCAATGCACTTGTTGGCATCTTAATTTTGGCCCTGCCTGGTAGATGGACCTTGCATTCTGTGTGCGCCCCTGTCACTACCTCTTCACCTTCACTCGTTCCTCTTATTCTTTTTTGTTTGTTTGTTTTGTTTTACAGATGTAATTCCGGCGGGTCAGACGGATAAAACAGGTACTATGATGTCTGATGGCGCCATCTACAGCAGCATTGACTTCACCACTAAATCAGGATTTGGCAGTGGAAGTCCTGCATCTCAGGCCACTCCATACGCTACCACGCAGATCCTCCACTCCAACAGTATCCACGAGCTGGCGGTAGAGCTTCCCGAGGCGCAGTGGAAGAGCTCGCTGCAGGCCAAACAGGAAATGACCAACCTGGGCTACTCACTACCTGATAAGAACTCCTGCAACAATAGTGAGTGGAGGTGGAGAGAGTTCGGAGTGTGTTCGTGTGCATGGTTTGTGACAGGATGTGTGACTGTGTGTGTGTGTGTGTGTGTGTGTGTGTGTGTGTGTGTGTGTGTGTGTGTGTGTGTGTGTGTGTGTGTGCACTGTGTGTAATTGGCTTGGCTTCATGTAATGAAACCAATTTCTGAAATGAGGCCAATTTTCCACCTCGCACTGACGATCACCTCCAATTTCAACTTTAGCTTCTGTGTTCATGAACATTTGGAAGTCTAACAAAAATCTCATCAGGCTGATATTTACAAATCTGCCGAGGAACAAACTGCTTTACATTAAAGTAAAATTAATTTATTTTTGATTTGTTCTATAAATCACTGAATGCATCCGGTAGAACATATGTCCAGAACACACGTCCTTAAGCCGATGTGAGTGTGTCCGAGCAGGGAACACAGTAAACACACGCACGGCATAACCGGTGATGTTCTCCAGAGCGACTTACAATTATCATTTTTATACAACTGAGCACGTGAGGGTTAAGGGCCTTGTTCAAGGGCCTAACAGTGATGACAGTGCAGACTGAACCACTGACCTTTGGATTAGTAACCCATCGCATTCACCACATAAATGGTTACACACACACACACACACACACACACACACACACACGCGTGCGCGCGCAGGTATGTATGTATACATATATAAAATAGGAAAGTGAAATTAGGAAGGAAGGCATTAACAATGGACAGGTAGTTGCTCTCCCATTGGCTATCTCCCAACATCCTGCCTTGCTGGACTCCCATTGGCTGTCTCCCAACATCCTGCCCCACTGGCCTCCCTTTGGCTAGAACAGATGATGCAGCTCCCTCCCATTGGCTATTATGGAGCTGCAGCTCCATAATACCCATGATGCTTTTTGCGTAAAGGACAGAGTTACTGTTGTTTTGTGAGTTTTTCAAGTGTGATCTTTGCAACTTTATTTTTTGGCTCAGGCTTTTAACCTTGCATAGACATTTGTAAGATTATTACTCTGCTAAGAAGACATGGTCAACACACACGCGCGCACACACACACACACACACGCGCGCGTGTGATTCCCAGTGCGAGTGAAAAGAAGAATCGGGCTCGTGGCTTGCGGTTGAGTGATATCGCAAAGGAATATGGCCAAACCCGTCTACCATCGGTACGATATTGAAGCAAAAGGAGGCCTTTAAAGGTATACTTTTATCATTTTAAAAAGGGTTTCGGGGGTAGTATTGGGGGCCTTGGAACTAATCAGGCCTTTTACATGTAAAATGCGGTTCAACTTATGAAACCACTTCTGGAACGGATTAATTTCGTAAGGTGGGGTACCACTGTACTTAAAATCCTCCACCTTCTTTATCTCTGCTCCCTGTAACCTCACCGTTCCTCTTGGGTCCTTGTCGTTCACACACATGTATTCTGTCTTACATAAACAAAATACTTATAATTAATTCATGTAAATGCATAAAAATGTTTAAGATAGCTTTAAGTGTGTGTGTGTGTGTGTGTGTGTGTGTGTGTGTGTGTGTGTGTGTGTGTGTGAGTAGCACGGGGCTGTTGCTCTAACTGCACGTCCTGCATGCGCTTGTGCTTGTCTTGCCTCTCACCTGATGCCACTGTTTTTGACACTCTGACCCCACTAGCACTCCTTTTCATTCCTGACTATCGATTGGCTGACGGATTGTGTAATAGAATGCCACACAACCAATCACAGGATTTCAGCACCACCAGTTCTCACAATAGCTCAGAACGGAGCGGCAGTCTCTCAGGTTGGTATCTCACTGGTCTGGGATCCACAGCCACCTCGTCCTCCTCCCTCTCCTCCTCCTCCTCCTCCTCCTCTCCCTCCTCCTCCTCCTTCCACCTCCATCCTAACTGCTAAATCATCTTCTCCCCTACTACACGTCCTTCCTGCTCCTCACACTCACACGAACACTCTCAGGGTAGCAGGGTGCTGTGTAACTCCGGAACAGCTTCAGATCTCACCCTGCAGGACAAGTTGTAATGCTAGGGAAAGAAAAGGAACCATGATCGAGTGAGTGTGTAAGAGTGTGTAATGAAGGTAAATGAGTAAGAACAGGACAGGAAGGATGGGAGGAAGTAAGCGAGAGGGAGGGAGGGAGGGAGGGAGGGGAGGGGATAAATACATAAGATAAGATTAATATAATAAAGAAAGGGAAACACAGAATGAGTGATGAAATGAGTAAATAAATACATGAAGAAGGATATCAGTAACTCCTGGGGCATGATGTCTGTGATCTCCGAGCATTGGAAGTCATGGAATCGAATTGTGATGATCTTGAGAAAACTTGGTGGGTTCCTGATGATCTTCAGGGAACTTGGTGGAATCTTGATGAACTTGAGAGAACTTGGTGGATGCGCGAGGATTGTGCTGATTGTGGGAACAGTAGAAGAGCACAGTTAAGCTTAATAGATCTTAACAGAGTGTAACAGACCATGATGCATCACATCGCAGGGGATCCTGATGAGCTTGGATCAACGATTCCTTCAAGTTTCATGGTCTAAGCTCATAAATTCTGGAGCGCCACACTTTTCTGGATCACATGGATGGATAGATGGATGGAAGGAAGGAAGGAAATAGTTAAAATAAGTAAGAAAGAATGGACAGAAGAAAGGAATCAGGAAAGAAAAGTAAGGTTTTATAAAAAATAATGAAGGAAGAAAAATAAAAGATGGAGAGAATGAATAAATGAATGTGTGGTAAAGGAAAATGTAACAATGAGAGAAAGGAAAGGATTAAAGAATGGAGGGAGGAAGATGAGGAAGGGAAGTCCACGGGAAAATCTTAAGCTCTATCTATTGCTCATAGGGAGGAAAGATAGAGTGAAGATATTTTCCTGCCATTAATAAACAAATGCAGAGAGATGTGAACGGGGGGAAGAAAGAGGGAGGAGAATGAAGGAATGAACAGAATAAAGGTTTCCTGAGAGCAAACGAGTGACATGTGGCGACGGGCTGTGTGATTTATTGATGAACTAACAGTCTGAATGATTCATTAATCAAAGCATCGATGGATAAAATGTCTGCATGCGTCATTTAGCCGAGCGCTGAGGAAGATGAGTATTAACCCTGACGCCTCTTTTCTCTAATGACGACCCCGCGCCGCACGCACCGCTTCGGTTTACAAAATACAAAAAGAAAAAAAAAAAAGGGAAGGGAGCATGGTGTGTCCCAAACGTAACTACAAGTCCCACCGTGTCCTTAATCACATCTGTGTTTGTGGCTTGGCACGAGAAGCAGCTTCAGATCACACGCTAGCTGCTAGCTGTAGCATTAGCATGGAAATGAATCATGAGTGTGGAGTTATTAACTCATCATTCCCCCGATAGAGCTGTGCAATCCTGAAGTCATGACAGGTCAAGCACTCAAAAATCAGAATCCAGAATTCAGCAGCTCGAAATTAATCCAGCGGTTTCAAACTGACCCTCCCCCTCAGATCTCCCGCCCTTCTCACAAGTAAGGGGGGGCGGGAATGAGGACAGACGAAAGGAAGCAAGGGAAGAATGGAATAGAGTGGAGGGAGGAATGAAGTAAAGAATGATGGAAGGAATTACTGAAGCAAGGGAAGAATGGAACAGAAGGAAGGAATGAAGGAAGGAAGGAAGTGAAGAAGGAGGTTTAATACCGACAGTACAGCTCGTCTCGTCTCTCTGTCTGTCTCGTTCACTCTCTTCGTGAATTCAGCGGATTTTAAATGTTGCTGAATACTAGAATTTGACTTCAGGATGGATTCAGATTCGAAATCTTCATGTGTGTCAATAACAGAACTTCATTTATATTTATCCAGATGTTGTAGAACCTCGATCCGACCAACAAGTTGACATAAAATCATCTAAACGGATCTGAACATCTGTAATGGCGTGTATGCCTTTACGCTACTTGATGTTATCGTGTCATCTCTTTGGTGGTGTTTTGAAGATAAACACTCTGGCAGGATGTGAGACGGAGAGACGGAAGGAAAGAGTGGTGCTGTATATCGGTGTGGATCAGTACACGCGGTGGTAGTGAAGGCACTTGTGCCTCAGGAGAACCAATTTGGTCTATTCACTATGGAAGTCTGAGCTGAGAAGATCTCTCTCTCTCTCTCTCTCTCTCTCTCTCTCTCTCTCTCTCACACACACTCTTTCTCTATTCCCCTGTTTCAGTGTGAGAGAGAGAGAGAGAGAGAGAGAGACAGAGAGAAGAAACACAAAGACAGAAATTGAAAGAGAAATAAACAGACAATAAAAATGAGACAGAGAGAGAAAAAAGCGAGAAGAGACAGGGTGAGAGACAGAAAGATAAAGAAAGAAAGGCATAGAGAGAGTGAGACAGGCGGTGTGAAAGAGAGAAAAAGAGAGGGGGGCTACAAGAACCAGAAAGAGAGAAAGAGAAAGCAAGGAGAAAGAGAAAGAATGATACAGAGAGAAAGGGAATGAGAGCAAGAGAGAGAGAGAGAGAGAGAGAGATGGAAAGAGAGCAAGAGACAGAGAGCCACATACACACAGAGAGAGAGAGAGAGAGAGAGAGAGAGAGAGAGAGAGAGCTTGGGAAGGAACAAGAGAGACAAAACGAAGAGGAAGAGAGAGAGGTTCTGGGTTGAAAGATTGAGAGAGTAGATGATGCTTGCATTTGCATTTACAAAGCACGAGGCCATAGGGCAAGTTGCTCTTGATTGTTTTCTGAGCTAACACATGCACTCAATTTGTTCGCTCTGGGACATTTTACCTGCTATCTCAAATAATTAGGAGATATGTGGCTCTACCAAGTCGTAACGAATGAAATTTTAATTGCAGATGCGTGGTGCGGGCGGATTATATTCCGATAAGGAAGGCAGTGCAGTGCAGAGTGATGTCAGAAGTAGGTCATGTCTCCGAGGATGAAAATAATGATGAGTATTTTGAAAAAAGAATAATTGTTCTCAGCGAGCTTATAGGTAACCCTTTAATGCACAGTTTCCTGTTGAAACTGAACTCGGAGCTGTGAACACTCAAAGTTTAATTCTGTGCTTTTTATAAACACGGCTGGAGCACTCGAATGCGAGCTCAGGATTTCTTCAAAAATGTCCTTAGGTATGAGATTCCTTTATATTTGCACTCAGACTTAAACCTGGTAGCTTGTCTCACAAAATAAATTGTTTGTTCATATATTTTGTGAACCAGCTTATACCATAAGGGTCACAGGGTGGCTGGAGCTTAATTCAGCCAACACTGGTCGAAGGCAGGAAACACCTTGAACAGCATTGCAAGTTCAACTGGCACAACTATTTACTCTCATTTCGATGTGTAAATTTGAACAGCCTTCAGTGTTGAGAGGAAACTGGAGTACCCAGAGAAAACCCGTGTAAGCACGGGAAGAACATGCAAACTTCAAACAGAAACTCCTGCGCTTGAAACTTGAACTTGGGACCTCCTTCATGTGGGGCAGATGTGCTAACCACACAAGTTCAGGTAAGGCAGGATAATGGCAAAAATAAAAGTATACAGATATTAAAGTAAAACAAATCAGATTTAATCGAGTGAACTCCCAAATAAACTAAAACTAGACACGGGGCAGTTGGAGCCTAATGGTTAGAGAATCGGCTTTATGAAGGAAAGGGCTCTAGTTTGAGTCCTGAAACAGGAGGCATACTGTGTAATGATGAGGGAATGAGCAGCACCTTTCATTCTTCCACATAAATGGCCGAAGTGCCCTTGAGCAAGGTACCTCACCCCCAACTGCTCTCCGGTGCCATGTGCCGAACCTTGGGCTTTTAAACCTGGTGATGTGGTTCAGTATTAAAATGAGTTTGTGTGTGAGTGACCTTGACCGGTTAAAATGTATATTAGGTTTCCAGACATTCACTTGAAGCACCCTGAAGCTGGGGCTTTCAAACTTGCTATACTTATTCTATATTTGCATATTATTAAATGGTCCTTTCTGCGGGACCATCTGGAGCCCGCCGACATTCTGATCAGAAACCCAGAGACTTAACCACTGAGCCACCATTTGGCATGACTATCTTTACCCCTGTATCTCAGCTTTGATCTGATGAGCTGCTTTCAGTTAAAATCTAATTTATCTACTAATCTTAGATACTAATCTTTCAGTTAATATCTAATAATTGTATACAAGGGCATAAAACACAAATATGATACATATATTCTTTTTCAATTTGGTGCTATACCTAAATAAACACCAAAAACTCCCAAATTTGAGGCAGTCATAACCTAATGGCTGCAGAAGTGACTTTAGGGCTAAAAGGTCGTTGGTTCGATTCCTGAAGGAAAGATGTGTGGCGATGGAGGAGTGAGCTGCACCTTTCCTTCCTCCACATAAATGGCTGAAGTGTCCTTGAGCAAGGTACCTCACCCCCAACCGCTCTCCAGGTGCTCCAATTGGCTAAATTCAGAGGAAATAATTTCCTTTACAGGATTAATACAGTTTGTAAATAAAATAAATAAAAGAAATGTGTGAGAAGCTGATTTTAAATCTTACCAAAGCCTAAATGTTTTGTCCTATATGCAAATTAGTATCTACGTTTTTATCTAGCAGGTTATAGAATCTTTCAAACACCGCCCCGAATTATTAATGTTTTTGCTGTAGTTAATGCTTGGAATGCAGAAGGAAGCTGAAAAAGAAAAGTTTAGCATTTCATCTGCTTAACAATGTTCTTATTTTAGCTGAAAAAAAAAAAGTAAAAATCAAGCATGCATTATACACAACGAAAGTACTTTTTCTCTCTGAAGACAGGAAACTCAGTAAGTAGGCCACGGATTTGAAAGCGTGAGTCACGGATTGTAGGAGAGAAAGCAGTGAAAGGGGGAATAAAAGGGGAGGTGAAACCTCAGCTGTCGGGAGCACTGAATAGCGAGTGGATGGATGAATATGCGGCGCGCTCTGCTCTTATTGAGTCCTTCCTTGTTGAAATGCATGAAGTTCTCAGTTAAAATGTTTCCGACTCACAAATGAACCCTTTCATGGTGCTCTTGTGTTTTGACACATTGCTCCTTGGTGCCTTCATCCTAATTCAACCCAGCTAATAAAACTCAACTTCGCGTTTACGCCAGACTAAAGCTCCGTCTTCCATTGCCAAACATGGCCCTTTGAGGCACAGCCTTGTGTTTGGCATCGAATACTTCTGGGTTAATTCACTTCCTGCCAGCATCGGCTGTAATTTCAGGACCTGGCCAAGATCCTCAGCGGTGGGCTGTTTGCGATATTGATGTTCATGAGAGAGAGAGAGAGAGAGAGAGATGTGGACAGAAGAAGTGAGGCAGTGATTGAGCGATCATGCCATCTCTCCATTTATTGGCTGAAGCCAAAGTGTCGCCCAGAGGAACGATTAGGAAACTCAATTACTTCTCCCACTCCTTTTCTGCCGCGGCCACTAGCGCCTCTGGCCTGTTGCTAGTTTTTATTACTACAATGCTTTCTTCATCTTTGTTTGACACATCAGACTCCACCCGGAACACCAGAGGAACAATAGCGATCCGACAGTCAGAAATGAAGCTCTCTAGGACGCCGTTCCTCTCTAATAGAGTCAACACGAACATGCTGCTACATGACAAAGCTACTTTTCTTCTTCTTTATGTGTTTCTCTCTGTGGGTGGAAAAAGTACCAAGAAACGAGACTTAACCAAAATCAAAATCCGAAAGCATCAAGCCCACTTGAGCGTCTTCTGTGCTACAACAGCAGCCAAGACATTAGAAGCACAACAGTGTTTGTACACTTTCCAGTTTCTTCACAGGAGCTAACAGGTCCAAACTAACTGATTCAGCATGACACCACCACAGTGGACAAAGCCAGTTCCATGAACACATGACACTTCATGGTTTAAAAGAACCTGAGTGTCCTCCACAGAGCCAAAGACTCTCAGGAAACCTTTGGAAACTTCTGTTGAAGTGTGCCTCAGGTGTTGCTGGTGCCATGCTGGAAGCGGTAATACTGTTCTCTGGGGATGGGGAATTCCGAAACCCCCTTGGCCATTTCCGCTTAGCGTTTCCCAAGGTGCCCGCCATGTTGCTTTTCAAGATCACACTAGTTACGACTTAATAAATTATTTTTGGTTTCAACAATTTGATTACTTTTTATCTTTAAATCTTTTCCTTAATGCCAAACGTCTCCATTTGTATGCAAGAAGCTAATAAATGTGCGAATATAATGTACTACTTCCTTTGTCGGTTGGGTATTAAAAGCAGTTCATCGTGTAGCACATTCCTGCAAAGAAAAAGTAATGTAATTAAATAATGATGCTCATAATGAAAATGGCACTTCATGGCACCCCATGGTATTTTCAAGTAGCATATGTTAGTACACATGGGGAGTTCAGGAATGGATGCTATAATGCGAGTCTAAGCTAACATTAGTAAAGAACGCATGCTAGCTTGTTAAGCATTGCTAGTTAAAATTAGCATGCTAGCAAAAGTTAAATCGACATGCCTTGAGATCAGTGCTTCTCAATTATTTTCTGTGGCGCCCCCTCTAGGAAGAAGAAAACACCCCACACACACACACACACACACACACACACACCGCCCCACGAGCAACTATAAATACAGTAGTCTAATTTGTCTATAAAATTATTAGTACACCTTTGCATAACATTGTATTTTTATTAACATTAAAAACTTCAATAACATTTTTAAAATCTGTAATAGAAAAGATTTAAAGTGCACCTTATTTAAACTCATTCAACTTATTTATGTCTTAATATCTCCATCTCTCTCCACCTTTCTCTTCGTCCTTGTTAGAAATTTTTCTGTGTTGTTTCTTGAGGGGTTGTTCATTGCGCTTCATATCATTTGCTCGTGCGAAAAACCGCGACACCATAGTGCGACAATGAGTGCCACTGCCAACTAGTGGAGTGGAGGTGCAATTACACTTAATTCTCGTACACTATTCCAGAAAAGCATGTTTCCCAGCGTCATACGTGCTCCCCCCGACATCACACCGTGGCCCCCTGGCATCATACCTTGTTCCCTTGGGGGGGTGCGCCCCACTATTTGAGAAGCACTGCTTTAGATGGACTTTATGCCTTTCAGGGAGATGGAGATGCTACAATTGATAAAAAAACTGGGCTTTTATTCCAACATAAAAAGGTCTTGATAGAGATATTGAAAATAAATGCTGGTCTTTAGAAATGTTGATAAAATATTTTGGTTTCAGTAAGACTTTCAAATTAAAAAAAAAAATGAAACTGCAAATGTTATATGCCAAAAAATAATACTGTACTCAGTGATGTGCATTCAGGGGAGGCAGGTGAGACAGTGCCTCCCCTGTCAATCTTGAAAAGAAAACAAAAATAATAATAATATATAATCAATGTTAATATTTGTCAGCTGTATGTATTACAAATCTTTTCACTCTTCAAATCCAATATTAATTTTTTTTTGTTTCAATAAAGAAGAACAGAATGTGGTGTTCAGATACAGGGCGGATCTCCGTTGAGAGATTCTTATGCAACCTGCAAAACCTTCAAACGAAGAAGATTGTGTTGTGTTTTATATCTCGAATCAGTAATTTTACTCAAACATGTGACACTTATTTCATTTGAGTTGCATGTTTGAGTAAAGATGCTGATCCGAGATATAAAACATAACACTTTGAAA
>CM045747.1:4458081-4543081 GCA_024760905.1 Plotosus lineatus | reverse complement strand
GTCTGTATTGCCTTCTTTCTTCCTATCTGTTTCTTTTTTCTTTTAATTTTCTATGTGCTCAGCACACTGAAATGTCTTATTAACTCAAAACAAAAGTCCAGACTAATTTATACACCCCTCCCCACACCCAACTTAAATAAATATCTATTTTGATGTATAATTACAGTGGTACCTTGACTTTCGAATATAATCCGTTCCAAGGGCGAGCTCGTAAGTCAAAATTTCCGTTAGCTAAAACAAAAATTCCCATCGGAAATGAAAACCAATTAATCCGTTCCAACCCCCTCCCAACCTCATATAACCTGACACAAATACGTATATTTGACCTAATATATTAAAGATAAACATGTAAAAACAATAAATACTTATTAATAATAATAATAACACATGTACATTAACATTAATAATAATGAATAATAAATAATACTTAACAATAAGTCAACTAACCCTTCTAATCAGCGCCTGCAGTGAAGATGTCACATGGGCACAAAGATGTCATGTGGGTAGGCATGAGGTGATGCATAACAGAGGAGGAGACGGAGGAGGAGAATTTTGTGCATGTACAAATGCCAATAACGAAAGGCTCATGTTGAGCTCTCACAAGGCCAGTGCTTCTCAAATAGTGGGGCCGCCCCCCTTGGGGTAGGGGGTGACCCTGAGGAACATGCTTTTTGCCATATTGTACTAGAATTAAGTGTAATTGCGCATCCACTACAGTAGGCGGCAGTGGTGCTCTCACTGTGTTCCCTGTGGTGTAGGGGAAAAAGCACCGAGCAAACGATATGAAGTGCAGTAAACACTATTTACAGTATAGTCTCGCGTGGGGCCCTGGGGGGGTAGTGAAATGTTTTTTTCTTCCTAAAGAGGGCTTCACAGAAAATAATTGAGAAGCACTGCAGAAGACATTCTAGGAGCGTGGAGGAATACAAGCGGAAGAATACGAGGCTAATCAGCTCAGAAAAGCCATTTCCCCGGCAGAGCTCTTAAATCAAAATTTTGCTGGTTGGGTGGGGCAGATTTTTGGTGGGATTGAAACTCGTATCATGGAAAATTCGTTAGAAGGGACACTATTCATCAGTCAAGGTACCGCTGTATATAAATATCGCCTCTTCTCAGCTGCATGAACACAACCTTTAGCTTTTTGGCAAAACCAATTAATTAAAATCCTCTTGCCAATTTTCCAAACTTTCCCTTCAGACCTGGATAAAAAAAAAATAATCAAAATGCTGGAATTAATGCTAAAACTCTATTTAAAATCGTTCTCTGGTGCATGTCAGTGGGAGCGTATGCGCTATTCCTTTTTTATGGCTTTTATGCAAAGCAAATGAGCCGCATGCTTCATCCTGTCCCTCAGTCATGAAAAGTGGCTCACGTTTGTTTCGGGACTCCCTGACGGGGAATAGGCTTGTCAAGAAGGAAATGTCATGTTACTTGAGTAATGACTATGTAGCTTCAAGTAAATCTTTGACAACAGGAAAGAGCCCATTATTATACTCAACGCCAGACATAGCTGTGTCAAAGACACTCACTGTGACACTCACGTGTATACTAACGTGGCTGTACTGGGACTGGGCCTGTCAGTGGCCCTGGGTGTTTCGGAGGTGACAGTCGTTGCGTTAGCATGCTCGGTATTGTGTTCTCCTTGGCTGCAATTAGCCAGGTCATTGTGTTAGCATGAAAAACGCAGCAGTGTTGAATTAGCTGAATTGTCCCAATTCATCTGTGGCTTGACGTGGAGTGTTCCAGGAATTGCAAATTTACCATGACAGATACCTCCTCCTCTGCATGGTTCCCATTCATCTCACTGCGTCTCTTGACACCTTTTGTCTCTGGCTGACATCCTGTCTGAGCCCCCACTCAAATATGGAAATGTCTGGGCTCGGCTTGATCAGTGTGTGTGTGTGTGTGTGTGTGTGTGTGTGTGTGTGTGTGTGTGTGTGTGTGTGTGTGTGTGTGTGTGTGTGTGCACGTGCGTGTGTGCAGGCATGCATGAGTATGTGTACATGTGTGCATACATCAGTGTCTGATGGTGTGCATGTGTATTAGAGAGAGAGAGAGAGAGCGAGAGAGCAAGAGAGAGCGCGAGAGAGAGTGTGTGTGTGTGTGTGTGTGTGTGTGTGTGTGTGTACAGGTTTCCTGATGTGTTTAATTGTCCACAGGCACATGCAGGGAGGCCCGTATCCTCCTCAAGCCCCTGCTCCTCCTGTGGGATATATGTCCAGCACCCTCATGTCTGACATTGAGACAGATCTTCCTGACGAAGACGATGATGAAGAGGACGAGGAAGAAGATGAAGGTTATGAGATGTCACCACCGCCTCTCCGGGGCATCGAACACACACCAGGATCCAGCATGGACAACTTGGACAGTTCCGTCACAGGTGAGGTTCTCCATCCTCAAAATATCTTCAAGACAATCGCAATATTCATCAAAGTTAACCTCCTGTTTTCTGAGGGGAGACATTTTAACATATCCGCTTGGGTATTCGTCTGAAGACCTCCATACTAAACTATAGAGTGCACTACAAAAACCACAGTATACAGCAGTATAGCCACCATGTCTCATGATTTAATATAGTACAATATCAAATAATATTGGAAGGGATGTTATGATACAGTATGGTGTGATATAATGTCGTGTAAAAGTAATGCAGGAAAGTGTAATACATAATGATGATAATGATGTATAGTGCAATATAATGTAGTGTAGTGTTGTATGGTGCAGTGTAGTATAGTGTTATAGAGTGTGTGGTAGTGATGTAGTGTTCAGTGTTGTATGATGTAGTATAGTATAATATAGTGTATGGTAATGATGTATGATGAGGTGTAGTATAGTGTAATATAGTGTATAGTAGTGATATATGGTGCAGTGTAGTATAGTGTTATAGAGTGTATGGTAGTGATGTATTGTTCAGTATTGTATGATGTAGTGTAATATAGTTTATGGTGGTGATGTATGATATAATGTAGTGTAATATAGTGTAGTGTTACAGAGTGTATGGTAGTGATGTATTGTTCAGTGGTGTATGATGTAGTGTGGTGTAGTGTAATATAGTTTATGGTGGTGATGCATGATACAATGTAGTGTAGTGTAGTATAGTGTTCTAGAGTGTATGGTAGTGATGTATTGTTCAGTGTTGTATGATGTAGTATAGTATAATATAGTGTATGGTAATGATGTATGATGAGGTGTAGTATAGTGTAATATAGTGTATGGCAGTGATGTATTGTTCAGTATTGTATGATGTAGTGTAATATAGTTTATGGTGATGATGTATGATATAATGTAGTGTAGTATAGTGTAGTGTTATAGAGTGTATGGTAGTGATGTATTGTTCAGTGGTGTATGATGTAGTGTAATATAGTTTATGGTGATGATGTATGATATAATGTAGTGTAGTATAGTGTAGTGTTATAGAGTGTATGGTAGTGATGTATTGTTCAGTGGTGTATGATGTAGTGTGGTGTAGTGTAATATAGTTTATGGTGGTGATGTATGATACAATGTAGTGTAGTGTAGTGTTATAGAGTGTATGGTAGTGATGTATTGTTCAGTGGTGTATGATGCAGTGTAGTATATTGTAATACGTATAGTGTATGGTAGTGATGTATGGTGCAGTGTAGTATACTGTAATATAGTGTATGGTAGTGATGTATGGTGCATTTTAGTGTATAATAGTGATGTATGGTGCAGTGTAGTATAGTGTTATAGAGTGTATGGTAGTGATGTAGTGTTCAGTGTTGTATGATGCAGTGTAGTATAATATAGTGTATGGTAATGATGTATGATGAGGTGTAGTATAGTGTAATATAGTGTATGGTAGTGATGTATTGTTCAGTGGTGTATGATGCAGTGTAGTATATTGTAATACGTATAGTGTATGGTAGTGATGTATGGTGCAGTGTAGTATATTGTAATATAGTGTATGGTAGTGATGTATGGTGCAGTATAGTATAGTGTTATAGAGTGTATGGTAGTGATGTAGTGTTCAGTGTTGTATGATGTAGTATAGTATAATATAGTGTATGGTAATGATGTATGATGAGGTGTAGTATAGTGTAATATAGTGTATGGTAGTGATGTATTGTTCAGTATTGTATGATGTAGTGTAATATAGTTTATGGTGGTGATGTATGATATAATGTAGTGTAGTATAGTGTAGTGTATGGTAGTGATGTATTGTTCAGTGGTGTATGATGTAGTGTGGTGTAGTGTAATATAGTTTATGGTGGTGATGTATGATATCATTAGTGTAGTGTAGTGTAGTGTTATAGAGTGTATGGTAGTCATGTATTGTTCAGTGGTGTATGGTGCAGTGTAGTATATTGTAATATAGTGTATGGTAGTGATGTATGGTGCAGTGTAGTATATTGTAATATAGTGTATGGTAGTGATGTATGGTGCAGTATAGTATAGTGTTATAGAGTGTATGGTAGTGATGTATTGTTCAATAGTGTATGATGCAGTGTAGTATATTGTTATAGTGTATGGTAGTGATGTGTTGTTCAGTGTTGGATGATGTAGTGTAATACAGGGATCCCTCGCAACTTCGTGCTTCAGTTTCTGTGGCTTCTGTGCATCGTTGGTTTTTCAAAAATATTCATTGAAAAATGAAAAAAACAGGAAATTAAGGCAAAATAGGGGGACAGTTAAGGAAAATGTCACAAAAAAAAAAAAAAAAAACTACTTAGATTTTTATGTAAGGTGCGCATCTGAGTGTTTGTGTATTTATATTTTATTTACATCTTATGCCTTATTTTTGAATGTTTAATTGTTATTGTAAGCATTTATAGCATTGAATATGTATTTCTTGATATTATATACACATATACATGTACCTATATGTCAGTCAGGGAGGGTTGATCGTACTTTGCGGAATTCGGCGGTCGTGGGGGATCTCGGTCCCATTTAACCGCGGAAAGTGAAGGATCCCTGTATATGCTGTTGTGTGATATGGTGGTATATAGTGTAGTATAATATAGTGTAGGGTAATGATTTATGGTGTAGTATAGTGCAATATAGTATGGGGTAGTGATATATGTAGTAGTGTAGTATTGTATAATGAAGTGTGATGTATGTGAGATCATGCAATACCATGCAATACCATGCTATACTAGCACTGAACTGTACAGTTTTGCATACGCTGTACTACACTGAACTATACCACATTATACTATTGAACTCAACAAGTATCCCTGTACTACATCACATGGCACATTACCATACAACACATGGCACATTACCATACAATAAATATTGCATATACCATACCTCTGAATGCTACAGCTATTGTCTATACTCTACTCTGCATAACTATGAGATTATCCAGTAACCTACACTGCTAATGGTAGAGATACCAGTTTTTTTTTTTTGTTTTGTTTTCTTTTCTTTTTTGGTAAGTGGATAGTCTGACTCTTCTACAGCCCAAACAGTTGACTTTATTTTTTTTATCTGTGATCTTTTAAACAGTTTAATTTCTATCGCTAGATTCCAGCATGAATTGGGACAGTGATAAAAATTCAGGTGACCTTCAGAATCAGGCAGGAGCAGTAATAATAATAATAAAAGGCGATTATGCATGAGCTCCTTCTGTGAGAGCGATCACAGCACCCTTATCCAACCACAGATCACATTTCAGCTCAAACCCTCATGCAGGTCAGAGATAAAACAACCAAAATAACAGCTTGCCAATGATCCCGAATCTAAAAGCCAGAAATTTCACCTGATGGCTTTATGGTTGCATTTGCAATATTTAACAGAACTGTATTAAACATATGATTCTAGACTCATTCAACTAATGTTAAAATATTATATATTATTATATAATATTATATAAAATATATATATATACAGTATATATAATTATTACTATTAGTTTCTTTTTTTGGCAAATTTGTAATAGATCTTATTCTTTTTTAATTATTCTGAGTTTGCATGTGCGGAGCGATCTGTTTGGCTTCCGCCTCTAATTTGTGCCCTTATGACTCCCTGATCCTTCTCTACTCTAATTGGCTGCCTTTCTGAAGCATTTCCAGAGGTTATTTGACACTAACTGGTATCATTTAAATTTTTAAATGGCTATTTAATACTGTAACATCAAACAAAATTTGTTTTATATATATATATATATATATATATATATATACAAGTGGTACACAGTGGTAGCTCACTTTACGAAATTAATCCGTTCCAGATTCTTTACTTGTAAAATGCACGATTCGTTCCAGGGCCCCCCAATACTACCCCATAAACCGTTTAAAAATTATAAAAGTATACCGTTTAAGACCTCTTTCTGCTTCAATATCGTACCGATGGTAGACGGGTTTGGCCAAATTCCTTTGTGATATCACTCGAGCCCGTTTTTTCTTCTCACTCACACCGGAAATCACATGCACGTGTGTGTGTGTGTGTGTGTGTGTGTGTGTATATATATATATATATATATATATATATATATATATATATATATATATATATATATATATATATATATATATATATATATATATATATATAAAATTTTGGGCAGTGATGGTCTAGTGGTATAGGGCACTGGATTGCTGATCCCAAGGTTGGGGGTTCGAGTCCCACTCTCCACAAGGTTGTCACTGTCGCCCCCAGTGCGGCTAACTGGGTTATCAAAGGCGGGCCATGTCTCTCACTGTCTATGGTGTGAGGCATGTAAAAGAACCATTGCTGACTTTCGTAAAGAGTAGGCTGCAGAGCCGTTGGCGTGTTTCTGTCCCTTGCTAAAGGGTTGTGACAGGAAGGGCATCCGACGTAAAAACCTATGCCAAATCAAATGTGCGAATCGGATGATTCGCTGTGGCGACTCCCGAGAAAGGGAAAAAGCCGAAAGAGAAGAAGAGAAGAAGAAGATATATATATATAAAATTTTAAATGTTCAATATTTCTCTTTTCAAAGTTCCTTTCAGGCTTCTGATTGGAGCATCTACAAGGTGCACGACTATTAATCCAGAGCTTGCAAGTTCGAATCCAAGTTAATGCCACAGCCAACTTAATTAGCTAAGTTCTCACGAGAGGGAAGCCATACATTCACTTCTTTGTCACTCACAGCGATTGCCAGCCAATCACGGGCGTCTGTGAGCTCTTTGTATGACGGGGTGGCACTTTCCGGCTGTGTGTGTTAGACACCAACCAAATATGCATGCGCTGCAGTTTGAAAAGAGACGGAAGGCTGGCATTGCATGCCACGGAGAGTGTGTGCATGCTTTTGTCCCTCCCTAGTTGATGGTGGTCATGTGATATGGAAGGCAATACTTGATGGGTGGGAATAGGATATGAATAAATTAGGGATAAAATATGAGAAATCAAAAAAAAAATCTCTGAGGTGCTTTCTTATTGTATTTACATTATATTCAATAAAATTCAGCAATGTGGCCAAAGCTGTTGCCTGCACATATTTCTAATGAGATCGCTTGACAGGCTTGTATGTTTTTGGAAGAAATGAAATCTATCAAAACCTGCCGAAACTCATTATTTTCCTTCTTAAAAATGAGTGGATTTAATATAAAATGAAACTTTACAGGACATTGTCGAGGTTGCAGAGAGGCTGGCACCCAGCTCAGCCGACTGTGGGTAAAGGTGGTGTACATCCTTGCCAGCTCACCATACCAATCCTAGGCAACACGCATACAACCATTCACACGCAGACCTGGGGGTGACTTGGAATACCCAGTTAACTTACTGCTCGTGTTTTTTGCGTGTGAAAGGAAACCGGAGTACCCGGAGGAAACCAAGTGAGCACGAGAGAGAGAGAGAGAGAACATGCAAGCTGCACACAGAAACACCTTGAGCTGGGAATCGAACCCAGGAGCTTCCTGCTGTGAGGTGGACGTGCTAACCACCGCACCACCGTGCTGCAAATTTAACTGAAAAAAAAAAGAAGTAATTTATCGAGAAGAAATCCAAAGCAAACAAACAGTCCCTGAATCTTGAAAAAAAATGCCAATGATAATTGGATGAGGGAAAAAAACGGAGTCAAGAAAATAAGAAAGTGGGCGGTATATAAGCATAACCACAGGGAAAAAAATAAATAAATAAGCCTCACGTTCAGATATTTCATCCAGAAAGAGTCATTTCCATTTTTACAACACATTGAAATTGTTTTATGAGCCGTCTGTCATGGCGGACGTGTGAAGGGTATGACATCGGGGTGTGGGGGCGGCGGCGGTGTTGATGGTGATGGGGGTGGGAGGATTGGGGGGAGGTAGGGGGGTAGGAGGGGAAACACAAAGAGTCTTCTTCTGTGTGCACAGAAAGGAGGGAGTTAAAAAAAAACATGATGGCTTGCCATCCAGGCTGGAATATAGAGTAGTGTATGTTTTGTCAGAGTGGCTGACACACTTTGTGCTCTTATTCCGGGACTCGGTGTATGTAATTTTCCGGACGGTTACCCCTATGGGTGAGGTATTTGATTTTCACGGAATAAGTGTGCGGATATTAAATTTATGAAAGATGAAAAACAGAACGGAGCATTGCAGAAGGTGGTGGTGGTGGTGGTGGTGGTGGGGGGGGTTAGGACCTGTAAAAGAAAGAGTGAGCGCCGGATGAATGGGGGAGAAATTGGGAGGTTGATCTGACGGTAGACGGCTTTGCCGGGGCTCTGAGATGCACTTTTCTCCGTGGTGTGATGGAGCGAGAGTGTTACAGGCTTTGACGCCTCTCTGTGCTGATATATTTCAGAGAATAGGAGACTAAGGCCTCGACCTAATCTGCTGCATCTGACGGCCAGTGTGTTACCCTGCAGACACCTTGATTTCCCTTTATCTCTGCTGCAGGCCGCCTCCTCTCAGATCAGAGCGATGTTTTTTTTCTCACAGAGGGGTGATGCCTCTTCTGGGGGAACGGAGAGGGCGTAGAAACCATATCCTGTTTGTTGTAGTTTATTATGGTTTGATATTGCTGTGTTCTTGCCAGTAGATCATGTTTGGGCTGTGGTTCAGTTGGAGTTATTGGGGTGTACTGTGGATTTGTGGTGATGTAATGCTCGCAGTGCAACAGTCGAACTTTCATTTGGTTCACTGTAGATTTAACAGACTGTTTTTACACCAGCACAATATGATTCGCCCTGAAGTACTGTTCTACATTCATTCACTACCGAACTCCTATTTGGGTCTAAGGGAGGCTGGTGCTTACATCTTCCGATTCTGGGAAAAGGCTCAGCAGACCGTTGCAGGAAACACACATTCACACTCACATCCTAGGGGCAATTTGGAGCAGCCACTTAGCCTACTGTGCATGTCGTTGGACCATGAGAGTAAACCGGTACACCCAGAGGAAACTTCCACAAGCACCAAAAACATGCAAACTCCACACAAAAACGCCCTGGACCTTCTTACTGTGAAGTGGACGTGCACACCGCATCACCACCGCGTTGCACTTGATCAAGTCTAGAAATCTAGAAGACCTTTCTAAGGTCTAGAAAGTCATAATAAAGCGGTGGTGGCCCAGAGGTAATGGTGCTGGATTGCTGATCCTAAGGTTGGGGGTTCAAGCCCCACTGTCAGCGGTTGTTACTGCTGTCCCCACAGCGCCACTAACTGGGTTATCAAAGGCCGACCGTGTCTCTCACTGTTTGTGGTGCGAGGTTCATGTAAAAGAACCATTGCTGACTTTCGACATGAGGAGCTGCACAGCCGTCAGCGTGTTTCCGCCCTGCAATGGCCCGGTGAGCTGTCCAGGGTGTACTGTGCTCTCGCCCAGAATCATCTGAGATGGGCAGCAGCCTCCGCGTGACCCTAATTAGGATTAAGTGGTTCAGAAAATGAATGAGAGAAAGTCACATTAATACATTTTTGATAACGATCTTATATTTTTGGTGTTGGGTTTATTATAGATTAATGCATTTTTTGATGCCCTTTCGTTTTAAATTGCTGTGTTTTGCATTTTGTAGTGACGCAAGTACAAAATATTTTGATAGAGTAAATTAGGAAGCAGTACAAAACGCAATGTTTTTTGAAATTTAAACAGTATGACGGAAAGAAAAGCTCTGTCCTCTCTGCAGCCCAAATCTCGTCCGGTGTCTGCTCAGACATGGCACGGAACTTTGTTTCGGTACGAAAAAATAAAATTATTCCTTCCCATGAGCCCCTCTTTCAACAAAGCAACACTGAATTTGATGAATGAAGCGCGGCGCCAAAGTGTGTGCCGAGGCCCTGCGCTCTCGACACTTCACATCACGAGAACAGACGCCATCAAAAAAAAAACAAAAACAAAAAAAGCGATACAGACAGAGTGCAGCTTGATGAAAGCCCGCCCCCCACGAACACACCATGCCATAGGGTGTCATCACTGATTCAGTGAAATGCATCTCCCAAATACTCCTTTACACTCCTTCCTGTTCGCTTAATGCTACTAGGGTGGCAGAGAAACTGGAGCCTATCTCAGCTGACTGTGGGTGGAGGCAGGGTACACCCTGAACAGCTCACCAGACTATCAACCATTCAAACTCACGTACATTTGCAACAGCAAATTAGCCGAACGTTCATAGCTTTGGACTGTCGGAGGAAACAGGAATGACCTGGAATAAACCCATGCAAGCATGGGCAGAACATGCAAACGCCACACAAAAACGTCTCCGCTGAGCTCAGGACCTTCTCGCTGTGAGGCGGACGTGCTAACTACTGAATCGCCTGTTTCTCTTCAATGCTGTCGTGGTATTTCACTACTGTTTCATACAGTAGATCGCCCTCCATCACACTCAGAGAGTCAAAGATCATGAAGAGTGCACTGTGTCCTATAAATGTTGCTGAATCTTGGGGGGGGGGGGGGGGTGTGGCTAAAAAAGAAAAATTTACAATCATTACTACGTCCATGCCAGATTCTCTGTGCACCAACTGTGTCCCTACTAAGCTTTTACTCCACACAGCACATGTATATGTTCTTGCTATATTCTTAGAGCGACCAATCAGATTGCTCCACATGCTTACTGTGTTCTCACTGCATCCGTCCTGAGCTCTTGGTGGTCAGGAACACAATGGAGCACCACAAGGGAGCATCTTCTCCTCATTCTTCTTCATCCTCTCCATAACGGACTTCAGCTTCTGCACAGACACCTGCAATCTTCACAAGTTTTTTTGATGATTCTGCTGTAGTCAGATGTATCGGTGGAGGTGAGGAGATGGAGTTTCGGGCTGTGGTGGACTACTTCATCAGATGGTGTGAGCAGAATCATCTGCCGGTTAATGTCACAAAGACCAAGGAACTGATTGTGGATTTTATGAGGTCCAACACACCAACACATGTTTCCATCCAGGGCAACAATGTGTAAATGGTGGTGGCATATTCCTTGGAGTTCTTATTGTCAATAAACTGGACCGGATTAACAACAGAACCACACTTTACAAGAAGAGCCAGAACCGTTTGTATTTGTAGAGGAGGATAAGGTGGGTTCAGCATGTCGGATGCTACTCAGGATGTTCTACAAGTCTGTTGTGACCACCCCTGCCCTCCATGCTGTTGCATGCTGGGGCTGCAGGCTGAGGGTCACGGATGCTAACGGACTGAACGAAATGATTGGCGAGGCCGGTACCGTTGTGGGGATGGAACTGGACTCTGTGATGATGGTGTCGGAGAGGGTAATGTTGTCCAGAATAAAGACGATATTGAACAACACCCACTCGCCCACTTCACTTCCTGCTGATCAGTCACAGGAACGGTTCAGGGAGAGCCTGATACCGCCAAAATGTACCACTGATCCCCCAGGAAATCATCAGTACCTGTGAACATTAAACAGTACAAACCCGTCCATACAGAACCAACATCCACTGTTCTACATTTACATTCTACTGTTTATTATATTAATAAAACTCTACACATCCCTCACTGACTCCGTTCATTCTCCACCTGTTTCTGTACACATCCATCAAGGCCCCATCATGCTTATAGTAAACTCCTACAAAGTTTTACTTTGTTACTATGACAACGCCATCGTATCTCCATCCTTATTTAAGTTCTTATTGCGTCTCGATTGATGTTCTCTGTGTCCATGGACATGATGTCACGTTTCTCCTGCCTTCCGATTATGCTGTAAAAGTTCATACTGTGTCCACATTACTTATTTTAGGACGCAGCTAGAACGTGGCTGGCTACAGATGTTGAGCAAGTTAGCGCTTTAAACTTTGGTAAAGTAAGTAGAGTCTTGCGTTTTAACGGACCAGTGGCATGTAAAAGAACATTCTGCTCCATGATTGGACCGTTCGGAATCAGAAGTTGTGCTGCTCCTTTCCAGCGAGGCATGGTTATTATTCAGGGCTCGGCACAGCCGTGTTTTCTGGGTCATAAAAACCATCCAGCACCCCGCTGGCGCTAAAGCTGATTTATCCCTGTCCTTCCATCTCATATGCATATCGTTAAGCATCATAATTACTTCCCTTGATGAGCCGACTTATCTGGCTGCCTTTGGGTCATGTGACCACATGTAAGCGAGTGGTCAACCACTCCGACTTGCGACTGAGCTCACCGGAGCCGTTACAAAGCTCATAAAGAACGGTCAATGATGAAATACTTAAAGAAAGCAGACCTGTTGGTATAAGTGTACTTGTTATGTTTAAAGGTAGATCCGGTACCCGATCGTAACCTCTAAATAAAGTCAAGATGGCGATGTAATGTGGACTCGTAATGTTTCTATTGTTTTCACAAAAAAAAAAGCTCCCGCTTGGATAAATGTCTCCCATCCTATCCTGTTCCCATGTTTTGGTGAATTCACTTTAAAAAACGGTCCCACTGGTGCCTGATTGGTGTCCTGGTTGCCCCCCCCCTCCCCCCAACACACATACACTCAAACTCCCGCTGTCTCATCCCAGTTAAACGATGAACACTGAAATTGATTCCCATCCAGCCGGAATTTTGTAAACCACAGTATTCCTGGAAAAAAAAATGGAATCGGCCTCTAAAATGAACGGCAAGGATGTTCCAGTATTTATGATAGTACAACTCCGTTCAGTGCGGCATCTCTCTTCAAAACATTTAAAAATACATCGTTCATTTTCTAAACCACGTAATCCTAATTAGGGTTGCTATGAGGCTGGCGCCCATCTCAGCTGACTCTGGACAAGGGCAGAGTACTCCATGGACGACTTGCCAGGCCATCGCGGGGCAGAAACATGCTGACGGCTATAACGAAAGTTTTGTTCCTCTTAACGAAAGTCAGCAACGGTGCCTTTACATGAACCTCCAGCACAGACAGTGACAGACACGACCGGCCTTTACAACCGGGTTCGCAGCACCGGGGGAGAATTACTTTTATTATATTTAAAAATAACATTACGCATTTTGTTGCAGCACTTTCACTTCAGAGTAAGAATGTCCTGGGTTTGAATCCCAGGCTTGGGGGGTGTTGCTGTGTGGAGTTTGCATGTTCTCCCCGTGCTTGTGTGGGTTTCCTCCAGGTATGCCGGGTTTCCTCTGACAGTCCAAAAACATCCACATGTTCCAAATCACCACTAGGTGTGAGTGCGAGTGTGAATGCTTGAGTGAGTGCTTGAGTGAGTGCTTGAGTGAGTGCTTGAGTGAGTGCTTGTGTGAGTGCTTGTGTGAGTGCTTGTGTGAGTGCTTGTGTGAATGCGAGTGTGAGTGCGAGTGTGAATGCTTGTGTGAGTGCGAGTGTGAATGCTTGAGTGAGTGCTTGGTTGAGTGCGAGTGTGAATGCGAGTGTGAGTGCGAGTGTGAATGCTTGTGTGAGTGCGAGTGTGAATGCTTGTGTGAGTGCGAGTGTGAATGTGTGTGAATGCTTGTGTGAGTGTGAGTGCGAGTGTGAATGCTTGTGTGAGTGCGAGTGTGAATGCTTGTGTGAATGCGAGTGTGAGTGCGAGTGTGAATGCTTGTGTGAGTGCGAGTGTGAATGTGTGTGAATGCTTGTGTGAATGCTTGTGCGAATGGGAATGGCTGTGCGAGTGTGAATGGTTGTGTCTGAGAGTGTGAGTGTGAAGTCGAAGATTATCCAATCAGAATGCATGATTGCTCATATCCAGTGGGAATCCCTTTTCTGTGTTAATGTTTACATCTATGAAGTTAGTTCTGGTCTGGTCCAATCAGATATGATGTCTTGAGAAGTCATTGATCAAAAAAGAATGCGATTGAACAAAAAAATCTACCCAATGCCTCATCAGCATAGAATTAGAGTTGATGAAATCCAGCCAGTGTGGACTGCTTCTGCTGCAGCTGGAATAGTTTGCTAAGTCCACATAAGGTATATAGAGTATATATTTTTTTAAATGTGCACATCTGGACCTCCTCCATTAGGCGCATCAAGTGAGTAAGTCTGGTAAACTCATTCATTGCGGCTGCTGCTTGTAGGCTCGATGGTGAACGGGTGGGGCTCGGCATCTGAGGAGGACGATCGGCCCTTTTCCAGCCACAGGTCCAGTGCAGGGAGCTCCTCCGACGGCTCCCTGTTCACCCACTGCAGCTTTGCCCGTGCCCTGGCAGCGGCCGCCGATAAGGCAGGCTATCGCCTGGATGGCACCAGCCTCACCAAGAGAGGTTTGTCTGTCTGTTTGTCTGTCTGTCTGTGGAGCGACATGGCGGATTTTAATCATCTCATAACGACAGCGCTGTCTTCTTTCCTCACTGGCTGTTGCTTTGATTCATCGCTCTGCTCTGGGTTTGGACATTTCTCAAGTTTTTGGCTCTGTGGGTTCCTGATGGTACTAACACCCTGATTGATACTACAGTCGTATTTCAAGTGTGTTTAGAGACGAGCATGGCACAAGGGCGTGGCATTAACATGGAATTACAAACAGGTTTTTGCTTTTCTTCATGTAGCTGCTTGGCAGTGGCCGCCCTGATGATAATCACTTCTTCCATGACGTTCATTTCACCTTCGCAAAAGCGCTCGGTGCCATGTTTTTGTTTTATACGCGCTATGAACTATCAAGGATGGTGATTATTCCGGATAGTTCTCATTTTCCTCATTCATTATGGCTTTCCAACACCTTCCAACAATGATGCATCTCAGTCATAACCACAATTCTGTCATCTTACAGATCAGTGCTTGGCCCTGAGACCTCGCCCAGCCAGTCCGTTCTCTACAGATGGCAGCACTGTAGGAATGCACAGCCTCGGCCACCAGCGGGCTGCACGGCCATCTCGCAAAAACCGAGGACCAGGTACGACTGTGCACCGCAGGGATGCTAGCGCTGATGGTAAGATCCGACACGGGACCACTTTTCAGGGTTTTCACCAAGAGGTGTAGTCAAGAATTTGATAGAAAATATCAAAATACTAAAATAAAACTATGATATAGAAGAGGCGTAGAAAGTATTTTTCATTTTATTATGATCCATGTTTAGTGCTTATTTGTGAAAAATGTAATTAAATCTAAAATTTTATCATTGATTAATTTTCCGAACCACTTAATCCTATTAGGGTCACTGGGAGGCTGGAGCCTATATCAGAGCCTATCTCAGCCAACAATTGGTACACTCTGAACAGCTCGCCAGACCATAACAGGGTTAACAACACACGCACACAACCGTTCACACTCAGTCACACTGGCTAGTAGGAGCAATTTGGAACCTGCAATTACTTGCATGTCTTCAGACTGTGGGAGGAAACCTGAGTACCAGGAAGAAAACCCACGAAAGCATAGAAACTTGAAACCCAGGATTTTCTTGCTGTGAGGTGGACATGATAACTGCAACGCTACTGTGGCACATGTCCCTATAATATCACCACAGTATTTCATTCCTCTTGGACCAAATATTACATTTTATCCTTTTATTTAGTAATTTGCCCTCCATCGCACTCATACAAGGACCATGAAGACACCCTGTACAGTTCACCAGACCATCACAGGACCAACATACACAACCACTCACACGTATACTCATTCCCTGGGGTAATTTGGATCAGCCAGTTAGCCTACTGTGCATGACTGTGGGAGAAAACTGGAGTACCCGGAGGAAACCCACATAAGGAAAAGGTTTCCTCAAGCCAGGGACTCAAAGTTGTTGCTGTGAGACAGACATGCGAGCCAGTACACCACCGTGCCATTCAAGTCTTAAATCTTGTTTATACATTCATTCATTTTCTGAACCGCTTAATCCTAATTAGGGTCGCGGGGAGGCTGATCCCATCTCAGCCGACTCCGAGCGAGGGCGGGGTACACCCTGGACAGCTTGCCAGGCCATCACAGGGCAAACATTAACACAACCATTCATACTCACTCTCATACCCAGGGGTGATTTGGAACAGCCAATTAACTTACTGTGCTTTTCTATGTTTTTGGACACCGGAGTACCTGCAGAAACCCCACACAGGTACAGGGAGAACATGCAAACTCCACACACAAATACCTGAGCTGGGAATCAAACCCAGGACCTTCTTGCTGTGAGCCGGACGTGTTAACCACTACACCATCGTGCCGCATAATTTTGTTTATGTATTTAAAAAATATTAAACAATATTAACGTCAAATACAGTATCATCAAATCAACTGAATGGTGCATTTGTGTTTTTCTTTTTAAATACTTATGAGCAAAAATATATTGTTTCACTTAAACATGAGGAATTACATCTTAATGCAATTCTGGGGGACAATGGCTCAAAATTGCTCAAAATGACTCAAAATGGGCTCCCGAGTGGAGCATCAACAAGGTGCGTGACTATTAACCTGGAGACTGCAAGTTCAAATCCAGTTTAATACCACAGCAGTCCGTGTGAGCTGATTGGCTGAGCTCTTATGGTAGGGAGGGACGACATACACTCACTTCCCTGTCACTCACAGCGATTGCCAGCCAATCCTGGGTGTCCGTAAGCTTATTTGTACGAGGGGACTGATAGCGCTTTCCTTCCGTGTGTTTTAGACCGTCTGCATGGTGCCGCATATTGAAAAGAGGCAGGTGGCTAGCATCACATGTCACAGAGGGAGCGTGTGCCTGCTTTCACCCCTCCCTGGACGGTGGTCGTTGGGTGATAGAGAAAGTAATACCCGTCAGGTATTACCTCAGGCTCAATGAGGCCCAAAATTCTGGAGCTGCTTTTGGTTAAAGGAGCCGTGTTATGATTTTCCCCAAATTCAGTTGCTTGATGTAAATATCCGAGATTGTTCGATAACCCTTCGAGCTCCAAATCAAAGAAGATTAAAGTTCTCAGACCTGAGGTGGAGTCGATGGAAATGGATATTTTCTTTAAGCCTCTATGACACCACTCTTTAAGTTTACTCAGACCATACCACCTCTGGCGGTGGTGGCTCAGTGATAAAAGCTCTGGTTAGTGATCCCAAGCTTGGGGGTTGAAGTCCCAGCACCACCAAGCTGCCACTGTTGGGCCTGTAACCAATCCTCAATTGCTCGGTTATAAAAGAGTCGGTCTGCATAAGGGCATCTGCCAAATGGCGTAAGGGTAAATATAAAAAAACACAATGTGGCTTTTAAAATGTCCTGCTATTACTGTCGTATGTTTATCAGACCTACCTCCACCTCCAGAGCCGCCGCCGTGCCAGGGCATGCGCATCCAGGGTCCGAGGAGCGTAGGAAACATTGGGAGCCCCGGCGAACGCAAGGCCTCGTCTCTGGAGAGGCAGCATATGAGTGGCCCGGATGAGGTGAAGAGCTCTCTGGAGAGGCAGACTCGTACATCTCTTGAGCGCCACAGACACGGCCAGGAAAGACTGGGCTCGATGGACAGAGCAGACGAGGCCAGGAGAGCACAGAAGAATGGCCACGCTTCAGGTATCATCAGGACTATGATGGGTGATGGTTCCTTGTACTCTCCATCCATTTTTCAGCTACAGTGGTACCTCACCTTAGGATAGTCCCAGCAAACGAAAAATCCAGGTTACGAAAAACATTTTCCAATTTTTTTTGTCTCTGTATACGAAACAAGTTCTCCTTACGAAACGCGCCAAGTGCGCCATTCAAACGCGCCATTCAAACATTAAAACGCGCCATTCAAACAATGTATGATGCTGTTTCCTCCCGCCCCGCTGGCCTCCCATTGCCTAGGAGGGATGACTCAGCTGCCTCCCATTGGCTATTATGGAGCTGCATCTCCCATAATGCTTTTCGTGTAAAGGACAAAGTTACTGTTGTTTCATGTTTTTTTGACACAGGCTTTTAACCTTCCATAAACATTTGTAAGATTATAACTCTGCTATGAAAACATGATCAGCACACACACACACACACACACACACACACACACACACACACACACGTGTGATTACCACTGTACTTCTAATGTCATAGAACGTCAGAGAAACAATTTTCTGTGAGCTGCTGTATTTCAACTCCCTGACTTTCTCTTAAAGCCAAAAAGATCGATAGTGTCTGGCGTGTTATAGTGAAATTCTGCTTTAGCTTTGTGTGTTACAAGTGAGGACACTGGAGATTCCTTCCATTTTTTTTGTGGGATTTTTTTCCATACTTTTCTAAGTTAATCGCCAATTCCATCCCATCAAGTAATGCTTCCATTGCACACATCCGTCGTATGGCTGAGAGTCCCTGGGAGTTAATTGGCCGAGTTCTCACAGGAGGGAGGGACGGCATACACTCACTTTCCTGTCATCACCAGCCAATCATGGGCGTTGGTGAGCTCATTCCTACGAGGGGATGGATAGTGCTTTCCCTCCGAATGTATTAAACCACCTCAAATACGCGTGTCGAAAAGAGGCAGGTGGCTAGCACTGTGTCATAAAGCGGGGTGTTTGCATGCTCTGGTCGGTGGTGGTCATGTGATAAGGAACGTAAGTTCTCGATGGGTGGGAATTGGATGTGATGAAGATAAAGGTAAAGTCCTTTGGGCTTTTTACACCTGAGCCACAGTGGCTCGTCAGGCCGGTGCTTATCCCTGGTTTCCGTAGCATGAAGGTACCAGGAGTTCAACTCCTCCTGGATAAGATGCTGGTCAATCGCAGGTTACCATCCCAGTACACTGTATATTTTACTGGTCCCCATTTATACTGCTGGGTAAACAGAGGCACACTCGTGGTTAAGATCTTGCCCAGGGGTCTTAGCTCAGTGGGGTCTAACTGGGATTCGAATGCACAACCTCCCAATCAGGAGCCCAGCACCCTAACCACTACACTACTGGCCTCTGGATCTGACTAAATTAGGGAGAAAATCTGGGCGGAAGGGGGTTAATGTTTCAATTACACGATTACCACCAACCAGGAAGTGCTTCCTTTCAGACATATGAAGCCAGTCCACCCTATTTTTATCAAGCAGCAGTGCAGACATATTCAGGAACAATGTAAAACACTCACGGGAAATCACACTATCCGCCCTCTTTCTAGAATAAAGTTTGCCCAGAAAAAAAATTACCCAATCTGTATACTGTATATTTACCCTTTTAAAAAACACCTGAATGCGTCAATGGGTGCCGCTAGAGATCAAAGTGCACCATGAAACTGGCTAACAGCTAATCTGCCTCTCGAATACACACCACTCACTACACAATTTATTGACGATGCCTCAACCAATCAGATTGCACATACCGTCTATATACAAACTAATAAATTTTGATAAGTAGGCTTTATTTATAAGTCATGGACATCAATTTTATCTTTAAAAAGCTCTCCTGAAAGTAGTTATTGTCTAAAAATTTCTCCGTTTTTGATGGTCCGTTTATTATATACCTGACGGTTCTGATGACAATTCAATTATTCTAGAAAACGTTGGGGAATTCATAAGCTATACGGTACAGTATATTGAAATAAACTCTTTGTGTTCATCCCTCAGAAGTTTTCTCGAATCCCATCGTTCACTTTCCCTCTGCAAAAAAATGACAAATGTGTAATTTATCATGCTTTATGAATTTCTTAATCTCCATAAAGCAAAAAAAAAAAGAATAATTACCACTGTCACTGAATCAAATCCTCACCATTGTTCAGTGGAGTCTCGGATCCATTCAAACGTCACGATGGCTCAATTAACACTGTTGTTTCACTTGACGTTCTTTGCCAGAACGCCGTCAGTCAAGGGGTTTTTTGTTTTGTTTTGCGGTTTTTTTCACATTGCTGGATCGTCTTCAAAGCCTGGAATTAATTAATCAAGTTATGAGCAAATTGTTAAAGTTTGGTGTGGAGAAAGCAAAATGTTCTGTCTCTATGATCACTGGGAGATCAGCAACTCCAGATGTGACCCTGATGTTCAATCCGGAAGCTTGCTGTGAAGAGAAAAGACCCGTTGACTGACTTCTTGCCTCCAGTTGCAGGCAGAATGGAGGAGCACAGTCGATGTAATCATCTCATACACACATCCAAATCCATTCCTCGGTCCTCTGTGAGATCATTAAGACCAAGTGTTTTATAGGTCACAGGAAGTACGTAGTCATGTCTGGTATCTTGGGCTTCTGGTAACAAGTCTAATAAGGTCTCCAACTGGTGCTGCATGAACAGCTGAATGAATCTGGTTCTTGGACTCGTTTCTCAAAATGTTTTCAAAACTTTTTTTTTTTTTGGTCTTCTGTATGTTGTTGTCCAGAAGAAGCCATGCCACCCTATAACAAACCATCGTTCCCATCCCCCGGAGCTCACAGTTCATCCGGAACCACATCCTCCAAAGGATCAACAGGTCCTCGTAAAGGGGAAGGGTCACGAGGTCAGCACCAGCGCTCCAACACCGGGCACGGCGACTCCAACTACATCGGGACCAACGGTCAGGGGCAATACTCCGGAGAGTTATGTAAGTCTGTTTAATTCTCACTGGACATTTATTTAAAATAATAATAATCATTTGTATTGTATTTGTTTTCATAACAGTTGTGTATTGGTTAGCATGTCTGCCTTACAATCAGAAGGTTCTGTGTTCTGTGTCCTGGACTCGGAGAGGGCTTTACTGTGTAGAGTTTGTGTGAGTTTTCTCCAGGTACTCCAGTTTCCTCCCACAGTCTGAACACATACATATTAGGCTAACTGGCTGTTCCAAATTGCCCCTAGGTGTACGTGTTGGTGTGACTGGTTGTGTCTCTTGGTTGCTCTGCGATGGACTGGCAAGTCGTTTAGAGTGTACCTCGCCTTTTACCAGAGTGGGCTGAAATAGACTCCAGCTTACTTGCGACCTTAATAGAATTAAGCATGTCTGCAAAGAAATTAATGAATTTTTATGTCACCTTGCTGTAAACTTCTTAAATTGCATAACTAATATTGTTTCTATAGCAACAGCTTAATTGCAGTGTCTCTTACTTACAAGAAAGTGGAAAAATCAGATTAATGGGAAAATTAATACAAACTGCAAAAATTAATGTGAAAATAACACCAAAAGAAATTTTGAAATTTTTGACCGAGTTGGCTGAGATGGGTGCCAGCTTCCCATAATTAGCATTAAGCAGATCAGAAAATGAATGAATGAATAAACTTCGAAAACATAAGTAAAAACCACCTGATGAAATGAATATACAGTGGTACCTTGTCTAACGAATTTAATCTGTTCCGAGGGCGAGCTCCTAAGTTGAAAAGTTCGTTAGATAAAACAAAAAATTCCCATAGGAAATAAAATAAAACCAATTAATCCGTTCCAACCCCCTCCCAAACTCATATAACCTGACACAAATATGTATATCTGGCCTAAAGATAAACATGTAAAAACAATAAATATATTCATAACAATAATAATAATAATAATAATAATACATGTACATTAATATTAATAATAATTAAAACAAGAATAAAAAATAAGTCAATTAACCCTTCTGATCATTGACTGCGGCAAAGATGAGGCAGGCATGAGGTGGTGCGTAAGAGAGAAGAAGGAGAAGGAGGAAGAGGAGAATTTTGTGCACGTGTCAGCTACACATGCCAGCGAGGAAAGGCTTGTGGTGATCTCTCACAAGGCCATTGGTTCTCGGTGTGCCCCCCCAGTGTGATGCCACGGGGATGCTTATGACCCTGGGGAACATGCTTTTTTGCCATAATGTACAAGAATTAAGTGTAATTGCATATCCTTTACAGTGGGTGGCAGTGGTGCTCTCATTGTCGCGCTATGGTGTAGGAAAAAAGCAACAGAGCAAACGATATGAAGTGCAGTAAATACTATTTATAGTCGCGCTTGGGGGGGTGAATTTTTTTTTCCGATAGGGGGCACCACAGAAAATAATTGAGAAGCACTGCACAAGGTGTTCTTGGAGCGCAGAGGAATACACACAGAAGAATACAAGACTAATCGGCCCGGAAAAGCCATTTCCCCAGCAGGGTTCATAAATCAAAATTTTGCTCGTTGGCTTGGGATATTTTTGGTGGGATTGAAACTCGTATCATGGAAAATTGTTTTAAGGGACACTTGCTAGACGAGGTATCACAGTATACTTTTATTTCATTCTGCTTTAATAAACATCGAAATATCAGTTCAGTCTCTCATAATTTATGAATAATAGATTTTCTATCTTAAATCAGGATCTGATGCCCCGTTGTTTTAGTGACGTAATCCGTTTGTCCTGCTGTGTTTGACAGAGTGCAAAGCCCTTATCTAAAGCTGGAGTTTAAGAAAAGAAGAAAGAAGAGAAAGCATTTTTTTTTTTTTTTAGCCTCGGAGATCCACGCAGTGAAACAAACTCGTACACCGAGTCAGAAGGAAGACCCGGTCCCGTGGAAGGTGAAGACGGAAACGACACCATGTAAATGTGACGTAAAGACAGGTTGTCACCGACCGCTATGTTGATTTAATGTTTTCTGTCCGTTTTTTTCAAGAACAAATGAAATCCTTTCAAACACTTCAATAATGACAGCCATTCATCCAGAGAGGAGGAAAAAGGAGTTGGGGGGGGAAATAATAAATTGAATCTTGAGTCATTTAGTGAACTGGGGATAAAAGGGGAAGACGTTTCCTGTAAATAAAAAAAAATGGTTGTTGCATCACTATGCAAGCCGGGTTCCGTTCGCTCACGTCTCACTGTTCATCATGTGTAATATATTGTATGTGAATTTGATATTCGGCGAGTTGAGGTGCCATAAAGATTCCATAGATTTCTTCATCCAGCCGTTGTTGTTTGTTTTTGTTTTGTTTAATTGTTATTAATATTCAAATGGTTTTATTTTGCACTGCAATTTTGGTGAAAAGCACAAAAAAAAACAACAACAATTCATCGCTCCTGCTGACATGAAGCACCAGGGGAGAGGAGATCTGGAGATGTTATGATAAGAAGTTGCTGTACTGTAATTAAAGAGAGAGAGAAAAAAGAAATCAGAATTCTATATCCGTGTACAGAGATATATGAAACTACACCTGTGTGTTCAGTGTGGGATTTGTGGCACTGAGAGGCAGAGTCGCACGCTTCCGAGTGTTATTTGGTTCGCCTGAGGCCATGATGGAGGGAAAGGTTATCCAGTTTATTTTAGTAAACCTTCCAAAATAGGGCAACTGTTCAGAATTCAGATACACTACTAAGCCAAAACATTATGACCGCCTGCTTCTGGTGGTTCTGGCCCTCCATGTGCCAATTAAAACATCTGAGAGATATTGAGGCACAAGGCCCTGTTAGCTGTACTGTGGTTATCAGGCATCGAGATGTTTGCAGGAGACTGGGATCTGACAAATTTTCAGACCAATTCAACATCAAGTCTTCTTTATGCACTTCCTATCATTCCTGAAGAATATGTGCAGTATGGCAGGCTGTTGAATGAGTCCACTACCATGAGCGAATACTGTTGCGAGATAGGGGTGTATTTGGTCATCAATAATGTTCTCAAATCAAGGTTGAATACCCACACTCAGGATTTTCTAGCAGAACTTTGTCCAGAACATCACAATTCCTCCACTGCCTTGTCTTCCTATGGCACATCCTGGTCACATCGCTTTCACGAATGAACATTGCAAGAAAATCAGACTTGTTGGACCAAGTGGACTTTAGTGTTACTTCAATGTTGAAAACTCATCATCTGCATGATACAAAAGAGTACAAGACAGAATAAACATCTTCCATTGCTCCAAGGTCCACCACTCGGCCATCTACATCTACATCACTCAAAAGAATGCAAGACTCATTGGTCCAAATGGACATCTGCCATTACTTGAAGGTCTATTTGCTTCTGATCATGGAATGGTGTTGCCACCTTAGACTTTGTTAGGTTGGATGGATGGCTGAATGAATGGATGGATGGATGGTTGGATGGATAAATCTTTGGTGCCCAGCACACTTCAGATTTTTGGGTTGGCTGGAACGCTGTCAGTAAATGGTTACCACTAGTGTCCAGGAGAAATCTTTTTGGAGATGTTGTGCCTCCGTGATGTGGGTCTCATCAAATTCACTACTTATGTCTTCACACTTGCCCATTTGTACCGGATCCACCGTATGGTAAAGTATGGATGTAATTCTTGATTACATTGCAAGAACCAACTGTTCAGTTTCTGTCTACACTGGACCGCCTTGGTCCTTGATTACAGCACTGAAAACTAAGTTCTCATGCCAGACAGGATATATATTCCCTTCACCGAGTTCTGGGTCCACCTGAGGGGGGCCTCCTCCGACACGGACCATGTCTCTAAAAGGGATGTGACCAGAAGGCTTTCTAATCAGATGCCTGGATCATTGATTGCGAGATGATCAACATTACTGAATCCATCTGTGAGTGCTCGGTCATAATGTTTTAGCCCATGGGTGTATCGTATCACAACGAAAGTCATTGTGTCACCTAACATTCTCGCTCACCACTGTTCCTCACCATTAGCTCATTTGTGTGTGAGGGTCTCTCTCTCTCTCTCTCTCTCTCTCTCTCTCTCTCTCTCTCTCTCGCGCCTCTTGCCTTTTACTCTTTCCTTCTCCCTCACTTCTTGAGCAATGATCACCGTCAATAATTCCATCAAACATTAGCAAAAACGCAACTGTGTCGTAAACTTTTTTGTGATTTATAATATTATTTTAGGATTTGTTTGTTTTGGAATTCTCCTCTGAAAGACGGATCACTAAGCACTTAAAAACACGAGCGATGTTTAAAAGCCATATGATTCACAATAAAGTGTCTGGAGTTTTTTCTCTGTTAAAATCATACATGTATCCCGGTTTAGTGCTTTTGCGAAAATATGGCGAGTTTCACGCAAAGTGTGTTTCTTTTACACAGCTGGAGAGCCACGTTTCTTTAGTGTGTGTGCATGAGCGTGTGTGTGTGTGTGTGTGTTTGTGTGTTCGTTGTGTTCGTGTGTGAGTGTGGGTGTGCACGTGTGTGTGTGTGTCTGTGTTATGTGTATGTATGTATGTGTGTGTATGCTCGAGCGAGCGAGCGTGCGTGTGTGCGTGTAGAACCGCTTATTTATTTAATTTACATTGGTCTTACGCACTACAGATGTGGTGGAGATGAACTGCAAGTTTACTAACGGCTAATGCGAAACAAGTTGTTTTATAATTGAGTAATATTTATTCCTTAATTTTATTTTTAAAGCACTTATTCATGTTATTAATATTTTTACATCATTAATAATGTACACCCGACATAATAATAATTCTGAAGATCAAATTCTCGTCTCTAATACGTCTATATCTATGCAGGAAATCATCACTCGAGCAAATGTGCATGTGGATTAGCGGCATAGGTCTGCAATAGATGTATGGACACATTAGCATGATAACGTTAGCATTCGCTAACAACACGTAGATACTACAATAATCACAAAAAACGATGCACTCGACACTCTCAATGATGTGTAAGCTCTGAATTTACTGTCATGGCTGGGCCCAACTTTCACTGCCGACCAATCACGTGGCGTGTGTTTCGAACAGTTCTTTTAGCTTTTATGGTTTTATCTTTTTGTGTGTGTGTGTGTGTGTGTGTGTGCGTGTGTGTGTGTATGTCTGTCCTATTGGGATTCTTTTTGTGAAATTGGAGTAACTTTGTAAAATTTTTTTTTTTTTTTACCTTTGGACTTTCAGGAGAGTAATCTGGTACTACAATTGTTTAGTTTCACTCTCGTTCTTTTCTTATATACACACACACACACACATATATATATATATATATATATATATATATATATATATATATATATATATATATATATATATTCATATAAACGGTTCACATATACAGTACAGACGCTCCCCGACTGAGGTTTTTAATTGGTTCTGGACGGCCGAACATAAGTTGAAAGTGAACGTAAGTTGTTACAGTGACGTGTATGACGCTCAGACTGTACTATACATCCATAAGTAGCATTTCCGTATCTCATAAAACACCCCTAAATCAATTATTATAAACATAACATTGTAAAATAATATCAAATATGTCAATTAATATCAACATTAATTTCAAATAAGTCACTTATTTATACCGAGTCACTTTACATGAAGCTTAAAACAGCCAATCACGCTTACAATATGTGAGGCACTCAATACCGAAGTATTAAAGAAATAGTGTACTTGCAAAAGTAGTGTACTAGTGTGCTGTGGGTTATACGGACTTCCGGTCTTTCAAGTGCCCAAGGGTGCCATTGAACGCATTTAGAACACAGCCTGCACTGATGTGAATCCCAGCAAAGCAGAGAGTTCTTTCTTTTATGTAAGTAAGCAAGTAACCTTTATTCAAGAGATGCATACAAAGAACAAGAACAAATCCTAATGAATATTAATATAAAAATAAGTATACACTCTTAGGATTCTGCTAAAAGATAATAAATGTCTGTAATTGTTCTGTAATTTGTGCATTCGGGTTTTCATTCATATTACAACTCTCTTTGCTTAACTGACTATGCATGGTAGATCGCGCCGATCTGAGCAGATAGTTAATTCATCTCTGTGTATGAGACTTGCACCCATGCTAGTAGGCTTACACTTCTGACCAACCAGATTTGCTTAGGGTTACAAAATTCCGCAAAACAGTGTAAACACAAAGATCACAGAGACGACGTCTTAACACAAGGGTAACACGCTATATAACTGAGATATATATATATATATATATATATATATATATATATATACGGTTATCATAACAACAATTGAGCGCTTTACATTTAGCAGGACCGACGCCAACTTCACCACAACGCACCCGGGAAGATTCATCCACCTCACAGACTGTGATGCCTCGGAGACCTTTTGGATCTTCTGCCATGAGTGATTAGTCTCTGAAAAAGATTTCAGAGGCAGGTTCCCTTCTTGCTCAGTGACTCCTGATTGAGACACTGGGTTCTGTCCTACATGACTCCTCATGTCATATATATATATATATATATATATATATATATATATATATATATATATATATATATATATATACACACACACACACACACACACACACACACACAGGCTGTAGTTTGTAAACAATGAACATTGCGTCATTACGTCAGCGTACTATGTAGGTACGTTGGGAAAAAATACGTAAAGTCGAAAAAAAAATGTAAAATAGATGAACGTAAGTTGGGGAGAGTCTGTATATATGAACAACGTTGCTCAGATTTCATCTCCATCTCCGACTGACTGTTGTCGTGTCACGTTTACGTTGCTCTCAGAACCGCCATATTTTCCATGTTTTATTCTGCGGTTATTTGGAAAAATGAGGTGCGGAGAGTATCTCAGGTTATTTTACATATATTTTTGATGGTGTCTTGTGTGTGTGTGTGTGTGTGTGTGTGTGTGTGTGTGTGTGTGTGTGTGTGTGTGGGTGTGTGTGTAAATATGTGTATATATTCATATGTATCCTCGCACAGACGGCCATTTCAAGTTTGCTAATGAAGTTTCTTCTTCGCGTGTCTGATGGGCGTGTTCTGTATTTTTATTTTCGTTTGAATTCTTCACACAGAATGATTTCCCTTCTTTTTTCTGGTGGAATGTCCCCGCCTCGGCGCCTCATGGGAAAATGTGCCGACTCACTTTATGTCCATAAAAACAAAGATGTCAGTTACAAACGTACCAAAATTAATATTGATATTTCTAACGTTTAATGCATTTAGTGTCTTTATTATTGCAAATGTATTTTTTCTTTTAAAAAATTTAAAGAACAGTGCTGTTGGTTTTTGTTTTGTTGTTGTTTTGTTTGGGACTCTTTTGTATTTATTAAAATAATAAAGGTATATTGTGAAAAATGCATAAAAATTTGTGGCATATGAAACATTTGTCTGTCACCATTTTGCCTTTTTCATTATTTGTATTTTTATTTATGTTCGTTTTTTTTTTTTTTTTTTTAATTTGGTCACCCAGGCCAAGTAATGTACCACGTTATTTTGTGACTTGTGTTCACACCGCACCGTGCTGCTTCCTCATCTACATCAGACGTATTGAATATAAATAAATAAATAAATAAATAAATATATCTATAAAAGTAAAAATACTCAATGGTAATGCTAACTTTTTCTTTTTTGCCTAATTTTTTGGAAAGATCAGCCATGCTCTGCTATCTCTTTCTCTTCCTTGTGTCAATATTGACAAATCTTTGTAGTTGTTTATTAATGTGTGATGCCTTTTTACTAAAAAAAAATAAAAAAAAATTAAAAAAACAAAAAAAGGAAAAGAAAAGAAAAATGTGAAAAATGTCAGGTGACGTCTCTCTCTATCCACAAGTCCCGCCCCTTTTACATCTTTCCTATAAAGAACCATCTTCACTTGCATGTCCTTGTTCGAGAACAAAAAAGATTTTAAAAATTTGGAGAGCGTGAGAGAGAGAGAAGAAAACACACTTCCCCTGTTCACACTTCCATGTCGTGTAAAAAAAAAAAAAAAAATCAATCCTGGAGATTTTCTTTGTTTTTTTTTTTCCTTGTACCTGGATCACAAATAAAATATTTTTGAAAAATTAAAAAATTGGAGTTTTTGGGAATTTTATGTCAGTGTATTGATGATATGATATGATGTGTGTGTGTGTGTGTGTGTGTGTGTGTGTGTGTGTGTGTGTGTGTGTGTGAGCTCAGCTAATCAGTATTCTGCTACATTCCAGTGTGCTAGCATCAAACAGAAAGCCAAATGAGTGGAATGATGCAGACAGACCGCTGACTCTTTGAAGAACTCCCAGATAAAATCCGAAACATGACACGCCTCAGATCTCCGGTTTGACGTCAGACTTTAATCTGTGATTTGAGCTGCATTTCAATTTATCAATCATCTCGGATCTGTAAATCAAGGAGATGGTTCTCCAGTAAATGTTGCTTTAGCTTGAATATTATATTTAAACCCCCGTCACACTCGTCCACGTTCTTGGTATGACCTCAAACAATTTGAGTGAAGCAGGAAGAACTTTTACAACGAAGCAGGAGCCAATAATGACGTGTTTAATATTATACCAGCTGCTTTATTCCCCAGCTAACTCTGGGTCATGGCTAGGTTCACCTGGATCCGCTCACCAAGTCAACATCGGGCCAGTACGCAACTGTGTGTGTTTCTGGGCGGTGGGAGGAAACTGGAGTAAACCAGATGAAACCCACACAAATCTAGGGAGAGCATGCGAACTCCGCATAGAAACACCCCAGGCATGGGAATCTAGCCCAGAGCTTTCATGCTCTGATACAAATGGGTAACCACTATGTCACCGTGCCGCCTAGAAATATATGTATATATGGATATATGTACTGTATACACACACAAACAAACAAACAATCATCCTATGGGGAGGCTGGGGCCGATCTCGGGACTCAAACCTTCTTGCTTTGAGGCAGACATGCTAAACACTGTGCCACCATGCCACCCCTTCCTGCAATAGTTCTAGAGAGTATTTCTGTTGCCTTTTGTTCAGAGAGACAGAGAGAGAGAGAGATATTACCAGAGGAGGGATTTTGTTTGTCCAGTGAAGATCTGCAAGTCGACCATGCTTTTTTTTTTGTGTGTGTGTGTGTGTGTGTGTGTATATATATATATATATATATATATATATATATATATATACACACACACACACACATAAAGGTCTACTCATATTATTTATTTATTTTTATTTATTTATCATGGCCCCTTAAGCAGGTCAGCAACATTGTGTACACACACACACACACACACACACACACACACACACACACATATTGCTGCTGCAGCTGAAACCTCCTACACAATGCCTGCAAGCTTGGAGAAGTAATGACCAGGCCTTGTATTTCTGCCAGCAAAGCAAGTTTTCTCTTTCTCAATTTCATGCTTTTTTTTCTCTCTCATTTTTCACCCACATCACCGAAAGGGATTTTTTTCCTTCCGCAGTTCCTGCCCTCTGTGCCAGGCTGAAGCTTAAAGCTGAATCATGGGATATATATATATATATATATATATATATATATATATATATATATGACATATGCTTATACATACACACATATATGTATACAGTATGCCCATATGTGTGTGTGTGTGTGTGTGTGTGTGTGTGTGTGTGCACAAGTAAAGCTAATGCACTTGGCAGTGCAAAGTACTGTGTATATAAAAAAGTTTAAACACCCACATGAGACAAAATCAACCTTTTTATCCATTTAAAACTTACATTTATAATATTACATTGCAGTAATCCATATCCTGTAAGTTCATTACTGCTCTCATTCACATTATAGCAGCTATAAACAGTCCTTCCTGATACCAAACCCTCCTTTGTTCTATGTTACAAAAACATTGCTTAATCCTATTCAGGTCGCGGAGAGGATGGAGCCTATCTCATCCAAATCTGGGTGGAGGTGGGGTGCAAACTGAGCCGCTCGCCAGACCACAGAGCCGATCCACACATAATCATTCACACTCACTGTCAGTCCTAGGGGCGATTTCGAACAGCTGGTTTGCCGAAAGAAGAGGAAGTCGGAGTACTTGGAGGAAGCCCACACAAGCAAAGGAAGAGCACTCGAAACTGTCCACACAAAACTACCCAAGCCCAGGATTTGTGAGATGGACGTGCTAAACACTACGCCGCAGTGCACGGTATTAGTATCGCATGGAGGCTGGAACCGATCTCGGCTGATCTGAACAGCTCACCAGGTGAACACAAAGCCCACATCTACTCAGCGGAAATTTGGAACAACCAGTTAATCTAATGTGCATATTTTAGATTGTGGGAGGAAACCCATGAAAACATGTGAGGAACACAAACTCCACACAGAAACAACTGAGCCCAGGATTAAAACCCAGGACTTTCCTGCTGTGAGTCCGATGTGTTAGCCACGACACCACCGTGTCGCTCTGAGAAAAATCATGGACAAAAACGTTACAGATCTATTTTACAGTTTGACAATGAATAATCATTTAATTCGGGTTAAATTAAGAGTTTCCATTCAGAAAACGTGTCTGTGTTTGTATATTTGTTTGGGGGGGGCGGGGGTTGTTTTTTTACACAAGGGAACTTGGAGAGTGCAAACCATCACCAGGCCCAGAAAACGTCCATTCATTTATCATTCATTCATTTCCTAAACCGCTTAATCCTAATTAGGGTTGCACTGGAGACTGGCACCCATCTCAGCCGACTTTGAGCGAGGGCAGCTTACACCCTGGATGGCTCGTCGGGCCATTGCAGGGCAGAAACACACTGACGTCTATGCGGCTCCTCCTTACGAAAGTCAGCAATGGTTCTTTTACATGAACCTCCCACCATAGACAGTGAGCGACACGGCCGGTTTTTGATAATCCCATTAGTGCACTGGGGAGGGGGACAGGAGTGACAACCCGGTGATAATGGGGCTTGACCATGGGATCGGTAATCCAGCACCTTACCACTGGGCCACCACTTCCCCGATCATCATCATTAAAAATAATAATAAAAAATTACAATGATAAAAAATAAAAAAAAATCCTGAATTCAGAATCCAGATCATCTGCATTGGATTCAATGAAGACTTCCTTCTCCAAAGTCCCGCCTCTATTTGAAATTTCATGAAAATTCATACATAATCCATACTTTTTGTTTTTAAAAAATTAAGAATTTTCATTTTTAGGTTTAAGTATGAACATGATGCTAAAAGTCCCATTACAGTAATTCTTTCATGTTGAAAGAATCCAAGGTCAGAGGAATAAAACCGTTATGCTGTTACACATCGTTCTGGGAATTTCAATGCCGAAGTCATTTCAACCTCTCTTTTGTTCGAGTCCTGTTCGATTAAACAGCTCCTTTGATCCCCGCCACTCGTCTTTCTCTCTCCTGTTGAGAAATCCATCGCAGCAGGACGTCAATCATCGGGAAAGACAGCTTCTATCAGGAATATGAAATGACCTTGAGAGAGTTCTTGGTACTGGCACTACAGATATCCAGGAATGTTACCGCACCCTGCAGGCTCCAGCAGTGTTTGGCTAACGAGCATCTCTTAATCAAGCACTAATTGTTTGAGCGTGATTGTTAGTGACCTGGCTAATGGGAATGGCCCTGATTAACGATGTGTGCTCACACGCGGTAGGGGATGCCGCCCCATACCCTCGATTCATCCATTCGTTAAATCATTTAATACGTAGTGATGAGGTGAAAATAAGAGAGCACACACATGACAGGCGGCAATGCATCATCGCATCACTTCGTAAAAAGAGATGTGTAAATTTTTTTAAAGCTCTTATTATCTCACTCAAACTCACCCAAACTTATTGCATGATACTGACGAATATTTCCTGATTATGGTTTATGTTCACATTGTTTTAAGTGTGACACGCTTGCTCTGTTATTATTGCATCATTTAATCTCATTTAGGGCAGTGGACAGGTCTTTCGGACCTATGATGAGGTTTGGCGTCACAGCCACTACGACTATCCACTGTCATGTGTACATGCCACAAGACAGTCGGTAAGAGTAGGACCCGTCTTCCTACGCATGCGAAGACTAGATCCGGCCGATTGTGCAGAAGAAACCACCAACCTGGTTCAAAAGATAAGAAGGTGGACCCAGCAAAGCGTTGTGGAGCGCAACCAGGGCACCGTGAGACACACAAAACTCTGCCCGGCCATTCACTGTATCCTGACCCACCACCAGCCATCTTGACTATATCGTGCCACTGGCCTCAGATGGACCGGGATGAGGGGGTGAGGCTGATGATCCGGGCACCTCTGCAACTCTCCCTTACTTGAATCCAAGTCAAGCACAAGTCATGACTCCACCCATACCGCAGATCATCGATCCAATATGAAGTCATGGCCATCTTCGACCTCGAAGGAGAAACAACAACAATCTCATCTAAAGTTATACCGTAACGTATAGTACACAGAAACATTAGAAAAACCACACTGAATGTCTAGGGGATTATTCAATATCACCAAGCCTAAGGTCAAAAATTAGTTTTGTATATACTACACCACATCATAAAAACCAAAGTAAAGCTAAATTTTTATATTTTAACCATGACAGAGGTGGGTCAGGTGGGCTGGACGTACCATGCAGATCTAAACATTGTGTAACTAACAATGCTTTTAAACCCATTCATAAGTTTAGCATGTAGTACATGGAAACCTAGAACAACATACACTGATACATACTATGTAAAAACAAACTAAGGGTTCACCAGACTCGCTTCACCAGATGGGCCATCACTGTCGATGCCTTGCCAATACGGACGTTCAGTTTGGCGTCTAGAGAGAGGTTGTTGGAAATGATCGAGCGGAGGTAGGTGAACTTTTCCACCACCTGAAGGGTGTGGTCGCCGATGTTGATACTAGGAACACTGCTGACATCCTGGCCTATGACCTCAGTCTTATTAAGGCTGATGGTGAGGCCAAACTCAGAGCAGGCATCAGCAAAGCAGTTGATGAGACGCTGGAGCACGTCCTCGGTGTGGGCAACAAGACCAGCATCATCAGCAAAGAGCAGCTCCCCGATGAGAACGCTCCACACCTTGGTCTTTGCTCTGAGGTGTACCAGGTTAAACAGGCCTCCGTCACTCCTGGCATAGAGGAAGATGCTGTCTTAAGAGTTCCGGAAGGCGTAGCACAGGAACAGGAAGAAAAAGATGACAAAAGGGGTTGGAGTGAGGACACAACCCTGCTTTATACCGTTCTTGATCGGAAAAGAGTCTGAGGATGATCTATAAAACTGGACAATGCCATTCATGTCCTGATGGAACAACTTGATCATGCTCAAAAGCTTGGGGAGGACATCCAATTCGCTGATGGAGGGCAAACAGTCCATCCCTGCTGACTAAGTCAAAAGCCTTGCTCAGGTTATTGAAGGCCAAACAGAGGGGTTGTCTCTGCTCCCGGCACTTCTTTTGCAGCTACCTCACAGAGAAGACCATATCTCTGGTTGACATGGCTGCCCTGAATTCACACTGCTCCTCTGGATACACATGTTCAGCAAGTAGTTGGAGCCTGTTGATTACGACATGGGCAAAGGCTTTGCCAACTATGCTTAGGAGTGAGATGCCACAATAGTTGTTCTTGTAGAGGGTGATGATTTTGGCATCACACATGTCTTGGGGATCAGCCCCTTCCTGCCAGCACTGCAGTAGGACCTCGTGGAGGTGTTTCAAGAGCAAGCTCTCCTTTGCGGTTTTGACGATTTCAGGTGGGATGTTGTCACTGCCTGGAGCCTTGCCGCTTGAGATGGAGTCTATCGCCTTGCTGAGCTCCTGGATGGTGGGTGGAACGTCAAGCTCATGTTCTCAAGGGCTGTGTTCAAGACGGTGGTTTCTCTCAAGTAGAGCTCGTGGTAGTGCTCAGCACATCTCTCCAATTTTTTGCCACGATCCTTGATGACATTGCCTGCAGCTGATTTGAGTGGGGCGCTCTTGATGGCACTGGGACTGAAAGCCTTCTTCATGCCTTTGTACATTTTACGCTCGTTTCCAAGATCTGCAGAAAGCTGTATGTCCTGGCAGAGGTTAAGCCAGTAGTTGTTGGCACAACTCCTTGCAATCTTTTGTGCATTATTTCTTGCAGTGCGCAGTGCAGCAAGCATTTGCACAGAGGGCTTCTTCTTGTGAGCAATTAGGGCTGCACATTTGGTGGTGATGGCAGGTTCCATCTCAGCTGTTCCTGCTTCAAACCAATCCACACTCCTCCCCACCTTCTTCCCAAAGGTGCCTATGGCAGTCTCAAACATAGCCTCGCGGATGTGGTCCCACCTTGCAGTAGCACAGTCAGTGGGGCAGTCCGCCAAGGCTACATTTATGGCTTCAGCATAGCGTTCCCGCAGTTCAGGTACTGCAGCCATAGCTGTGTTGATGCAGGCCCGGGGTTTCTGCTTGGAGCGGTTGACACGTTTCAGGCAGAGCTGTACCTTAGTGGCGACCAGGGAATGGTTGGTGTCACAGTCAGCACTGTGGAAACTGCGTGTGACCATCATTTGGTTCAGCAGGGATTTCCTGGTGATGACGAAGTCCACCTGATGCCAGTGGCGAGACCTTGGGTGTTTCCATGACACTTGGTGGAGAAGAATGTGTTGGTTAGACAGAGGTCATGAAAGGAGTAGAGTTCAAGAAGGCATTGGCCATTCTCATTGAACTTGCCAATGCCAAAGCGGCCAATGCAGCGGGGCCAGGAGTCGTGATCTGCCCCTATCCGCACGTTCAAGTCGCCGAGCAGAAACAGGTGCTCCTTTGCAGGGATCTGCTGGATCCTGGCTTTGAGCGCATTGCAGAATGCATCCTTCACTTCAACTGGAGAGCAAAGCATCAGAGCATAAGCACTAATGATGGACTCGCGGAGTGTCTGAGGATGGCTGTTCAATGTGTCCAATGGAAGGGGCTAGTCCATACAGTTGGTACCAACTTGGCTACAGAAGTTGCTGGGAAGTGCTGCTACTCTGGGACCAACCGCCTTCGGGGCCCCACTCCGGATTTTCTGTAGGGGGTGTCTCCCTTAGCCTTTGTCACTCCCGTGATGACCACAAGGTAGTGGTGCTATTTGCCCATAGCTGGGGGTTGTAAGTCAGAGTTGTCCTTCTCTTAGCCTTTACCTCAAAGGCTTTATCTGCAAGTCAGCAGATGGTTGACGAGTGAGTACCATGGCATGTCCACACACCGGTGGGCCTGCATACTGCACCTCTGGGGCTCAACCTGCTCCGAGATCCCTCACATATTTTGCCTGGGGCCATAAGGTGCCCAGTTAGGAGGGTGTGCCACAAGGATGTAATGTGAGAGTCTTGACTTAGCAGAAGCTTTGTACCATCAGGAAGGACTTACGCACTTGGCCTTCTTTTCACTCAATGAGCTAGATGGCCGCTGCAGATGAAGCTGGAAGTGAGAAGTCTAACCAACTACACTACGGCTGCTCGACAGCACTAGGTGCTAGCTATCCTGATACATACATACACACACACACACACACACACACACACACACTTACTGTATATATATATATATATATATATATATATATATATATATATATATATATATATATATATATATATATATATTAGTAGGGCTTCACTTATGGAAGGTATATATATATATATATATATATATATATATATATATATATATATATATATATATATATATATATATATACATACAGTACTGTATATCAATCTGGAATGATCAACAGTTGTGTGAATGAGAGCCCAGTTAACTGACCCGAGTTGAAGCCCCGCCCCCTGTCTTAACTCAATCTTCATTACCTCCCCGTTCATAGTGGTACTGATGCAGCACCTTTTGTTATGATTATTATTTGATAATTATTTTATGGTATTTCCTCTTCATCCTCATTATTATTATTAAATTATTATTATTATTATTATTATTAGTGTTATTATTACCAATGGTATTAATGGAACAGGGTTCGTGTTGGAATCTCGTGTTCAGTGCCTCGTGTTTGCTCAGCATTTCTTCTTCAAGTCGCAATGAGTCGTCTTCCGAAGACTCCTCAAAGAGTCAAATTAAAGATCCATTTCTAAGAACCGACTCTTTTACAAAACTTTGATTCACTTTGATCCAAGTGTTTGTCCCTCAGAGAAAACGGCGAGCAGTTGTCTGAGGTAAAGACGGTTTTAAATTGGTTTTTATTGTATTTTATATTCTGTCAATTTATTAAAAATGTTATTTTTGTATATTTTGAAAAGAAAACAATGTGCTATGCTTTAGTATTATTTTGTGTGAATTTCGCAGTTAGCGTAAATTAGCTAGCAATTGAGGGATAAGACGTTATACAGAAAAACAACAGTCAAACAAAACAATAAACATTTTACTTTAAGTTCATTATGAATAAATCAAATGCTTTTATCCAGCTTCATGTTTATTGAAAATTAGCTAGAGTTAGCATGATTGTAACTAGCATGTGCTGTCTGATTGGGTATATTGACTAGACCTGGGTATTGCCTAAATGTTCTGTATTGCGATATATTGCAAGAAGGATTCTAAATTAAAAGTGAGCCTGTTCTTGACAGTATTTATGCTTTATTTCAAAAAATACAAATCAACAACATTAAAAACATTTGTTTTTAGTAATTAAAATAAAAATTCTAAGCATCAGAAAAAAATCTACGTATACAAATTTCACGTTTTAAACTTTGGCATAAACATTAACACAAATAGAATTGCATATTGAGCAAGATAAGCTATTTAAACATTAAATACACAACAATCATACGTGTTAACTTCTGGTTTACTTCCTGACTCTAGTATACCACATGCGGAACTTATCTCCAACTCTCTTCAATAACAGTCAGTAAGTTTATTCATAAGATTGTGAATACACATCATTTCTGGAAAAGGAGCGTGAAATGTCATGTGATGTCTAGCAGCATTAGTATAGATGTTAAATTCCGGCTATGAAGACACCCCGTGTCACATACACACCCCCACAGTGTGCAAACGGTTAAATTAGCAGCATCCAGATGAACTATTGGCAATGGAAGGAAATACAGTATATGAAGGGAGTCGGGCAAATGAGTGCAAATGGTGCGATAGATGCATAAATGAGCAGTCACCCACTGCTTACAGTCTGTGTGTGTATGATACCTCAGATTTGCTGGAATATTAAGAAAGACATGATTCCATTGCAATTTAGTCAAAGAAAATCCCATATGCTGAGTATTATGTACTTTAGAAACTTAATGAGTATTGTATGAGTATTGGTATTGTTGTCTGCATGCAAAATTCGATGATGGAATTTTTTTTGATCATTTGATTTATGTGTAATCTTGTCTGGACTGGACATGCTGGATTGTGGGTTGTTTAGTTTTGTGTGAAAATTAGTCAAGACCTGAAAAATACTTAAATGTTTCATACCTTTTACAGAGAAGCAAACTGATAATGATGATGCCAGCTGTGTTGATGAAGATTTTGATGTTGATGAAGAGGCATCTGTTAATAAAAGTGTGATGACTGACTGTTTTTTTGTGAAGATGATGTGATTTTATCTGCTGAGCAGGATATAGATGATGATAATGCTGAGGGCAGAGTTGATGAAGCTTACTTGTATAAAGAGATCAGAGAGTTTTGTTATATAATTTTCTTGTATATAGTTTTCTTAATTTCAGTGTGATTGTTTAAACCTTTTTTCAATCAATATAATTTGAAGGCATTTGAACCTTTATATAATGGTCGAAAAGATACACATATACAGAAATGGAAAAAAAAAAAAAAGTAATTTTTTATTTTATTTTGGGGGCTTACTACGGTGACTGATGGGTTTAAAAAGTGCCTGTCAGATTAAAACGAGGATGATTCATTTCTGAACCCGTTTCCTCTTTTTTTTTTCTCTAAACCTCGCTGGGATTCCTGATTTTCAAACAAATACAAGTTAATTATAAATCGCCAGCAACAGCGCGGAGCGTGACGAAGGTGTTTGTTAGTTGTTGACTGCAATATTAAAAGTTGATATTTTGAAGAAATCTTGATATTCAGTATGTTGATTTCAAATATAAGATATTTATTTAATTCTATTGTGTTTAGAACATCACATGCATACTATAGCTTGATGTATGAAAAACATTTCCCTGTGAATCCTGGATGGCCTGCACAGGAAAAACAAAAATTTTCCTCCCTCCCATGTGAAATCTTTTTTTTTTTTTAATCATGTTATTGCCAACAAATACTTTTTTAAGCCTAACCTTGGTATATGAGGAGGTTTTAATATTTTTCAAGACTTGAAGGTTATTGTGCGACTTTGTACACACACGGTTACATCGAGATAAAATAAAGATGGCAGTTAGTCCATCCTGTACACACACGTGTCATAAGCTTACAGTGTTTGTCAGGTTTTAAAAGCGGGTTTCACTTTTTCTGACTTCATTTTTCCGCACTGTGACTGTGAATAAATTCTTATTCCTGCTACTCCGATGGTGACCCAGCATGTGTGTGCTTCAGTCGTCTTGGCAAACAGGAAATCTCAGCTTGAAAAATCTCACCCTTTCCATTCCCCTGCGTCTGTCCATCTGTTTTGTAAATGACTGTCTTGCTTCCTGAACAATCGCCGATTTTCTCTGTAAGGGGAAAAAAAAGCAAAGGATACCAATTTCCTCTCCTGGAATCGAGGCGCCTGCTTTCAAGTGCGCTCTGTAATTGACAGACAGGATGAGGACGGATCGACGGTCTAATTTTCCATGTGCCGAACATGAATGAAGAATGATGGACAGAAGATTCGGTGTGGTTGAGTTTAACCTCTCTGCCTTTCATCAGACGTAATCTGCCGTAAATCCTCGCCTGCAGAAACAGATGATTGTGGCCATTATTTTCAGTCACAGTACACACTTCACCCTGCGATGGCCTGGTTCACTGTCCAGGGTGTACACCACCCTTGCCTAGTGTCAGCTGAGATGGGTGACAGTCTTCCCACGACAGTAATTAGGATTAATTAGAAAACGAATGAATACATACTTCATTCCTACCTTTATTTCTTTATTTATTTTGTACACTTTTGGTTGGTTATTGGATATCACTTCTCTGATGACACGTGTCAACGAAGCAGCAAATTAACATCAAACTCACGGCAGGGCGATCATCCGACCCATTCCCGCACAGGTCTCCTGAGGCGTGCAAAGCATCCTTACCTCCTCTTCTTCCAGTGCTTTGTGTTTCACGTTCTATTTGTTAATTTTGAGAAATGATACTGATACTAATTTTGCAAATGAGTCCTGAGATGTTCAGGGTGCCAGAGCACTATGCTTTAGTTCGCATCGCAGTTCTGTTTTGAAGATATTCTTGTGGACTGGATAACGCGCTAAACCACTTTAACAGTTGCAGCATTCGTAGTTTTCTTTTCAGATTATCAATTCTTATAGCTGCAGGCATGTCTCGGGTCAGGCTCTTGGAGTAGGAGTATCTTCTGAGCAGCTTTAATGTAAATATAGCATTGAATATGGTATTCATTCATTATTACTCTCCTGAGATTCTCTTTACCGTGACATCCCTGAAAACAACAGGTCATACGTTTCATGGTGGAGCTTCCAATTTAGTCATCAAATACAGTTTGGATAGCTGACCACAGGAAATCCAACAAGGTTGCTGTGTTGTTAAATTGATACTGCTTGACTGTTTTGTGTGTTGACTTGCACAATAAGAAGCACTGATAATAAGTCCAGGCTTAAAAAATTCTTTGTTGTCAATAACCTTGATTAAAAAAAAAAGATTCACCCGGGAGGGAGGAATTTTTTGATTTATTTACTTTTGCCTGTGCAGGCCACTCATGATTCGCGAGTAAATGTTTTTCATACATGAAATACGTCTTATATTTGAAATTAACACACTGACTATCAAAGTTTTATTCTTTTAAGATTGTAATCAACAGAGTATCAAGGGACTTTGAATGTTGGAACTATGACAGGAAAAGCAAGAGAGCTGGCTGACATGACTACATCTAGTGTAGTTCTAGAACATGCTTCTAGAACATTCCTGACAAACCCCTCCTTCAAGGTGACTCCTACTCCATTTCTCTTCCCATCCACACCATGAAAAAACAGCTTAAACCCTGCTCCTAAGCTTCTAGCCTTGCTACCTTTCCACCTGGTCTCCTGAACACACAGTATGTCCACCTTCCTCCTCTGCATCATGTCAGCCAGCTCTCGACCTTTTCCTGTCATAGTTCCAACATTCAAAGTCCCTACTCTCAGTCCTAGACTCATGCCTTTCCTCTTCTCTCTCTGCCTACGGATACGCCTCCCGCCTCTCCTTCTTCGACCAACAGTAGTCCAATTTCTACCAGCACCCTGTTGATTAACAGCACTGATGGTGGTCGTTGTTCACCCGGGCTTCGACCGATCCGGTATGTTATTCTTATTTTTGATTTGCATTTTTATATGTGGCATTGGTTTTACGTCAGATGCCCACTCTGACAAAACCCTCTGCATTTATCCTGGCTTGGGACTGGTGTGAGGAAGAGACACTGCATTAAGCCCCTCCCCGTACGGCTGTATACGTATATGTATATGTCTATATAATACCAATAAATACATATTCGATGCTATAAATGCTTATCATAACAATTAAATATTAAAAAAAATAACAAGATGTAGATAAAATATAAATACACACATACGGATGGTATTGCATGAGAAGACGACGACACACATACGCTCGTGCACGCTCGCAGCTGCATGTGCACACATCAATGCAACAATCTAAATAGTTTTGATGGGAGATTTTTTTTTTTTTGTGTTGGTTTGGGTTTTTTTTTTTTTTTTTTTTGCATTATTGGCCTTGTTTTTGTGGCATTTTCCTTAACTTTTCCCCTCTATTCTTCTTTAATTTACTTATTTTTTTTTATTTGATGAATATTTATTTATTTATTTAAAAAAAACTGCTATGCACTGCTTTGAAGCGCATGAATTGAAGCGCGAAGTAGCGAGGGATCCCTGTACAGTAGGCCCTTGACTATTTGCGGTTTTACACTCACGGTTTGCATATTCGCGGATTGCCGAGCAACTGTTACATGATTCAAATTCAGCCAATGGCTGTCCTCCCTCCTGCTGATTGGTTGAGATGATGTAACGCCCCCTTTTCCTCATTCACGCACACTTTGTGCCTGTGCTTTTTAAGTGTGTGTGATTTTTAATTACAGTTAAGCTCCGTCATGCCACCCAAATGCTGCACACCTCCTTAGGCTTCTGGTAAAGCGCGGAAGTGCCAGAAAAAGGTATGAACTGCATGAAAAAGTAGAACTGCTTGATCTGATTCAGGAAGGAAAACGTTTTGCTGCAGAAGTGCTAAGAAGGTGAATGTTGTATGAAACAAGGTTATCAGAATGGAACCTGCCTTATTATTCTGGATACTTCTAGTTCAGGGCTCTGCAACCTTTGCCATTCAAAGAGACATTTGGACCTGTTTTCCACATTAAAGTAAACACTGGGAGCCACAAATCCTTTTTTTACATTTAAAATCAAATAACACTGCATATAATGTTTCCCCCCCTTTTTTCCTTCATGTTGATATAAAACAACAATGTGTTGCCTTGATTTAAATGACTGCAGAGACAATTAAATTACAATTCTGCTTGAAACAAAAACATTTCGATGAAAAAACAAAATCTCCAGTCTCCCCGCAACCCTAATTAGGATTAAGCGATTCAGAAAATGAATGAATGTGTTCGAGTCCTTCTTGTATTTTTTTAAAGACAAAGCATATATATCCCACGAAGCGTGGGATGGGCTGCAGCCAGATGTGTTAACAGGTTGGGTAGTCTACCTCACCATCCCTTCGTGGGATATTATTTTTCTTTATTCATCATATTAATGTTGTTTTGTCATAGTTTTAATTTCCAAAAATGACAGCAACACAGAAAAGTATATGAAGACTTATTTTAAGAAGAAGCCTGCTCAACATTCTTTTCAATAACATTAATGCTTAATACATCACTGACCGACCCATTCTCAGAGTGGAGACTTAACCACACCCAGTCTTTTGTTTTGTCACTGGGAGGAGAGTTATTTAATTGGGTGATTGCTGTGTATAAACAAATCTCACCGTCTCTACTTCAGCTGTGATTTTCGTTCCTGGATTACAAACCCCGGCGGCGGAAAAAAGCACTCGCTTGCCGTGCTGCTGATGGTGACAGCACTCCTTACCATGAGCACAAGAATTTGGAAATCCACCAACACAGCAGATCAAAAACACTGAGACTGAGAATGTAGCTGATAGGCATGGCCACAAAAACACGCACACAAAATCACCCTGAACACAACAAATAAATATCCGGCCACACCCATGACTGTTAATTTTCATCTCTAATTTTCAACCCTAAAAGAGCATTTTTGGAAGGGTACACACTGTGTACGTGTCCGTTGAAAAGCTCTGCCTGAGGCAGATTCTCCCATCATTCAGGTGAAAGCTGGTTTAACTCTCTAACACCTGGAATCCAGAGAGAGAGGTGAAAGAACCGCATGAGCCACGGGTTTCCGACCCCTGATTTAATGCAATGCCCCCTCGTGGGCATTTTTGAAAACTACAGTGCGGTATGTTTAATTGAACATACTGTATTATACTCAGTTCGTGTCCTTTTAAATATAAAATATCTACAAACTATATGTGTACACACACAGACACACACACACACACACACACGCACTCATATATACAGACGCTCCCCGACTTACGTTTTTAATTGGTTCCGGATGGCCGAACGTAAGTTGAAATGGAACGCAAGTTGTTACAATGACGTGTGACGTATGACGCTCATACTGTACTATACATCCATAAATACCATTACCATATCTCATAAAACACCCCTAAATCAATTATTATAAACATAACATTGTAAAATAATATCAAATAATATCAACATTAATTTCAAATAAGTCACTTATTTATACCGAGTCACTTTACATTCATGGATGTGGTAAAGGAGGACATGAAGGTCGTTGGTGTAAGAGAAGAAGATGCAAAGGATAGGGTGAGATGGAGGCAGATGATTCGCTGTGGCGACCCCTGAAGGGAAAAGCCGAAAGGAAAAGAAGAAGAAAGAAGAAAGACTTTACATGAAGCTTAAAACAGCCAATCACGCTTACAATATGTGAAGAGCTCAATACCGAAAATAGTGTACTTGCGAAAGTAGTGTACTTGCTGTGGGTTGTATGGACTTCCGGTCTTTCAAGTGCGCAAGGGTGCTGTTGAACTCGTTTAGAGCACAGCCTGCACTGATGTGGAGCCAGCAGGGAGGAGAGTTCTTTCCTGGATTCGGATTTTCATTCATTTTACAACTCTTTTTGCTTAACTGAGTATGCATTAGATTGTGCCAATCTGAGCAGATAGTTAATTCATCTCTGTGTATGAGACTTGCACCCATGCTAGTAGGCTTATGCTTCTGACCAACCATATTTGCTGAGGGTTACAAAAGTCCACAAAACAGTGTAAACACAGATCACAAAGACGACGTCTTAACACAAGGGTAACACGCTACATAACTGATATATATTAAAGAAAAAATGGATGAATATAAGTTGCAGAGTGTCTGTGTGTGTATATGTATGTGTGTATATATATATATATATATATATATATATATATATATATATATATATATATATATTAGTCTTCTTTTCGGCCTTTTCCGTTCTCAAGAGTCGCCACAGTGAATCATCTGATTCGCATAATTGATTTGGCATAGGTTTTTACGTCGGATGCCCTTCCTGTCACAACCCTTTAGCAAGGGACAGAAACACGCTGACGGCTTTGCAGCTGCTCTTTACCAAAGTCAGCAATGGTTCTTTTACATGAACCTCTCACCATAGACAGTGAGAGACATGGCCCGCCTTTGATAAGCCAGTTAGCTGCACTGGGGATATATAATATATAATATATAGGCTGGCTGTATAATGTTAATTTTTTACTGTGATATTTATTGATAATAAAATTAGTTTTTCTGAATCATTACTACATTTTGCTACATTAATGGGTAAGAATGTGTTTAAGAAGCATATTTTGGCGCATGTAATGGATACATAGTGTTTTACTTCCGGTTGCTCATTCGTGCATGTAATATGATACATGGGGTTTTACTTCCGGGTACAGAACTCGCAGATTATCTTCATTCGCTGGAGGGGCCAGAACCAAACCCCCACGAATATCGAGGGCCTACTGTATTTTCAAGTATTTTTTCGCTGCTCCCTGGTCGTGTGATAGGGAAGGGAGTACTTGATGGGTGGGAATAGGATGCGACTAAATTCGGGAGAAATATCGGGGAAAAGAAAAAAAATGTTTGCTTGGGCAGTACAGTGGTGTGGTGGTTAGCACATCTGTCGCACAACAAGAAGGTCCCAAGGCCCGTCGTTTCTATGTGGAGTTTGCATGTTCTCTCATGCTTGCATGTGTTTCCTCCAAATGCTCCATTTTTCTCCCACATTTCAATGACATGCACATAAGCCTAATTAGCTGTTATAAATTGCCCCTGATTGTGAGTGTAAATGGTTGTGTGTATTATCTTGTGATGTTCTGTCAAGCAGTTCAGGGTGCAACCCATTGTTGGCTGAGACAGGCATCTCACACCCACCTCAAGGTCTAGTTAGGAGAAAAGTTTCTCTAGTTGGGAGAAAGCGGTTTGTTTATATCACAGATGTTGTTGTATACGTGACGGTAGCAGAAATAATCAGTCTCAATTTAAATCTGTGCTGTGCGTCTGATTTCCTTTGTGTAGACACTTACTTTGTCTCTTTGTTTAATAAAATCTCAGTCATAGCACTCCAGATTTTCTCTCTTAAGCCTTTGACTGTAAACATCTATAAGCGTGCGTAATCAAATAGTTCAGAAACGTGCATTGTTCGAATCATTGCGCAGACACTGCCTCGGAGGGACCGCGAGTTGTATCTCGCTAAGATCCAATTTGTGTTACACTCACCAATTACTTTCACGCTCGACTTGCTCCCGTCGCGAGCTGAAAGAACAGATTAGCAGCTACACATCTGCATGCCAGAGCCTCTAATTAAAAACACAAACCGGGAAAACGAACATCTGGCGACACAGCACATGAGGTTCAGGCAAAAATAAAAAGGAATAATATTTTGTCTCATCTTTTCGTGGCCCCACCCTCTGATCTGATGCTCTTTAAAATTATGTAATTACAACATCATCAAACCGAGACAATTAACCACAGACGGAATGATACCATGGATGCTTTGCATATTTGTCAGCTAATATTGGAGACATTGTTTTATTTGAAGCTGTATGTACAGGACAAGGGAAATGCATGGTTAGAAATTTACCTTGAAAATGTGAATAGATTTGATCACTGCATGACGTTTTTGGCAGTGTTTCGTTTGTCTTCATAATTAAATAATTACTTTATCTATTTTTAAAAAAATAATAAATTAAGTCCTCTTGTCCAGAAAAATGAGTGGAAGCATTTGATAAATTATTTTAATTTGTGTTCTTGGCATAAATTATAAGCTGTTGGCTTAAGGCAAATTGTAAACAGCAAATCAGCTTTGCGATGCATCACAACCAGTCAGCATCAAGATTCATTAACGGCCAACCAGCAAAGAGATTCATCATGGCCAACCAGCATAGAGTTTCATGACAGCCAATCAGCATAAAGATTTGTAACAGCCGCTTCACATCATGGTGCAAAATGACCAATCCGATCAACATTCAGATACAGAACAGTCAACCAGCCAATCAGCATTGTGTTGCATAACAGCCAATCAGAACAGCAATTCCTAACCTCCAGTCAACTTAGAGATTCATAATTGCCATAGTATAGAGCTTCATAGTGGCCAATCTGCATAGGGATTCATAACAGCCAACCAGTTTAGATTCAAGACAGCCAATGAGTATAGAGATTTATAGCAGAAAATCAACATAAACGTTTGTAACAGCCATTTAGCATCATGGTGCAAAAAAGCCAATCAGCATAGAGATGCATAATAGTCAAACAGCCAGTGTCTTTGGACACAAGATAGGAGAGAAGTACAGAGGGATGTAGAAGCTCCAAAATCAAATCGAATAGCTCTGATTAAAAAATAAACAAAGCATGATATGCCACAGATGCAGAAAATGGTAATCCAAACCCAATGGAATGTGTAAAACGCGCACACACACACACACACACACACACACACACAAAATGGCTCCTCCTTTGCTTGGATGCCCCATACTCTGTATCATCCTAATGAAGATGGATTCATTTAATCTGTTTCCTGACACAAACCTCACCGTCCCTTCAGTTGTGTCACCCTCTCTTCCTGTAGCCATTCTCCATCCTGTGTGCCCTCATGGGTCCCCCTCTCTCTCTCTCTCTCTCTCTCTCTCTCTCAGTCTCCGGGAGAGGACCAGGCCATGACCATGCACACGACTCAAGCCAGAGTGAAAAGGGCAAGAAATTTGTCACCTCCGTCAACGAGGGGCCCTGGCAGAGAAAGTGATATCATTAATCTCCTGACGTTTCGATATTGTATTAACCTTTCTAGTGGAAATCCTGGCGGCTCATTAGTCTGGTAAAGGGAGATGGGAGTGTAGTAATCAATACAACAAGCTTTCAACAGGACTTTGAGTTATTCCGTAGCGTTTGCCCTGCAGCTGATATGATAAGAGAGTGCCCTAACTAATTACGGACACACGACAGGGATGGAGAGCTACTCGATTCAACGCTACGTCCAGTGCTCCGTCACGAGCGAAGAGAGCCGAGCAGAACAGGAAACTCCAGCTCAAGCACTAAATTTAGTGTATGCCAATGAGGTCATCTAAAACACATCGAGACTCGTATAGAATGATGAGATTTGCCATACTGTCCCACTGCAAGGGCAGCACATTGGTGTAGTGATTAGCATGTCTCCCTCACCGCAAGAAGGTCCTGCGTTTGTGTTATGTTCTCGCTGTGCTTGTGTAGGCACTCTAGTTTACAAAATTCAAACTCCTGCACATTATGCTAATTGGGTGTTTGAAATCGCCCCAGGTGTGAATGTGAACGGTTGTATGATTGTTTGTGTTGGCATTGTTATGATCGGTCGAGCCATTCAGAGTGCATCCAGCCTTTGCCCAGTGTCGATTGAGATCAACCCCCCCCACCCCCCACACGACCCTAATAGGATTAAGCGGTTGGGTGAATGTGTGAGTAATTGAGTGTTCCATCGCTGCAACATCCATTTCTATAGCGCGACTCCAACTCTACACCCAACAATAATGTGGAGAAGCTTTCCCAAAGCACAAATCTAAATTGCATGTTTGCTGTGCATTCTTTTCGCAAACTGAGTGCTGTGATGTGTTTCTTTGGTACCTCACAATTAAGGCTTTAAGAAAACACATCCAGGTCGCAAACAATGCTACATTTAGGAAATGAAAGCTCCGTGGTTCATGTGAGAGACAAAAATGACAAAAGCGAAATGGTGACTATGAGCGTGGGAGTTTAACGAGGCTGTGAGAGAAGGAAAGTGAAATCTTCCAGCGTGTTAAAGGCTTTGCCATGCGCTCACCCGTATCATAACCTCTCATCTATCACCGTGCTTCGTTTCTAAGCAGCTCTGTTCATCAGGTCATTCAACTGAGAAAACATGCCAATTTGGTCATTTTATGCACTCTTGGTCAGCTTCAATATGTTTCTATGGCTATTTTCTTTGGGCAAAAAAGTGTGTGTGAGTGAGAGAGAGAGAGAGAGATATGTTTAGACTTGGTGCATCACCAGTGTCAGCTAAGTAACTGCTGGTTTTTGAGGTCTTTTAGAGCGGAATCGTAACAAAACCACCGCTGATTGTGTTTACCCTCTTACAGAAATGCATGGAAATGTGACCTTAAACCCTCCTTATGGTGTTAAATCATTATTCCAACATATTCAATTAATCCTGATTGTACCCAGGAAAATTCATTTTCTACAAAGATTGTTTGTATGAGTGAAATAGATATTTAGCTTTGAATAATGTTTTGTGCCAATAATTACCAATCAGCCATTTTTCAGATTTTAAAAGCATTGGTGACCTGAACTGATTTTATTTAGTGCTTACCGAATTGTGTTTTGGATTCAGATCGTATACTCGCACTTCCTCCGAACTGCGCCAACTGCATTGGTGGCATGGTGTCGTTGTGCCCAACGCATCCACCGCACAGCAAGAAGATTCTGGATTCGGACGTTTCTTGTGTTGAGTTTGCATGTTCTCCTATCATTTGTTCTGGTTGAACATTTTATTCTAGATTTATTCTCCATTAGCCGTTGGTGTTCTTCACTCTTTTGGGAAATCTTGCCACTAAAATTTTGGGGGCATGGCTGTTGGGATTTTGTTCATTCAGCTACAAGAGCAATAGTGAAGAGCTCATGTGCTGATGATGGCATGTTGAGGAGGTCTAGTTCATCCCAGAGGTGTTCTGTGGAATTGAGGTTAGGGCTAAGGTTCTATGAATTGCAGCATACTTAAATTCTTTGGCTTTCCGTCAACCTTCATCCGCTATGTCGTCAAGGTCAGGTCTTTTAGTTCTGAAGGGAAGTGAAATTAGTGAAGGGAAATTATGATTGTGTGAACTTGTTGGGCTTTTATACTTGAGACAACTGGCTTATCAGAGCCAGAGCTTTTTCCGGTTTCAACTCCTCCTTGGTAGAATGCTAATTCATCACAGGTTATATTCCCAGTATTTTAACTGGTACCCATTTACACAGCTGTGTGGACAGAGGCACACTTATGGGTTAAACCTTTCCAGGGTAGCATAGTGCAGGTCTAACAGGGATACGACCCCATAACCAATACCAGGGATACATCTAGGATCTTTTTTCTAGGTGGGCCGAAGGGCCACTGTCCAAAATAAGGTGGGCCTTTCTGATAAACTATGAGTTGAACTTGATAAGACATTTTCAGTGAACAATACACAAATTTTAAAATGGAAAATTCTTTAATAAATCAACAAGTAAATAATTAAACCGGGAAAACCCATTCAAACAATATCACAAATAAAATTATTAAGACAGCATGAAATGAGTTATACCAATTCAAAGTGAACAAATAAGGAAAACCCTTTTAAGGCCTTAATATTGACTGTAGGCACATACATAAGGTATGAAAAATTGTAATATAATAACAATAAATTAGTAGATAAACTAGCTATTTAGGTAAATCCATAAAGATAAAAAAATTTGATTGAGAAAATTAAAAGCACTAAAATAGAAACCAATAAAGAAAAAAACTTACCGTATTCGACGTGATAAGCACCCAGGGCGCTTTAAAAATTGGAGTGGGTGGGCGCTTATTAAAATGTTACCAGCGGAGTGGAACGGTAAGTGCTTATTACCATCGAGGTGGAAAACATGAATAATAACAGAACAATAAGAGTTTTACTGGTGTTTGTTATTCATTTTGTGGTATCAACCAAATTACTTACATGAAAGCTGAAAATAAACAGAAAACAGCATGTATATATATATTTTTAAAAGACCCCTTTAATTTGAAAATATTTTATATATCTATTTAATTTATGTATACTACGCATGGGTGCAAGCTTCCCGGCATATGCCGGAAATTCCGGTTTTCCCAAGACTGAATTTACTATTTTTCTAATTCATATACATCTGTTGAAAATGTTTTTTTTTTTTTTTTTTTTTTTTTTTTTTTTTTTGAGGGGGGGGGCACGGTAAGAGGTGTTCGTCTGCTCGGATCGGCGCAATCTACCATGCATACTCAGTTACTGAAATTATAGAAAGCAAAGAGAGTTGTAAAATGAATGAAAACCAGAATCCAGAAAAGAAAGAGAACTCTCCACTCTGCTGGTGATTCACATCAGTGCAGGCTGAGTACTAAACAAGTATTCAACAGCGCCCTTGCTCACTTGAAAGACCGGAAGTCTGGATAACCTGCGCTTTGTATCAAGCACAAGCAAGTGAACTTGCTTCAAGTCCATACTTTTGGTGGTGAGTCTCACATATTGTAAGCCGCTCGTTGATTGGCTGTTTTAACGTAAAGTGACTCGGCTCATTGCAAATTTGCAGTGTGTTGTGTTTAAAATGGTGCAAACTTTAATGAAAGAAGAGGAATCCCGCGTGTCAGAAATAGATTAATTTTGCTGTTGCCATGTATGACCTTGTGGAGAGTGGGACTCCAACCCCCAACCTTAGGATCAGCGATCCAGCGCCCTATATCACCAGGCTACCACTGCTCCTCCTCCAGTGTATCATATCTTTATTGATTTGATTACGTATTAAATAAAAACTGAAATTAAAAATTGTAGGCTTTTTAATTTTTAGTTTGGTTACTTACAGTTGAGACTGGATCAAAACAAACAGCATTATTTGTTATATCAGGCATATTAATGGTCAAAGGAAAAAATTCCACTATAAGTGAGATTTAATAGGAATTGATACCTGACTCCTTACTTGAATGCAGTGGTGCACACTATATACTGTACATTTAAAACAAAAGTTGTTGACAAAGAGGTCAGTTGGGAGTTGTTAAGATTGTTCAACAAAATATGTCTTGTAATTTAAATTAAAAAAAAAAAAAAATCTTTATTTCGCATCAATATATATATATGAATTTGCAGATTGTATATTGCTGTAAATATTGGTAAAATTGCATGAGAGGCGGCCATTTTAACTTGTGATTTAAATTTTTTTTCCCGAATCCAAATGGGCTTGGAATTTTTTTTCTATTTTTTTTTCCAACCTCCCAGCTAGGCCAGACTTTTCAGGTTTTTCAATATTTCCAACTTGCACCCATGTACTATGTTATGTAAATAATTTTAATAAAGTTTCCTGACATCGTTTCCCATCTACCGTGCTATAAAGACGAACAACACTCTCATCCCGGTGCTAGAAGATTGTCCCTCTTCACGTTCCTGTTTTCCTGTGATCTCTCTGGCTCCTGGTTTCAGCTCCGCGCTCGACCAGTTCCCGCTCCATAGTTCCCCAGATCTAAAGTTTTCGTGTTTTTCCTCATCAATAGCAGTGACTACATTTCCCCTTGCCCAAGGGCCTCCACTGTAACAATAAAGTCTCTCCGTGTTCATCCTACTCTGTCTCCTGCATTTTGGGTCTGGCTGAAAGTTCCTGACGTCACAGTTAGCTTGATAATTTATGGTGCATTTTGGTTTGCACCTTGTACCAATAAATGATAAATTCAGTAGAATGAAAGATGATTATGCAGAGAGAGAGAGAGAGAGAGATTGTATACAGTACAAACTCATAGGTTACTTATAGAAGCTTTAAACATGCATTCCCCCCTAAAGAATGCCCTGTAACGACTTGCGAACAAATTCATCTAATGAACAGCCGTCGGGAACGTAACTTGTACATAAGTTGGGGAGCATCTGTATTCACTTCATTTATCCCTTAACATCCGAGGATGTCGTTGGGGCGCCTTCATGGCGAGACTTGGGCTGATTTGGCCTGGCGGAGCCCATCCCTCTCCAGGTCGTAGAAACACGCTGACGGCTTTGCAGCCTACTCTTTACGAAAGTCAGCAATGGTTCTTTTACATGCCTCTCACCATAGACAGTGAGAGACATGGCCTGCCTTTGATAACCCAGTTAGCTGCACTGCGAGGACAGTGACAACCTTGTGGGGACTCGAACTCCCAACCTTAGGATCGGTGATCCTGCGCCCTAACCACTAGGCCACCACTGCCCACAGCGTCTGTATTAAAAATATATAAAAATTTTTGCAGTGGGATAACAAAAATTATGTATATAAAAATAACTATTGAGGAAAAGTCATATAACCGATATATGTACCGGGGATTTAGCTCAGTTGGTAGAGCGTCCGCTTTATCCTCCGGTAGGTCGGAGTTCGAATCCGGCCGCGTCATACCATAAGACGTTAAAATTTGGCAGTTGTTACTTCCTGCTTGGCGCTCAGCATCAAAAGGATAGAACAACGCAATAACTGGCGCTGCACAGTGGCGACAGGTGCCTAGCGCACAAAGCAAATTTCAATGTATGTAATGTACTTTGACAATAAAGAGTTGTTTGTTTGTTTTGTTTGTAACATAGAAAGCATTCAAAGTGGAGATTGAGAAATCCAACACATTCACCTGATTTAATATATTAACTATCGTCCACCTTATGGTTCTGGTCCGGAAGTTGTTTGTTCCTTTGAAAAAGTGTTGTCTCTTCCGTTCTCTTCGCATATGCGGCAAAACGTTTTTGTTCCGTCATATCAAAGCCAGGGAAATTTATTGAGCCATTCTTGTTGGAATTTCTTTGTAATCTTATCAGTGGCTTCATTTTCAGTGTTTTCGACCTCTTCGGTATCTGATTGATTCATTGTCTGAAAGTTTGACTTGCGCATTGTTGCTAATGTAAATAAAATGCCGACTCATGTACAAACGGAAATGAGCATGAATTTTATCAACGAACCTTATTGGATAACATGGACAATACTGACCAATCAGAGTGGGGCTTACAAAATGTAGTGACTCTTCAATAAGGAACTATAGAATTTCATTATCGATCTATTTTTAAGTTTGTTCCTTGGAAGTTTGTTTCTGATTCGGCCTATTTTAATTAGATTCCAACACTATAATAAAAGAAATACCGAAACAGATCCATACAATTTCAGTTGCGGCCAAAGGCCCAAGCAGGGAAAATATGGTGCGTCAGTTAGAAGTTGACTGCAACTTTGCCGCATGAACCCGCTCTAGGTCTAACACTGCCTATACAACCCCAAATTGTATTATAATTGTGTACTTGCAGTTTAATGGTCGCGGATTAGTGAGGAACCATATATGGCTGTGATTAGTCCGGTATCCGTATACATTTGGCAATATAGTGTGTTAGATAACACCGTTATGGAATATTGCCATTCAGTGTCAATTCTCGAAAGCCTTTTAGCGAAAGGATAATTATTTTAGTAAGACGTTAATTTCCCTGAAGATCGAGTAGAAGTACATCGTCAGCGGTTGTTGACAGCTACTCTGCCCTATTATTTCCCAACGTACAACCCAGACATGATAAACTCGCTGTCAATCTCTGCGGATTTGACTCATTACAGTGCCTCACTTCTGGCACAGGTTACTTTTAATAAATCTGACTAAGCATCTCTGGGATAATGGGGACTTGTGGAGGGATGGGACCTTCTCATATAATTGATGAAAAAATAATGAGAAAGATGAAAAATCGCCTGTAACTTACGAGCAAGGATGGCTTACGTCAACCAGGATGGCAAACAGGGATGGCAGTGGCAGTGCTCATCGGCTAATGAGGCCACGAACAGCACTAAAGGAAGATGGGCCAGAGCGACTGCTGTAAAAGCCATAATGACTTCAGACTTATTAAGATGATTGCCGTGTCGTCCAGGTCTTAAAAAGCCTTGACTACTTGATTTGATGAATTAACAGGATTAGGATGCAGTCATTCGAACTGATGGTTTATTTTCTGAGTTAGATTTTTATCAGCACTTTGTATAGTACTCTAAGTACCATATTGACATTAGTTTCCTCTGAGGAATAACATAGACCTCGTGAAGTTGACTGTTTATTTTCTTTTGACCATCTGAGATCTGGAAATAGCTGTCTCTGGTTTTCTATGTATCCTTATTTGAATTTTGAACCACTTGACTTCAGTTAGAAATCATAAATGATTCTATTTTCATTAAGGTCAATTGATTTGAGCAGGACTAAATGAAAACAATGCAGCATACAATAAAGTACTGAACTTGGTTTAGATTCTTCTGATGTTCTCCATGCAGATCTACCTACTATCATTTTGTTAGGTCTGAAATATAACATCATAGCGAGTTCTTCAAAAAAGTTTTTCAGAAAGTATAAAGTAACACGATGTTGAAAATGAGTCATTTGGGGGTTACCACAGTGGATCATTCTTCCTCATCTTGCTTTATATGGTGCATGCCTGTCTGTCACACTAATCTAACGCATGTCCTCCTTCATGAACACTTAGAAATCATTTTCTTTGACCTTTTTCTCCTCCTCTTACAGTTCTATCTTCAACATTCTTCTGCTGATATACTCTTCATACCTCCTCCCCACAAGTCCAAACCATCTCATTCTGGCCTCTCTCACTTTATTCCCAAACACTCCGCTCTGTGTTGCTGCTCTAACATATTTGTTGATAATGCTGTCCATTTTTGTGGCTCGCAGAGAAAATCGCCGCATCTTCATTTCTGTTACTTACAGCTCTGATTCCTGTTATGCAGTCAGCGCTGCCTGATCATAGCAGGTCTCATGACTGCCTTATAAACCTTCCCCTAAACTCCCCGGTCACTATTATCATGCCATCCACTCTTCTTTACTCATTCCACCCCACCTGCACTCTATTCTTCACTGTCTGTCACCTTAAATGGTTGACCCCAAGTATTATTCATTTAATGATGCCAGAGGTTGCATGTTTCCCTGTGCTTGCAGGGATTTCCTCTGGGTACTCCGGTTTCCTCTCACTGTTCAGAAACAGTCACATTAGGCTAATTAGCTGTTCCAAATTGTCCATAAGTGCGAGTGTGATTGGTGGTGTTTAGCACTGTGATGGCCTGGTGTGCTTTTCAGGGTGTACCTCACCTTTGCCCTGTGATCTGTGTAGTAATCAGAAAATGAGAAGATATAAGCAATATGGTTTATTTTTTTTGTACTTTTTAAACATGATGGATGCACGTGAGTTTCGCAAACACATTTGAGCAGGGGCACAAAAATTGTGTAAGGGCTCCTTTTTGAAAGTTTAAACACATTACAAATAAACAAAAAAGCAAAATTAAAAATGTACTTTTACATATTTTAACCATGACAAATGGGGGTCAGGTGAGAGGCACGTAGGCCTCTCACGATAGTCTTTAGTCTTCTTACCTAGTCATAGGGTAAGAAGCTCGGCCATTCAGGGGGAGCTCAGAGTAGAACTGCTTCTTCTCTGCATTCAGAGGAGCCGGTTAAAGTGGCTCAGGCATCTAACTGCAATGCCTCCTTAATGCCTCACTGGTGTGATGGTTCTTGCATGTCCAACCAGGTTGAGACCCCGGGGTCTATAACACACTGGAGTGACTGTATGGCTGGGAAGAGGGAAGCTTGGCCCTCACTTCTTGGCTGCTGCCCCATATTCCGACCCGGGATCAAGTAAATAATGATAACGATAATGATGAGGGTATATAAGTACGCCATACTTGGTACAAGTACACCAGGGTGTCTGGGGTGTCAGGGAAGAGTAGTACCTTTGTTGGGGGAGCACGTGGTACTCCTTGGAGTAGCTCATCCACTTTGGTCTCCACCTGGCACTCAACTCTCACCAGTGGCTCCCAGCAATTGTTTGCATGCAACAACGGCCACACCCTGGGCAACGGCTTCCACTGGCTGGCTAAACCTGAAGAGAATAGCCAACAGGTTGCAAACCTTTGGTGAGCTAGGGCTTGTCTATCTACGCATGCGAAGACTGGATTCGGTGGGCTTCGCAGAGAAACCCACCAGGATGGTTCAACAGACAGGAAGGTGGACCCAGCAAAGCGTCGTGGAGCGCGAACAGGGCACAGTGAGACACTGCTGGCCATCCACTGAATCCCGACCTGTCTCCAGTCGTCTCAACTTTGTCCTGCCACTGGGTCCAGATAGGAAGGGGTGAGAGAGTGAGGATGATGACCTGCGCAACTCTCCCTCACTCAAATCCATTTCATGTGCAAGTCATGACTTCATCCATCATCACTTCATCATCTCATCTTTCATCTTCAACTCCTGTGGCGATAGAGGCGTGGCAAAGCTACAGGTGTGGATACGCTGGCAGTGGTCAATTTCCAATGACGAAGCAGCGCTGGAATTCGGCAGCCACCTGAGTGACGGCGCAGCCCTCTTCAGGAACGCACTGCTTCCCCCCCCTGAGCTTAGGGAAGTTGATAGAAAAGGTGCCTCAAACCTTGCCTGCTTCATCTCACCCCTGGCCAGCAAGGCGCGGCTGACAGGGATCCCATCACAGCGGTCAGAAGACAATAAAGGCAACCACGCTCATCATTGGCAATGGAATGTGCGCACACTGTTGGACTGAGCTGAAGCTGACTGACTTTTGACAGAGAGCTGGCAAGATACAAAGTGCAGATTGCTGCCCTCAGTGAGATCTGGCTAGCAGAGGAGGGACAACTGTCCGAGATTCATGCTGGCTACACATTCTTCTGGATCGGACACAGCAAGGAAGAGCGCCGCGAGGCAGGTGTTGGGTTTGCCATCGAGTCCAACCTGGTCAATCTGGCTGCACCACCCAAGGGTATCAACGACCGTCTGATGACAGTTCGGCTGCCACTTCAACACAAGAAGTTTGCCATGTTGATTAGTGCCTACGCCCCAACTATGACCAACCCCGATGAGGTCAAGGAGAGATTCTACGTGGATCTCGATGCATCCATCTCTGCAGTGCCTTCGGCAGATAAACTCATCATTTTTGTTGAATTCAATGCCAGATTTGGTGCTGACCATGCTACTTGGGAAGGAGTCCTGGGTACCAATGGTATCGGTAGCTGCAATAGCAACGGCCTCTTGCTTATGGAGACCTGCACTGAACACAGGCTTTTCATCACAAACTCCGTCTTTTGTCTCTCCAATTGTAACAAGATATTGTGGATGCATCATCACTCCAAGCATTGGCATCTGCTGGACTATGTCATTGTCAGGCAAAGGAAAAGAAAGGACGTCAGAGTCACTAAGGCCATGTGTGATGCAGAGTGTTGGACAGACCATCACCTGCTGATCTCCAAGCTCAGCATCAGGATCCAACCCCCAAGAAGGCCGCAGGGAAAGAAAGCGCCAAGAGGTCTGAATGTCAACACAATAAAGCGTCCGCATGTGAAACAGTCCATGGTGGAGGAAATAGACAGCTCACTGGAACAGTGTTCTCGTTTGCGTGCGTCCTTGCGTCTCTGACACATGAAAATCCGTGGGGACGCAGAATAGCAAACCAATGTGCATCTGCCGGACTCATTAATAATTTTCATCAATTTATGTAATATTTCCCCAAAACAAATAAATCTACCAAAAACTTTCTGAAATCGATCGATGCTTTGACAAGGCCGCCATATTTGTTTACCTCTCATAGCGCGAGATTTTGCCTCTCGTGCTTGCGAGATTTCGTATCGTCTGCTCGGGAGACTTCTTTCATTTCCGATCAGCTGCCGAGAGTAAACAACATTACAGCAGGATGCGAGTGGGGAGTGCAAAACAAAATCCTGACTAAGAAGCGGAATAGGCTCAATGTCAGCATCAGGACAAGCTCATGAAGGTTCAGCTTTCAGGAAAGATGGACCTGCACAAAGCACTCAAGGTGTGGAAAAATGCCAAGCACAGAAGCATATATCATGACAACATGTAAATATTACATCATATTAGATCAGGAATTCAGAAGTGACTGTCGGCATTGTTTTCTTGCATTTTTTTCATGAGTATGAATGTTATTATCAAAACAGTATTTTATTATGTTTATGTAATTATTTTTTCATTTTATATATCATGTATGACCTCTGTTTTTAAGTTTGTTTTATATGTGAACTTAATAAACTTAATCTTATAAAATGTACTTTGTGTTGGTAATGATTTATTTGGAGTTTATGCATTTTGGAGCAAATCTTTTACGTCATTTGGCAGGACTAATTACTGTTACATTTGGACCCATACTTTCCCAATCTGCGAGTCCCTGGGACTCCTTACTTCCTTGAGCAAAAATGAACACTGCTGGAACCGCTTAATCTTGACTCTGATGATGTGGAGTCAAACTGGGTGAATTTCCGAGACACTGTCTACAATGCAACCACAAGAAAACACCAGGACTGGTTCGATGAGAATGATGACCGCATCAGTGCTCTGCTTGAGGAGAAACACTGCCTTCACAAAGTGCTCCTCAACGATCCCTCTTCAGCTTCAAAGAAAGCTGCCTTTTTCAGCTGTAAAAGACCAGATTAATGCAAGCTACGCCTTATGCAGGACTCCTGGCTGAGCATGAAGGTCATTCGCCAACCAGAATGACTCCAAGAAATTTTACAGTATGCTCAAGGCTGTTTACGGATCCACAAAGTCACCATCAACCCTGCTCCTTAGTGCTGACGGGAACAGTCTGACAAGTAGATACTAGAACACTGGGCCGAACACTTTGATGGTGTGCTAAATCATCCTTCATCCATCAGTGATGATGCGATTGCGCTTCTGCACAAGTCCCCGTTGATCACACCCTTGCCGATTTCCCCCTGAATTGGAGAAGGCTGTGAAGCTGCTCTCCAGCGGCAAGGCACCCGGCGCTGATGCAATTCCTGCGATTTACGCATCCAGCGGATCACAACTGCTTAGGAAGCTCACTGAGCTGTTCCAATCCATGTGGCGCCAGGTGAAACTTCCGTAGGAGTTCAAAGACGCCTCCATTGTCCATCTGTGCAACCACCGCGACATCTCATTACTCTGTATTTCTGGAAAGATCTTAGCCAGAATCCTGCTAAACCGTCTGAATAAGCATCTTGAGGACTTGCTTCCGGAGAACCAGTATGGCTTTAGGGAAGGCCATGGTACAGCGGACATGATTTTTGGTGCGCGCCAACTGCAGGAGAAGTGTCGAGAACAGAACTTTGGCCTTTACACCACCTTCGTGGATCTGACGAAAGCATTCGACGGTCTGCAAGGAGGGGCTCTGGAAGATCATGGCCAAGTACTGGTGCCATGACAAGTTAATATCGCTTGTCAGACAGTTCCACGATGGCATGCAGGACAATGGGGGAATACTCCCGACTGTTAGGGCTGTGTGCTCGCCCCAACCCTTGTTGACTGATGCCTTCAGAGACGGTGACATTGAAGTCCTCTTCAGATACCATACAGACGACAAGCTCGTCAGCTTACGAAGACTGCAGGCTAAAACCAAAGTCTAGGAAGACACCGCCCGTGACTTTCTCTTTGCTGATGACTGCGCAATGAATGCTGGTACTCAGTCTGATATGCAGGTAAGCATGGATCTATTCTCCAAGGCCTCTGATGACTTCTGTCTTACAATAAGTACAAAGAAGACCAAGGTTATGCACCAGCAAGCCCCCGCAGAGCAGTACATAGAGCCCAGCATAACAGTCAACAGCCAGAAGCTCGCTGCAGTGGACAAGTACGTCTTCCTTGTTAGCACCCTGTCGCGCGCCACTAACATCGATGAGGAGGTCTCCTACAGGTTGGCTCAATCCAGAACTGCCTTTAGCAAACTACAGCATGTGTAGGACAGGAGAGACATAAGTTTGCTGAAAGTATTGAGCGGTAATCTTACCTTCTCTGCTATATGCATGCGAGACCTGGATGGTATACAGTCGTCACGCCAAACTGCTGAACTCATTTCACATGCGAAGCCTGAGGAAGCTGCTGCACATCAAATGGCAGGAGAAAGTACTGAAGTCCTTCAGAGGGCGACATGGAGTGTGTTCACTCCATGCTGAAGCGGACCCAACTCAGATGGGCTGGACATGTGTGCTGTATGGAACAACGATCCAAAATGTCTGTTCTATGGTGAGCTTTGTGAGGTCAAAAGTTCACAGGGCGCACCCAAGAAATGCTTCAAGGACACCCTGAAAGCCACCCCAAAGTTGTGCAACATCAACCCCGTCTCCTGGAAGTCAGTTGCACTTGACCGTACTGCTTGGCGCATGGTGACCTCTCGTGGTGTGTTTGCATTCGAGGAAAACCGCATGAAACACCATTAGCGAAAGAGCAGAGCCAGCATCGGCTCTCAGCCTGGCTCACCCAGTGCCATCCCATGCCCCCACTGCAACAGACAGTTTCAAGCGAGGATTGGATTTTTTTCGTCTTTGCCAGCAAAAGACGATCATCACCATCATCATAAACACACCATACTCCATAAAGGTGTTTTTATTCTTAGAAAAATGTAGTGTACACTGAAACTAAAATTATATTTTATGGTTTATCTTTTCATTTTACCGTGGGGTAATTATAATGCCACATGCTCCAATGTGACTGTGACAACCTGTGAGTGTCCATTGATTTGATGCAGCCATTATCCATTCGGGATAATGTCTTTCAATCCCTTGATACAAGCCAATCAGATTGCGCCATCTGTGTAGTCTATGCTGAACACATGTAGAGAATACTTTCCAGCACTGTTTAAGTTACAGCACCTGTTACAGTGGAAAAGGCAGCAGTGAGTGGTGCTCAGTGAATTAAATCAGTAGGTGTGCAGCTACTCAGTCTGGGCAGAAGTGTGCAAGATGGGCGTTTTTTTCAGTATAGTGTCTGCTTTGGGAGAAAACTGACAGCATGCAGCTGGTTCTCTTAATTACCTTTCAGTCAAGCTACAAGTTTCATCAGAAGATCAATGATGAGGAAAAAGAAGAGAAATTTTACAACAAAGTGAATTAGGTGGAGATTCCATTTCTACAAGTCGTGATAATCGTGTTGCACATCAGATGTTCCAAGTTCGTTGAGGAGAAAGTAATCATGCGACCACTGCGATAAGTGCTGTCAGTAATATTTTTCTCCAACACTCAATCATGTTATTTCTCTGCACTCATTTTTAATGCAGCCTCCTTCTGTGTTTCAGATGGATTAAAGATACTTTTCCATCACTTGGCCTGATTTCCGTACCTAAGCTCTGACTGTGCGTTACAGCTGCCGCAGGTAGCTCCAGGTAAATGCTAATGGACGTATGATTATAAACGTGTTCTCATTTCCATACCCACGAAATCACAGGGACGGTCTGAGAGTGTGTAGCTGAGATTTAATCACCTGCTCGTCGCATGAAGCTCATACACAACTTGGCTCATTAAAATGATGGATGGATGCAGCAGGGGATGGTTCGCTCCTGCTGCAGATTTGTTCTCATTTAGAAGGGTGCTTATTAGGGGAACACCTGGGGCAAAACAGTCTTGTTGCAAGTCTAAACCAAGATGGTACCATTGCCTGAAGGGACGTGCGGGAAACCAGGGTGCCCAGCTGACATTTCAGCACTTCTGACAAGTGTTGAGTGCTGAAATGTGGGAATTGATTTTGGGGTCATTAGTTTTTAAATATTAGACCTCATTTAATCTGGCAGAGCACAGCAGTGCTGGCTCAGTATAGTCTTACTCCTCTGTTCATAGCAAGCTTCCACATTTTATGGAATGTGTTTGATTCTAAACAAAATGGTTCAGTATTTGGTGATACTTCTATATCTGCTGTTTGATTTTGATTCTTAAGACAATAATCCTGAATGTTTTGACTGGATTTGTCACATGCCGAGACATTCAGAGTTGCAAAGCAACAGTCACTTAGTTGGTAGAACCCAAGCCTTTGACTGCCACTCAGTTTTCAATGTACCTGAATCCTAAAGCATCTCCCATAGGTGGTGGGTCTATAGGAGGGCAGATTCATGTCCCTCTTCAGGCTGGGACCAGCCGGGCCCCTTGGGCAGAAGCCTGACCACCGGGTGCTTGCCTTTTGAACCTCTCCTTTGGCCTGGCTCCAGGGTAACCTGGTAACCTACATCTAGGCAAGGGAACCGAGTCCCTGTGATTGTTCCTTCCATAGGAGTCTCTGAACCGCAATTAGTTTGGACCCTCACTGAGGATCTGCTTGCTTACCAGGGGCATACTGCTCCCGACAACATTGCTCCTAGAATCATTAGGACACGCAAACCCCTCCACCATGATAAGTTGGCGATTCCGGGAGGGATGTCTGGAACCTCACTGCTTATGCTCCTTCCCTTGTGACCCAAGCTCGGAAGAAGCTGATGATCGCCATTTAATTTTTCTTCCGAAGCTCTGCCTCACAAATTCCTGGATTAATGCTCAATACTTCTCCTCACCAGCCAGTCAGCAGCAGGGTGTTGCCTATTGGCTGAAATAGCGTTTCATGGCTCTGCGTATCAATTGGACAGCAGAGACTCTGAAATTAAATGTTGGATGAGAATTAATATGAATGCATTTTTTAGCCACCTAAAGACTGAAACGTGACAATTTCTGGCCTTGTTCTTAACTCTATGTATGTGGCCTTTCAATTATTCTCCAAATTCGAGGTGGGTATCACTGGGACTAGTGGATAATATACACAGAGTCTGAGGTGAATGACTATTACTGTCTGTACTAGGTGGGAGGTATTAATGGTTTATTTTTCTATGGCTAATGTGTGAAAATGCCCATGCGCCTGCTATTACACCAGATGAGCCATTGATCCTCAGTCATTGCCATCTGAGTGATCAATTTTGCTGTCATGCCATGCATGTTTCTTTCAAGAAACCCTGCTCTTCACCAGTCACAGGGGTTTTACAACACTTGAAAGTGTTCACCAACTTCCTACAAGCTTTCTATTACTTTGTGAGGATCATTTAACACTTTTAAATAACTTTTGGGCTTTTTTTGGCTTCAAAGAATTCTGGACGACCTCTAATAGAATACAGGCTGGAGCCTAACTCAGCCAACACTGGGCGTGTGTGGGGTACACCCAGAAACGCTTGTCAGTTCATTGCTGGGCAACAGAAACAATCATTCACACTCACGTCATAGGGGAAATTTAGAACAGCCAATTAGCTTAATATGCATGTTTTTGGACTGTGGGAGGAAACAAAAAAGTACCCTGAGGAAACCCACATACACAGGGGGAACATACAGACCCAACACAGCATTGCCTGGGCATAGGATTTGAACCCAGAGCTTCTTTGCTGTGAAGCAGATGTATTATCCAATGCGCCGCTGCACCGCATCTGCATGAGGTTTTGACAATAATACACTTAGTTTTTACAAGTTGTACCAGTTTGTTGACTTTAAAAACGAATACCCATAGCAGTCGTCAATAAGTCCTTCCATCTGTCAGTCATCCTCTCAGTTCTAGCCCTGAACTTTGAAGATCTTATAATAGTTCTTGATCAAATTTGACTAATTTGAAAAAGTGACTTTAAGTAGGCAGTGCAGATGTGTAATCTGATATTTTGGGACTTTTGCATTTAATATTTTCTGATATGTGGAGTCCATGCAGGATAAGTTTTTTTTTTTTTTTTTTACACCCTTCTCCTCTCCTCCCTGATAAGTCTTACTGTTTTGTTTTGACTTCAAAAAACATAATTTGGTTGAACTTTTTAAAAATTTCGAATTAAGGAAACTGAGTGTCTGTCATTTTGATTCATTAATTATGTTTTTGAGGTGTGCAACATAGAGAAGCAATGATATTGTGCCTTTCCTCTGCGTAATAAATACTGTGTATATTCTACATTTGTAGACCCAGTTGTTTCTTATCGGAACTACAAATAAATGTACGCCCATAAGGTATTTTTCTAATGCTAGTTTTGATCACACTGAGCTTTACTTAACTTTGCACTGCTTTCTGAGATCAGATAGGCCTCAGAAACAGCTCAGACAGCCTTTTATTTACCCCTAATTAATCTGTTATATTCACCCATATATAATTACTATTGATGGCTGTTTATTTATTAATTTTTTGCCCCATCAGCAACCTTATTTTAAGGCTTGTAATTTCGCCAAGTCACAAATGGATTTTGTATTAACGCCCGACCATGACCATGTTGATATTTATGGATCTAATGGCTTTTCATCAACCAAGTGATATAAACGTCGATACGATGGATGTAATCTGCCCGGCAGCGGAACTGTGATGAATGGTTTTACCATGTTGCATGACCTTGAATCACATGCGCTGATTCCATTGAACAGTCCTGAAACATATGTTGATGGTGTCTTATGTTTAATCCGGCAAATGTCCTTCATTTGGCCAAGGGGATTAAATACGGCAGCGCTGCTGTGATTATTAGGTTTGATGAGTTTCTTGTAATAATTTCTGTCAGTGTTTAAGTACAAGTGAGTGCTAAAGTTTCCCCAGCCTGATTTATGGTTGATAGCTGTTACCTCTTTTAAAATGGTTTGTTCATTCTTTTGAACCACTTATTCCTAATTAAGGTTGTGGGGAGGCTCGTCCCGATCTCAGCCAACTCTGAGCAAGGAAAGATTACACCCTGGATGGCTCACCAGGCCATCACAGGGCAGAAAACTCGTGCCTCGATGTCTAAATTTTACTTTACTTCCGGTGTGTTTCCTTAACTTTTTAATGTACCATTAAAAAGTACAAACTAAAGTTTAAAGGGAATGTGTGCATTTCAAAAAGAAAAAAGGCACAGCGCAAAAATGTTTGACACATGCAAGAGATTTTTCAAACAATTTAACGAAACAGTGTTTCACAAAATTCAATCATTTTTTGCGTTTAAGTCGTGAATAAAGAGAAAATGGAGTTTGTCTTTCTAAGCGCAACCTGAAAGTGCTCCAATACCCAGCTTTAATCACTCTTGAATAGAGGTGCAGACCATTCACAATTACATTTGCCAAGTTTCCATGGAATGTTGAAGAGGAGATAAAAAAAAAATCCAAGATGGAACTAGGAATTTCAATGTAAAATTAACTGAAATAATTCACGAAGGTACAGTGGTACCTTGACTTACGAAATTAATCAAGTCAAAATATTTGTTAGATAAAACAATTCAAATAGGAAATACTAGAAAACCAATTAATCCATTCTAATCCCCTCCCAAACTCGTATAACCTGACACAAACACGTATATTTGACCTAATATATTAAAGATAAACAATAAATATTTCATAATACATGTAAAGTAACAACAAGTAATAAAACAAGAATAAACAATGCCAACCAACCCTTCCAATCATCAACTGCGGCAAAGATGTCATGTGGGCGCATGAGGTGGTACGTAACAGAGAAGGAAGATGAGGACAATTTTGTGCATGTGCACGCTACAGATGCCAGTGAGGAAAGGCTCTTGGTAAGCTCCCACAAGGCCAGTGCTTCTCAAATAGTGGGGTGAGTGTCCCTTGGGAGGGGGTGATTGTGGGGGGGTAAATGACCCTGTGGAACGTGCTTTTTTTTGCCATACTGTATTAGCATTAAGTGTAATTGCGCATCCTCTATAGTAGATGGCAGTGGCACGCTTACTGTGTTCCCTGTGGTGTAAGGAAAAAGCATGGAGCAAATATGAAGTGCAGTATAAACTATGGTCATGTTGGGGGAGGGGTATTAATTTATTCCTATAGGAAATTATTGAGATGCTTTGCACAAGGTGTTCTCGGAGCGTGGAGTAATACACGCGGACAAATACGAGGCTAATCAGCCTGGAAAAGCCATTTCCTCAGCAGAGCTTGTCAATCAAAATTTTGCTTGTTGAAAGGGGCAGATTTTTGGTGGGATCGAAGCTTGTATTATGGAAAATTTGTTATAAGGGAGACTTGTAAGTCAAGGGACCACTGTAATTTTATACAAACTCAATCATATATAATCATTTACACTAAATGAGGTTGTTTAGGTTTTATTTACACAAAGTTGTGTCTGTTATGAGGCTTTTGATTGGTTTAGTATTATATGATCGGGGGAATTGTTCTGGGGTTCTGTACGATGAGGGTTCTGGTACTGAATACAGATCATACGGAAACACCCAGAACAACCACAGAACCCTTAAAATCAGAACAATAAGTGGCGATTTCTATTGTTTTAAACCAACGTGGACATGGATGCTCATGGAAATTTCAACCTGTTCATGTGGAAGATTTTGCTTTGAACAATGGATTTTGGGTGACATCACATTTTCCTCCATGTAAAACATTCTCAACTCAATTTGGCTCGAACTCAAAACACAACCAACAAAAAGCAAGAACACCAAAATACAAATAATCTGTTATTTTTGTTTATTGTTTTCTTAGTATTTATTTTTTTACTTTAAGAAACAAAACAAAAAAAATTACAGATGCCCTCTGAGTAAACACTTAGCATCCTCTCCCCTCTTCAAACATGACTGACATCTCGGCACAACGCCACGGCCCTGAGCTAGCCGGTCCCTCCAGATTCCTGTTTCCTCATTTCAAGTGTCGGTAAGTGCATAATATTGGAAGTGAAGGTGTGCAGATGGAACAATGCGCTGATGAAACCTTTCTGAGGATCAGGCAGTGAGAGGGAGAGAGGGTTGTGTTTCTGTTCGTTCATTTCTTTATTTGTAAACAGCGTCTTCTCTCTTGTACTACGTCAGGGTTAACGAGCCTTTTTGTCGTACCATACTTGTTCGTTTCACGTAGGACAAAAAGGTTAATCGAAAACATGGTTCAACATAAAGTTTAGTGATTGTGCTTTTAAAACCAAAGGCAAACAAATAACAAACAAGGTTGACAGACGACAAAATAACAGTGCATTACAACAAACAAAAGAAAAGCAAACCAACACATCGTCAATGTGGCACTTTCCTTCGACCTATTTAAATGATACGACAATTTTACAACCAGGATGGACGCGATACAAATAATTACAGAATAATAACATTTTGAACTCATCCCAATAAGCTGAGGCAGACAAACTTTAACATACCACACATATTATAAAAGACATGGATGCATGTTTACTTATTTACACGTGAGTCCATCCCTTTCTGCTTGAAGCTAATATGTTAATGACAGTAATGTCTGGCTCGATGTGTGAAGTAAATCCATCATATTAAACCAAAATCACCCCCCCCCCCCCCAGATGCACCGTTATTTTTTGTTTGTTTTAAATGACCTGAACACACAATAAAAGAGTTAAAACAGTTGGTCAGTTTTGTATGAAAGGAAAGGTGTTGTTGAGACAGTTAAACTTGAAGGTGGTCGTTAAAATCTTGACAGCATGTCCATGACTTTAGCTCTCCGTCATCTGAGGAAAAAAAGAAAGTCACAATTTGATTTTCCACCTACTTGTAGTTCTTTTATGTAAATATACATATCACTGGATAGCCAAGTTTTGCATTATCAGAGTTTTCCTGTTTTTTTTTTTTTTTTAATATACATTAGTCCTTCTCAAAAAATTAGCATATTGTGATAAAGTTCATTATTTTCTGTAATGTACTGATAAACATTAGACTTTCATATATTTTAGATTCATTACACACAACTGAAGTAGTTCAAGCATTTTATTGTTTTAATATTTATAATTTTGGCAAAGAAGTAGAGAAAAACCAAACAGCCCTCAAAAAATGAGCATATTTCATCCGACCAATAAAAAAAGTGCTTGTGATACAAAAAAAGTCAACCGTCAAATAATTATGTTCAGTTATGCACTCAATACTTGGTCGAATCCTTTTGCAGAAATGACTACTTCAATGCGGCGTGGCATGGAGGCAATCAGCCTGTGGCACTGCTGAGGTGTTATGGAGGCCCAGGATGCTTCGATAGCAGCCTTAAGCTCATCCACAGTGTTGGGTCTGGTGTCTCTCAACTTTCTCTTCACAATATCCCACAGATTCTCTATGGCAGGGGTGTCAAACTCATGTCACAAAGGGCCATGTGACTGCAGGTTTTTGTTTCAACCAAGCAAGAGCAGATCTGACTTGGCTCATTCAAACAACAGATAAGAGTCTTCAGCCAGTTGATTGGTCAGTCTCTGTACAGAGCATACAGATTGCAAGATGGAGCAGGAGTGATCTTGAAGGAGGGGTTTGTCAAGAATGTTCTAGAAGTGAAAAGAGTGTCAGGCAGAGTGATGAGTCTCAAGTTAGAAATTGAAGGCATGATGTTCAATGGTGTTAGTGCTTATGTCCCACAGGCAGGATGTAAACTAGAAGAGAAGGAGATTCTCGAGTGACTTAGATGAAGTGATGCAGGAGTACCCCCAGAGGAGAAAGAGTGGTCATTGGTGAAGACTTCAACAGACATGTTGGTGCAGGCAACAGAGGGGACGAGGAAGTGATGGGCAGGTTTGGTATCCAGGGCAGGAACACAGAAGGACAGATGTTGATAGATTTTGCAAAAAGAATGCAATACTTATACTGAATACTTTCTTCCAGAAGAGACAGAAGCATAGGGTGACTTATAAAAGCAGAGGTAGGAGCACACAGGTAGACTACATCTTGTGTAGGCGATGTAATTTGAAGGAAGTCAGTGACTGCAAAGTAGTAGTGGGTGAGAATGTTGCCAAACAGCATAGGATGGTGATGTGCAGGATGATGCTGATGGTGAGGAAAGTGAAGAAGGCAAAGGCAGAGCTGAAGACAAAGTGGTGGAAGCTGAAAAAGGAAGAGTGTTCTGTTCAAGGAGGAGTTGAAACAGGTTTTGGGTGGTCAGAAAGTGCTTCCAGATGACTGAACAACAACAGCTAATGTGATCAGGGAGATGGGTAGGAGAGTACATGGTGTGTCCTCTGGAAGGAAAGTAGAGAAGGAGACTTGGTGGTGGAATGAGGACGTGCAGGAGTGTGTACAAAGGAAGAGGTTAGCTAAGAAGAAGTGGGACATTGAGAGGACCGAAGAGAATAAACAGGAGTACAGGGAGACGCACAGCGTAAGGCGAAGGCAGTGGTGTCAATGGCCAAACAGAGGGCGTATGATGACTTGCATGCTAGGTTGGACAGTAAGGAGGGAGAAAATGATTTATACAGGTTGGCACAGCAGAGAAATAGAGATGGGAAGGACGTGCAGCAAGTTAGATTGATAAAGGACAGAGATGGAAATGTATTGACTGATGACAGAAGTGTGCTGGGAAGATGGAAAGAGTACTTTGAAGAGCTGATGAATGAGGAAAATGAGAGAGAGAAAAAATAAAGAGTAGAAGAGGTGACTGTTGAGGACCAGGAAGTAGCAAAGATTAGTAAGGGTGAGTGAGGAGGGCATTGAAGAGGATGAAGAGTGGAAAAGCAGTTGATCCTGATGACATACCTGTGGAGGTATAGAAGTGTCTAGGACAGGTAGCAGTAGATTTTCTGACAAGAACATTTGTCATTGAAGACTCATTGTTTGTTTAAATGAGCGAGTCAGGTGTGCTGCTGCTTAGTTGAAACAAAAACCTGCAGCCAAATGGCCCTTTGAAGCCTGAGTTTGAGACCCCTGCACTATGGTATCGGGCCTATTTATCACATCCCAGGGATCATAGATCAGTTTGAATCCATCAGAACACTTGAAGCATTCGTGCTGCCTTATGCTGAAGAGGAAATGCCCATGAAATGAGTTCCAACAAGACAATGACCCCATTTTTATTATTTATGTATTGTTTGTGTTGTTAAAAAATGTTTAATAATGGTTCAATTAATAAATGTTAATAAAATGGTTTAATATGTTAATAAAATGTTTAAAAATGATAAAAGTACACCAATTTTGTATGAAATGTGTTAAAAGAAAATTATTTGTTAAAGGCTTTATTGGGTAGTCTTGGAACGAATCAGCCGTTTTACATGTAAAATGCACCCCTACTTACGAAACTCCCGCGTTATGAAAAAGGCGCTGGAACAGATTAATTTCGTAAGTAGGGGGCCGACTGTATTATAAAGGTGGCGCCAGCTGCTTAGTGACCATGACAAACCATAAATATCCACTTATAATAATGTTTTTAATCCCCAGATAGCAGACCAATTTGAAAATGACTTCAAAGCTGTTGCCAACAACACATTACAACTGAACTGATTAGCAAGAGTTTCCGACAACAGGTTTCCAGTGTAAATCCATAAAAATGGATATGCACAACAGGTGCATTAAAGGTAAATAAAAGCAGTTTACCAAAATATGAGGTAGATTATGGTGCACTCTTATAAGTACAAAAAAACCCTAACAAGGAATTTGTGGTTGATTAACTAACGGAGCCTGTATTTGATTAACATTTTATCCTAACTACTCAAAGCAGTGATTCATATGGAGAAACCCCAGCCTGGTATCCGAAGTGCCTTCATTCATAGTTTTACCTCAAGCTGCTCTTCTGGCTGGAAGGCTCCTACGGTGTTGAGGTTAATTTCTGCAGGATTCCTGCGGCTCCCAGAGACCCCTTCACCTCTCCTCCGGCCTCCAGAGCCTCGTGATGACATGGAGCTGGAGGAGCTCGGCTCTTTCTCACCCCGGGGGCTGTGGACAGCTGGGAAAGAGGGTCGACTGTAGGGAACAATGTCCTCTAAAGCACAACAGACATGAAAAGAACATGAGTCTAGGTTACCGACTGAGATTTTTCATAATGAATTGGTTATGAATTCTCTTTATTTACAGTAAGTGAACATGTGTGTGTTTATGCTGCTCAAATACATGATACTTAATAAATACTTAATAATACTTAAGTTTCTACACCCATTACATTTATTAAATGATCCCAAGAGGACATTTTGTTATTGATTTTTTTATTTTATTCAACCTTTTCTTTGTTTTCATAATAAAATCAAGAGCTTGTAGAGCTGGCTGGAATGGCAGGTGCTACACAGGGTAATAAACAGAAACCGCTGCCATGAGATACATAACTATAACAGTACTATGTGTAACCTTATCCTACTTCCCTGTCATAGGTTAGTTTATTAAATCTATGGGGGTAAAAAAAATCATCGAGAACCAAGAATGGTGTAACAAAATAATAAGGTTGAGTGGGAATACCTGGGTTCTGACATCCTGCACTTGGCTCTGGTTTGCTGGGTTTTCCTGCCTTCTGAGCCCTCTGTCCTTCTTGCACATCTCTACGCTCTGACGAGCTGGTCCTTGTGTCCGAGGTGTCTCTGGGCTTCCTGTCTCTCTTGTCCCTGCTTTCAGCTGAGCTGGACCTCCTTCCTGTCTCTGCTGCAGCCTTGGCTGGGTGTGTTGGGGACTTGAGCATGGCTGGAGGTGGAATGGGTGGTGGAGGAAGTTCTATCAGAAAAACATACCGTTTCTAGAAACTGCTGTATTTACATGCTACCCTGTCCCACAAATTCCTGGCACATTCATTAAAGAGGGTTTGTCCTTCATGGCCAGAGTGACAGTGTGCTAATTTGACACCGGCATTCATTTGTCTAGCACCTGCTAGGTGTGAGAGAAGGCGAGTTGTGCCTCCTGACGCCAGCTGCACACTGAAAGTCCTTTTGACGGTCCTTGCCACATGCAGTCTGGCAAACCAAAAAGCTCTGCTGGCAAAAATTGGTCATTAGTGTCTGGAGCAGTGAGTTCTGCTTGATTGCCAAATTTCTGTTCGCTTGTGCATACAAAAACCTAAGCTTTCCCCCCGAATGTACTTAATGTGGAAAAATTCAAGTTTATGTGTGACCATCAGGGGGGTTTATGGAAGATTGATACCATTTAACTCCTGCAGCAGAAGCATACAATCCTGCATGAGGAAAGCACAATTTGGCATCTTTATCTCTTTGTGTTTGTGTGGGCAAACCTAGTATAAAAGTGAACTCTCATCCTGTCACACTCCGAAACATATAGTGTAGAATAAGCAGTTGTGTTCAAAATGATATTTGTCAGACATCGCTAACCTGATGGTTCACTGTTTTGGTAGAAATTATATTTCTATATGATAAATAATTGACTGGTGCAGTAGAGTAATAGAATCCAACAGAACCAACAATCCTGACCCGCATGCTGTTGATTCTGTGTAATTGAATCACTCACCGAAAGGTTCATGTTCAAAATAATAGCACTGTGGAGTTCAATTAGTGACACATTTAAAAAAAAAAAACGGGAGCCTATCATTGTCCTTATTTAACGAAGGAAGGCAGTAAATGTTGTACCTTCAGGTTTAAAAACAAGGGCGCTTTAAAAATTGGACCGCTTAATAAAATATTACCAGCGGAGTGGAAGCGTAAGTACTTATTACCATCGAGATGGAAAACATGAATAATAACAACAATGAAAGAGTTTTACTGGTATTTGAGTTTTTCTTTTTGTGGTATCAACCAAACTACTTACATGAAAGCTGAAAATAAACACAAAACGGCATCATTAAAAAAAAAGACGACCCCATTTCCCTCCCAGTCTTTTTCTTTTCCTTTCAGCTGTTTCCTGAAACATTTTCCCAGAATTAAAATCCAGCCAATCAACATGAATGTCTACTTTAGTACATGGCACATTGAACCAATCAACACAAACATAAACAAAAGCACATGTCCAGGAACGTCCTTAAAAATTTATCAAGTTATTGAGCAGGAAAATCAGGTGAAAAATACTCATCATCACTTTCTGATCGGTTCATATCTGGCTCATCACTCCATTCATTCAGAGCATCCCATAGTTTTGCTGTAGCAGTTTCGAATGGTTCATCTTGTTAGACATTTACCAAGAGAACACAGCAAAACAATCAAATGTGTTGTTACTGATGAGCATTATAGATATTCCCCAGTGGCAGGGGTCTTGAAATACCATGTAAACTCACTTTGACAGGCAGTGAACGCCTCAGTTTACAGTTACAGAAATTGATCGAATAAAATTGGTGAGTCTGAGCTACTATTTTGCTCCCAGTACACATGGGCGGTTATTAGACATATCAAAAACATCGGGGGGGGGGGGGGGGGGGTGGTTAGGGTTAAAACCCTATGTATCATATTACATGCAGTAAAATATGCTTCTTAAACACATTCTATAGACAGTTTCACTCATTAATACAGTATTAATGTAGTACTTAAGTAAAAACTTTTTAATTTTGTACTGTGATATTTATTGATTATAAATATAATTTTATCAATAAATATCACAGTAGTAAAAAGTTTTTACTTAATCATTACTACATTTATATATTATATACACAGTTTATATAAAGAACATAAAAGTGTGACGTAATGAAGTTTCAGCCGGACCCAGAATGCAGGAGGCAGTGTGAAATGGCAGAGTGGATTTATTATTCAAAGGGAAAGCACTTAAGCAGAACGTCACACTTTATCTGCAGTACTGGTGACGAATAGAAATAAACATTAAGCACTGCAACCAGGAGCCAGAGAGAACACAAGGAAGCAGGGACATGATGTAAGTTAATCCTCTGATGCAGAGGTGAGTGTGCTTGTGTTTATTGGGAGTAGATGAGAAGATCAACCCGAACAGCTCAGCCACGCCCCTCAGCCGGAGGAGGGAGAAAATAAAGAGTTAGAAAACCCAGCTGCCAAAATGAAAGTCCCCCCAAAACACATACCATAACAAAAAGAACATAAAACAACATGAAGTGTAATAAATTGGATCTACAGCACAGTAGATAAAATCACACACAAGTTTCTAAATATTAACTTGGGTACTGTACTGGAATAATAATTGAAAAATACTTTAGTACTACAGTGCTTTACAACAGTTCAGATGATTATTCCTCTTCAGGCACTTCAGAGGAAACTGTGGCTTCTTCAGGAGAAAGTCTTATTTCTTCAGAAGAGACATTCAACGTCATTCCCTTTTTCTGGCGCTTCGCCAGAAAAAACACGGCGATGGAGTAGAGAATCAGAAGAGTAATCTTAGAGATTAACTGGTAATTAAAACACTAAAAAAATGCACATTGACAACTTGTGCGCGAATGAGCAAAAAGGGGCGTATACATCATCTTAACCAATCAGTAGGAGCGAGAACAGCCATTGGCTGCATTTGAATCACGTGACAGTTACTCAGCAATCTGCGAACATGCGGGAGCGAGAGTGCAAAACCGTGAAGTCAAGGGCCTACTGTACATACGTGATACCAAACTATATAAGCTATTTGTTTAACTTTTTTAGTCAACGGTGGCTGTAAAGTCGAACATAAGTTGTGCAAGTTGTAAGCTGGACACTACCTGTAGTATATTTATGGTTTAGTTGGATGTGGTGTAGGAAGGAAATGTGTTTAGATCTCGGCTCTGGAGATTAACCAGATGTTAAAACAGAACCTCATAACCTGAGTAAAGATTAAGAATAAATAAAGTAAATATTTAACCCAGGTTTATTCATGTGCCTGTGGATGGTTTACAGGTTTCTGTTCATAGTGAAATAGAAACGCAGATGCCACATTGATGTTTTCTTCTTAATGTGTTTGTCCGCAGACGCTGGATCGATGCTCATCTAAGAGACAGAGTGCGGCGCAGATGAGGTGATGGGAGACTGCTCGGTTTATGAGGGGTCGCTGCTTTATAGAACATCTCCTAGATCTTTAATCTCATTATTGTGGAGCCATCACACATGAAGCACTTCCACTGGTTCCTTTTAAAGATGCAATTACACCAGATGAAGCACCTTTGGCTATGCTAGTTTTGTCCAGTTCTCCAACGTTGTAGTAAATGCTAATGGTAGTTTGTAGTACTCACATCTATACAACCTATTCAGGTTCCAATGCAAACTTGCACAAATAAAACAGCATGTCTCTGTCAATTTACGACATATAAAAATATCATTATCTTTTAAATGTCTGTTTATATTTATTATTCTTTTTTAATCATTCGCAATTTTAGCAGTAGTAGATGAAGACTCCTATGCATTCATTAATTTTATGAACTGCTTAATCCTAATCGGACAAGACACAGAGAGGCTGGTGCCCATCTCAGCTGAATTTGGGCGAGGGTAGAGTATACCCTGTACAGCTCACCAGGACATTGCAGGGCAGCAGCATGCTGATGGCTATGCAGCTCCTCTTGATGAATGTCAGAAATAGTTCTTTTACATACCTGAGAGAGACGTGGCTGGCCATGATAACCCAGTTAGCTGCGCTTGGGGGACTCCAGTGACAACCCGGTGATCGTGGGGCTTGAACCGCCAACCTTGGGATTAGTGATCCAGCACCTTACCACCAGGCCACCTCTGCCCCGGCTTGATATTGCATTGTTTTCATTCATTCATTCATTCATTTTCTCAACTGCTTAATTCTAATTAGGGTTGCGGCGAGGCTGACACCCATCTCAGCCGGCTCTGGGACGGATATCTCGCCAGGCCATTGCAGGGCTTGTTACTTTTTTATTTTCATAAATAACCATGATTTCCGTGGATGTGGAATTTCATGTAACTTAAGAAAAATGAAAAAATATACAGGGATACTTTGTGCTTCAATTAATGCGGCTTCATTGCATCGCATGTAAAAAAAAAAAATAATAATAAAATAAATATTCATCTAATTCAAAAAATAAGGAAATTAAGGAAGAATTGTGTGTGTGTGTGTGGGTGTGTGTGTGTGTGTGTGTGTGTGTGTGTGTGTGTGTGTGTGTGTGTGGGGGGTTAAGGAAAATGCCACAAAAACAATCCAATTATGCACCAAAAAAAAAAAAAAAAAAAACCTAAACAAAACAAAAAAAAATCCCAATATCTTCCATCAAAACCATCTGGAGATACAAACAAGGCTGCCCGCAGGTCAAAAGTGAAAGTGAAATGAAACTGAGAACAAATATAAATACAAATGGAATAAAATCTATAGAAAGATAGATCATAAATGTAAGTATGAAATATAATTTTACATTATCCTGAGGTACACTGAATACTAGCCTCCGGCAGAGTGGCGTGGCTGTATTTGTTATTATAAGCATTGAATATGTATTTATTGATATATACACATACATGTATGTATACGTCAGTGTGTGTGGGGGGGGGGGGGGGGGGAGGGGGGGATTCTACTTCACGAATTTCGATGGTCGCGTGGGGATCTCGGTCCCAGTTAACCGTGGAAAGTGAGGGATCCCTGTATATATATTTAAATGCAGATGTCTCAACATTCAACCAAACTTATATCAATAATTACTTTTAAGTTTAGATTACATCATATATAAATTGCTTTTTTGCTTCTTTATAGTTGTCTTTATTTATTAAATTTGACTCAGTTTCAGAGGATGACCCATACATGTATATATCTTTAAAATATGTTGCTGTTGGGGCTCTTGAGTGGCACATCGACAATGTGTGTGACTATTAACCCAGAGTGCATAAGTTCGGATCCAGGTTAATGCTACAGCCAGCAGTGACCGGGATTCCATGGGAGCTACATTTCCCCGTCACTCACAGCGATCGTCAGCCAATCATAGGTGCTTGTGAGCTCATTCATACAAGAGTGCAGATATCGGTTTCCTGCCGAGTGTATTAAACCGTCCCCAAGTACATACGCACGCACAACAGTTCAAAAATAGATGGGTGGTGAGCATTGCATATTACAAAGGGGTGTGCACATGTGCATGCTTTAGGCCCTTCCTGGTGGGGGACTAGTGTGATAGGCAATACTTGTTGGGTGGGAATTGGACACTACTAAATGAGGGAGAAAATGAAAAAAAAAAAAAAAAGATACTGTATACAGCGGTGTCTTGTCTAACAAATGTCCCTTATAATGATTTTTCCATGATATGAGTTTCTAACCCACCAAAAATCTGCTCCATTCAAAGAGCAAAAATTCACCTTACGAGCTCCCGTGTGCGACTACAAAGTGTTTACTGCACTTCATATCGTTTGCTCAGTGCTTTTCCTGTACACCATAGTGCGACAGTGAGAGCGCCACTGCCACCTACTGTAGAGGATGCACAATTACACTTAATTCTAGTACAGTATGGCAAAAAAGCATGTTCCCCAGGGTCATACGCGCCCCCCATCACACTGTGCCTCCCAAGAGGGGCGTGCCCCACTATTTAAAAAGCATTGGCTTTGTGGAAGCTCACCATGAGCCATTCCTCACTGGCATTCATAGCGTGCGCACGCATAAAATTCTCCTCCTTCTCTGTTACGCACCACCTCCTGTCTGCCTACGTGACATCTTCGCCGCAGTTGATGATCGGAAGGATGAGTTGGCTTATTGTTTATTCTTGTTTTATTATTATTTATTATTAATTATTATTCATGTAAATGTGCATGTATTATTTATTGTTTGTACATGTTTCTCTTTAATATATTAGGAGAAATATACGTGTTTGTGGCAGGTTATATGAGTTTGGGAGGGGGTTGGAACGGATTAATTGGTTTTCCGTTATTTCCGATGGGAATTTTTGTTTTATCTATGTTTGACTTATGAGCTCGCCCTCAGAAGGGATTAATTTTGTTAGCTGGGGTATCACTGTATTTACTTTTCATGTGGCTCTGTGTATGTATAAGGTGCTTATGTGGTAATGGTATAATAGGCCACATAGGTCCAGATGCTGAAAGGACCATTTCATAATATGCAAATATAGAATAATTCATTAAGTTGACTGTGGCGACCTTGAAATAAGGACAAGGTGACTCATATACAATCTTATCATACAGAAAACTTCCTGATTCCTTGTCATTTTCTTCCTGTTATGTCACAAACAAGTTGGACGGATGGATCGATGGAGCTAATTTCTTTCGCTTAATACTGCTCCGCTTGTCTTCGGTGAGGTCAGGAGCTAAAAATACTTAGTGTGTGCGGAGTCATGGAGTAGCAGTTTGTCTCTTATTTATTCCTCGTACATCAGAGCGATTTATATGGAACATCAAGAAAACAAAAGATGTGCAAAATCAGTCATTTCTCTTGTTAACTCTTATGCTGCTGTGTTTTTCTGTACTATGCAGACACATCATGCTACATTGTATATATATTTTCACAACAGCCAATCAAATTTACCGTAACATTTACTATTCTCTTTTTCATTGGAAATGCCACGATCACGGCGCGCTGCATTTCTCGAGTCCGTCATGAGGCGGTATCGCAGTTCCCCGCAGCGTAACAATGTAACAAATGAGCAGCACAGTGAAGCAGTGGTTTGCAGAGCAAGAAGGTCCTGGGTTTGATTTTCCCGGTCTCAGGGAGTTTCAGGGGGTGGGGTTAGCTATTCTTCTCTTGCTTGTGTGGCTTTCCTTCAGACATTCCACTTTTCTCTCACACACACAAAACATACACAGTTGGCTAATCGGTGGCTTCAAATCGGCCCTAGGTGTGAGTATGAGTGTGAATCGTTGTGTGTGTGTGTGTGTGTGTGTGTGTGTGTGTGTGTGTTAGCCCTGCAACAACCTGGGGAGCTGTAAAAGGTTGTACCCTGGCCTGCAACCCTAATTAGGATTAAGTGCCTTACAGAGTGAATGAATGATGAAATAAAAGAATTAAAAAAAAAGACATGTTGTGTTAGCATGAAACCACAACATATAAACTCCTCTGTCCTGAACACTTTACTATAAACCATTACACAGGTACTGCTACAGGAGGGATTATAAACAAAATACCATTAATGTACTGCAATGGGCGCACAGATACAACCCTGTTATTCCACTTACAGCCACGACTGCGGTCGGATTTGCCTTTAAGGAAAAAATACACCAATTGCACGAGAATTAAAAAGTGCAGTAGGGTGTGTGTGTGTGTGTGTGTGTGTGTGTGTGTGTGTGTGTGTGTGTGTGTGTGTGTGTGAGAGAGAGAGAGAGAGAGAGAGAGAGATCAGTCCTAATACTGTACTAAAGTTCCTCTTGTGGAATACAGACCACTTTAGGAGGAAATGCAACTAAGATCCATGAAGTGTGAATGTCAGATTTTGAAGCCCTTCAAATGTTTACCGAGAAGAAGAAGAAATAGAGATTGAAGGGGAGAAAAGATGAGCGGGGGAGGTTGAAACGGAGGGGAGGGGTGGAGGAATGGAGAGATGAAGGGATGAGGAGATTACAGCAGGCGGAAGAGAGAAGAGGAAGGAGGGAGGGAGGTAGGGAGGGGAGTAGCTGATCTGAGACATCAGGCCAGGGTCTGTGTGCGTCTGATATTAAATCTCCATGTCAACACACAAGGACAAGTGACTCAATGATGAGGCCCGGCAGCTGACTTGGTTTGTGTGTGTGTGTGTGTGTGTGTGTGTGTGTGTGTGTGTGTGTGTGTGTGTGTGTGTGGGTGGGTGTGGGTGGGTGGGTGTGCATGTGTCTGCGCGTGAGTATGCGTATACACACACACACACACACACACACACACACACACACACACACACACTGACCTTTCTGATGGCCCCAGAGAAGAGGCAGATGAAACCCAGCCAGCAGATTGTGCGAGTGCCCAGTGTTTACCTCACTGCAGGGCACATGGGTGGTGTGTGTGGGAGGGGCACGTGGGGGCACGTGTAGGCTAGCAGTACCACCTGGGGCAAATTTATTAGTGTGGGAGGAAGGAAGAAAGGAAGAAGGAGGAAAGGCATCCCTTAGGATGGTGCAGGAGTATGTATCTGCCTCTGGAGAGACAACCACTGGTCTGAATGTGATGGCGGTTATGATCCATGCTATAACTGTTAGCATGACGCTGACACTTTTTTTTACATTTTATATCGGAGGACTTTTGTAAATTATTCAAAAGTGTAATCACGACATCACTGTTTTAATCTAGTCCTTTTAAAACCTTTAAAATCAGCCCGTCCACCATTTTGCAGCCTGCTTTGTTATTGTTACGTCTAAAATGCCAAATATTTGGCAGTTGAAAAACATGTGATGTACACTGTAGCGTTTTAAGGTGTTTGTTGCAAAGTTCACATGGAGGTCTACTGTGATTGGTGGAACTTGTATAACTATACATTGATTTGAGTAATTTGTATAAATGCTGCAGTGATTAAATTTAAATTGCAAGGTTGTACAGAACACAAGATTGGTTCAATTTGCATAAATTAATATAGTCATAACATCATAAATTTCCAGCTGGACTGAAAAACATAGCTGTCATTTAGAACACTTAAACTACGCATCCACACAGGAAGTGATGACTCACTAGTGACCATGTGAAGTAGGTGAATGATAGTGAAACCAGGGATGGGAGGTGAAATTTTCTTAAATGATGCAAAGTGGGCGGTTACGGAGTTCAACTGAGATGAAGTTTGACATGACATAATTTGAGTGATCACCATTTGGAGATGGTGTATGCTTGGTATCAGTGGTTCCTTCAGATGGCATCAGTCTGTACCTCTTATCCAGTACATCTGAGTGCTGAAACACTATTACTAGTAGGCATATGCAGCGACATATTACCTTTTTCATTGGCTTTTCCAGCCCTGGTAGTGACGCCAATTTGTTGTTTTTGTCCTATTGGCTCGGCTTGCCATGAGGCGGCGAGGGGGTTGGGCACTAACCAGTGCCGGTCCCAAGCCCGGAGAAATGCAGAGGGTTGTGTCAGGAAGGGCATCCGATGTAAAACCAATGCTAAACTTTTATGATGCAAATCAGAAGTATTACTCCCATACCGGATCGGTTGAGGCCCGGGTTAACAACGACCGCCATCAGTGCTGTCAATCAACAGGGTGCTGATGGAAATTGGAATACTGTTGGTCGAAGACGTCGAAGAAGGAGAGGCGGGAGGCGTGTCCGTAGGCAGAGAGAGAAGAGGAAAGGCATGAGTCTAGGACTGAGAGGAGGGACTTTGAATGTTGGAACTATGCAAAGAAAAGGTAAGAGAGCTGGCTGACATGATGCAGAGGAGGAAGGTGGACATACTGTGTGTTCAGGAGACCAGGTGGAAAGGTAGCAAAACTAAAAGCTTAGGAGCAGGGTTTAAGCTGTTTTATAATGGTGTGGATGGGAATAGAAATGGAGTAGGAGTCATCTTAAAGGAGGGGTTTGTCAGGAATGTTCTAGAAGTGAAAAGAGTGTCAGACAGAGTGATGAGTCTCAAGTTAGAAATTGAAGGTGTGATGCTCAATGTTGTTCGTGCTTATGCCCCACAGGCAGGATGTGAGCTAAAAGAGAAGCAGAGATTCTGGAGTGACTTAGATGAAGTGATGCAGAGTACCCCCAGAGGTGAAAGAGTGGTCATTGGTGCAGACTTCAGTGGACATGTTGGTGCAGGCAACAGAGGGGACGAGGAAGTGATGGGCAGGTTTGGTATCCAGGACAGGAACACAGTAGGACAGATGATCGATTTTGCAAAAAGGATGGAAATGGCTGTGATAAATACTTTCTTCCAGAAGAAACAGGAGCATAGGGTGACTTATAAAAGCGGAGGTAGGAGCCCACAGGTAGACTACATCTTGTGTAGGCGATGTAATTTGAAGGAAGTCAGTGACTGCAATGTAGTAGTGGGAGAGAGTGTGGCCAAACAGCATAGGGTGGTGGTATGCAGATGACGCTGATGGTGAGGAAGGTGAAGAAGGCAGAGCAGAAGACAAAGTGGTGGAAGTTGAAAAAGGAAGAGTGTCGTGTTGTCTTCAAAGAGGAGTTGAAACAGGCTTTGGGTGGCCAGGAAGTGCTTCCAAATGACTGGACAACCACAGCAAATGTGATCAGGGACACAGGTAGGAGAGTACTTGGTGTGTCCTCTGGAAGGAAAGTAGATAAGGAGACTTGGTGGTGGAATGAGGAAGTGCAGGAGTGTGTACAAAGGAGGAGGTTAGCTAAGAAGAAGTGGGACATTGAGAGGACCGAAGAGAGTAAACAGGAGTACAGGGAGACACAGCGTAAGGCGAAAGTAGCAGTGGCTAAGGCCAAACAGAGGGCGTTTGATGACTTGTATGATAGGTTGGACAGTAAGGAGGGAGAAAATGATCTATACAGGTTGGCACAGCATAGAAATAGAGATGGGAAGGACGTGCAGCAAGTTAGATTGATAAAGGACAGAGAATGAAATGTATTGACTGATGACAGAAGTGTGCTGGGAAGATGGAAAGAGTACTTTGAATAGCTGATGAATGAGGAAAATGAGAGAGAAAAAGGAGTAGAAGAGGTGACCATTGAGGAGCAGGATGTAGCAAAGATCAGTAAGGGTGAAGTGAGGAGGGCATTGAAGAGGATAAAGAATGGAAAGGCAGTTGGTCCTGATGACATACCTGTGGAGGTATGGAAGTCTCTAGGAGAGGTAGCAGTAGCTTTTCTGACAAGAACATTCAACAAGGTCCTAGAGAGTGAGTAGATGCCGGAGGAGTGGAGGAGAATTGTGCTGGTGTCCATTTTTACGAACAAGGGAGACGTGCAGAATTGCGGCAACTACAGAGGGATAAAGTTGATGAGCCATACGATGAAGTTATGGGAAAGAATAGTGGAAGATAGACTAAGGGCAGAGGTCAGCATTTGTGAAAAACAGTTTGGTTTCATGCCAAGAAAGAGCACCACAGATGCAATGTTTGCTTTGAGGATGTTAATAGAGAAGTACAGAGAAGGTCAGCGGGAACTGCATTGTGCCTTTGTGGATCTGGAAAAAGCATATGACAGGGTGCCAAGAGAAGAACTGTGGTATTGCATGAGGAATTCTGGAGTGGCAGAGAAGTATGTTAGAGTGGTGCAGGACATGTATGAGAGATGTAACACAGTGGTGAGGTGTGCTGTCGGCGTGACCGACGAATTCAAGGTGGAGGTGGGACTGCATCAAGGGTCAGCTCTGAGCCCCTTCTTGTTTGCTATGGTGATGGACAGGCTGACAGACGAGGTGAGACAAGAATCTCCATGGACTATGATGTTTGCAGATGACATCGTGATCTGTAGTGAGAGCAGAGAACAAGTGCAGGAAAATCTAGAGAGGTGGAGGTATGCACTGGAAAGGAGAGGAATGAAGGTTAGCCTCAGAAAATCAGAATACACGTGTGTGAATGAAAAGGACCCAGGAGGAACGGTGATGTTAAAGGGAACAGAGATAACGAAGGTTTAGGATTTTAAGTACTTAGGCTCAACAATCCAGAGCAATAGTGTGAAAAAGAGTGTGGAAAAGAGTGTGGAAAAGAGGTGAAGAAGCGTGTGCAGGCAGGCTGGAATGGTTGGAGAAAAGTGTCCGGTGTGATGTGCGATAGGAGAGTGTCAGCAAGAATGAAAGGAAGAGTGTACAAGACGGTGGTGAGGCCAGCGATGTTGTATGGCTCAGAAACAGTGGCGCTGAGGAAAAGGCAGGAGGCAGAGCTGGAGGCAGCGGAGATGAAAATGTTGAGGTTCTCTCTGGGAGTAACGAGGATGGATAGGATCAGAAATGAGTATATCAGAGGGACAGCCCATGTAAGATGTTTTAGAGACAAAGTCAGAGAGGCTACATTGAGATGGTTTGGACATATACAGAGGAGGGATAGTGATTATATTGGCAGTAGGATGCTGAGGTTGGAACTACCAGGCAGAAGGCCTAGAGGAAGACCAAAGAAGAGATTTATGGATGTGGTAAAGGAAGACATAAAAGTCGTTGGAGTCAAAAAAGAAGATGCAGAGGACAGGGTGAGATGGAGACGGAAGGAAAGGAAGAAGTCGTCCTATTGGCTTGGCTGCGTGTCGGACGCAATTCAGTAAGTAGCCTGTGAAGCCCACTTCAGATAGAACTATTTGGCACGAAGCCCAAGCTTTCACATCTAAAACCAGACGCTCTTTCTTACGGAATTCCTTCATAAAAAATTAAAAGATGATGAGGGATGGGTGCAGCATCTCACTGCTTGTTTTCTTGCACTAGACAACCCAGCCCAACACATCACATCTGGAAAAAAATTACTTGCTCCTCATTGGTTCATGATGCACAAGAGTCTCCTTTCCATACTTGCCATGCAATGATAATGATAATAATAGAAGTTATTTCTCAGTGAAGCAGCGACATACTGCTCACAGATGTTCACTTACTGTAGTGAACCCGCTGTTTACTGCTCACGTTTTCACTTGGAAATATTTACAAGTGGGAAACATGCAAGAGGGTTACCTAGGCAACCACAGTTAGCCATGAGTGAGATTTCGAATCGTGTGTCATGTCGTTGTTGTTGTAGTGCCGCTGATGAACACATACCTTCTGTGTAAGCATCTCGTCGCTGGTAGGGTCCAGCTGTTTGCTGTTTCTGTTTCTTTGGAGGTCTTTTCTGTACCACAGCTGCACTCATATTACTATCTGTAGAAAAGGGACTTGCTGGACGGTGATCTGAAGGCAGATTTTGGTATTTCCGTGCTGCAAAATGTCAAGGTGATTAGGTAAAGGCATATTGGGAAATATCCATACTCGTATTCTGTCATTACATCCATGGTAATGTAGAAATTCTGGTAACCGCCTCACCTCCTGGCCCGGTATAGTGTGGAGGACCTTTGCCAGAATGCTTTGTGACACGAAGGCCGGCATATTCGGCAGCGGCAGCCACAGCTTGTGCAAAGTCAGCATCGGTGAAGAATGAACCATCGGACGAGCTGATAACACTGGAACGTCCTGACGACCCGCTATCTTCCTCAGATGCAGACCCCCAGCCGTTAATCATGGAACCAGTGACAGAGCTATCCAACTCACACGTGCTGGATGCTGGCGTCTGATCCAGCCCACGCAGCGTCAGCCTCGGATGCACCCCGTGTTGATGTACAGGAACAAGTGCATGAGGGTATCGGTGGTGGACCAGCGGAATATCTGCATCCGTTTCGTCTCCTTCTTCGTCATCCTCCAGGTCATCCGTGTCCAGACCCAGGGGGCTGGAGATGTAACCATACGTGTGAGATGGTGAGATTGGCCGTGGTGGGGGTGGAGGGCTAACCAACTGGCGTCTGACGAAATGACACACAATAAGTTGATATAAAATAGCAAAAAAGTAGCAGGTGAAATAAAACTAAATATAATTGCCAGATGGTCTCACCTGCGCTCATGCAGGTTCTCTGGATTCTCCATGAGCATGGGCTGCATTTCTTCATGTGGAGACGGCGTCAAGGTGGCAGTGGATTGGTGGCTGTAGGATACAGCGGCCGGAGAAGAGGCTGTGCCTCGGACTGGAGGAGTAGGTCCTCGTTCCATTTCTGCCTCCTCCTCCTCCAACTCATCAGGCTGTAGATACATGCGGGAAGGAAGAACGGGGCACTGGAGCTCGGCCTCGTAGCTAAACACCAGAGACGTGGTTATTCAACAGCCGAAGGCCGGTGAAGTTCTGTGTGTAATTATGTAAAGTCTTACCTGTCATCCATCGAGATGCCATAGTCCTGACATGGTGGCGGGCTGAC
>CM045747.1:4440581-4453081 GCA_024760905.1 Plotosus lineatus | reverse complement strand
ATCAGACAATGCTTCTCATCAAGACAATTCTTACCAGGTGTGTGTTTTATAGTGGGCAGGGCAGCTTTAAGCCACTCATCAGTGATTGGGCACACACCTCACTTAAATCGTTTGGTAAAAATTGGTTTCAATTGCTCTTTAAGTTTCCTTAGGCAGAGGGTTCAGTTACTTATTCCTCCCCCTTCTGTCATTGTTTGCATGCTGTCCTCATTAAATGAATATGAATATGAATACCTATAAATGTTTGGGTGGTTTTAGTTAAAGCAGACACTGTTTTTTCATCTGTGTGATTTTTACAAAGATCAGATCACATTTGATGGTGATTTTATGCAGAAATGTGAGAAATTCCAAAAGGTTCAGATACTTTTTCATACCACTGTATGTATGTGTATGTATGTGTTTATATGTATGCATGTGTATGTATGTATATATGTATGTGTGTGTATGGCTGTATGCATTCATGTGTACATGTGTATGTATGCATGTATGTGTTTGTATGTATGTATGTATATATGTATGTATGTGTGTGTGTGTGTATGTATCTGTATGTATGTGTATGAATGTAAGTATGTGTAATGTATCCATGTGTGTATGCATATGTATGTATGTATGTATATGTGTTGTATGTGTGTGTATTTATATGTATGCGTGTTTGTGTGTGTGTGTGTGTGTGTGTGTGTGTGTGTGTGTGTGTGTGTGTGTGTGTGTGTGTGTGTTTGCGCGCGCACTGTACATGGATTGGTAGTGGCTTGTGCTCTATGCATGCCCTCTATTATATCCCATTCACTCATTTGCCAAACTGCTTTACCTTTACTGAGGTCGTTTTGCAACTGGAGCCTATACCAGCCCACTCAGGGTGAAGGCATGAACACCCTGAACAGCTTGGAAGTCCATTATAGGGCTAACACACAAAACATTTAGCTTAATATTAATGCTTTTGGACTGCAGGAAGAAACCAGAATACCCCCAAGAAATCCACGCAAGCACAGTCAAAACATGTCATCTACACACCAAGACGCCCTCCCCGAGATCAGGACTGAAGCCCATGCAGTGAGACACACGTACTAACCATTACACCACACTGCCACCCATTATTCTATATCGATATCCTCAGATCACAAAGCTCATAGCTACCATCAATTCCCATTCATTTTCATCTAATCTGATAAGATAAACTTTTATGAATCCCTCAGGGGGAAATGAAAACTTTTCAGCAGCATGATGGTTCAATCATAGCATGTGAGATGGTTGAGAGAAATGCAGTATTAGCTTTGGCTGGAGCCAATAGGGCTGTAGTTACATTGTTTATACAGTATGTCCCTTAGTTAGTGTGTGTGTGTGTGTGTGTGTGTGTGTGTGTGTGTGTGTGTGTGTGTGTGTGTGTGTGTGTGTGTGTGTGTGTGTGTGTGTGTGTGTGTGGCTTACCCGATGTGCTACTGCCTCGATCAGAACTGCTGTAGGATCCGGCGTGGGGATTGGGATTGGGATCGGGCACTTGGTTATAGGGGATGGTGGCTGGCGTCGTGCTGTCTCCACTTCTGTAGTGGTCTGAGGTTAGTATGAAGCAATGACATAATTAGTGGCTACTCTTACACATGAATGTACATTGTAGGTTACATTAATTTTGCGTTTTTACGAGTATATCATGGCTCATTAATCCAAAAAAAAAAAAAAAATATATATATATATATATATATATATATATATATATATATATATATATATATATATATAACTAAAAATGGAATCATTTCCAACATGTTTTTTGCTAAATACACGCCATATAAATCCAATGCCGCCCTCAACTTTCCTGCTTGGTGATTTAAAATGTCTGACTTCACTTCATCCCAGGAAATTTAATTTGGATTCCTTTCATTTCATTTACATCCATTAGATTTTGGATTACTGTATTTTCCATTCTGAGTGGATAACTTTTGAATCAAAATTATTTACACTCAGTTTGTCTTGATCACTGGGATCTAGTGGTGTAGTGTTGCTTTTATGTTTCCTTGTAATCCACAGTTAAAGATTTTTTATAGAGCACGGTGTACTCTGTAGTGAACTTCAATTGAGAATGCTGGTAGCTACATAGGTCTGAGCATCGCTGTAAGTGCAGAGCTCACCTGCACCGCCTCGGACATGGTTAAAACATTCATTCATTCATTTTTTAAGCGGCGTAATCCATGTCAGTCGACTCTGGATGAGGGCGTGGAACACCCTAAACAGCATGTCTGGCACCGCAGAGCCAACACACACACACACACACACACACACACACACACACACACATACATGCATACATATATACACACACACACACACACACACATATATACACACACACTTACACACACCTAAGGGAAATTTAGGACAGCCAATTAGTTTTTAAGTGGGGCCGGTGGTATAGTGGTTAGAGCGCAGCGTTCATGATCAGGAGGTTGTGACTTCGAATCCCAGTGAGACCCTCACTGTGCTAAGACCCCTGGGCAAGGTCTTAACCACAAGTGTGCCTCTGTTCACCCAGCAGTATAAATAGGAACCAGTAAAAATATACTGGGAAGGTAACCTGCAATGGACTTGCAGCCCATTCAAGAGGAGTTGAACTCCTAGTTGCTTCACACTACGGAAACTGGGGATCAGCGCCGGCCTGATGAGCCACTCGGCTCGGGTGGAAAAAGCCCAAAGGACGTTACTTTTTTGTAAAAAGCCCAGTTAGTTTTTGAACTGTGGGAGAAAAACGGAATGCGTGAATTAAAGTCCCAAGCACGGGGAGAACATGCAAACCCCACACAGGAACATGCGAGCCTGGAATCAGACCTTCTTGCTGTGAGGCATGCATGCTACCCACTACGCTACTGTGCTGCCAAGGTTAAAACACGTACAAAAGCAAACAATCAACAGTCAAGTTTCATTTTGCTTTTACATATGTCTTCCTTGTAGTATATACTGAAGCTCTCTACACCAATCTGCAGCTCCACACATCAAAGCTCACTAGTTTTGCTTCTGTTCCCGTGTAGTATATACTACTACTGTTATTCACGTCAGGATTGGTGGATATCGCTGAGTTGACTATTGGGTGACGTACACTTTATCACCGGACCATAAATGTATAAACTCTATATTATGTATGGTACATGTTAATACATTGTATTACCTGTAGGGTTAGCGCATGCTGCTAGGCTCGTACCTGCTAGTATCAAAAACTGAATTATTTAGTTTTATCAGTTTAAATGTATGTAACTCACCGTCATTAAAAATGAATAAATAATTTACCCATTCGCTACTGCGAACCACTGTGGTGGTGCCGATTTATTTATCTCACATCCCCACAAACCACAGTCGCGGCGATAAAAACCGAGCTTTCAAATCCCGAGAGTCACTGAAGTGGTTAAGTACACACGGTCTGATTGGTAGCTTGTTTATCTTCTAATAATAATTGTACTTCAAATATCCAATCAAAACAACCAACATAAAAGTTTTGGCAGTGTTATAACGCCATACTGTATTTGGAGTTTCCACAGTGATATAAACCAGAAATAATGACTACTAAAAAGCGTCATTGACAACAGCTTGTCTGCGGATCCAGCAAAATGGTGGCTATGTCTGATTTTACAGAAATGATTTTGATGGATTTTGATGGTGTGGTATTAAAATTAACACTTAGACCTTTCAAGTCATGTACTTCACTTTACATGGATTAGAACTCAAACACATCATGTGAATCTCAGCTATCCGGGGCATTTCTCGGACAAATTGTTGTTCACAAAAACTAACAAACACTTTCAATAAAGTCCAATCTATCGCATTTATAACACTCAATACAGTGAGTAAACACTTCCACATCAAAGTGTAATGCTCCCAGGACAGGTATTCCTCGGCTTACATCATTAATTGGTTCCAGGGGAGACGACGCAAGTCGAAAACGACTTAAATCGAATTAGATAATCTACATCAAATTTAGTTGTATACTGTTTTATATATATTATATATGTATGTATGTATGTATATAGATATATATATATTATATATATATATATATATATATATATATATACATACATACATACATACACACATACATATATATATATATATATATATATATACACACACACACACACACACACACACACACACACACACACACACACACAGAAAGCCCCCGTTATTCACGTGGGTCACAATCCTGAAAATCCGTGAGTTCCTGACGCTCATTAATACAGTGATAATGCAGTAAAATGTAGTAATGATTAAGTAAAAACTTTTTAATTTTGTACTGTGATAATATTTATGAATAAATAAATTCCTTACCAGAAGCTAGAGAAGATGCATGGCGTTTGAGTGGCATCACAGTGCTTTCATAATCATTAAAAACACATGAAAAAAATGTGAATTCACAATTCAAGCCATCACGTTGATAACATGTACACGAAGGAGTAAAAAAGAGACGTGCACATCATCTGCAATCAGCAGGAGGGAGAACCAAAGCTCTCAGCCATTGGCTAAATTTGAATCACGTGCCAGTAATGTCGTGATGATGCATATGTATAATTTGCCGGGGCTGCCACTAATTCAGTGCTTCTCAAATCATTGATGCCAGGGGGAGCACATATGACCCTGGTGAACATGGTTTTGCCATACTGTACTAGAATTAAGTGTTTTTTTTTTAATGATTTAATGCTTTTTATTTTTAATGTTAATAAAGATACAGTGTTATGCAGAGGTGTATTAATTTTATAGACAAATAATACTATTTACAGACGCGTGTGGGGTGCTGGGGGGGGGGGGGTCTTCCCAGCGGGGGCATCATAGAAAATAATTGACAAGCACTGCACTAATTAAAAAACATTATGATAAAAGCCTTCGAGATCAAAATCCACGAGTATGCAGAGACTTTATTTTTATTTTTCCATATATTTTTTGGAAAACCGAGATGTAATCGAAAACGATTAACGTAAACAAGTTTTGTCAAGGTATACCTGTATTTGGAAATATTAAAATCCCAAAATGGACATTTCGAAGCCAAAAACGCATTTTCTGCTGGGGTTGAAGGCTCGGACTGGCCCCAGCGCTTGGAGCTCAATGTGACTGCGGTAGCGAATGAGTAAAAAAAAAGGTTTTCTGGCTAAATTACACGGTTGTGTTTAGCTGGTGAGCTTAACGTTATGACTTCGCTGTTGGAAAGAGACCTAATACCCCACAGCAAGCTCATATTTTCATGACTGTGAAACACACATGAAAACTGTGAAAGCCAAGCTTGTATTAGTCATACATGTAATTAGAGAGGAAAAAGGTAGAAAGAAAGAAAAAACAAAGTAGGGGGAGTGGGATTTGATTGACAGACTTTTTTCTTTTTTTATAAATGTTTAACATAAAGAATCATGAACAAAGCAGTTAGTGCTCGACTGCACATCAGTCACAGAAAACAAAGCTCTGGACCGACAGCATGAAGGCCATTCACGGAATTCAGGTGTCTCCCCTTTTTTATTTTGCCCCATCACCCGCCCCACCCTTTATGCCTCTACACCAAACTCACCCTTGTTCAGCTTGTTCTGCTCCATGATGCTGTACTGCAGCTGTGAGGTCACTTCTTGCTGTTTCTGAGGCGCCCCCTGGCTTCCCTTCCGGCCTGGTTTCTCGTTGAGGTCAGCTTTGCCCATTTGGTTGGTGCTCAGGCTGGACTGAATGAGCTGGGTGGTGGCGTACGGCGTGGGCTGACCCGCTGGCCCCACCAATCGCCCGTCCTTCAGGTTGGGGCTGTTGAAAGTTTTCATCTCGTTGATCTTGCTGGAGAGGTCAAGATCACCGTAGAGGGAAGAATCTGGCATCAGGAGGTTGCTGGATTTGCTGTCCATCTGACTGTAGTTCGCGATGCAGTCGGCTGGATGAACGGAGAGGGGAAGAAGTCTGTCTAAAAGGGCCGTAAGGTTTCAACCTAAACTAATATGTTAACGTGAAGGATTGCGGTGGATTGTAGGAGAAGGTAGCTTGGGGGGTGTGGTAGTGGTGATGACTTAGACGGTAATATGATCCGCTTTGGGAATTGTGAATTGAGACTGCAGGGCTTGTTTTGTACTTCTACATAAATTTATGACTGCTTTTCTAGACTTTGTTGTTCACCTCGTTGGCAACAGACATGAGGTCAGGGGTCACCAGGTGTCTCCGGGGTCAGGACTTGAACTTGGATTCAAACACTCGCAATACAAGACAACAAACTCACAATACAAGATGATGAATAATTGTGATGATGCTACGTGGGAAGACTAGCAACGACAATTATGACGATACGGTGTTGCACGAAAAATCGTTGTTGCATGTTCACCGTGTAACACCTGCTTTGGACTATCATTGCGTAGAACATCGCAAATGCACATCATGTTGTAATATTTGCACCCAGAAGAATAATTTGGAGATTGGAGCGTTCTTCTTAAACTGAACACTACTGCCGTCGGAGCTGATGACGTCGGTCGGCTAGTTAGCTACGTCTTTATCCATTAAAATCAACTTTTGCTGAATATTTCTGAACTTCTCAGGAACCTCCGAACCATCCCCTTCCAGAGCTATAAAAACTTTGCAGCTGCTACTTAATTCTTTTGATGGTGGTGCTTTAGCTTATCCACTTCCTTACAAACCGTGCCAAATGTGCTATCAGAAGCCGTGCCTTTCTCAAGCAGACAGCTCTTTTCATCGAGCCGCGTGTTGCATCTCATCCAAATCAAAACCTTCCGGAAAGAGGCATCAAAAAAAAAAAAAAAAAAAAAAAAAAAAATTAAATAAATACCTTCTGACAGATCCAATTTTCCCCTCCCTCATAAAATATTCAAATCCTGTCCAGGATCATAGCTCGGAGCTCAGCGGTAAATACCACGCGGCTGCCGTCAGTTGGATTTTTGGGATCGGCTCTCGTTTCTGTCAGGATCAGAGATATTTCAGCACTTCAAAAAGATGTAGGTCCTCACAAACCGAGCCCAACCGAATGGCCTTTTGGGAAACGTCTCAGAGCCAGTTAATTTTCTAAAGGTTTTAGTGCTTGAGGTGCGCCAGGCGAGAGGCTGGCAAGCTTTCACGCTGTCATGCTGTGAGTGGCCGTGGCATTTTATCCTTCCTCCCTTTTAAAAAAAAGGTGATTTGGATAAAAGCTTGAGTTAGCAGTAAAACACACACCTCATAAAAGGAGCAGATTAGGAGTGCAGGGAAGCGCTTTTGGGTTTTAATGCCTGGACTAAACTGTGTCTGTGAAAACACAGCCCAGTAAATGGCATGCTCAGGTGCTGCAAAGGGCAGAATGTTTCAGCATCATTTAAGCAACGCTTGTCACTGCTGTCTAACATTTCAACATTTTATTTAACACTGAAAACATTTCACCTCCCCACCCCACCCCCACCCCTCATCTGTCTCATTAGTGCCAACATTTAAATTCACACCAGACTTCAAGAGAATTTACAATCTGCACAGACAACCATTTAAATCTCACATTACACACAGTGTGGACTTCGAGTATAAAAATGTAGAACGCGGTATTTAAATGAACTGCCTCTGTGCGGTCAGACTGATATACAGGCCAACATCTCTGATGGGTGTTTTATTCCTCTTATTCCCCACCAATTTACCAACGACAATTAGTTTTCATCTGTTTATTGCGGAGCTTCATGTTTACAAAGGCAAAGGCTTGATTTTTTTGTCTGTATGCAGTTGTAATGCTGACTGACTGCTCACTCTCTGATAGAAACAACCCAACTGGCTGCTTGCTCTTGGTTGGGAACTGGGTGCGATTGGCTGTTTGCTATTGGGTGGGAAGTGGGTGCGATTGGCTGCTCACTGTTGGTTGGGAACTGGGTGTGATTGGCTGTTTGCTATTGGGTGGGAAGTGGGTGCAATTGGCTGCTCACTCTTGGTTAGGAACTGGTTGTGACTGGCTGTTTCCTATTGGGTAGGCATTAGTGTGATTGGCTGTTTCCTATTGGGTAGGAACTAGTGTGATTGGCTGTTTATTATGGGGTAGGAATAGTGTGATTGGCTGTTCGCTATTAGTTGTGAACTGGGTGTGATTGGCTGCTCATTCTTGGTTGGGAACTGGGTGTGATTGGCTGCTTACTATTGGTTGGGAACTGGTTGTGATTGGCTGTTTCCTATTGGGTAGGAACTAGTGTGATTGGCTGTTTGCTCTTGGTTGGGATCTGGGTGTGATTGGCTGTTTACTATTGGGTAGGAATAGTGTGATATGCTGTCCGTTATTGGTTGTGAACTGGGTGTGATTGGCTGTTTCCTATTGGGTAGGAACTAGTGTGATTGGCTGTTTGCTCTTGGTTGGGATCTGGGTGTGATTGGCTGTTTACTATTGGGTAGGAATAGTGTGATATGCTGTCCGTTATTGGTTGTGAACTGGGTGTGACTGGCTGCTCACTCTTGGTTGGGAACTGGATGTGATTGGCTGTTCAGTCTTGGTTGGGAACTGCGAACGATTGGCTGTTTACTGTTGGGCGGGGTGAATGCGATTAGCTGTTCCCCCTTCAGCAGGAAATAAATGCATTTGGTTGTTCGCTCTTGTTGCGCGACATCTTGACATGTTCCAACATTCAGGAATTTTACACATAGACAGTTTTTGTTCTTGAAAACTTTTAAGTTGTTTTAAGTTCCCTCTATTCACCCTGAGAATGCCGGATATCAGGTGATCTCTGAAGCATAGCAGGATTGGGTTTTGTTAGCTTTTCGATTGAAGACCGCATGGGAACATCAGGTACTGTGTAGGATTGCAAAAGACTTGACAACCTAACTTAAAATATCTGCCAAAAAACTATAAGAATATATTCACCAAGAGTCGGATTCAACTGAAGTTATGTGAACAACAACGATCACAACAACAACAACTGGATAAGCTCAACAAGATCAGATTTTTATCAATTTTTATCTACCGAGACTTTCACTTTAAGGCACAGCAGGGTTGAGCATCTCGGGTTGAAGGAAAGCTGACAGTTTTTGATCAGCTTTGTCATAACCCTGACATACTGTCCGTCAAATAAATCAAGACATTTACGTATGCTGCATACAGAATCATAACAATCATTGCCGTCATAAGTTCCCAAAGGAGACTCCGCCGACTCTGGGCGAAGGCGGGGAACACCCTGATCAGCTCACTAGACCATCACAGGGCCAACACAAACGACCATTTGCACATTTATTCACACCCAGGGGCAATTCGGAATAGACAGGCAGCCTAATCTGCATGTCTTTGAACCATGGAAAGAACCCGAAGTACCCTGAGGAAGGACAATCGCAGGGACAACATCCACACAGAAACGCCCTCGCCAGGCCCGGGACTCAAACCCAGGATCTTCTCGCTCTGAGGCGGGTGTGATAACCTACGACATCACTACTTCAGAATGTGAACATGTGGCACATTTCATTTCAATCCCACTGAGTAAATCAGTTCTGCGCACACTGCTACACACTGAGCAAGTTTTCCCGGTGAAGATTATTTCTCCTGTTGCTATTTCATTCGGCTCTTGCTGACACTTACAAAAAAAAAAAAAATCACCTGGAAGGACTTCATCACTCTTTCTGCACACTCAGCATTTTTTATATAACTTATTTGCCCTCCATCATCATCCCTCTCGGACATACAGTAGGAACACACACACACACACACACACACACACACACACACACACACACACACACACACACACACACACAGTCTCTCTCTCGCTGACCTCTGCGACTGCTCCCTGTTTCCTAAATAAGAAAGCACTTAGAGGAAATTGCATTTAGACGCTACAACAACGGTATGGAAATCAGCTGGAAAATTTGATTAGCTGGCAGAGCAGACCCTATAAGGGCCGGGCCAGGGCTACCTTTTATTCTCCATCTAAAACAGCCCTGCTTTAACCTTCAACACACACGCGCGCGCGCACGCACACACACACACACACACGTACGCATGTATTATGTTCTGTTCAGCGCTGACTCACCAGGACGGCTGTAGGTGGCCAGGTTGCTGTCGCTGTTCCCGTTGCTCGCGGTGCAGCAGTTGATGCTGCAGTCGTTCTGGTTGGAGCAGCTGTTGGGCCATGTGTCGGCTAGCCAGGGCTGCGTGGCTGAGTCGCTGATGTTCAACAAACCAGGCCTGTATATGTATATAAAACCAACAGCATGCTGTTACACTTTTATTTGTATGCATTGTGTGCACACAGGTGAACTGGAAGAAGAAGACAGAAGGTTGCTGAAGTACTTCATTCATTCATTTTCTGACTCGCTTAATCCTCATTACGGGCGCAGGGATACTGGAGCCCATCTCGGCAGACGATGGGCGAGGTACACCCTGGACAGCTCACCAGACCATTGTACACACAACAATTCACACTCACTGTCACACTTAGGGGGTGATCTAGAACAGTCATGTTTTTGGACTGTCGGAGGACATCAGGGTACTCAAAGGAAACTCAAAAACGGAGAAAACATACAGACTCTACACACTTACATAGAAACGTCCTCACAGAGCATGGGAATCAAACGCACAACCTTCTGGCTGTCCCAGCATGCCACTGATATGAAGTATTTTACAAAGAAAAGTAAATAACCATATATATATATATATATATATATATATATATATTTTTTTTTTTTTTTTTTTTTTTTTGATAGAGTTTAGCATGATGTCATAATATCAATACTGGTGACATCATAATCTCATATTAACCAGCCCTACAGTTCTCATAGTCCGTCAGGCTTGTTCACAGTTCACCCGCTGCCACAACATATCACTGAATCCTTCCAGAACAAATTAAATCGGAGGACAATGGAATCACTAAAATATTCACTACTTAAAAACAAAGAAAAGAAGAACGCGGCTTCTTTGATCTGGAACATCAGAACATCAAAGTCTGTGGTGAGCACTGTGACCCCGTGTTAACCTTCCTCATGTCCTGATGACCCCGGATTGTATTTCACTAGTTCTTTCTGATCACTAGCAGGTGCAGTTCACATGTTCGCACTCGATTTATGTTCGACCTTTCCAGAAGAACACCTCAAGATCTCTAAGCTGAGACAAAAGGGAAACGCCCACTAGGATGAGGACCACAACACCGACAACTGACATGGGCTTGAGTTTGGAGTAAAAAGTGCTCTTCCCTGATATTTTTCCCCATTTTATCGTTATCATCACCACACACACCCTGAAAATTCTTCACAATTTTTTCATTAATACACAAGAGCGCCGTGGAGGTGGGACGACATCAGCTTTTGTCTCCTGTTCCTTCGAGCTTTGTTCTACACCACACCATCTCCAGCATGCAGGGAGAAAAAGTACTTTATAAACCCAAGATTGCCCCCTTGTGGTGTGGACAAACAATCACAATGTTGTGGTTTTACTGTCAATTCAAAGTAGAGGGAATTATTTAACAAATACAGTACTCTATTTACTTTCATCAAAAAAACAAAAACAGAAAATGAACCACATGTAATAAATAAACCAGCATCGCTTTAAAATTTCAACACCATCCACACAATCCAATCATGATGTCTTCTGCATTTGTATTATTTGGCAGATGTTCTTCTCCAGAGTGACTTACAAATAGCTTTTTTTTTTTTTTTACAACTGAGCTATTGAGGGTTCAGGGCCTTGCTCAAGGGCCAAACAGTGGTGATAGGACTGCTGACCTTTGGATCAGTACTGTATTGCATTGCATTGTAGAGTATGAATTAGTTCAGTCTTGCTTTAAGAGAGAGTACAGTACTTTGATTTTTTTTTGAATTATTGGTATGATGTACAGACAGGCAACAAAATGTAATTAATTAATTTTATAAGCCACTTAATCCTAATTAGGGTCGCGAGGAGGCTGGCACCCACCTCGGCCGATTATGGGTGAGGGCAAGGTACACATTTGAACAGCTCACCAGGCAACACACACACACACACACACCTGGGGGTGATTTGAAACGAACACTTAAGCCTACTGTACATGTTTTTGGAGTGTGGGAGGAAACCAGAAGGCCCGGAGGAAACTCATGTAGGCATGGGACAACAAACTCCAACACAGAAATGCTGGGAATCGAACCCAGAACCTTCTTTCTGTGAGGAAGACATGCCAATCAGTGTTGGTAAACTGATGTCCAGCAACAAAATAAAGGGAAGTTAAAAAAAAAAAAAACCCTAATGAACCGGCACTTTGGTTTCTTATGCAGTTCATTATCCCATGATGCATTGGGCCACTTTCCTGATTTCCTTAGTGTTGTATATTTTTACTCTAGAGCTGTGCTTCTCAAATAGTGGGGCGCGGTATGATGCTGGGGGGAGCGCGTATAACCCCAATGAACATGCTTTTCTGGAATTGCATACTGTAAGAAAATCACGTGTAATTGCACCTCCACTCCACTAGTAAGCAGTGGCGCTCTCATTGTCGCGATGATGTCGCAGTTTTTCGCACGAGCAAATGATATGAAGCACAGTAAACAATCCCTCAAGAAACAACACAAATATTTTTCTAACAGGAACGAAGAGAAAG
>CM045747.1:4423081-4435581 GCA_024760905.1 Plotosus lineatus | reverse complement strand
ATGAGCCAATAGGCTCAGTTATAAAAAGCTAAACAACATAAAGGTCGGTAATCTCTTCAGTCCAGACATACAAAGCAAAAGCTGTGCTAGCTTTATAAATTTAGCATCTACTGTGCAATCATATACATTTATGATGCTTCCTGAGAGTCGCGGTACTGTTCTCCTCAATTCCTAATCTTTCATCATCCTGGTTACCATCAAACAACGCTATAAAGTGACTGACGGAGCTTCAGAAAGCTTTTACAGCATTGCTGAGTGCGTATAAAAGGTGAATACACACAGACAGGTGATTACCTGATCAAAAGCAAGAAGAAACCACTTTGCTTAACGCCTCTGATGCTGTTCGACTGCGACCTGACAAAACGTCGTGCCGTCTTTCACCTCCTATCCTCCGTACTCACACCCGGCACGCCGAGCCCTGGCTTTTAAATGTCACCTTTTTTTTCTTCTCCATTTGTCTGTATCTGTTGTCGCTCAGAAATCCCAGTGTACAAAAAGATCAGTGTAATAGATGTGAGGGGGTTTTTATGTTGTTATCATACATATTTATCTGTTCAGAGGTAAACAGATGAGACCAGGCGAGACGGAATGAGATGGACGTCTTCCCACCGTATGTCCCACGGCATATAAAATGCTGAAATGACAGATGATAAATAAATAACCCTGGCTCAGCTGCATCGGTGAATGTCAGGTCTGGAATGACAGGTTGGGGAGTATAGCCAGCCGTACTGCTCAGAAACACAGAGACAACACCTCACTCCATGTCTTCTGCGGTCACAGTGAGCCTTTTCTTCTTTTCCACCCATGAAAGTCCTTCCCAGGCTCCAGTTTATTAAAGAGAGCAGCTTGCGGACATGTGGCTTCTCTGAGTGAGACTGGGAACGCCAATAAGCATGGGCCATACAAGGCCTCCCAGGTCTCTTTTGACCTTTTCAGACCAGCCCATGGACTCGGTGAAAATTTCAACATTGTGTTGCTTTTCCACCAAAGTACAGCCAGTGGGTTGCTAACAAAACTGAACTACATCATATCAGTCATACTGATGTTTAGTTAAAAAATAAAATGTGCCCCAGAATTGATTTCCGGGGTTTAGGAACGTTTCCATGTGGATTTCTCCCTGTGGTGGTTTAGGTTTTCTCCGGGTACTCTGATTTCCGCCAACAGTCTAAAAACATGCAGAGTATGCTCTGTTCCAAATCTACCCTAAATCTGAGTGTGAATGGTTGTGTGAATGTCGGCCCTGCGATGGCCTGGCGAGTCAGCATCAGGACCCCTGCTTCCCTAACTAGGATTAAGTGGCTTAGAAAATGAATGAATGAAAAAAAAATGCATTGATTATGGAGCATAATCGCCATCGCATTGTTGCTTCAGTTGGTCAGGTAGAGGCTCAGCAACATTATGCAGAAACACAATGTTATCAATTCAAGATGTCAATGAAAAACAAATCCAACTCTGAATGCAAATGAATGCTGTTTAAGTTTGATGAAACAACACCACGGTTATCAAAACTATCATCAGGTTGTTGTTTTTTTTAAACCAGTCAAACAGATCCAAGCCCCAGTTACGTGTAATCTATTTAGTCACGAGACCAACATGTGGGTGAAATCTCACCCTGGGTATCTGAGTGGAATAACAGAAAATTGACTTCAAGAGAGCTGATTGACCAAGGGCGGGAGGAACGGGATACGTTATCATCCTTGTCAATCACCGAAACACTAGCCAATCATGGGCATCTGTAAGCTCATTCATATAAAAGTGGACAGATGTGTAGCAGTTTGGTGGGAATCTCGTGCCTTCGGGGGAATGATTGCAGAGGACTGGTAGCAGTCAAGTGATTAGAACGAAATTAAATAAGAAGGAACTTGTATTTTCATTCCTCCACTCATTTTTCTCCAAATCCTACCCATCAAGATTCTTCTCTATCGCAGGACAACCAATCAGGGAGAATCGTAAGCATGCACATGACCCTGATGTAACATGTGATGCTGCCACCTGCCTCTTTACAAACTGCTGTGCATGCATATTTGGAGGCGGCCTAACGCACTCGGAGGGAAAGTGCTATCTGCCCACTCGTACGAATGATCTCACAGATGCCCATGATTGGCTGGTGATTGCTGTGAGTGACAATGCACTGCACTTATGGTATCCCTCTGTCCCGTGAGAGTTTTTATTATCAATTATCTTCCATATACTCGGATTCAAACCGGTGTTTGCAAGGTCAATAGTCCTGCACCTTGTCAATACACTACTTGGGAACCTGGAAAAAAAAAATCAATTATAGAAAAACTGATCATGTGCTTTCATGACAGATAGATTTCTGATTTTACTGTCCAAAGTTTAGAAGGTGGGACAGTGGCGGCTCGGTGAATAAGTTACGAGCTTACTGATCCAAAGGTTGGAGGTTCAATCCTCACTATCACCAAGTTATCCATTGGGAAGGCAGTTGGAATGCTCTCAGCGTATCTTTGCCATGCAATGGCCCGGTGAGCTGTTCAGGGTGTACCCACCTTCGCCCGGAGTCGGCTAACATGGGCGCCAGCCTCTCCTAACTCTAATTAAGATTAAGCAGCTCAGAAAATGATACAAGCAACTAGGTTCCAGGTGTCAGGGCTGTGTGGTGTTGAAGTGGGTAACACCGTCACCTCAAAAAAAAGAAGGGTCTAGGGTAAGTTTGAAAGGTAGAGCCAAACTTACCCCAGTTTGAAAGGCGGAGAACTTAAGCACTGTACTCTGTAACGTTTTAAAACTTTCATCCGCTGTATACCCTCAGAACAACAACCTCAGCTGCAAGCACGAGACACCAAATATATCTTAGCTGACAATTGTTCAGTAAAGTCGAGGAGATATTTGGTGGGTGTAGCATAATTCAGTGCAGGAGTCCGATTTAGAATCCAATTGTCTCTGACCCAGTCCCGGTCTGACCCAAAGCGTGAGGACATCTCGTTGAACATTAAAAGCTGAAACCTTTTCAATGTCACAGTGTTCGTGTTCGAGAGCTTGAGCACATGTCAACCTTCAGATTGTGCGAATGCTAATGTGAATGAATAGCCAGACTTGCTTCTCCTTTGTTGCGCAGCCTCCAGCCTGCCAATAGCATTCCATTAGCTGAACGTCCTTCAGACTCTGTGCCTGCAGCTCAGTGCCAACATCAGGAGGAAAAAAAACCTCAATTGTACGATCTTCTGAGTGCACGAACTTTCGAGTGAAAGCGAGAGGTATGTAAGAGCAGTAGCGCTTCTCAAGACGCCCGTAGATAGTGGTACAGAGTGTAGCAGACGTGAAGCGGCAAAGCCAGGACATGGAAGGCAGCAAAGATGATTTGCAGTGCTGAACTTTATCCAGTTTATTACATCAAACAAAGTGATTTTGTATTAAAAGAGAAATATTTACACAATCTATAAATATTATATGTTGGAACCTGAAGATGTTCCAGATGTAGTCTTGAAACTCTATCGCATTCAAGAACCCAGTCTAAGCAATAGAAAGCTGGTCCAAACACCCAGCTGGTGATGCAATGGACAAACATTCACTCATTCATTACCGATATAAGCAAAAGGCGGAGTGCACCCTGAGCAGCTCACCAGTCCATTGGAGGGCCAGAGCAGACACATAATGACACATTTACATTCATACTTATGACTTACACTTTTCATCCAACTGAGCAAACATGCACCGTCTGGCACTCAGTGCCACGTCTGGACTGATTTGGAACAAACGATTAGCCTACTGCACATGATGTCAGACTGTAGGAGGAAACCGGAGTACCTGGAGAAAACCTACATAAGTCAGAGAGAACGCCAAAAAAAAAAAAAAAAACGCCTGAGCGTGGGACTCGACCCAGAACCTTCTTTCTGTGCGGCTTGACGTTCTACCCACTGCGCCATCATTCATTCGTTTTCTGAACCGCTTAATGCTAATTATGTCAGTTTATGTTAATTGTTCTGTGTTTTCTCGTTTGGTAGATTTTACACTTTCTATACACACTACGTTCATTTTTCCTTTTTTTTTTTTTTGATTTTTCAACATTTTCTCTCCAATTTATTTGTATCGAATTCCCATCCATAAGGTACTGCCTTCCCAATCATACAACCACCACCGATCAGGAACAGACAAAAGCATGCACATGCCCCTTCTGTGACATTCGAAGCTAGACACCCGCCTCTTTTTGTACTCTGGCGCCATGCCTATTTGGGGGCGGTCTAACACATTCAGAGGGAAAACCCCCTTATCTAAATGAGCTTATGCATGCTCATGATTGGCTGATGATTTCTGTGAGTAACAAGGAAGTCAGCATACACCCTCCCTCCCCCCTGTGACAAGTCGGCCAATCAACTCCCATGGACTCCCAGTCATGGACGGCTGTGGAATTATACCGGGTTCAAACTTGAGATGTCCCCGGTTCATTGTTCCTTTTTATAATGAATGAAGGAGGATGTTTTCAGCTCTACATAACAATCAGAAGACATTCGTCACGCTCTCAATCATTGGCTGAACTGCTTACACCACCTACAGTCAAGGGGAGGATGGAGCCTATTTCAACCGACATTGGGTTAAGGCACGTTACACCCTGAACATCTTTCACACCATCGCACACAACTTCTTATACTCACACTCAGACTTGGAGGCAGTATGGAACTGGACTACCCTGGAGGAAACCCATGTAACCACAGTAGGAGCATGTAAATTCTACACAGAAACACCTGAACCCATGACGTCCTTGCTGTGAGGTGAATGAGCTAATGCGTACACCACCATGCCACGCCCTCAGATGATGTGATTTTTTTTTTTTCTTTTGATGTGTTCATTTTTTAATTAGCTAGCTCATGAATTTCCAGAGTTCAAGGTATCAAGGCTTCAGGTAACACTGTGACCTCAGATAAAGAAGATTCTGGGGTAAGGATGGGGTCTGATTCTTATGCAAGGAGTTTGCATGTTCTCCAAGTGCTTGTGTGGGTTCCTCAGGCATGTCAGTTTCCTCTAACAATCTGACGATGTGCACATCTGTCATTCTGGTTACTCAAAGTTGCTCATAGCCATAAACGTGAGTGTGCACGATTTTTTGTGTTATTCCTGTAGTAGACTGTTCAGGGTGTAACCCCACCTCTCGCCCAAAGTCAGACGGGATTGGCTCAAGCTTCCCATGTGACCATGACAGATAAGCGGTATAGCTAAGAGATGGGGGAGGCATGCTAGCATAGTGGTCTGCGCATCCGCCTCACAGCAAGAAGGTCATGGGTTCAATTTCCATCTCAGGATCTGTGTGGGAATCTGTGTGGAGTTTGCATGTTCTCCCCGTGCTTGCATGGGTTTCCATCGGGTGCTCTGGTTTCCTCCATTCCAAAAACATGCACAGTATTCTGGTTGGCTGTTCCAAATCACCTTTTAGTGTGAGAGTGAGTGTGAATGCAATGGCATGGTGAGCTTTCCAGGGTGTACCGCGCCCTCGCCCGGAGTCGATTGAGATAACCGCCAGCGTCTCCATGACTGTGACTAATATTGAATGGCTTACAAAATGAATACATGAGATATAAGAGATGGATGGATAAAAGTAAATAAGTCATCGGTCAGCGGGATCGCTGCAATACCTTTACGGATTCCGGCGTAGCTCGTGCTCAGCCCGCTCCTTTTCTTACGATGGCGATACAGCCAGATGCTGAACACCATTAGGATGATCCAACAGGCCGCGCCGATCCCGGCGATGAAGGCGGGCTGCTTTACCACGTCTGAGATCTGCTGAGACAGCGTGTCCTCTGGGTCCACTATGGACTGAGTCATCTTCCCTGAGGAGTCTGGAGCAGACGCAGAAATGAGAAACACAACACACACACACACACACACACACACACACACACACACACACACACACAGACACAAAATAAATAAGTAAAGAAAAGAAAGTTTTTAGATGTTTCTAGATAAAGTTCAATACATTTAATCAGCTCGGATTCTTTAATCAGGTCACAGCAATTCAAATTCGAATTCAGAATCCTGCCGTACAGATAAAAGCACGACTGCATTCGGGTTTTTTTCTGTTATGAAGAATTAAAAAAAATGTCTGGCATGTCTGGAGGAAAAGCAGACAACAAAGCGTCTGCTTCATCTGCCTCTGTCCCACACACGCTCGCCACATGAAAGCGGCTCGGCCCGTCCTTCCCAGCACATATTTCCTCCCGTTGTCTTGCTCTTCTCTTCTACCCTCAGCATTTTCATCTGTTTTTTTTTCCCCTTTTTCTTTCATTTACTCACTTTTATCATTTAAGAGACATTTTAAAGCTGGAGGCGAAATCTTTACTTCTCAAAAAATCTTTACTTCAAACCCGAATCTTCAAAACGACACCATGGCATCGCTTTAATTCTTCTCGCCTTCCTGTCACTCCTCGAGTGGCGCTTCAATCAGACTTTAAACCTGAAGTATGATCCAATTCCCAGACCGCCCTTTTTATTTATCTATCTTTTTGTGAAGCGATAATATTTTGGATCAGCTCCACCAGTTGGGGTCGGTTTCCTTCGGATCTATTAGTTTCTTAAAGTGATTGAAGAAGAAAAGGGGCAGTGGTGGTCTAGTGGTATAAGGATCGCTGATCCAAAGGTTGGGGGTTCGAGTCCCACTCTCCACAAGGTTGTCACTGTCCCCCCCCAGTGCAGCTAACTGGGTTATTAAAGGCGGGCCATGTCTCTCACTGTCTATGGTGTGAGGTTCATGTAAAAGAACCATTGCTGACTTTCGTAAAGAGGAGCTGCAAAGCCGTCAGCGTGTTTCTGCCCTGCAATGGCCTGGCAAGCTGTCCAGGGTGTACTCTGCCCTCACCCTGAGTTGGCTGGGATGGGCACCAGCCTCCCCGCGACCCTAATTAGGATGAAGCGGTTACAGAAAATGAATTGATGATTGAAGAAGAACAACAACAACAAAAAGAGGGAAAATAATCAAAAGAGGAAGAAGAGAAGAAGAAAAGGAAGATGAAGAACAACATCAACAAAAAGAGGAAAATAAGCAAAAGAGGAAAAAAGAGGAGGAAGCAGAAGAAGAGGAAAAATAAGCAAAAGAGGAAAAAGAAAATTTAGAAAAAGAAGACGAAAAGGAAGGACAACAACAAAAAGGAAAAATAATCAAAAGAAGAAGAAGAGGAAGAAGAAGAGGAAAAATAAGCAAATGAGGAAAAAGAAGAAGAGGATGCAGTGACCTTGTTGATGAGTTTCCTTTTCATTCCTAATACCATGCGCTCTGCCACGAGGTTGTTTTGGCCTCAGTTTGTGGAGTTGTTTCTTCAAAAAATGTCAAAAACTTTGTGTCCATTTAAATAAAAGTCTGAACCAGAAACCAAGGGTTGGACGATAAAAACAGAATGGGATGTTGGAGATGATTTGCAGCACAGGAAACCAAATAAATCTGCCGTGTTTCTCAGTTGATGCTGATTGGCTGTCATATATTACTGACTGTCATGACAATATCATTCATTTAATCCTAAATAGGGCCACAGAGAGAAGCCCTGGGTGAGGGTGGGGTACACCCTGAACAGCAAAATCAGCACTCAGACAACCGTTTACACTCACAACTAGGGCAGATTTGGAACCTTAATTTGCATGGCAACATGTGTCAATAATAATAATAATAATAATAATAATAATAATAATAATAATAATAATGATGCCGTAACCCCCCCCCGCACATTCGCGGTTCATTGGTCACGCGGATTAGCAGCAGCCCTGGAAGTTACTGGCACGTAATTCAAATTGAGCCAATGGCTGACAGCTTTTGTTTGTCCCTTTTGCTGATTGGTTGCTGATGTGTACACCTCTTTTTTTCCTCCTTTGTGCACATTTCATCAACGTGATTGCTTAAATTGTGAATTCAAGTTTTTTTGGTGTGTTTGAATGATTTTTTAAGCACTATGATGTCACTCAAATGCCCCGCATCTTCTCTAGCGTCTGGTAAAGAGCCTAAGCGCTTTATTTATTCATAAATATTATCACAGTACAAAATTAAAACGTTTTTATTCATCATTACTACATTTTACTGCATTATTACTGTATTAATGAGGAAGACTGGCGAGAGAATGGGTTTAACAAGCAGATTTTAGCGCGTGGAATATCATAACGTAGGGTTTTAAAACCACTTCAATAATTCACAAATTTTCAGGATCCGTGGGAAGGGGCGGAACGTGACCCTCGCAAATAACGGGGGTTTACTGTAATAAAAACAGATTTATTATTAGTAACAAAACTGAAACCCAAAAAGGCTCATACACAACACTCAGACTCACGCACAATAAAACACACCATCTAACTCAGGTTGCCAAACAAGCTATAAACAAGCAAAGTAAACTGGAACATGAACTCGTTAAACGGACGAGTTACAGTTCCTCAAAAGGACAGGTGATGCAAGGCATTGACAAGAAAACCCAGTGTTAGCACTTGCTACTTGACTGCAGACTAATTTATTTCCTCTCGTTTGGAAATTGATTCAGCCCTTCAAAGACCAACTACACTCTGACTCTTAACACCAGCTCTGGACACCAACCAATCAGAGATAGCTATAGGAAGCTCCGTCATGGGCAGCACAAATCTAAATATTACTTCTAAAATATGCTAGCATTTCATCAATCAAATCTGCAGGATACATCAAATCATAAGCGTCCAAGTGACCAAGCCACAGCCAACGGCCTTGTCTCAGCGAATGTATGCTGAAGTGGGAGGATAGCATTTTCCTCCGAGTTGCGTGATATTGGACTATATTAATCCAGAGGTTTAAAAAGATGTATCTGACTTGCTCAGGTGTCTCATCCGAAGCGGGGTCTTCATATTGTATCTTGAGGTATTTGGACAAATCAGAGGAATCTGCGGGGGGTGGGGGGGGGTGTGTTAAGGTCCCTGGAAAACAAAAAAATGGTGCCATCTTTCTATGAAGTTGACTCCCCTCGAGCTTTCAGATACTTCAAAGCACGCTGCAGTGAAACATCCGATTGACTGCACAGGTGTGTGTGTGTGTGTGTGTGTGTGTGTGTGTGTGTGTGTGTGTGTGATTCATCCTTTTCTTCTTTGTGGTTTCTGAAATTGCAGCAAGAGTTCAGAGCTCTTCATCTACAGACTTCAAGTGGAAAAACGGTATTGTAGAGTTTCACAGCAATCACTCAACATTAATTATTCCAACTCGAACGCAAGGAGATTAAACTCCGTCCTTCACCGCCACATACTTTGATTTTTATTATTTTAGACAAGTACACAGTCTCTGAAAGAAAAAACCTGATTACTTAGAACTTTTCAAAGGAAGCAGTGAAGAAACATTTATAACAATGAATATTATGAGAGAAACCTTCATTATTAAAATTAAGCAATTTACAAGAACAATTAGGGGAAATGATGTGAATTAAAAAGAACAGACGTTTGCATATCGGTAGGAAAGTGGAAAACGCTGCAAAACGCCGTCACGCTTTATGAGAGGCAACAATAATAAAGCTGTATATGATTGAAAACCTTGGACAGAACATAAATAAACCTCTTGCCAAGAATCTGTCACATGGAACAGGTTTGAGCTCAAGAATAGCATGATAGTGTTCACCAAATTAAAGCTGACGTCCCTAAAATAAAACAACTATTGTCCATTAAATAAATGACATCATGCACTGGAACTTCTTTATTTTTCAGATGCGAGTTTATAATCAGGCCGTGACTCAGTTGGTTCTTCTTTAACCTGAAATATATAAGAATCATGGGGAGGTGAGGTGGTGGTAGGGCGTGGTGGGGGTGTGGGGGGGTGTAGTGTGCTTTGCTGTGACAAGGTGTGTTCTAATGTGGTATGGTGTTGCATGTGTAGAAAGGTAGTGTATGTTTGGAAATGTGGTGTAGTGTAGTGTAGTGTGCTGTGAGGTGCAGCATGATGGAGCAGGTGTGCACTGTGGGGTAATCAGTGGTGCTATGTAACATGTGGTATGGTGCGTGTTGTGGTATGATGTGGCAGAGTCTAGTTTGGAAGGGTGTGATGAGATGGGTGGGGTGGTGTTGTGTGGTGTAGTGGGAGGTGTGGTCTGGTTCCAGGTGTGCTGCACCATCTAGTGGTGTAGTGTGGTGGTGTGGTGTAGTGAAGAGGGTGTTGTTACGGTTTGGTATGGTGAGAGGTGTGATGTAGCCTCTAGTGGTGGAGTGTGGCGTAGAAGGTAATGTGATGCGTCATGGCGTGGTGTGTTGACAGATGTGGTGAGGTGTAGCATGGCGTGGTGTGCGGTGATATGGAGAGAAATCCTGGCCAACTCACCCAGCTGGAAAAAGGTGAGCTCACTCTTTACTCCGGGTCCGGCTCCGGTGCTGGCTGCCACCTCCACGCCATAACGGATGCCTGGAACCAGGCCTGTGATCACCGTGGAGAAGGTAGCACCGTCCACCGTGCGGTTGATATGGTAACGACTCTCGTTTCCCAAACACCAGATCTGTGTAGAACAGAGGAGGCTTTGATGTGACTTCCTGTTTTAATTTCATGTCATCGACTCAAGAAGAGCAACAGCTCCTGGAGTTCGCAAAATGTAGAAAACACAAAGTTTTCCAGACGGGAAAGCTGAACAGATGGCTGCTCGTCTCGCTAAATTCTATTCATTCTATTTCAATAGAAATGATTTCACTAGTGTAACATAGTAACACATCTTTCCAAAATTTGTAACTCGGAGTATATTTAACCTGCGAGCTGCTGGGGGGGGGACTCCACCCTACACCTGCGTGGAATGACAAAAGGTCCAGCAGGGAGTGCCGTGTACGTTTTGTTGTTGTTGTCTTGGTAGAGGTTTGCACTTTCTCACACTCTCTCTTACTCACTGGTGTACCGAAATGTTTAATCCTACTAGGGTAGCAGAAAGGCTGGGGCCTATCTCAACCGACAGTGAGTGGAGGCAAGGCACACCTTGAACAGTTGAACAGACCATCGCAGGGACAAAACATATGCACACCCCGCACCTAAAGGCAATTTGGAACTGCCAATTGATTTAATGTAGATATCTTTGGACTGTGGGAGAAAACCAGAGTACCCAGAGGAAACCCAACCACCTGAGTACTGAGTTTGCTGTAATTATTTCTACATTTCTGTACCTAAACTCTGTCCGCAAATAAAGAAATTTGTTTCATGTCAGGGTTCCGTTGTGGTTCATTTCTGATTTGTTTGAAATTGCTGTCGACCCCCAGGCGGCCTGGCGGAGGTGGTATAAGAAAAGCTTGTTTCGTTTTCTCATACTTTCAGCAAACTGATTCATCAGCGATGTCATTGTGATTTTGTTTGACTATTCAGAACCTCAGGGACACCTGAAACCCTGCGTGCTTTCTCTACTCATCATCAAGATGGGAGCGACATTGTTGAAATCTAATCGAATAAAACGATGCCCGCGCTTTAGCCGTTGGCTCCGTCCACCGCTTCACATAACCATCTCATTCAGACAGATTCCATTCCCAGGCCAAAGGGGACAGGTGAGATAATAATGCTTCAGCCGTCTCCACTGGCTCTCTGAGTTACAGAATAAAACCCAGAAGTCTTCAGAGCCAGCAGAGAACATGATCAACGAACGAGTTGCTCAGTCTCGCCATTTCCGGCAAGTGTCAAATCACCCACAACCACAACAGAGACATGTCAATAAAATGATCAAACAACACATATATATATATCTATATCTATATCTATATCTATATATATATATTACACATACAGGGATCCCTCGCTACTTTGCGTTTCAATTCATGCGGCTGCAGTGCATTGCATTTTTTTTAATATTCATCGAATTAAAACAATAAGGAGATTAAGGAAGAACACTGGGAAAAGTTATGGAAAATGCCGCAAAAACAAGTCCAATTATGCAAAAAAAAAAAAAACCTAAAGAAATACGAACAAAAACAAACAAAAAACCCAACCCAAAACCTCCCATCAAAACTACTCACATTCTTATGTGACGTGCGCATCTGAGTGTGTGCGTGTCAATCTGTGTGTGCACGGACACTCAGGTTTACACCCCACATAAAAATATATGTGTGTATTTATATTTTATTTACATCTTATGCATTATTTTTGAATGTTTAATTGTCATTATTAGCATTTATAGCATTGAATATGTATTTATTTATATTATATACATGTACATATACATCAGTCAGAGCATTGTGATACTACTTCGCAGAAATTGACGGTCTTGGGGGATCCCTGTATGTATGTATATATATTATATATATATATATATATTTATATATATACAGTGATACCTCAGCTCACGAACATAATTGGTTCCCAGAAAGTGTGTGTGAGGCGAAAAGTTCGTCTTCCGAACATTTATTTCCCATAAGAAACCATTAAAATGAGAATAATCCGTTCCCAGGTCCCCATAAAACATAATTTTCCACTAAATAAGCCTTAAAACTACACAAAAATATACCTTATTTTATGTATAATAAATGTGCTATTGTATTGTAATTAAAGAAATAAACTGTACTGTATAATAAAGTGGTTTTATTTACCTTTGTGATGGTAGTTGATGGCT
>CM045747.1:4410581-4418081 GCA_024760905.1 Plotosus lineatus | reverse complement strand
GGTTTCACCAGCCAATTTCAATCCTCTAAATTTTCCTATTTGTAACAGTTACTAATAAACAATGTTGGCAGTGTTGCTATTGGACAATGTTGGCAGTGTTGCTATTGGACGATGTTGGCAGTGTTGCTATTGGACGATGTTGGCAGTGTTGCTATTGGACGATGTTGGCAGTGTTGCTATTGGACGGTGTTGGCAGTGTTGCTATTGGACGATGTTGGCAGTGTTGCTATTGGACGATGTTGGCAGTGTTGCTATTGGACGATGTTGGCAGTGTTGCTATTGGACGGTGTTGGCAGTGTTGCTATTGGACGATGTTGGCAGTGTTGCTATTGGACGATGTTGGCAGTGTTGCTATTGGACGATGTTGGCAGTGTTGCTATTGGACAATGTTGGCAGTGTTGCTATTGGACAATGTTGCAGTGTTGCTATTGGACAATGTTGGCAGTGTTGCTATTGGACGATGTTGGCAGTGTTGCTATCGGACGATGTTGGCAGTGTTGCTATTGGACGATGTTGGCAGTGTTGCTATTGGACGATGTTGGCAGTGTTGCTATTGGACAATGTGGCAGTGTTGCTATTGGACAATGTGGCAGTGTTGCTATTGGACAATGTTGGCAGTGTTGCTATTGGACAATGTTGCAGTGTTGCTAGTGAGCAATGGTACAGTGTCTCTAATTAACACTGTTACAGTATTGCCAATTAACAATGGTACAGTATCGCTAATGAACAGTTTGACAGCATTGCTAATTAACAACATTCCAACATCGCTGATTAACATAATAGTGATGATAATTTACAGTGTTTCAGTCTGACTAATTAAGAATGTTAGTGTCTGGATCAACATCTGTATAATCATATGGGTAATTACCAACTCCGCAGCATTGATAATGAGCAACTTTATATTATATCTAATCACAACATGATGGCATGACTAACAAACAATGGGGGCGGCACGGTGACAAAGTGGTGAGCCCTTCCACCTGACTGTAAATAGTTCCCGGGTTCGAGCCCTGGGCTCGGCAAGGGCGAGTCTGTGCTCGTGCGGCTTTACTCCAAGACACACACCGTTCTAAACTGCCCTTAAACTGGCAACTGTTATTAAATCATAAAATACAAGAGTCTATTAGAATTCAATACAGTACCGTTTCAAATTAGAATCACGCTGAATAACTTGAAGCGCCGTGTCATGTGACTAATTGTAAATTAAAAATGGATGTGATGTTCAGCCCACGGTTCTGGTATGTACGCAGCGTGGGTGGGAAAGTGGTTCATGCATCACTGCGCCACAGCTGGAACTGACAGGTCTCATGATTGAAAGTCAGTCTTTGTAGCTCTGAGATGGACAGGCTGAACTTTCCGTCGACGGAACAACCATCCAGCGCTAGAGCGAGTCATCCTGACAGCACAATGTAGTGATGATGAGATGAAAAGGCGAACTGTAAAGACATGGAAACACTCAGATCACAGACTTCCCGCTTGGAGTCTTCCAGGCTTCTGATGGCCCGGAGCGATCTCTTGGCAGATGTTTGCTCGTGCATGCTGTTTCCAGCAGGATCTTGAGCGCGTTGAGAGAACCGCAAGCACTTCAAGCTTCAGGGGAAAATGTTGCACTACAGAGCAGTAGCTCATGGAAGGCATTTCTGCTCCGTGTTTCTAGGAAATCTATGATAATGCCACCAAGTTCTTGTTGGTAGAACATCTTCAGGCTTCACATTTCCTTATATTAAACTTAATGATTTTAAAACCTTTCTGGGACATTATTCAGAAGCGCTAGATCTTTTTTTTTTTTTGTTTATGTAGAATTGAGACGAGAGTGGGATGTTCTCCATATGGTTCTAATGCAGAGAACTGTGCAGCCTTGTAAAGACTGTAAAGCTCGCTTGATCCAAACCAATAAAACCTGTCGTCTCAGCTGCAACTCATTAAGCACTCAAAAAGTGCAAAGGGTCCAACATCCTGACACGAAACAACGCATGTGAGCATTTTACTACAAGTACTGTACTAGCACGGCTAGAGACGAGAGGAGATGGAAGGGGAGGGGAGGGGAGGAGGAGGTAGGGGAGGAGAGGAGAGGAGAGGAGAGGAGGCATGGAGAAAAAGAAAATAAAGACAGGGGTGAGGAGCAAAGAACGGAGAGGTGAACAGAGAGGAGAGAAGAATCCAGGAGAGGTCCAGAAGAAAGGAGTAGAAGAGAAGAGACAGTGAGAGAAGAGATGCGCCATAAAGAGAAGGATAGAAGCGAGGATAAGACTGGCGTTCATGGGACAGAAAGCAGAATTATTACAAATTTGAGAATCTAAGCCGTGATCCCAGACGCTCCGGTTCTGGTTGGTGTGAGAGAGATGGATCTGTACGGCCAAGAAAAAGCTCACCAACAATTCAACACATCAACACCGTCAGAGACAAATGCAGGATTCTGGCACACCTGTACACACACACACACACACACACACACACACACACACACACACACACACACACACACACACACACACACACACACACACACACCACAATATACACTCACACACACACACGTACACGCACACATATACCCCCACCCACACACATGTACACTCACACCATATGCACACACGCACTCACATATGTACACTCACACATACACTCACACACCCGCCCCACACACACACACATATCCTCCCACACACACACAAAGTACACACACCACATACACTACACGTACACTCACACACACATATACCCCACCCACACACACACACACGTACACATGCACAACACACACACACACACACACACACATGTATACTCACACACACACACACACACACACACACACACACACACACACACTTTATTTCTGTTCAGTGGAACTCACTGCATGAACTGATTATGTTTAACATGTTCTCGCTCATGTCAGAGGACTATGAAGGCGAATACATCTCAGATGAAAGTGCTATCTACCCTTTTCCACATACATGATCTCGTGGATGCCTGGGATTACCACGTGTCCTTGTGATTGACAGGGCAAGAAGCGTATGCTCCTCTCTCTCCATGTCTCTCACAGAGATTATACGCTCTGCAGTGCTGTCTCATCGATCTCCTGCTGCTACATGCAGCATAACTATAATTATAAACGTGGGTCGCAATCTCGCACAGAAAGATGACGTCATGACGTAGTACTTCTTACCGCTGAAGCAGAAATCTTTGAAAATAAAGCTCTGTATTGTGTTTGCCCTTGACTCTTAATAATAATAATAATAATAATATTCATTCATTCATTCTCTAAGCCACTTAATACTAATTAAGATCGCAGGGAGGCTGGTGCCCATCTCAGCCGACTCAGGGCGAGGGCAGAGTACACCCTGGATGGTGCGCCAGGCCATCGCAGGGGAGAAACATGCTGACGACTATGCAGCGCCTCTTGTCGAAAGTCAGCAATGGTTCTTTTAAATGAACCTCCACCACAGACAGTGAGAGACACGACCGGCCTATGGTAACCCAGTTAGTGCACTGGGGGGGGGGGGGGCACTGACAACCTGTTGAAAGTGAGGCTTGAACCCCTGACATGATCAGTGATCCAGCACCTTTACCACCAGGCCACCACTGCCCCCGTCGCAGACTATCTGACATATATTTTGGACAGTCTGAGACTGTTGTGGTCGATCACAGACAGTCGCAGATAGTTGGGGACTTAGTTGCAGATGGTCTCAGACCTTGCTGTGGACAGTCGGAGATTTTGATCTGAGTATTGTGGTTGGTTTGAGATAGTCACCGACTCTAAAAATCACAGACGGTCGCCAAAGAATCGACCATATAAGATTGGCCCTTGAGTGGGAGACCTGGTGTAGCTGTGTTTTGTTTTGTATTTTTGCAGGTGCAGCTCCTGAGATCTTCACTGAGACTTGATATGAGCATCAAGTGAGTTATTTCCCCAGAAGGGAACAGCGTGGGTGATGTCGCTCTTCTGTTTCAGTTCAACACGCTTTTGAGCTTGTAATGATATGTTTTCATGCCATTCTTACACCCTGTACACGTACACACACACACACACACACACACACACACACACACACCGACGACTTCGACTCCAGAAGAATTTTAATTTTAGCAAGGAGAAGAAGAAGACGTCTGATCTGTGATCGTGCCTTCTTTATATTTCTTCCACAGCGTGGGTGTTGATATCTCACAATTCTGGTGCTAATCAGACAAACATACCTCAGACTAAAGATAGACACGCCTACTAGCATTCTGCCCGGAGTGTACGCAGTGAAGTTGGTATCACGAGCGTCGAGAGAGACATCAGATTTTCTTACCGTCCACTGCAAACGGATAGACGAGGAGGAAAGGATGGTGGGATTGTGAAGGTGGATAACAATGTCCCCGAGTTCCCTCTGGATCTGCCCGTGCTCCACACCCTGACTGGTTGGAGGAATTTCTATGCACACACACACACACACACACACACACACACACACACACACACACACACACACACCTCATGACATCTCTGATTGGTCCCCAGCCTTGTTTCTGGAGCTCCACCTCTCTGACGACTCTCCATCCATAATCACATCCTAAAGATCAGTAGATCCAGTGGATATGAATATGGCTGGAGATATCTTCATGTGGAGTTAGATCTTTAGAACCAGGCTTGATGATCATTGGGGTAAACACTGATCTCTTGTCATGTATACAGAACATTAACATATTACTCACTGGCGATGTTACATAACTCACCTTGTGTTTTTATGGCGTCGCTGATGGGACTCGGGTCACTCAGTCCGTACGCGTTAGCCGCCCTGACCAAGAACAGGTAGACGGCGCTGGGCTTCAGGCCCTTCAGTATAAAGCTCTCGGTCTTCACATGCTCCGCTAGGGTGTGCCAACTACTGCCTGATGCATGACTGCAGAAACACAACACGTCATACACTAACCACACCTCCAACCACCACACCCGCCCGACACGGTACCACAGGCTCCTGCTACTGATCCCGGTACCCGCTAAACTAATACTTTTGGAGCTACTGCCTTCTGTAATTCTACGAGCACAGGAACTTGTCTATAGGTTCATCCTGAGTGCTACTCCATCATGAAGAGCCCGATAACAGGGTTCGAGTTCACCTGCAAGCTCATCTTTAACATTCCTGCATTTTTTTTTTTCCTTTCAGGGTTTCCACGAGTGTCTCAAGTCCAGGACAAGAAAGTATTAAAGTAATAGAAATGACACTGTGCATGTTAACAGACAGCATTAGCACCAATCAGAGCCGAGGTTCTTGCTACCTGAAGCCTTCGATGATGTATGAAGTGGGCGTCGCTCCAGAATGGAGATCAGGCTTCCAAGACAATGACACGGTAGTGCGAGTGACTTCAGTGATCTCGGGTTTGGAGGGGGCACTGGGGATCAGGTTGGGGTCAGTGGGTCGGCCGGGCTGGACTCCGATACCGAATTCTGAAACAGGAGGGAAGTGGGAAGAAAAAGGGTGGAGCATGTCTCTCGCTTACTGAATGATTGAAATGTCAGTCACATGCAGAAAGAAGGAGAAAAGCAATTACTCAGTCATTCATGTTCCATTTGCCTTTAACCTCGCCATCCATCCAACTTAATGAGTGTGTGTGTGTGTGTGTGTGTGTGTGTGTGTGTGTGTGTGTGTGTGTGTGTGTGTGTGCTTCTCAACCTTGAACTTCCAGGTAGGCCTTCCATGACGCTTCCCCACTGGGACTGGATGCGACACATGTATACACACCCGTGTCTCCAAGCTGTAGAAAAAATAAAAAAAATGTGAAATATTTTGCATTGTTATTTCTAGTCAAGTCCCCAGAGGCAGCGAGTGCTTGTAAAACGGCATAAATGTCAATCAGACCACCGTCAGCCGCCCTGAGAACGATTAACTGTCTGAAAAAAAGAGAAAAAAGAAAAAGCAGTCTATTTTTATAATGGCACGAGCGTGTAAACGTTCAAGTCCCAACAATTAAAACCTGCTGGATTTACACCAGTTTCAGAAACACCCAGTAAAGATTTCCAGATACAGCTCATTTGCATACAGTGACACCCACAAATCTCCATAAATGGTCATGTGCACCAACAGACTGGACAATGAAAAGAACAATCAGGGCAAAGGCCAAAACTGGGCAAGAACTGAGTGCGATGTTAGAGAAAGAGGGGGGGATAGAGAGAGAGAGAGAGAGAGAGAGAGAGAGAGAGAGAGAGAGAGAGAGACAGAGACAGAGACAGAGAAAGAGAGAGAGAGAATGGGGGGAGAGAGAGAAAGAGAGAGACAGAGAGTGAGAGACAGACAGCAGACAGAGAGAGAGAGAGAGAGAGAGAGAGAGAGAGAGAGAGAGAAGGGGGAGAGAGAAAGAGACAGAGTGAGAGACAGAGAGAGAGAGAGAGAGAGAGAGAGAGAGAGAGAGAAAGTGAGAAAGAGAGAGAGAGAGAGAGAGACTTTATGGTCATTTTCACACTGAAAGTAAAAATATAAAATAATTCAGAGATCATGTACAGCATTCATACATCTGAGAGAGGGGGGGTGAGAGGGGGGGATAGCGAGAAAGAGAGAGAGAGAGAGAGAGAGAGAGAGAGAGAGAGAGAGAGAGAGACAGCACACCATGAATTAAAGGTAAAAGGCAGGATTGTCTCTAATTGGGGATGTGGATCATGTTCTGTTTAAATGGGAAGACGGTTCCACAGAGACAGAGGGAGAGAGCAGACATGTCCCTCTCTCCCTCCTTCCTTCTCTCTCTCTCTCTGTTTATGTCTGGGTCCTCACCCTATGTCTGTCCCCCTGTTCTTATTCTTTCAGTCTCAAGCTGCCCCCCCCCCCCCCCACACACACACACACACTATAGGTGTCCCTCGTGATCTCACATCCCTAATCATGAGAGATCTGTCTATACTAATTAAAAGAAGCTTCTGATAAAATAAACATGACCTTTGACCTTCCTCACTCCACCAGTTACCGGGATAAAGAAGCTCTACATCAGTGTCTCCGGGGTTAAACCCAGTGCAACGTAAACCAGAGACCACAAAGGAGCTTCGTTTATCATCACTTAATATTACACATGAATTAAACTCCGCCCTCTGTGATTATGAACTCATCTCACGTCACGCACTGCTCAGCCATGTTCTCGGGGTATTACCTTGGCGTAGCGGACCTGCAGGGCGCCCGAGTCCAGCAGCTTGAACCGGGAGTCAATTGTGGACACGAGAACGCCGTCCTTCTTCCACAGGATGGTGGGTGGAGGTGTCCCCGTGGTCTTGCATCCCAGAACCACCGTACCATCCAGAGGCACCGTGTGATTGATGGGGCCCTGACGGATGACAGGGGGAGGCCGGTCTGAAATGACTGGATTAGAGGAGGAAAGAGGGAAAAGAATGAGAGAGAGAGAGAGAGAGAGAGAGAGAGAGAGAGAATGAATGAGGAGAAACCAATTTTTCCGCCTGGAAGCAATTTTCTAAAATCACTCCGCAGCAGTAGCCAGGCGACAGCAAATGATATCAAGGCGATTAATAGCGCTGAC
>CM045747.1:4400581-4405581 GCA_024760905.1 Plotosus lineatus | reverse complement strand
AAGCAGCCACTTTAATTTGTAGTGGATATAATGGGCGGAGTTTCTGTCTCACCTGACTGCCCTCTCGCTGCCAGAAGATGGCCGGCTGTGGACTTCCTGTTGCTTCACACTGAAAGGTCACAGTGCGTCCCAAACCAACCACCTGGTTCCTTGGCCGCACCGCAAACACCGGAGGCACTGATGTGTGTGTGTGTGTGTGTGTGTGTGTGTGTGTGGAGGGGGGGAGGGGGAGAGATTATCAATTAATCCTTGAAACGGGAAGTGTGACATGACAGTACTGATGACAGAGTGAGAAAATAAAACATTTCAGGACATTATTACTGAAGCATGTCCTGAACTACTTAATCCTGTTATACCTCAGGAATCTACCCCAGATTACACATTTCATTAATTATTATTATTATTATTATTATTATTATTATTATTATTATAGTAATCAACATGTTTAAACCAATCAGATTTAAGAATCCAACCGAGCTCTGGTGTAGTTGGGTAATTCATGAAAAACAGTATTGGATTTATTTGCCATTAAAGGCACAGTGTGTAAGATTTACTGCCATCTTGTGGTAAGATTTTTCATTGCAAACAACTGAAATTAAATCCGAACTCCCTCCCTTCACTACTGTAGAAACATGCTGGTGCAAGATGGCGGGTGACAGCGGACCCACTCATTCATTTAATCTATCCCTCTTAACCCTATTAAGTCCATCTCATCCGACACTGGGCAAAGGCAAAGGCCAGACCATCTCAAGGGTTCACACACACACACACACACACACACACACACACACACACACACACACACACACACGGGGCAAATCGGAACAGCCAATTAGGCCAATGTGCATGTCTTTGGACTGGCGCAGATAAAGAAGAAAACTATGCAAAGCTTTCACTCAGACCAAGATCTTCTCACTCTTCGGTGGACGTTCTAATGCTTCCACCACCACACCGCCCCACATCTGCTCAGAAACCCCACCCAGAATATTACACACTGTGCCTTTAAACCACAGTAACGCACCCGAGTAATACTGTCTCTAGCGATGGTTTTCATTTCTGATTAACGATTCATTCATTTTCTGTTACCGGCTTAATCCTAATTAGGGTCGCTATATAATTAGGAAGCTGGCACCCATCTCAGCCGACTCCGAGCGAGGGCAGAGTAAACCCTGGACAGCTCGCCAGGCCATCGCAGGGCAGAAACATTCTGATGGCTACGCAGCTCCTCTCGCTGCAATGGTTCTTTTACATCAACCTCCCACCATAGACAGTGAGAGACACGGCCGGCCTTTGATAACCCAGTTAGTGCACTGGTGGGTCAGTGACAACCCGGTGACAGTGGGGCTTGAACCCCTGACTTTGGATCAGTAATCCGGACATTACCACCAGGCCTCCACTGCCCCATGTATTATATTTTACTACAGTTATAAACAGCCTTGCAATGGCCTGCTGAGCTGTCCAGGGTGTACTCTTCCCTCGCCCAGAGTTGGCTGAGATGGGTGCCAGCCTCCCTGTGTTCCTAATTACGATAAAGCGGATCAGAACATGAATGAAAGAGCAATTATAAACAATTATATTCAAATTCTTTACTCTCGTGTTTTCTCGCTGAGCTGTATTTCGTACCGCGGTCGCCATGGCTATGGTGCCACATTAAAAGCTGAAGGATTAGGCGATGCACTGCTTTTAAAACTCCGTTATACGCTAACGCACACTTAACACGATGAGGATTTGCACTGTGGAAGCGGATTCAGGAGAATCGGATGATTTTTTTGGTTTAAATTAGAAGGCCGGGGTCGGCGTGCAGGAGAAATGTAAATGAAACGAAAGCTGCCGTGACGCTCCCACTTGCTTCATTTGCATAAACAAGGGCAGGGAGCGAGCACATTTCCACGGGAACAGCAGATAAATTTGGGCCATCTGTCCCGATGTGTCGGCGGCAGACGGCGTGCGAGACGTCGAGTTTTCATGCATCTTAACGAGAGAGAGACAGAGGGAGACGGTTTCGGCGCTGCTTTCCATCCACAGACGCCGAAATGCATTCGTGAGCCTCGTCTCTGATTATGAAACAGTGACAGCGGCTTCCTCCTGAACCTCCAATACCGACCACGGCGGGGCTTCTCTTTACAGCCGAAAAGCCACTACTGAACCCTAAAGCAATCTCAGGCCTGTCCGTCCGCATACACCAGAGCTCCGAGGGACCGAAAATGACAACGTAGACGCACGGCGAGCTCCTGTGCGACCAAACCAGCAACCAGACAACTTCCTCTCACAGCATTACCTTCAACACTTGCTTTCTGGGTTCTTGTTGATTTTTTTTTGTTTTGTTTTTGTTACTTTTTTTTTTTTTTAGCCAAGCATGTGGGTGCTGTCATCGTTGCCGATGACAACCGAGACAATCGTGTTGATTGGTGGGAGGGGTGGATGGAAGGTGGACGGATGGATGGTGCTTCTGACAACTTCCTGTTGATGTCAGGGCAGTGATATAAGGTGACGGATGATGGCATTGCGACTTACCAGACATAACTGAGAGAAAGAAAAAAAAAAAAAAAGAAAGAAGGAAAGGAAAGAGATAAAGAAAGAAAAACAGAGCATGTGATGAGTAAATAAATCATAAATGACATGAAATCAAATGAAATGATTTCATTCAATAAATTCATTGCAGTGACACAGGAATCAACACGCAGCAGGAACGAGTCCATTACACAGGAAGTGAGGAATAGACCCTGAAGGGACATGGCGGTGGAGGAGAACAATCAACTGTGTCATCATGGTGTCAATTTATTCCCTCAGCGGACGCAGTTTATTCCTCGTATACCGCGGATTTTACTTTCAAAAGTTTTCAAGCGCTTCTTAATGGAAGTTCAGACGTCTGGACAAGTTCAGGCAACCTTCTCTGATGTCATGATTTCAACTCCACGAAACCTCAACTGTCACTTCGACATGTTCTGATCTGTTTTTCTCGCTAATGGATCTGTCGGAGCTGTCCGTTTGTCAGGAGGCGTCATGTGATAAAACTATAAACGAGAGACGTGGAGACAAGAGCGGGTCCATGGATAGCAGCGCCGCTCTCCCAGGTATCAAAAGCCCTGGAGTCGACGAAGGTTCTTCTACATGAACCTCACACCGCAGACAGTGGCGGACACCGCCGGCCTTTGATAACCCAGTTAGTGCACGGGGGGGGGGGGGGGGGGGGTATGAACGGGACACCCATTGAGAGTGAGACTTAGATCCAGCGCCTTACCACCAGGCCACCACCACTACTACCACCCTCACTCACCCACCCCGGGGACAAGCCCCATTAACACGGCCGCTTACAGGACTTGATCTTTACCACAAACACATCATCTCTAACGACCTGATTATCAGAAGGGGAAGGTCTCGTTTCTTACCCTGCATCATCTCTCCACGCCAATTTCTTTTTGATTCCCAGTCGTTCATCCACGTGTGTGTGTGTGTGTGTGTGTGTGTGTGTGTGTGTGTGTGTGTGTGTGTGTAAAACATTATACTCCATTACCACCAAACGTATAATGTGTGCTCCATCCGGCCGGGCATTTCGCTTCTCTGACCCAAAATAATCTCCGACACGCATCGTTTCTTGCGCGGAATCTCCACCTCGGGTGTATTTAGTATTCAGGCGCAAAAGAGCGATTCCATGTGACGTCTCTTTCAGTTCGTGCTCGTCGTTTCAGACACACGTAAAGCACTAATCCGCTGATTGTCCCATTTAGGAAATCTCGTAAAGGGGAAAGCGCTCGAGGACGTTAAACACACACGCAGTGCTGTCGTTAATCTCCGACGTCTCTGCCAACACAAGCATGACATACTCGCATTAGCCTCCGCTAACTGTTTACTGTACAGCACGAGCGTATTAACGATGATGTACGCATCGATCACGATCAGAAAAGCTCAGTCACACTTCGCGGAGCGGCGTAAGCCGTCATCAGACGGAAAGAAACCGTCATCCATCATCATCATCATCATCATCATCATCATCATCATCATCTTCCGCTTAATTCAGGGTTGGATCACTGATGCAACAGCGTAAGTAGTGAGGTCCACACATCCCTCTGCCCAGCCACTTCCTCCGGCTGTTCCGGGGTACACCAGGGTGCTCCCAGACCAGCCGAGAGACATAGCCCGTCCAGTGTGTTCTGGGTCGACTCTGTGGTCTCTTCCCGGTCGGAACACACCAGGGAGGCATTCAGGAGCCGTTCTAAGCAGATGCCTGAGCCACCTCGACTGGCTCCTCTCAACACGGAGGAGCAGCGGTTCTACTCCGGGCTCCTCCCGGATGACTGGGCGTCTCATCCCATCTCTGAGGGAGAGTCCCGCCACCATGTGAAGGGAGACGCATTTTAGCCGCTTGTTCTGAATTTTTTATGGACACTGTGTCAAACAGAACGATCCGGTAATCGTCTCCGCTGTTCTATATTCTCACAATACCACGACGTCGATGTCCACTTCGGACTCTGCGGAGACCTGTCACATAAAGTCGTCAGTTTTTGTCCTGTGGTCGCCCGTTACACATTCGTTACACATCAGTATTCATCCTCTGAACATGTGGTTTATGTCCAGCCCACCTCCGGTTCACCCATCGCATGTCAGTCAGTAGTCCGTCCGTGACTCGATCCACAGGAAATTGTCGTATGCGAACCGACAAGTATAGAACCACAATTTCATGAGCAAAACACACCCAGTGCACAGCGGCGGTACAACCGTACAACCTGCAGACACCACTGCTCATCAGAGTCATGCCCAGAAATCCCTGTCTAACGTAACGAACATCGTCTGACAAGAAACGGAGACGAACGGAACGGAAATGTTGCTCTCCATCAGACGTCTGTCTGTGCGTCACCACACAGTATGGCGTGTGCGTTGTGTTGCAAGTCATAAAACCGTCAGGCGAAGGTTTAAAGTTCTTCCAAACATCTCGATATTACAAACACGTATCCAATGCTCAAGTGTGATTGGTCGTATTCTTACATCAACGCTACACAACT
>CM045747.1:4358081-4388081 GCA_024760905.1 Plotosus lineatus | reverse complement strand
TAATGGCACCAGTTGCTCAAGGTGGTCTCAGCCTGCCAGTGAAATAATTCACCGTTTGCGAGCTTTTCCGGCGGAAACACGTGGAACCGTTCCACATTACACACTGGCACGTTCTCAGCGCCGCAGCATAACAACCCCCCTCCCCCTCCCCCGCCCATCTGAGCTACTGTTTCTTGAACAGTTTAGGGAAAAAAAAGCCACACTTACACCAACCCAGACCAACTCTTGGCTCTAATACACGTGAAACCAAATCTTAACAAAACTTTCAAACCTGATTTATAAAATAAAATGAAACGTTCCACTCGCGGTGCGCGTTTCGCTTCTGTGAAAGATATCGGAGCTCGAATTTAAACATTCAGGTACATGAGCAGCTTTTAAACATCCCTTCATTCATTCTCTAAGACTTTTAATCCCAATTTGGATCACGGTGAGGCTGGTGCCCATCTCAACCAATGCAAGGTGAGGGCGGGGTGAACAGCTCCCTAGACCATTACTGGGCCAAAACAAATACAACCATTCACTATCATAGGGCTCTTTGAGGTGATTTGGAACAGACAATCAGCTCATCAGGTTATGGGAGGAAACCAGAGCACACAGAGAAAACCCATACAAGCATGGGGAGAACATACACACTCCACAGAGAAACACCCCTGACGAGCCCACGACACAAATCCAGACCTTGTTGCTGTGAGGCGGACATGCTGACCACAACGCCATCACGCTGCCGTCTTTACAAAAAAAGGGCTCATTATTTATTTATTTATTTATTTATTTAGTTGGTGTGGGCCACTTCAGACACCACACTCCACTGAGACGAGATAAACATCTCAATCTTCCTTTACACACACACACACACACACACACACACACACACATATATATATATATATATATATATATATATATATACATACATACATACATACATACATACACACAGTTTTTATTTATTTATTTTAATTGATGGTATTTCTTCAACCCTTTCTGAACCTGCTGTCTTCTCTCTCATCACCCCGTGATGTGATGATCGCGATCGCGTGTCTCAGATCAAAGCGAAGTTCAGTCATCTGAACTCCTGACAGCCTACAAACTGTTTTGAGCCTTTAAACACATAATTGGCCATAAGATCCGACTTTCTGCTGCGTGGAACCTCGCAGCAGCTTCAGCTCTCCCAATGTTACACTAAAAGTTCAACTTCCCAGCTATATTACAGAACCATCAACTACAGTGTTGGCTCAGAAATAACATGGAATCTGACACAATAAGACCTGAGATCATCTGCTTACTCCTGTACATGAGTGTCAATGAGCCCTGAACCAGGAGAGATACTAGTCGACATCGCCATCTTGAGGCGATTGAGACGGAGCAGAGCACTTGTTCTCAGTTTTCAATTTCAACGAATTGGAGTTGCACTGTCCAGTCAGCCCGTATGTGCGAGAACGTTTTTTTCAGTGGCCTCAGTCTCATCTGAATGAGTCTTTGGCATCTGCCCATGATTGTTTTGAGTTGGTGACTGTCATTGATGATCTGTGATGATCGGCAGTGACTGGATCCCATCTTATCTTTGACGTTGGTGGCCATATCGCTAACTATGTCTGGCTATGGTTGCAAACACTGTTGAGGACACTCACGTGCAATTGTAGATGGTCTGAGATGTCTGAGAATTATTTTTTTTGTCAACGCTCAGCAACTGTAGTTGTGGACCAAGCTGACTCTGTCCTAAATGACTTGGACTTCGGAAACTAGGTCTGAGACTGTCTGCACCTTAGTCTCCAGCTATCTGCGACTATCTGTGATCATCTACAATGGTGTCAGACTGTATGAAATATAATGGCAGATAGCTCACGCCAGTCGCCAATTAGTACCATTTAGTAACTCATGTTTAATCATCCAACATTTGGAAACAAATTTTAAAAAAATGGGACAATTGGCCACATACAGTGGATTCCCCATGCGGTCGAGGATATCGGTCACATGAGCCTCATGCTCACTCTGATCTAAAATTTGATTCATGGACATTAATTGGGCGTTATATCCCGAAAGAGATCAGCTTTTGAAACACACATTTTTTCGTGAATGGGAACTGTTAAACCTGAAAAAATTAAAAACACTAAACCCTTCCCCCAATAAATAAATAGCATCCAATCATACGGCCTGGTTTATCTCCGTTCATCATCATTAATGTTCTCCGTTTTAAGAGGGCTCATGTTCAAGGAATTCATTTGTCTACGAGCATATGGAAGCACTTACTCTGATAAATATGTCCCAAGCAATCTTACCCACAGAACTTTTAATTTTATACAGTGCCTTTAAGAGCTCTGATCGGTCCATGTTGAACACGAATCAGTCCTTAAAGCACAAGTCAAATCTCTATAGCACAATATCTGAGTGAGATGACTGACAGATTTCCAGAGGCCAAGATTTCCTTTAAAGCCATAGGCTCTGTTTAATATGTACCGTTTCTGGCCGTCCTGATTATAGCATCATTAGTGCGTACGTAACAAGTCTAACCCTTTCACACCCAGTATGACCATATGGTCCTCTTTCAAAAATGCTAATACTGTACAGTGGTACCTCACTTTATGAAAGTCTCACCAAACGAAAAATGCAGGTTACAAAACACATTTTCCTAAAATTTTTGTCTCTGTATACAAAACAAGTTCACATTACGAAAGCGCCATATTAAAAATTCAAACGCGTCATTTAAACAATGCACGAGCTGCTCTCCCATCAATGACGTTCAAACATCCCGCCCCGATGGCCTCCCATTGGCTAATAACTGAGCTGTCGTTCATGTCGCCTTCACTTGAGCGCCATCTTGGACAGGTCCACCTGATACCATCTTGGACACGGGTCCCATTGGAGAGGAGGGATGATGCAGCTACCTCCAATATGGAGCTGAATCTACCTGCTTTTCGTGTAAAGGACATAATTATTGTTGTTTTATGCTGTATTTCTTGACTCAGGCTTTTAACCTTCCATAAACATTTGTAAGATTATAACTCTGCTAAGAAAACATGGTCAAGACAAGCGCATGCGCAAGCGCGCACACACACACACACACACACACACACACACACACACACACACACATACATACACACACACACACATACATACACACACACACACACACATACATACACACACACACACACACACACACACACACACACACGCACGCACGCACGCACGCGCGCGCGCACAGACACACACACGTGTGATTTCCGGTGCGAGTGAGAAGAAGAAACGGGCTCGAGTGATATCACAAAGAAATATGGCCAAACCTGTCTACCATCGGTATGATATTGAAGCAGAAGGAGGTCTTAAAAGGTATGCTTTTATAATTTTTAAAGAGTTTAGGGGGTAGTATTGGGAGCCTTGGAACGAATCACGCACTTTACATGTAAAATGCGGGTCAATTTACGAAAAATGCAGGTTATGAAAAAGTTTCTGGAACGGATTAATTTCGTAAAGTGAGGTACCACTATAACTACTAGACCCATGCTGCTGCAGTTCAGAAAGTGTTCTATACTTGTTGTGGTGTCACCTGATGCAACACAGCTTGGCCCCACATGCCTCAGTCAGCTGTGAGACGACCTTGAGTGTGCAGGAAAAACTAGTGATAATTATTTTTTACTGCAAAAAATATTTCGGTTGTTAAAGGGTTACGCGAAACAGCTGCTTACTTTACCATAAATGACCCTAAATATCCTGCGGATTACAAGAAAAGGCTGAAGTACAGGGAATAGCAGTTATTCTCCACCCCCCACCCCAACCAAGAGGTTTAGGGCAGGGTTGACGTCTCTCGAGGAGACACTGAGACATCACCTTCTAGTGACTCTGAGGACAAGGACGCTGCCAGAAATAAGCGTGAGTGTGAATCCAAAATGGTTTATGCAGCTAATGTTCTGCCGACTCGGTGTTCCTGCTGTCAATTGGTTTATGAACAAAAGGGAAACTCTTTCTGTGGTTTCTGAGATTGTTGTTTGTGAAGCTCAGCACTGGACCATAATGCTGAGTCAGTGACGTAGCCAAGCCAATCCAATGAGTTCACATCACTACCAGGCTGGAACAGCCAATCAGAAAGTCAACATGTCTCTGAGGACGCCAAGAGTCATAAACTGATATTAACCGATGTTGCTGGAAGGACCATCTGATGTTATATGTGACAGTTTTCAATAGCGAGTGATACTAATTCACCACAGGTACCCTTCAAGGAATTCAGATCTCCAGGCACTATTCAATCAGTGCTCTTCATCTCACAGGAATTGTAAGCGTGATCTGAGGATCAGCACAGGGACTGTACTCACCACTCTGTGGTGGTCTGAGAGGGAGAACAACGAACAGACAGTGTCTTAAGAATCCTTCTGTTTCATGTCCACGCTCGTACCCTTTGTCTGGGTGTGTGTATGTATGTGTGTGTGTGTGTGGTGGTCATAGCCAAGCTCTGGGGAACATCTCAAAAGCCAATACAGTGAGGTCTTGCTCCCACCTGCTATTCTCATTACAGCAGCATTTCTCCACTTCCTCTCTCCTCTCTGTGATCGAGGGATTACTGAGACAAGAGGGGGGGGGGGGCTTAGAGTGCAATAGAAGCTATTAATAGCTAATAAAACAAGATCTCTCTGTGTTCTGCTTGTTACACTGGCTTGTTATGGCATAAGAATGAGTTACAGGATGCTAGATACTCCAAACTACTACGGAAACAAAGTGGAAACCGAGACCGCCGCTGATCTCCATTCAGAACGTATGCAAGACTATTAATCATCAGTGATAAGCGTTGCCTTTTGGTTATAGAACCAGGCATGTAATTGAAAGGATGCTGGTTTGATTCCCAGGACTGACAGAAGAACATGCACCATGACTGAAGTGCTCCTAGGTAAGATACTTAAACCCTAACTGACCCACGAGTGCAGGTTTGCTGCCCACTGCTCCTCAAAACACCACCCACAATTTTGATCCTCATCCATCTCTCCATCCATGTATAAATTCATTCATCTAACCTATTTCTCTGTCAGGGGCTCGGGGGACATGAAAGAAGATCTCACTTGACATCATGCTGAGTACACCCCACCCGAACAGGCCGCCAAACTATAGCAGGGTTTACACAGAGATGAACAAAACTCAAATTCATATTTCCTGCCAATTTAGTGCGGTGAGTTGGCTTAATCAGAATGTCTTTGGACTAATGGAAGAAATCGAAGCACTCAAAAGGACCCAAAGTTCAAACCTGGATGGTTCTTTCTGACAGGACCCAGTGCTCAACGTTACACTCCCATGCTGCCCCGCTTTAAAGGGAAATTTTCAGAGCAGGCTTCATGATGGTTAATGCATCACAATTGCAAGTTTGACGTTTAACATTTCTGGTCTTCTTCATTGTGTCCCAGCTTTTTATCCAACTGTCAGGTATAGAAGCACGGCTGTTGCATTAGTAAGGATTATCAACAATTATCTAACAAATGCACCCTTTCTTTTAGAGAAAGGAAACAGATATCGACCTCTAGCCTCACTCATACTCGAGGATAAGCGTCAGTTTTCCCAGGACCATCTCTATTACTTCTGTGGCAAAATTAAATCCAGATGCAGGCAAATGGCAAATCAAAATGAGAGCCTCTTCATTGTGACTCGAACATTAATAAAACTGAAGACATTACCACACACAGACTGAAGTTGCTTGATCAAATGAGATCTGTACGAAGGAAATGAAAAGATTTCTCCTAGCGTCCTCAGAGGTCTCCCGCTGTATTCCACTGGAGCCAAGAGGGAACTGGGGATTTGCTTGCGAGCACATCAAAACCCGATGCTGGCTTTTGTACTGGGAGCTTTTGGGCTTGGAACAGCTCCATTAGGACACTGTTCACCCTTGTGAAAGGGTTGAAGGAGGACAAAAGGATGAGAAATTGTGCTTGTCCTTCTCAAAAGTATGCTAGTCAAAACATTAGAGGTAAATCAAGACTACACAGCAGCCACAGAACCGACCGCTGTATGAACCCGCTGAATCGATAATCATACTGGTCTGGCGAGCTGGGATTCAGATTACGACTTGACTACAGAAATGTCATTTTTTTTGGTAGACACAAGAATGTCTCTGTCTTGCTAAGCACCATTGTCAGTGGTAAAGTATGCAGAGTCATGAATAAAGCCACGGCACTGGGATTAAAATAGTGCAAGAACCATTCTGAATGAGCTAAACACGATAAAATAAATTTAAAACCATGAATGTAATTGGTCCCAGATGTGATGCCTGTTGTACTTGGCACTTTTATCCTATTTCTAAGTACAAGGCAAATGAGAGAGAAAAGATTTGGAAGAGGGTATTTGTGTATTTTTTTCACCTGCTGTCCCACGATGATAATTAAAACTTCTAAAGAACTCAGCAGTGAATTAAATAAGGCCTTGCTGGTATCTTTCTATGTTTTAAGTTGTAAGACAGTAAAATATGGGGAAGCTCAGGAGGTGAATTCTTATTCAAAGCACCTGTAGACTCCAACCCAAATGTCCTTTTGTATGGTTCTAGGTGAGGTCACTATGACAACCTACAATACCTACATAAGGGGGTCACCAACCTTCTTCCTGAAGATCTACTACCCTGAAGACATTGGCTTGAACTCTCCACTTGTCCCTGTAGTCACTAACTGAAGAGGCTCTGTTTTTCACCATGGCTTCTGTTTAATCCATTTTCTCCTATAATTTTAGTTGTATCCAATTCCCTTCCATCAAGTGTTATCTTCCTTATCACATGAACACCAACAACAACTGGGGAGGGACGCTGGTGATTAATGACCTACAGCATCAAAACTTTTAAAGAGTGCAGACCTGCTTGAATGGGTATTGGCTACAGGATCTCAAAAAAGTTCTACTGGGAACCATTTTAAAAAGCAAACCCACAGTCAATGATTTCTACAGTGAACCTTTAAGGACCCAAACAAAGGGCCATCTAGAACCGGAGGGCTCTTTGGATGGGTGATGGGTGTAGTTTTCAAAAAGGATTCTTTTAGCGACCCTTTTGAACAGTCAAGAGACGATGTCGATTCATTCAGGGATCTCTACAGCGAAGAACATCTGGTTCTCTGGCCTTCCTAAAGAGTCTAGTTGTTCAAAGATGCTCCTGAAGAAATGTGACTTTTTTTTGAATGGGTAACAGTTTTGTTGATCCAGAAACTGTCTAGACTTCTCTAGAGAATAAAATGGTTCCCCCAGAAACAACTAAGCAGCCTACTTGGATGTTTACCAGGTTCGGCTGTCTAGTATCTGTTTATCTTTTATTCTTTTGTGTTGGTTCATCATCCTCCATTTCCTGGTGCGTTTATGTTCTGTTTCATAGAGAACCCTTGGGGCATGTGTTAACCTTGTTCTCTTCACTCATTGGTGAAGCAACATGGTACAACACTTCCTCTCTATAGAACCATGCAAAAAGTATAGAATGTCCTGAGATGTTAAAAAGAAAGAAAACAAACAAACAAAAAACAACAACCCAAACAAGAAATGTACAGCCCCGGTCCTGGTTGATGATGTCACTTGTTTAAGCTAAGAAGTGTGTGCTTGGGAGCGTGTAAGGATACCAGCCATAGCTACAGGGGGACTGACAATGTCAGGCATCTGGAACTGGCGTAAACATTACAGCATATCTCAGCTGTGTGGAAATAAACAGTGCGTGACAAAACTAAACGGAGGCAGAAACAGACCCCATGATACTATGCCGAGTTAGCCTGCATCCGTCCGGCTTAAAATTAGATTGTAACGTGATCAGGAAGTTCGCTAACACAAACAAGCAGACGTGTTAAGAGACATCTGAACGAGGGAAGGGTGTTTATTTAGATGAAACCAAAGAGCATCAGTATAAACAATGCTATAAATGCTAACTACGTCCAAATCTTTTCTTCCACTTAACAAGAGTTGCGCAAATTGCTACGGATCTCCCAGTGTGAGTTGATGCACCACAGCCATGTACGAGGCACCACATTACAGCACCAGAAAGCTTTTAAAAACCTCGGCTTTACATTTGTTCATGGTTGTTTATAGCTTGTAACTTTTAAACAACAACAAAAAAAATCCACTTTGCTGTCAACTATGATAACAACCATCATCACGGAAAGAACATTGAGTAGAAATAAATATATTAAATGGAGACAAAAACACACTCAGAGAAGATAGATGTCTACTCTTACGTGAAGAGAACTGCATCCAGAGTTCATAAAAGCAGACAGGAAATAGACTTACATCATAAACAGGATTTTGTTTTTTCAGCTTTTTTCTGAAAGCCTGTAACATGAGATGCTGCAGCATTTCTGAATAAAGCGCAACATCTTCATTCAGAAAATCTCCCTGTATTCTAATACTCACCAAACATCTCAAACACACCCCTCCTCCCCTTCCATGAACTGTTATTTCTGAGCAAACCTGCGGGAATCAAACAGCTGCCAAATGATTTTACTGCCATATGCTTTGCTTGGCAAGAACGAGGAGAGGAAGTTCCTCAGCTATCCAATTACCTCACAACAGCAGACCTTCTCCTCACCAACCTGCTTGTGACCAGTTACAAGCAATGCATGTCTTAGCTGGGGGTAGTACCAGCTTGGTGGTGGTTCAGCTTGTGAAAAAACTAATTTGCTTAACCATGGGCTATGGAGCCACCATAGCACTACACCATTACTTTACATCACGATATGTGTCAACATTCCCGCCTACTTCCCCAGTAGTGATGGCGCAATGCACAGCATCCACAATGGTGGACTACTGGATTGGGCAGTCTAGGTGCTACTTTAGGTCTATTTTTTCCCCTTGCTGTTCATTGTGAGCTCAGCATCATCTCCAAACATAACTGGGCCTTGGTTTTATGTTGGTGCCACCGTTGAACCAGTTTTCCAAGTTAAGAGCAGTCTCCTTTAACAGATACATGCAGAGAACCAGTTTCCCTAATTAGGATTAAGTGGCTCAGAAATGAATGAATGAATGAATCCCTCAGTTCCAGACTTTTACTTAAAATCTATGACTCTCAACCAAAGAACCCTTAAAGAACACTCAAAGAGGTTCTCCTGGGTGTTTTTATAAGAAAACCTGCAACAGTGTTCCACTAAGAACTTTTATAGGTTCTCCCAGAAGGATAGTTAAATAAAGGTTTCTTTTTTTGTGCCCTTTCTGCAGGTTTTATCTCCGACCTTATTGATGCCCACCTGAGTATCTAATTATTGCCTTGAAGACGTCCTTGAACAGGTCAAAGAGGTGAAATAGATTTTGGTTGGTGATAAAACCTGCAGGCAGGAAGGTGGATCTCCAGGATCAGGGTTGGAGATCACTGTTCTGGAGAGGCATCCAATGTACCGCTCTCTTTTCTAAACTTTCTATGAGACTTTAGGGTTGTTTCTTCAGCTATATTTCCAAAAGAGGTTTTTACAGGAACCTTTACAGCTGTTGGAACTGTCTGTTGTAGAGTTTGTCCTGAAAGTTGGGTTCATTCTAAGCAAGTTGGGCTTCTTCTGTTGTGGGTGGGGCTTGGCCTAGAACTTTTAGACGGGCAAAAAATGAATAGAGTTGGTTTGGTGTTTAGCGGTTCTAGCATTAACAGAGAACCTATTAAAAAAAGAAACCTTCCAAGTGCAATGTGATAGAAAGTTTAGAAATTAATTTCCATGTAAGGGCTGTACGATGGTGAAGTGGTTAGTACGGTTGCCTCACAGCAAGAAGGTTCTGGGTTTGGGTCCCGAGCTTGGTGTGGGCATTTCTGCATGGTGGATGCATGTTCTCCCTGTACTTGTGCTGGTTTCCTCAGGTATTCAGCCCCCCCCCCCCCCCCCACACACACACACACACACACACACACACACACACACAGTCCAAAGACAGGCACATTAGACATTTAAATTGCCCTTAGGTGTGAGTGAATGGATGTGCATATGCTGGCCCTGGGATGGACTGATGAGCTGTTCAGGGATTACCCCGCTTTCATCCAGCTAAGATAGGCTCTAATCTTTCCGTAACCCTGTAAGTATTACGAGGAACGGTGAGTGGGTGGGCGAGGTTGCATTTAGCACCACTGGTGGTTTATTCCCTAGTTGTGTATTACTGGATAAAATTTTTCAGTGAAGAAAGGGTCAGAGTGAGAGCCTTTGAAAGCCCTAGAACATTTACTCTTATAAAGACAAGACGTGAGGACACCCTGACACTTGTGTGATACAGGTACAGATCGGTATTGGTTATTACTAGGACAGCTGCAAAACAACACATATGGAGCATCCGCAGTGATCATACTATTGAACCCCAATGAAAGCTGAGTGGTTGAGCACATGGAAGAACTGGGGAAACTTCAAGATGAATAATGTGGAAAAGCATCAGAATGACATTCAGGGAGCTCATGGCAGGAAACTGTACCTGACAGCAGAGTTCAGACAAAGGGGCCTATCCACTCGGGTTCTCTACGTCGATCAGTGAAACCATAACTCTCAGCATGATTATAGATCTGGGTGTGTTTTTATGAAGGAGGTAATATGTGTAGGCGGGTGTGAGAGACATAGGTGGATATGAACTCCATTGGCAGATTCAGGTTCTAAATATACGTGCAGGAGCTTCAGAGCACGAACAAGTCGTGGGATGCGATCTCTCTGCGGAATAATATTATAGACACGAAGCTGAGAAAGATGAAGTGATGATGAGCGCTGAAGAGTGTGAGGAGGATCAGCAGCTTGGACTGTGGAGGAAAAGAAAAAAAAAAAAAAAAAAAAAAAAAAAAAACACTTTTTACCGTTCTGTCTTAGAAATAAAACAAATCCCATCGTGGATAGCAGTCGCTGTGTTTTTTCTCTCCGCTCGTGCATAAAGAGAAATTAAGTGAATTCTATTTGTATTACAAATCAACCGTGGTTGCATTTATTAGCGTCCCTCTTTAAGGTGGGATGATTAGCAGTAATCAGAAAATAAACAAAGTGATGAGAAAGCCTTGAAGATTGATCAGTAGTCAGCTGTGTAGCGAAGGGTTCGATGAGTCCTGATGCATGTCCTGTCAAGCAGAACCGAACAACGGCTTGAATTAGCTTGCGCACAGATCCACAGATCTTGGGTAGAACTGGTGGTGTAACTGACAAAACAGGGATGTTGTCTGAAGCTGGTCAGACCTGAGATTTCCCCCAGAGCGATCAGGGAAAGTGTCACAGACAACACAAGAGAAATAAGAAAAGTACAAATCATTAATCATTCATTCCAGATCGAGCTGTGATCCCAGTGACGTCATGTCAGAAGTATGAGTACACCATTATTCTGTCCATTAGCAATTTATTTTTGGTTATGCAGTGATACCTTGAATTACGAGTGTCTTTTATAACGAATTTTCCATGATACGAGCTGCGATTCACCAAAAATCTGCCCCATCCAACGAGCAAATTTTTTGATTTACGAGCTCTGCAGGGGAAATGGCTTTTCCGGGCCGACTAGCCTCGTATTCTTCCGCGTGTATTCCTCCACGCTCCGAGAACGCCTTGTGCAGTGCTTCTCAATTATTTTCTGTGATACCCACTATACAAAGAAAAAAACAAACATTTCACGCGATCCCTCAGCACCCCGCGCACGACTATAAATTGTGTTTAGTGCACTTAATATCATTTGTTTGGTGGCTACACCATAGGGAACACAGTGAAAGTGCCACTGCCACCTACTGTAGAGTATGCACAATTACACTTAATTCTTGTACAGTATGGCAAAAAAAGCATGATCTGCAGTGTCATGCCTTCCCGGCATCACACCATGCCCCCGAAGGGGGACACACCCCACTATTTGAGAGGCACTGGCCTTGTGGGAGCTCACCACTTCCTTGCTGCCATTCATAGTGTGCACATGGACAAAATTCTAATCCTCTTCCTCTGTTACGCACCACCTCATGCCTGCTCACATGACATCTTTGCCACAGATGATGATGGGAAGAGTGAGTTGACTTGTTGTTTAATCTTGTTTTATTATTATTTTTAATGATTATTATTAATGATAATGTACATATATTATTATGAAATATTTATTGTTTTTACATGTTTATCTTTAATATATTAGGTGAAATATACGTGTTTGTGTCAGGTTATATGAGTTTGGGAGGGGATCGGAATGGATTAATTGGTTTTCTATTATTTCTGATGGGAATTTTTGTTTTATCTAACGAACATTTTGACTTACGAGCTCAGCCACTGAACGGATTAATTTTGTAAGTCAAGGCACCACTGTTTTTATATATATGTATATATATATATATATATATATATATATATATATATATATATATATATATATATATGTATATATATATATATATACATACATATATACACATACATATATATATATATATATATATATACATACACATACATATATACATACATATATATATATATATATATATATATATATATATATATATATATATACACACACATACATACATACATACATACATATTTATATATATATATATATATATATATATATATATATATATATATACACACACACACACACACACACACACACACAACTTAGGGTTAAGAGCCCAACAGAGGTGAAAGTGGGGATTTAACCGCTGATCGTTGGATCAGTAACCCGGTGGTTTATCCACTAAGCCACCACTGCCCAAATTTTCCCAAACAGAGGGGAAAACATAACCGTCTGAAAGATGTAATAAACCACAAGTAATGTTAACAAAATAAATAACTAGTCCTTCAGATGTCTTGAAGTCCAGAGCATGAGATCACATGGTTGAATCACAATGTTATTACTGTTATGCTTGGACCAAGAAACCAAAAAAATAAATAAATAAAAGATATGTGGGAGGAACTTACTTTCTGTGTCCATTACAGCAAAGGGAACCAATCATAAGTTTCTGTGAGTTCATATATGCAAAAGTGGGAGGATGCTGCTTTCCCGTGAGCGTGTTACATTGCAGGGAAGAGTTTTCTGGTGGGTACAAATTGGCCAAAACTTCATAAGCAAGAAAATTCCACGCTCAGCACCAGATCAGTACGATATACTTTCCTAAAAGCACACAATGCTGTAAAAGGAAAATCCAGAGTGTGCTTCCTGTTGATTTTTGAAGTCAGTTCTGGCTTCTGTATGTCTGAGGCTGAGGCAAATCCCAGATTAGAGTCTCAGGGATTACAGCGAGGCGTCTTTACATTCCGCTTCCCACCACATGATGCACGCCGGCCTGTAAAAGTGATTCTGTTTCAAAACAGTGGTTTGTTTGTTGACCGTTCAACAAAAGCATGTATTTTATATGGGGGTCAGGACTTAAGTGATTGGTTATCAGTTATTTAACAGACAATTAAAGGCATGAGAAGATTATTAAAGGTGAGCATCATTTGATCTGGTGTCTCCCTCTCTGCAGGAACCTGATGGCTACCGAGCATCAGGTGCTCCCCTAGAGCGCAGTGGTGATGTACGAAAGACTGAACCTCACCACGCTCCGTCGATAGGCTAAACTACACTGGCACCGTGTTCGAGATGAGGCACTGGAACAGCAGTTAGTGTGCCGTTACACATCATTACATCATCATTACAGCATCTGCAACAGCAATGTCGTTAAAACAGACTAATCAACATGCCTGACTTCTCTCTCTCTCTCTATCTCTCACACACACACACACACACACACACACACACACACTTACACACACACACACACACACACACACACACTTACACAAACAAGCACATAGACGCACCATCCATCTGGTGAACTACGCTTCAACAAGAAAATAAATAAAGAGATAATTTTGTTGTGTTCTTCTCTTTAAGTGGGTGAACATGAAGAAAATCATAATGGAACAAGAAGGAGAGACTTAGCAGAAAAAGAAGCTATGAAAGAGGTAGATCCAAGAAAAGAAGAGATGAACAGGAAGAAGCTGGTGATGGTGAAAGAAAAGAAAGGATAAGTGGATGGAGTAGAATAGAATAGAGAGGAACACCAAGAGCATCGAGGTTAAAGGAGATGAGTGTGACCTAAAAAGGAAGAACCAGCAGGGAGGAAAATAAGATGGTGCAGGATCCTGGACAAAAACATAAGGACAGGGAGATAATTCATGATGCTGAAGGAAGGAATACAACACTGACGGTGTGAAATGATTCTTTAACTGCAGGACAGGATGTTGTTTGGGGTGTTCAGGATGATGTTCAGAATGGTGTTTGGGATGTTTAAAATGTTCAGGGTGGTGTTCAGGAAGATGTTTAGTCTGTTCAGAATGGTGTTTGTTGTGGTGTTCAGGATGATGGTCAGAATGGTGTTCAGGATGATGTTCAGGGTGGTGTTTGGAATGTTTAAAATGTTCAGGATGATGTTTATAATGGTGTTTGTTGTGGTGTTCAGAATGGTGTTCATGATGATGTTTAGTATGTTCAGAATGGGGCTCGAGGTGGTGTTCGAGGTGGTGTTTGGGATGTTTAAAATGTTCAGGATGATGTTCAGAATGATGTTCAGGTTGATGTTTAGTCTGTTCAGGATGGTGTTTGATGTGGTGTTCAGGGTGATGTTCAGGGTGGTGTTCGGGATGATGTTCTTTGAGTGATGTTCAGGATGTTCAGGTAATCACCTGCTTGTGTTAATGTCCTTCAGTGTCTTCATCAGTGCAGCATTACTTACATTCAACAGGATGTTCTGTTCTTTAAACTTTAACATCTGGACAAACCTCGACAAGCACTCTGAATCAGATTTGTACTTCACTCTCTGTGTACGTGTGTGTGTGTGTGTGTGTGTGTGTGTGTGTGTGTGTGTGTGTGTGTTGTGGTGAAGAGAGTGAGATCTTGGCAACAGATCAGCCACATGGACAGGAAACACAATCCAGCCTGTTTTAATGTTTCAAACCACTGAGGGACTGCACATGGAACAAGAAGGACAGAAAGAGAGAGAGAGAGAGAGAGAGAGAGAGCAAGAAAAGGAGAGAGAGAGAGAGAGAGAGAGAGAGAGAGAGAGCAAGAGAAGGCAAGAGACAGAGTGGATACAGAGGGAGAGGGAAGGAGAGGGGGAGCGAGGAGAGAGAGAGAGAGAGAGAGAGAGAGAGAGAGAGAGAGAGGGAGGAAAGAGAGAAAGAGGTCTGAGTAACAGCACAGGCCTTTTCGTCATGGGCACTTTGATTCCTTCCACCACACTGTAGCCGGTTCTCTCTCTCCCTTCTCCTTTACAATCTCTTTAAACTCCTGAGAGGCTGAAAACCGAGCGGAACCACATCAGGAACTTAACCCTCCGTGTCGTGCCGTTATAAGAAAGAAATCAAGGACGAGGTGGTGCCATAAAGCAGCGTTACGGCGCGGGATTATTTCTCTTTAACAGCACATCCTCACATCTGTTCTGATCTTTTTATAGGTTCATCACGCAAACATCACGATGCAACCAGGGCCACATAGATTTGAGACAAAAAGGTCGCTGGTTTCATTCCTGAACCGGCAGAAAAAAATGTGCGGCGGTGATGGGGGAGTGAGCCGCACCTTCCCTTCCTCCACCTTCATGGCTGAAGTGCCCTTGAGCAAGGTGCCCAACCTCCAACTGTGCCGAGAGAGTGTGTGTGTGTGTGTGTGTGTGTGTGTGTGCTCAATATTTACGTGAGTGTGATTACTTAGGATGGATTGGAAGCCAGCTGTTGCCCCCTGCAGGATTTATACAGTAGTGTATATCGAAATCAAAATGTATCTTTCCATGCTGTTGCCGCGTCTGCCACAGCAGCTACACACTGTCTCTCCATCACCAAACTCTCATTATAAGATTCACAGAAATTCATCATACAGAGAAACCAAAAGTGTAAACTTCTCATTCCTGGAGATGTCTCACCAAAGGATCCTTGAGCAGTTCTAGGAACCTTTTCTTTTTTCTGTCTGCAACAGTGGCGGTAAAAACACTGCAGAGACCTAAAGACGTCACTTCTGCATGACACACCCTACAACTACCTTTTATCGTATTAAAACAACCGAGCCACAGAGGGTTAAGGGCCGTGCTCAAGGAGCCCAACAGTGGCAGCCTGGAATTACTAGGCTTTGAACCCCCAACCTTCTGATCAGTAACACGGAGCCTTAATTACTCAGGTAGGATCTGCATGGAAGTAGGAGATGATCAGAACTATCATCCGGCAGGTGTATGCTTCTGTTTAGTAAGGTTGGTCGGTAAGTCTGTTGGGCTTTTACGGCCGGGCCGAGTGACTCGTCGGGCCGGTGTTGATCTCTGGTTTCTGTATCGTGGAGCGACTAGGAGTTCAACTCCTCCTGGATGAGTTTGAATTCCCAGCATTTTTTGTACTGCCGAGTAAACAGACGCACGCTTATGGTTAACACCTTGCCCAGGGGTCTTAGCACGGAGGGAGTTTAGCTGGGATTTGAACCCACAACCTCCTGATCATAAGCTCCGTGCCCTAACCACAACGCCACTGTCGTAAGTGCAGCAAGGTCGCAGTGAAAGGTGATGACCTCTGACCTAGAAAATACAATGAGTTTGTCCTTAAGTCAGAGTCGACTTTTATGCAAAGTTAGCAGAAGATCTCTCAGCACGTTCTTCGGATCAGGAAAATACAACAAATGAAACTGCAACAACTTTGACCTTTGACCTCCAAAATATAATCAGCTCATCCTGGGGTCCTGATCAACAGTTCTGCAAAGTTTGAAGAAAACCAACAAAAGATCCTTGACATGTTACATCCACAAAATGGTCACATACAGTACTAAACTGAAGTGGCCTTGACCTTTGACCTCCAAAATCTAATCAGTTCACTCTTGGGTCAAGATCAATATTTTTGAAGAAGGAGTTAGAAGAAAATCCTGTAAAGGATTCTTGAGAGTTCAGGTCACAAGACTGGAAACCACGGTGAGGCCGTAGTGACCTTGACCTTTGACATCCACAAAAAAACAGGCTTAGCAGTTAATACCTGAATCGGAGTTATTCATTCATCTTCTGAACCGCTGAATCTTAATTAGGGTCGCGGGGAAGATGGCACCCCTCTCAGCCAACTCTGGGTGAGAGCAGAGTACACCCTGAACAGCTCGCCACCAGGCCATCGCGGCAGAAACACGCCGACGGCTATGCAGCTCATCTTTACGAAAGTCAGCAATGGTTCTTTTACATGAAACTCTCACCACATACAGTGAGAGACATGGCCGGCCTTTGATAACCCAGTTAGTGCACTGGGGGGCCGCAGTGACTCTCCTTGTGGAGAGTCGAACCTTCAACCTTAGGATTAGTGATCCAGCTCCTTTTACCACCAGGCCACCACTGCCCATTCAATGTTTTATTATGATATATAAAAAACAAGCGCACACCAAAATATGACCTTCGTTGCTACGATCATCTTGCCTTGTCCTCCAAAGCAGCAAAACCTCAAAACTTTAAAAAAAAAAAAAAAAAAAAAAGCTCCAGGCGGAAGGAACAGATGAGCAGGAATGGAAAGACAGCAAAAGACACAGAGAGAGATAATAGGAGAGCATGAGACAAAACGAGAGGGTGAGGAATGTTAAAGAGGGTGAGACACGGCCAATGAGGGGTCTCGGAACACAAGTGAGCTGAACGGCGGATCCAGAGGGACACAATGGCTTCCACATGGCCATTAACCTCTACCAGATGGGAGCGGAGAAGATGAAACGGCGCTATCTTAAAGAAGGATCTGGGACACAGGGACAGAGCAGCGCTTCACAGAAATGGATGGATAGAACAAAGACTGGGGCGAGACGAGAGTGAGACGGAGTGACAGGAGCCCGGAGTCGTCGTAGACGAAGGGTTCGAAATGTTTGTGGTGGGAGAATCTACCTGGAGGTGAACTCACGATCTGACAGTACGGTGAAATAAAGAAGAATGAAAGATGAAGAAAAAGTGTCGTCCGAGTTTTTCCTCCTCTGGATTTTTATGGCGTTCTCAGCTACTGTTAACACCAGCGAGACATTCCGCTTCCTGATTTATCATCCTTCCTCGGTCCCGCAGATATTTAGGACGACTACACAAAAACACACAGTCTGTTCCAGAATATTCTCTGGATTTATTACACTGATGGAGGGAAAAACTCTTTCCCAATGTGGTAAATCCCCACACACCCCACCCCCACCGCCACCCCCAGTGCGCTGTTTTATTTTCAATCCAAAAGCCAAGACAGGATGTTGGAAACGCTCGCCGAGCAAAAGCGTCTCAGGCCCTCTCAACTTAAATAAAAATAATATCCACGCACACATCTCATATACAGAGAAGATAAAGATGCAAAACAGGCTTTAGTATGTACTGCATGGGAACGGTGCGATCTGATTGGCCCACAATCATGGGATAACATATCATTATTCTGAGTGGATAACTTTTAAATCAACAGCAGACACTGAGCTTTTGTCCACAGCCACTCGAGCATAATTTGTCGTCATCATTATAACATATTAAAAAATAAATGAACCATAACAATCTGATTTGAGATTTCTCTTCTCGTTTCTTGTAGTACGAAACATAATTCTGAATTCCAGAGCAGGTTTTCCGCCGTGTGTCCTCTGAATAAAACCAGAACTTTGCTCCCGTTAGCTTCACGGCACATGCGGTGCTCAGCTCCGATTCATTCATTCATTCATTTTCTGAACCGCTTAATCCGAGTTAGGGTCACGAGGAGGCTGGTGCCTATCTCACTCGACTCAGGGCGAGGGCAGAGTACACCCTGGACAGCTCGCCAGGCCATCGCAGGGCAGAAACACGCTACGGCTATGCAGCTCCTCTTGCTCAGCTCTGGTAGTTCGTCTCAACGAGGTCGTCTCAATACACACCGCTCACCTGAACAGTGTCCGTCACACGTAACATATATAAATATACACCAAAAACTCTGAGTTTTACGAAATGTTTCTTATATTTCCGTGTAGTTGAGGAGGAAGGGGAAGTGTGGGGGGTGTACACCAAGAGGAAAAGGGAAAAAAAAAAAACTATTAGAAAAAAGCAAACTGGAAAAGCAAAAAAAAAATGAGAAGATAGAATAAAGAAGAAGAGGAGGCAGTGCTGGCCTAGTGGGTAATGTGATGGGTGACTAATCTGAAGGTCAGCGGTTCAATCCCCACTGTCACCACTGTTGGGCCCTTGAGCAAGGCCCTTAACCCTCACTTGCTCAAGTTCCATAAAATTTGTTAATTGTAAGTTTCTCTGTCCGACATTTACATATACTAAATTTACATTATTTGGCCGACACAAAATGAGAGAAGGTAGAATAAAGAGGAGGAGAAAAATAAAAAGAAGGTGAAAGGGTTTTAAAGAGAAAAGGCAGAAAGGTTAGAGGAGAAAATACTGAACCATATCTAAAAAAAATAATATATCCGGAAAAGACAAAAAAGAAAGGGAAAAAGAAAAGTATGAAGAGGAAGGAAAAATGGAAAAAATAGAATGAAGAAAAGATGAAGAGAAAAGTAGAAAAAGAAAAAAGGAGAAAAACAAAAGTAAGAAAAAAAGTGAAGAAGTACAAAAAGAAAAAATGAAGAAAAGAAGTAAAATAGGAAAAGAGAAGAGTGCAAAGAAAATAAGAAAAAAAAGAAAAGAAGAAAAAGAAAAGATGCAGAAGAAGAATAAACAAAGCAAAAGAAGAAGAAATAGTCGGGTTGTAAACAATGTCGTTTGTTTAGGACCTGAAATGTAAACATGTTCTATCGGTTTTTATTTATTTCTGTTTATCAGCTGGTGTTTGTTCTGGTTCTGACGGTTCACACTGATGTGCTGTTGGCGGCTGTAAGTTCTTTCAGGAGGGAGAGTCTGAGGTAATTCAATTCCGCGGTGGTACGTAAACCTGCTGGACGGCCGTAGCGCGTGGGGCCGTCTTCACTCCTCTTCACCTCCATGGTGCAGTTCTCTCATTTCAGGGATGCCAGGATGAACACAGTCATACTCACGGAAAAAAACTCAGCATCGGGAATGACATATAGTGCGATGTTCCACGTGAACGTGAGGTGGACGGTGTCACCCACGTCTTTATGAAATGCGGCGCCATGCTTATTTAGTCATGAAAGGACTATCCACCCCCCCCCCCCCTCTCATGAATGAGCTCACTGACATCACATCTGCATGATTGGCTGGCGATCGCTGTGAGTGACAGTGAAATGAGCGTACGTCATCCTTCCCTCCCGTGAGAGCTCGGCCAATCAGCTCCCATGGACTCCCGGTCACGGATAGCTGTGACATTCACCCGGATTCGACCTTGCCATCTCTGAATTAATAGTCACGCACATTGTCGATGTGCCACTCGGGAGCCACATATCAACATCGTTTTGAATGGTTGTCGACGGTTCCTTGTGTCGTCGTTTAGAGGGGAACCATCAGAACTAAACCATCAACCGTAGCATTACAATATGCCATGGACGGCTGTCCCAAGTCCAAACCTCATTTTGGATGACAGTCTCATGTACAATCCCAAGCCTGGGAAAACAGCGAGAGAGTGGGAAATATAAAGATCTGGCAACCCACACCGTAAAAAAAACGGCCAAGAATATGTTACAGCAATCGAGTCACATAAAGTCAGATTCAACTCCATAAACACAGAGCAGCATTAGCAGGAAACTAATAATCCACCAACATCACCATGCTTCAGTTACTCGTTTCACAGGTCACGAGTCATCGCGGTTCCTTTTTCAGAAGGCGCAATTAAAACGGATCGGTACTCAAAGGGTGGAGAAATATGGCGCCATTTTATGGGTGGGATTGGTGTCGATATCAGGAGATATACGGCTTCCAAACTGCCTTTACATTCATCTTTTTTTTTTTTTTTTTGATCGTGCTGCCATGTTAAAGTTTCTACCAATAAATTCAAACACATTGAACACGCTTCACTTTTTTTTATTGTGGCTTGTCATTGAAAACCAGGCGGTTTAGACCATAAGGACCTTCACACAGGTTTTTCTGTGGATGTACGAGAGAAAAATATAAAGACTTTTAGTTCAACTCATCCAAAAAAAAAAAAAAAAAACCCAATCCAGCAACCCATGAGCAGCATCATAAAGATGGGAGGCCGGGTAACCTGATCATGTGTGTCGTAAAGCACTTGGGCTGCGGTTGACATCTGGAAAGAACTCAAAGTGGGAAATGAAACAAGTGTAGGATAAATTTTGGAGTGCTGAAGCGAGGACGGAGACGAGAGAAGGACGAGCGCGCTGTCAGTGAGAAGGATGAATTGAGCGCCGACGCTCCCAGACAACAAACCGCCTCATTGAAAGAGACAAGGCTAATATTTTGGCGGTGGTTTTGGAAAGCGATGGGCTCCAGAGTGAAGAGCGCTGCTGACTACAGCAGAAACAAGACCCAGAATTCCAGACTTTTCTGCTCGAGTTCAGACATCCCACATGGACAGAGCACAGCCGGAGAGATTATCTACATCAACGGAGAAATAAATTTACCCTCGACATCAACCTCCAAATGCACAAACTTCACTTTAACCTGTAGCGATGGTGCGATTCATCAATTCAAATGGTAGTGATGATAATAATAACAATAATAATAATAATAATAATAATAATAATAATAACAATAACAATAATAATAATAATAATAATAATAATAATAATAATAATAAGCTTGGGCGTTTCTGTGTGGAGTTTGCGTGTTCTCCCTCCCTTGTGTGGGTTTCCTCCTGGTTCTAGGGTTTCCTCCCTCAGTCCAGAAACCTCCCTGTGACCGTAATTAGGATTAAGCGATTTAGAAATGAATGAACGAGAACGATGACGTCCATTGGAAACAGTTTAGGGTGAAAACTGTGATGGTTCTATTTGTCCAAAACTTTAAGATAAAAATTGATTCTTCCTCATTTTTACTTTCTTAAAAAAGTCTTTCACGAGTTTGAGGGATGGCATTAACATGATTTCAAAATAAAAGTACCTATTTAGTTCAATAATTAAAAGCAATTTAAAATGACCACTACTTGAAAGGTTATTTTTAGCTTCCGCCTTAAAGGTGTGGCTTAAGTCTGTCCATCACAGTTTAGTTTCTTAGTTTCCGGACCTTTGGCGGCCCGTGTACTGAAGCTTTTAAACTTGCTGTGCTTGTCCATATTAGAATAATATGAAATGGACTTTTCTGCGAGAGTCTCTTTTTCATGCTTTTATTTGTTTTCCTTTTTTTTGTTTAAAAAAAATGTTTTTCTTCTTCAGAAAGTCACCAGAATACTGTAACCCCGCGTGATTCCTGGTGGTTGTGTTTGGCCCCTTCCTGCGGATCCTGAAAATCCGTGAATTATTGACACAGTTTTAAAACCCGATGTATGGTATTATGCGAAAATCTGCTTGTTAAGCCGATTCTCTCGCCAGTCTTCCTCATTAATAGAGTAATAATGCAGTAACATGTATAATGATTCATAAAAACTTTAATTTTGTACTGTGATAATATTTATGAATATATAAAGCGCTTAGGCTCCTTACCAGAAGCTAGAGAAGATGCAGGGCGTTTGAGTGACATCATAACGCTTAAATATTATGCGGGGCCACGACCGGTGAACCGCGAATGGGCGGGGGTTACTGTATACCAAGCATACGAATTAGCAAATTTAAAAAAAGAAAGAAAAACAATGTTTTTTAGAATTGCAGCTCGTTGGGCTGTGTTTTTTTTTTTTTTTTTTTTATCATTAGTATTTTACAATTTTCTCCTATTTCTTTTTAAAGTTTTTAGATTAAACAAATGAACAAACAAAACAACAAAGGAAAACAATAAAAAAGCTACATTTTGCATTTTTTTTAAAATGTTATGATTACTTTTAGATTTCTTTTCCGGATTAAAAAAAGTATATTTCAACACCTCAAGCAAAAACAAATCCCGGTGTGCACTCAGCATTCAAATTTTCCAAAAACGATGGCAGGTGATAACGTGAGATTTAAAACAAAAAAGGTTTCGGGTTGTGTTTCGCCTTGACCGGCGGTTTGTCAGATCAAGGATGTGATGAAACATGTTTGTGGAGCCTGCAACATTCATCTCACTATCAGAACTCGAGTTGGGTTTGATTACACGCTTTTAATCTATTGTCGTGTTTATTTGTATTTAATTTAGATCACCACAGTTAATAAAACCCCTCTCACTCATTTACTTTCTATTATTGTAACTCCGACACAGGAGTTTTCCAACAACCTGCACTAAGCAACCGGACCACAACAAACAAACAAACAAACAAACACACACACACACGATGACAGCGGTAAAGGGCGACGTTGTATCCCGACCTGAAGTATGTGTTTATCAAACGGACGATCCGATGAAACACGTCCTCGAAACCTGCGGCTATCATTGCCACATCAAACCTAAACACAAACAGGGCTGCGTGGGGCGATCTGGGTAGAAACGGTTGGATAGGGGCGAGCATGCAGACGCTTCTTTCTCACACAGCTTCAGGAATTATAATCAGACTTTAACAAAAGAGAACAAGGAGCTAGTATTTATTCTAGTCCCCTATGGGAGGTCGATATGATCTCGTAGCCCCTCCCAACCAATGGCAGCTTTCTGACAGCGCACACCTGCACGGCGGTAAGAGACGAGAACAATGAGCAGCAGTCCACTCAAGTCTTTCTTTGATGTGTGCGTGATCGGGGCTCTCGACACCATCGTGTGGTTTCGTCTCCTCTTTTGTCCAGGAGATGTTTCGGTGTCCCAAGGGAGAATGTGGGTTTGATGCCCACTGAGAGACCGCTCGACCACAGACCACACCGGTGACGTCCTCCTGCTTCAAAGCAACCTCAGAGTTTTATTTCTCAAAGCAGATGCACAGGGGACACACCTTTACCTCCACCACCACCACCACCACCACCACCACCACACACTCCGAGCTCCTGGGAATGTTTTGAGTGCAGCTGCTGAATAAATACAGCTCATGTGGGTCGGTTCTCGAGGGAACACTTCAAGATTTAATGACGTCTTTGATGCATATTGCACATTTAAAATAAATAAATAAATATATATATAAAATAACATTTAAAAAAAAATCAAATAAGTCTTTCTGTACACCTCATATCAAGTGTTGGACTTTTTACATTTAATTAATTTATTTATTTATTTACCCCTCCTTATCGTGGTGGAGGGGTCTGCGTGTCCGAATGATCCTAGGAGCTATGTTGTCGGGGGCACTATGCCCCTGGTAGGGTCACCCAAGGCCAACAGGTCCCAGGTGAAGGTCCAGACAAAGCGTGGTTCAAAGACCTTTATAAAGAAACTTAAAAGGACACAGTTTCCCTTGCCCCGGACATTGGTCACTGGGATAACCCCCCTTCCCTCCGGAGCCAGGTCTGGGGGTGGGGCTCGAAGGCAAGCGCCTGATGGTCAGGCTTCTGCTCATGTAGCCCGGCCTTGCCCAGCCTGAAGAAGAGACAGGGGTCCACCCACCTGTAGGAGGGACTATAGGGGGCAGGTGCGGTGTGAGTTTGGTGGCAGCCGAAGACCGCTGAATTCTGTCAAACGGTCCTCGGCTTTTGACTCAAACTATTGAGACATGGAATGTCACCTCTCTGGCAAGGAAGAAAGTGGTGTGTGAGGTTGAGACATACCGGCGAGATATAGTTTGACTCCCTTCAATGCATAGCTTGGGTTCTGGAACCACCCGTCTCGAGAGGGACTGAACCTTAATCCATTTACATTGGAGCTGATCATGGAAAGCGTTGGCAAACCAGTCTGGGCATTCTTGTCGCCCCTTACCCACATACTGGATTTCTCCTTGGGTGATGGAAAGGGTAGCTTCCCTCCGTTTCCGGTTGGGGGGTGGGTCCTGACTGTTGTTTGTGCATATGCACCAAATGATAGTTCAGAATACCCACCCTTCTTGGAGTCTTTATGCGGTGGTTGGAGAACACTGCATGTTCTGGACACTCGGGTGAAGAGGGGGGGACTGATCAACTGATCACCACCTGGTGGTGAGCTGGCTCCGATAGTGGGGGATGAAGCAAGCCCTCCAGACCTGGTAGGCCCATGCGTGTAGCTAGGGTCTCCAGGGAATGTTTGGCAGAATCTCCTGTCAGAGGAGCTTTTAACTCCCACCTCCGGCAGAGCTACAACCACGTCCCTAAAGGGGTGGGTGACATGGAATCTGAATGGGCCATATTTTGTGCCTCCATTATTGAGGCAGCAGCCTACTGATGTGGTCATAAGGTCATCGGTGCCTGTAAGCTCACTGAACCCAGTGGTGGACACCTCTGGTGAAGGGGGACTGTCCAGCTGAAAAAGGAGGCCCATCGGGTCTTAATGGCCTGTGGGACTACAGAGGCAGCAGAGAGGTACCGGCAGGCCAAATGTGCTGCATCCTGGAGGGAGCATTCGAGTTTGCCCAATCGGTCCACATGTGATATGTGGCTTTCGACCGTGTCCTTTGGTCTATGTTGTGGGTTGTGCTCCGGGAGTATGGTGTACCGGACCTGTTGCTACTGGTCATTCGGTCGCTGGACAACCGAAGCCAGAGTTTGGTCCGCATTGGTATCGACAGGACAAATTAATTTTCGGGGAGAGTTGGAGTCCAGGCTGTCCTTTGTCTCTGATTCTGTTCGTAATTCATGAACAGAATGTCTAAGCCCAGCTGAGGTGTTGAGGGGTTCTAGTTTTGTGGCCATCAAATCTCGCCTCTGCTTTTATTGCCGAGAATGCCTCCCAAATGCCTCCCTGGTGTGGTGTTTTGGGCATGTCTGACCGGGAAGAGACCCCGGGGTTGACCTAGAACACGCTGAAAGAATTATGTCTCGCGGCAAGCCTGTCTCTCGGTGTCCCCCGAGAAGAGTTGGCGAAAGTGGCTGGGGAGAGGGATGTCCGGACCGCATTGCTTAGCTGCTGCCCCCGCCACCCGAACCCGGATGAAGTAGAAGGTCCTGGGTTCGAGTTCCGGGCTCGGAGCGTTTCCGTGTGGGGATGCAATGCTCTCCCAATTGCTTGTGTGGCTTTCCACCGGGTACTCCGGTTTCCTCCCACAGTCCAAAAACATGCACCGTACACTAATTGCCTGTTTCAAATCACCCTGAGGTGTAAGTGTGGATGTGAACGGTTGTATGTGTATTGGCCCTGCGATGGCCTGGCAAGCTTTTCATTGTCTACCCTGCCATCACCCAGAGTCGGATGAGATAAGTGAGTCCCTCCCCCTAACCCTAATTAGGATTAAGCAGTTTCGAAATTGAATGAAGGCATGAAAGGTCCCAACTGTGCAATTAACAGTGAAGTGTTTTTCTCTCCTTCTACATGATTATTCTTACAATATCCCTTTGCTCAATTCCCACAGTTAATAATAAAGTGTCTGTCCGTCTGTCTATCTATTTCCCATAATGCACTCTTTAATCATCTACAGAACCCCGGAGGAACTTTTCTTTATCACAGTGTGAAGAACATTTTTTAGCGTCGTGCTAATCATGAGCCTATAGGAGTGTGTACGTGCGTCTGGGAATCATCATCTCCTCATCACGGTTTCTTTACGCTGCAGTAGGATCTCCACTGTGCCCCACGGCGACCTCAAAAACATCTGTAAAACGGATGCAGGTGTGTGGGGGAACTGATACAGGAGGAAGAGACAGATGTGAAGAAAGATGGAGGGCAAGAGGACAAAAAGTCAACCAGGTTTCCTGACCTCAAATATTTTTCCATAAAGTTGTAGAGTAATGGAGAAGCGGAGTATGCTAGCGTGATGGGTCGAGTATGACACCCATTCATAAACATCAATAACACACACACACACACACACACACACACACACACACACACACACACACACACGTTAGATCACTAATCACTGATAAAGATACTGATCTGATCCTGATGTGCGATCTAACTGATCCTTCTGTAATGACAGGTCAAAGGTAAAGGTCCGCCTTGCATATGATGTATACATGTCACGTTAAATTAGATAAAATATCTTATAAACTATTTCATTACACTTTTCACAAAGCATTTCATCAAGAACTTCAGCTTTCAGCAAACAACACTCATTTACTAAGAACATTCTTCAAAAAGATGGAACGTGCATCATCGTTTCAGTTATGAAACCAGACAGCGGCCATCTTGGTGAGACCACCATGCTGTAAGACACCGTACTGAGTATCTGTGGCTCGGACATCTAGAAAATTTCACTGTTGAAGGTTAGCATGTCAATAATTCCGAAAACCTTACCAATAATTCCACAGAATAAGTTCGGAATAAGCTCCTTGGGGTATCATACATCTCAGTTGTAATTATTTACATTTCCCACGTCTTTTTAATTCATTCGTGTACAACATACTTTGTGTACATTCATGTACAACTGTCAAACATGCATTGGTCTCACCAAGATGGTGCCAACTTGGCTTCAAATTTCACACAATATGAGGGCAGGATGTTGGCGTAGCGATTAGAACGTTTGCCTCACATGAAAAAGGTCCTGAGTTTAAGTCTTGGCTTGCCGAGAGTGTCTCTTTGTGGGGTTTGCATGTTCTCACCATGATTGCGTGGGTTTCCTCCAGGTACTCCGGTTTCCTTCATCAGTTCATAGCCATGCACATTAAGCTAATTGACCGTTTCCAAAATTTCCCCTGAGTGTGGATCTGAGTGTGAATGGTTGCATGTGACTGTCCTACAATGGGCTGGCAAGCTGTTCCAGATGTGCCCCACCTTCACCAAATAACAGCTGAGATAGGCTCCTACCTCACCAGGACCCTAATAAAGGATAAACTGGTTCAGCACATGAATATTTGGATGTATGAACAAACACTAGGATGTACAATCTAGTTTTTGACACTTTATTTCCTTTCCCATACCTTTTCTCCCCCTAAACCCCTCCTTCCTGCAGTGGGCGGAGTCAGACTCAGAGCTGCAGGTAATTATACACTTTACCATTCATTCGTTTATTTATTTTCTGAGCCACTTTAATTCTAATTTTGGTCACAGGGAGGCTAGTGCCCATCATAGCCAACTCTGGTCGAAGTCAGGGTACACCCTGAAAAGATCAGACCATTGCAGGGCCAACACACATACAATTCACACCTAGAGGTGATTTTGAACAGCCATTTAACCTACTGCGCATGTTTTTGGACTGTGGGAGGAAACTGGAGTACCTGGAGGAAGCCCACACAACTAAAGGGAGAACATGCAAACTCCACACAGAAACACCCGAGCCTGGGAGTCGAACCCACAACCTTCTTGCTGTGAGGCAGACGTGCTAACCAACTACACCACCTACCACTACGCCTTTTTTAAAATTCTTTGGTGAAATATGATTCGCTGTAACAAAATAACGGACTGTCAGTTAAAAATACGCCTTCTTTGCAATTGCGTTTGCTTTATGCTGAGCTGCATCTCTGACCACTGCTGGGCCAAATAAAACATTTAATAACGAATGATCCTAGAATACAGAGTCAATCTACATGTTGATGGAACACCACACCTGGCAACCCCAGTAAACGCCATCATCTTTGTTTACAACCGAATTTACCCCCTAATTAAAGAGTGCGTTCAATTCACCGAACTCCTGCTCAGCCCTACAGGCACTTTAACGGCGCTTTATCACGCGTGAAGCTCATCACCGTGTTTACCGTGGTCCGTTCACTCATTTCTATCCTGCTCTCTTTGTTATTTTTTCACACTCGTGCCCTTGTCTTGCAGTTCCCAAAGTATTTTTCTGCCGTCTGCAAAGATAACATCTGCAATATGGAGATGATGGAGGGAGGAAAGCATCTAATTATCCCCTAATTTAAACTAATTACCCTCTAATTTACTTACTTCCTACTCCAGTGTAAAAACGAGGATTGAGGCAGAATATTCCCATGGAAACTACCTTCAGAAAAGACCACCAACGAAATGTGATTCTTCAAGTGTAGGAAAGCTTGATGGTTCAAGGTCAGGACTCTTTGCGAAAAGAGCGCCAGGCTTCAGAGCCAATGGGTGTGAAAGGGAGGAGTCTTAAGAGTTTAACGTAAAAATAACAACGTGAATAGTCATCCTGATTGTTCTTCTATTGTTTTTTTTATAATTATTTGAATTTTTTACCCCTATTTCAGTCACATGACCATCTCTATCACACGGCCATCACATGTCATGGAGGGGGCATGTGCATGCTTTCGCCCCTCCCTGGTTGGTGGTGGCCATGTGAATAGTCATCCTGATCGTTCTTCTATAATTGTTTTTTAATTATTATTATTATTTGACACCCCCCCCCATTTCCTCCCTAATTTGGTCATATTACCGTCCTTATCACATGGCCACCACTAACCAGGGAGGGGCCAAAGCATTCACACACGTGACATGTGATGCTCGGCACCCGCCTCTTTTTGAACTGCTGCACTTATGTATTTGGTTGTTGTCTAACACACTCGGAGGGCTATCCACTATCCGCTATCCGCCCTCTCGTACAAATGAGCTCACGGAGCCCGTGATTGGCTGGCAATCACTTTGAGTGACAGAAAAGCATGTACCGTCCCTCCCTCCCATACGAGCTCGGTCAATTAGTTCCCATGGAGTCCCGGTCACATCCAGCTGTGGCATTAACCTGGATTCAAACTTGTGTTCTGTGGGTTAATAGTCACGCACCTAGTATCTGACGTTTAATGATGAGGATGTCAGTGATCTGTGGCGTCCCTGACTGAAACACGTTAGTTATTTCTGTATCAGTATCAACATTTACATTCCCCTCTCCAAAAACAGTGCTCACAATCGTTCGGAAGCGTCCCTAATGAAAACATATCAGACTAAATGACAGTGATTCAGACGGCACTACCTCAGGCAGGAAAATAATGAGAAGTGCTTGTGCAACTTCCTGAAAACACGAGCCGACACCAAAACTCTTTCACTTCGCTGCCTGTCAAGACTACAGATGGTCTGAGGATCTGACGAGCTCATCTGAGCCCACCCGAGCCCACCCGAGCCCTGCTGGACTTGCCAAACACCTTAGTGCTTCCCAGCTTGAAGAACGGAAGCTTTACTGTTGATTAAATTGAATCTGTGTCATTTGCTTTGGGTAGTAAAGACTGTTTATCAGGTGAGTTGGCTGCGGCAGAGCAGGAGGGACATGCTGGTTCACGTTAAAGACATTCCTGTGAAGTGTTGGTCATCAGGAACATTATCCACCCCCACCCCACCCCACCCCC
>CM045747.1:4335581-4350581 GCA_024760905.1 Plotosus lineatus | reverse complement strand
ATCCAGTGTCGGGTTCATTTCTCACTGACGTCTTAAATCGATGATTGAAGAACTGAGCCCCTCCATAAAGTCTTCTCCAGAACATCTTGAACACTTTCGATAAGGTTAAGGTCAGGACTCTGGGAGGCCAATACATATGTGAAAATGATTCTTTATGCGCCATGAACTCCCTTTCATTATTCAAGTCCCCATTTTATATCCGAGCCATCAGGGAAGGAAAAGGGCAGTGATGTGATAAGCTGCACATTCAGATGATCAGCTGCTTCATTTTATTATCACATTCATGTTGCTGAGCCTCGACCGGAACAGCCGGAGTGACATCGCCATGGAGATTACATGCTGAATAAATGACCTTCAGCAAAATATCACAGTGAGAGACTTCTTTTTTTTTTTTGGACAGCAGTTAGCGGTTTAATCCTACTCGAGTCAAAAGGGGAGGCTGGAGCCTATCTCAACCGTCTCTGTACAATGGCAGGATGCACCTTCTTATATACAAAACACCCAAGTTTTAACCTCAGACTAAAAGGGGAAAGTCTCCAGACTGAACATGTATGATGAATAACAGTCAACAAATCTAATGTGATAAAGTAGGACTTTTTAATTATTATTAGTTGCTCTGGTAGCGGTATTATCTTCAGGCTTCATTCATTTGCACCCTGAACAGACACACACACACACACACACACACACACACACACACACACACACACACGGGGTAAACTGGGGCAGGTAAGAGTTTAATATGAATGTCTGTACTGCGGAAGAAAGGAAGCGTACCCAGAGAAAACCCATGCAAGCATGAGGAGCACATGTAAACTCCACCCATAAATGACATCACTAAGCCTGGGACTTGAACCCAGGACCCTCTTGCTGTGAGAAAGACATGTTCATTGCTAATACATTCCTCGCCAAAACTTTTGTGCTTTTCTTTTTTGTTTGCAATCTGATTGGCAAAAAAAAAGTCTCACGATGTGATTTCCGAAATAAATAAATAAATAAATAAATAACCAACAACAACCATCCAACCGGGCAAACAAGCATAAATAACAGAGGCCAGATCTCCGACCTGCGAAGGCGGTTAAAAACAACCGTGAAGTCTCGTCGCGCCAGCTGTGAATCCGTCTCCTGTCACACTGAAGGAATGCGACGACCCTGTTGGTACGCGCTCAGTGAGTCAACAGCACCGTCGCATCCTCCACACTCTGACCTTCACCCAACTACATGGCCAATCACACGCCGCGCCACGCTGCCTCAAGCCGCTGTGATGGTCGCAGTGTCGCGGGGTCTCTTTTGTGCATTAATGCCTCATAATTGGAGGATAACTTTTTTTTCCAAGATGGCGCCGGGTGACCTGCAGCCAGTTACAGGAGCTCTTCAGTTTATTTTCCTTTTTTTCTCTTTTCTATTGTATATAGGCGTGTTTCTTTATCTTTTTTCAAATTTTCTTTTTCTTTCTTCAATCCTGCATCTGGGAAACCCACTTTTATGATGCTTATGTTTTTCTGTGCACTTTTACTTTCACTTTTTGGATCGGCGTCAGGAAACTCATTCACCGACGGCTCTGAACAACGCAGGTCTTACACACGTGAGACCCTCCTCGGCCTGCGCGGCCCCGCCCTCCTTCACGCGGAAAAGCCCGTTGTTCCTGTGGAAATACGGAGGAAAAGGAGAGGCTGCAGAGGGGGACGAAAGACGCGGAGGACATGTGTTCCCTCTGTCATCATGGGAAATGTCCGAGCGATCGCCAACAAGACCGAGGAGCTGGCGGCGCTGACCCGGCAGCAGAGGGAGCACCGGGAACAGAGGGAGCACCGGGAGCAGAGGCAGTACCGGGACTGCAGCCTCATGTGTTTCTCAGAGACCTGGCTGAATGAACTCACACCGGACTCTGTGGTTTCTCTTAACGGATTTACACTCGCGCGTGCAGACCGGAGTGTAACGGAGAGCGGAAAGAAGAAAGGAGGGGGCATGGCGGTCTATGTGAATGAACGATGGTGCCACCCAGCCAACGTGCACGTGAAGGACCAGCTATGCACGCGGGACCTGGAGCTGCTCGCGGTGAGCGCGCGGCCATATTATCTACCAAGGGAGTTTTCACACGTGATTGTGTTAGCGTGTACATTCCGCCCTCGGCTGATGCGGTGGCCGCGTGTGAGCGTCTCCACAGCGCTGTCAGCCAGACACAGACTCGTCACCCCCGCGCCATGATTCTGATCAGTGGGGACTTTAACCACACCCATCTCTCCCGACGTTCACGCAATACGTGAAGTGCACCACAAGAGACAATAAAACACTGGACTTGCTGTATGCTAATGTGAAGGACGCTTACAGCTCCTCCCCCCTCCCCCCACTGGGACGCTCAGACCACTACCTGGTCTACCTGCTCCCCCAATACACACCCAGGGTGCGAAAGGAACCTGCGCAGAAGAGGACTGTGAAAGTGTGGACCGAGGAGACCAACGAGAGGCTTAGGGACTGTTTCCAGACCACAGACTGGAGCATGCTCTGTGACTCCTTTGGTGATGACATCGCCGGCCTCACACACTGCATCACCGACTACATGAACTTCTGCGTGGACAGCACTGTGCCAACACGGAGGGTACGGTGCTTCTCCAACAACCACCCGTGGGTCACCCCTGAGCTTAAAGTCCTCCTGAACCAGAAAAAGAGAGCTTTCATCTCAGGGGATAGAGAGGAGCAGAAGAAGGTCCAGCGTGAGCTCCAGTGGAGGATCAGGAGGGCAAAGAAAGACTATGGGAAGAAGCTGGAGGAGAAGCTGGCTCAGAACAACGTGCGGGACGTCTGGAGAGGACTAAAGACCATGTCTGGGTTTGGGCAGGGTGTCAGAGGGACAGCTGATGGTGACCAGCGCTGGGCGGATGAACTAAACTGTTACTTCAACAGTTTGATCCCCCCCCCCCCCCGCTTCACACGTCTCCAGACCAGCAGACACCTCCCCCCTCCCCAGGCCAACTTCACTTGACTGCTACAGCCCGACAGACACATCCCCCTCCCTCTGCAGCGCCCCCTCCCTCACATCGGACCAGGTGAGGAGACAGCTGAGGCGACTAAATCAGAGAAAATCTGAAGGACCAGATGGCATCAGTCCCAGGCTGCTGAGGACCTGCGCAGACCAGCTCTGTGAGGTACTATGCTACCTGTACAACCTGAGCCTCAGCCTGGAGAAGGTTCCCGTCCTGTGGAAGACCTCCTGTGTGGTTCCGATTCCCAAAACAGCTCAAGCGAAGGAACCGGCCCACTACAGACCTGTCGCCCTGACCTCCCACCTTTTGAAAACCATGGAAAGGCTCCTCCTCATACACCTCCGCTCTATGGTGAACCTCACCCTAGATCCGCTGCAGTTTGCCTACAGGCCCAACATCGGGGTAGAAGATGCCGTCATCTACCTTCTGCAGCGGGCGCTCACCCACCTGGAGATCGCTGGCAGCGCTGTGAGGGTCATGTTCTTTGACTTCTCCAGCGCCTTCAACACCATCAGGCCAGCGCTTTTGCGGGGAAAGCTGGAGGACGTGGGAGTGGACGGGCATCTTGCTGCCTGGATCACCGACTACCTTACTAACCGTCCACAGTACGTGCGGCTGCACGGCTGTAAGTCAAAGGTGGCAGTCTGCAGCACGGGGGCACCGCAGGGCACCGTCCTCTCACCCTTCCTTTTCAACATTTATACCTCGGACTTCAGCTATAGCACAGACAGCTGCCACCTCCAGAAGTTCTCGGACGACTCCGCCATCGTGGGCCGTGTGTCAGAGGGGAACGAGCTGGAGTACCGGTCGGTCATCGTTGACTTCGTGGACTGGTGTGAGCGCAACCACCTGTGCTTGAACACTAGGAAGACGAAGGAGATGGTGGTCGACTTCAGAAGAAGCACACTAACACACACACACACATACACTCAATAGTGAACGTCCAGGGACAGGACATTGAGACAGTGGACAGTTTCAAATACCTGGGCGTTCACCTTAACAATAAACTGGACTGGTCCCACAACACCAACGCCCTGTACAAGAAGGGCCAGAGTCGCCTCCACCTTCTGAGGAGACTCAGGTCCTTCGGAGTATGCAGACCTCTGCTCAGGACTTTTTATGACTCTGTGGTAGCCTCTGCAATCCTCTACGCTGCCATCTGCTGGGCCCCGGGCAGCACAGAGCGGGACAGAAAGAGACTGAACAAGCTGGTCAGGAGGGCCAGCTCTGTCCTCGGCTGCCCACTGGACTCTGTGGAGGAGGTGAGTGAGAGGAGGATGGTAGCAAAGCTCACATCCATCATGAACAACAGCTCTCACCCACTGCACCAGACTGTAGAGAAGCTGAGTAGCTCCTTCAGTGGACGACTGAGACATCCTCAGTGCAGGAAGGAGCGCTACCGCAGGTCGTTCATTCCCACCGCTGTCAGACTGTACAACGCCACTTTGTAACTGTCTGTGAAAATACCGGTTATGTGCAATAAAAACCCCGCGCACTTTAATCAACCACATCTACCCCACTGACTGTGAATCATATCAACCCATCTACTCTGCACTCAGATACATTACACTTTAATATAGGCCAGTCTATAAAGTTGCTCCATTCTTTTCTTTTATTCTTTTATTGTTTATTAATTTATACTATTTATGTATCTATTTATTTATTTACTTATATAATATATATGTATGTGTGTATGTATGTTTCTATTTTTGCACCCCCTACTGATGGTACCTCAAGAGCCTGTAACAGTGAATTTATCCACTGCGAGATTAATAAAGCTGTATCTATCTATCTATCTATCTATAAATTAAATGAGGTCGAGAGGTCGTCCTGCACATGACCTGGGAAGTCAGCGTGTGTTTGATCATCAGTCCCATGCTGTTGATGTCGTAATGAGGAGAGATATCTGAATGAATATACACACACACACACACACACACACACACACACACACACACACACACACACACACACACACACACATTCTTTACTCGTACGGGTGAAGCGAGGGCAGAATAATCAGGTCAGCCTTCACCCGAGTGACCTCATCACCATCTTCATCAGCAAAGAAAACCACAACACGCTACATGAAGAAAAACAGATATTACATGACATACACTCACTCTACACTCAATCTCACAAGTGTCAGGATATAAGGCTGGAGCCCATCACGGCCGACTCTGGGTGAAGGTGTGGTACCCCCATGGACAACTCGCCAGACCCTGGCAGGGACAACACGCACAACTATTAACACTCACTCTCACACCCAGAGGCAATCTGGAACAGACGACTAGCCCATGGTGTGTCTTTGGACTGTGGTGGGGGAAAAAAAAAAAAACCCAAGTACCAGGAGGAAAGTGGGGCCGGTGGTGTAGTGGTTAGGGTGCTGCGCTCATGATCGGGAGGTTGTGAGTTCGAATCCCACTGAGACCCTCACTGTGCTAAGACCCCTGGGCAAGGTCTGGACTAGTGTCCCATCCAGGAGGAGTTGAGCTCCTGGTCACTACAGAAACCGGGGAAAAGTACCGGCCTGATGAGCCACGAGGCTAAGCCACTGGGCTCGGGTGTAAAAACCCAACAGACTTACCTTTACCTACCAGGAGGAAACCCATAACCATGGGGAGAACATGCAGACTGCATACACTCAGCTCGGGTCTTTAACCCAGGACCTCGTGCTGACCATTACATCACCGTGCGGGTAAAGACTACACACCCTTGTGACCTTATAGCTGCGAGAACGTGAGTGTGAACACGGAGGAATTCATTGAGTGCACGTGTATAACGTGTCGCCCCTTGCATAATTTTTAAAACTGAGTAATGTTTGGTAAACGGCTGTGGTATAAGAGGGCCCCGCCCGGCCGTCTGTGGAGGGGCTCTATCTCTAGTTCACCAAACCACTCACGCCTGGCTGCTGCTGTCTCTGAGCTGGACTTACAACCCATATAACCCCAGATTGTGTTGGGGGGGGGCATGGAGGCAGACAGACTCCTGCAGCAGAAATCGATGGACTCCGCATGACTGTGATAATACAGTGATAAAGAAATTAAGTGGAGACAGTAGTCCAGATCATCGCGGCGAGGAGAGATGATGTTGTCTGCAACACGCCACTCTTTTATTATCAAATAATCAAAGTGATGGGGGTGAGAAGAAGGAAGAGAGAAGAGGAAGAGAGAAAAAATAGGGAGGGGGAGAGGGTAGATGAAGCGAGTGGGGGGGGGGGACAGCGAGAGAGAGAAAGATAACGAGAGAAAGAGACAGTGTTTGAGTGTGTGCATGGGTGTGTGTGTGTGTGTGTGTGTGTGATTGTGTACATGCACGTGTGTATGTATATGCGTGTGCATGTGTGTGTGTGTGTGTGTGTGTGTGTGTGTGTGTGTGTGTGTGTGTGCGTCTCCCACACCCTGAAGAACACATTAACCTCTTGATGTTCACATACACACAGAACTAAAACAGACTGGCCAATGAATCTATGGACAGATAGACAGATTGATTGATTGATTGATTGATTGGTTGGTTGGTTGATTGACTGAATGCGGTCAGGTATATCAGTGCCAGTGCAGACACATTTCATTACACAAACAGAAATGACTCCACCAAAACAGAACCAACTGTACCTGAGCAGAACCACTTGAGTCGAACTGGAAGAATTGTAATGATCAATATGGATCTGTATCTGAAAACAGCACACAAGTCCCACTCTCCAAAAAATCCACACAAAATTTCTGTGTTCCTCATAAGGACACAGACACACAGTGCTGGATCACTGATCACAAGATTGCAGTTTCAAGACCCACTATCACCGGGTTGTCACTGTCCCCACAGTGCTCTAACTGGGTTATCAAAGGCGGGCCATGTCTGTTGAGACATGAGATGGTGAGAGGTTCATGAAAAAGAACCATTGCTGACTTTCGTAAAGAGGAGCTGCAAAGCCGTAGTATGTTTCTGTCCCTCACTAAAGGGGTGTGTCAGGAAGGGCATCCGACGTAAAAACCTACGAACCAAATCACACGTGCCAATCACATGATTCACTGTGGCGACCCCGAAGCAAGGGAAAAAGCTGAAAGGAAAAGAAGATCTGAACACACGCGCGCACACACACACACACACACACACACACACACAGTGACACCCCCACAAAGCTACACCCATACACAGCTACACCCACGCACAGCTACACCCACACAGCTACAGATACACACACACACACACACACAGCTACACAAACACACAGCTACACCCACACACAGCTACACCCACACAGCTACACCCACACACCCACACAGTTACAGCTACACCCACACACAGCTACACCCACACAGCTACGCCCACACACCCACACAGCTACAGACACACACACACACACACACACACACACAGCCACACAAACACACAGCTACACCCACACACAGCTACACCCACACAGCTACACCCACACACCCACACAGTTACAGCTACACCCACACACAGCTACACCCACACAGCTACACCCACACGCCCACACAGTTACAGCTACACCCACACACAGCTACACCCACACAGCTACGCCCACACACCCACACAGCTACAGATACACACACACACACACACACACACACACACACGCACAGCTATACCCACACACAGCTACACCCACACAGCTACACCCACACACCCACACAGCTACAGATACACACACACACGCACAGCTACACCCACACACGCACAGCTACACCCACACACACGCACAGCTACACACACACACACACACACACACACACACACACACACACACACACACACACACACATGCACGCACGCACAGCTACACCCACACACGCACAGCTACACCACACACACACGCACGCACACACACACACACACACACACACACACACACACCTGTGTGTGTGGCCTCACAGCTACACCCACACACACATACGCACAGCTACACCCACACACACACACACAGGCGCACACACATCAGATATTAATGTTAAAAGGTGAGGAGTAATTTCAGCTGGGTAGAAACCAAGTGATCAGAAAGATTAAAAAGAACCACAATGAGTGGGTGGGACAACATCTCCAGAAATGACATGATGGATAACCAGATAGTGTGTGTGTGTGTGTGTGTGTGTGTGTGTGTGTGTGTGTGTGTGAGAGAGAGAGAGAGAGAGAGAGAGAGAGAGAGAGAGAGAGAGTTTGGTGATTAAGTGTGAAATAAAGATGACAGGAGGAAAATTAATAGGAAAAAAAAAACAGAATGAAACCTCCAGGGAAATAAAATCATCAAACTCGGACATTTTTTCAAAAATAAAACGAGTTATTCACTTCATATCAACCACCAAAGAGCCTAATCCCATTAGAGTCACGGGAAGAGTGGAGCCTATCTCAGCCTACGCTGTGCCAAGGCAGGGTACACCCTGAACGGTTTTCTAGATCATTACAGGACCAACACTCACACATAACCATTCACACATGCGCGCACACACACACACACACACACACACACACACACACACACACACACACACACACACACACACACACACACACACACACACCCCTAGGGGCAATTTGGAACTGCCACTGCATAATGTGCATGTCTGTGGAGTGCAGGAGGAAATCGTAGTACCAGGATGAAACCCACACAAGCGCAGGAGAACATGAAACACTACACATGCTCCCTCTGCACACACATAATCACCGTAAAGTACTTGCAGTCCTAAACATTCTCTCGGTGCGGTCCCTTGTCATCCGTCCTCCTAATCACAGCCTGAATGTGGCACGGATGCTCTGCGTGCGCTGCGTGAAGAGATAAATGGACGAGATTTCACTTTAATGGGGATTTTGGAACACGTTGTTTTTGCAGAGAAGGAATAAAGTCACTCTTTCACTGCCTCTGAATGAACGGCGAGACGTGTTTTGCTTTCAACGCCAAACGCTTCTCGCATGTCTTTTTTGGGCTCCCTTCAGTCCCTCTCAGCAGGAGGGCAGCTTTGACGCGTCAGGAACCTCATCGCGCCGGGTCTTTTATCCCGATCGGTTCACCAGGAGGCACGAGCCCTCATTTCATCATTTCATCACATGATACCGAGACGGAGAGATGAAAGGGGAGACCTGCGCAGATCGGTGACATAACAACCGTTTAAATCCAGTGCCCGGATGATCGAGCCTCAGAGCGGGCCATTCATACTGAAGAGACATTTTCATGTGATACCTCCGCTTCGCAGCAAGAAGGTCCTGGGTTCCGGTCCCAGGCTCAACTGTTCTGAGTTGTCCGACATGTTTTCATGGATTTCCACCTGGTACTCTGGTAGGCTGCAAAGCCGTCAGCGTGTTTCTGTTCCTTGCTGAAGGGTTGTGACAGGAAGGGCATCCAAAGTAAAAACCTACACCAAATCAAGTGTGCGAATCAGATGATTCGCTGAGGCGACTCTCGAGAACGGGAAAAAGACGAAAAGGAAAGAAAAAAAACCTCTGGTTTCCTCCAACAGTCCCACCATAGGAACGCTCGGCTCAGCGGCTGTTCTGAATTGCCCCTAGGTGTGAGGTGTGGCTCTGAAAGCTTGTATGTGTGAGTGAGTTGGTCCTGTGAGGGACTGGTTATGTGTTCAGGGTGTATCTTGCCATCTCCCCGTATTGGCTGAGATAGGCCTCCCCATGACCCGAACAGGATTAAATGTTTTTGTGAGTGAATGGGGTAGAATTGGCGATGACTAAATTAAAAGAGAAAAGTCAGGGCTCCCGAGTGGCGCATCGATTATTAACCCAGAGATCGCTCCGGTTTAATGTGTGGGAGTCCATGGAAGCTGATTGGTCGGGCGCTCACGGGAGGGAAGGATATGCTCATTTCCCTGTCACTCACAGTGACCGCCAGACAATCATGGACATCTGTGAGCTCATTCGTATGAGGGGGCCGACAGCGCTTTTCCTCCGAGTGTGTCATACACATGGTGACGCAGTTCTAAAAGAGGCGGGTGGCTGGCGCTATATGCCATGGAGGAGGTGTGTGCATGCTTTCACTCCTCCCTGGACCCTGTACTTGATGGGTGGGAATTGAATACAAGCTAAGCCAGGGCAGGAGTTGTTTATACTACAGCAAGACACTAAGATATGCGCAAGAGAACAAGGTACAATGTGATTGGTGGATTTTGTGTGTGTGTGTGTGTGTGTGTGTGTGTGTGTGTGTGTGTGTGTGTGTGTGTGCACATGAGTGAGAAAGTTAACAGTTGTACAAGTATACTTAGCAGCAGCAGTTCAACAGGATGGTCTGGGACTGCCCCCCGTCCATTAAAAAAAAAAAAAAAAAAAAAAATCACCTCACCTTTAGCCCAGTTCATCATACAGAAGGGCTTGAGATCCACCCCACTCAACCCCCCCCACACACACACACACACACACACACACCAACACATGAAAATGCCTCACTGTGATTGTACCAAAAAAAAAAAACACACACACATTCAAATAAAAGTAACTGAAACTGACGGTGTTTCCATCGGACCATTAAAGATGAGAAATCAGGATTAGGAGTCGCAGAAAAACGAAAGAAATACGCCCTCAATATGCAACGTGCTCTGTTCTTAACGGAAAAAGAGATTCTCCTCATCTTCAGCATCTGCCAAACTTAATCTCACTCACGTTGTGGGAAGCCTGGTGCCATTCCTTCTGCCAGACCATTGCAGGGCCAACACACACACACACATACACACACACACACACACACACACACACACACACACACACACACACACACACACACACATGGCTAGTTGGCAAAATGTGAATGTCTTTGGACTGTGGGGGTAAATCAGAGAACCCAGAGGAAAACCATGCAAACACAGGGAGAACATGCAACCTCCACACCCAGCACGGGACTCAAACCCACAGCACTCAGTCCCTTCTTACTGTTAGGCGAACGTGCTAATCACTTCACCACCGTGCTGTGTCTACAGCAGGGATCACCAACATGATGCCCGCGGGCACCAGGTCGCCCACAAGGACAACACAAGTCGCCCGTGAGCCTGTTCCGGGGTCGGGAACCTATGGCTCGTTAGTCAGACGTGGCTCTTTTGATGACTGCATCGCTCTCAGATAAATCAGGTGACCTTTCTTAACAGAATAACTAATGTAGAATTTCGCTGTCCTTTAAATAAAAATACAGAAAAGAGCCACTGAATAAAACAATATAAATAAATCTCAGACATTTCAAATGCCATTGGCGATGAATTTTACATAAACATACAGCTTCTCTTTCTGTTTCCGGCTGCAGGATCCTTTACCGTAAAATCAGATATATACGTGCACCTAAAAACTAAAGGTTGTGAAACTTTTTTGCTCAGATGATGTTTTCATTTACTAATGTAGTTAAATATAGAGCCCTCCCTGAATCGCCACCTTATCGTGGTGGAGGGGTTTGCGTGACCTAATGATCCTAGGAGCTATGTTGTCGGGAGCATAATGCCCCTGGTAGGGTCACCCAAGGCAAACAGGTCCTGGGTGAAGGTCCAGACAAAGTGTGATTCAGAAGACCCTTATGACGTCTCAGAGACATCCAAGGAAGCAGTCTCCCTTTCCAGGACGCGAGTCACCAGGGTTCCCTCCTGGAGCCAGGCCCGGGGGAGGGGCTTGAAGGTGAGCGCCTGGTGTTCGGGCTTCTGCCCATGGAGCCGGCCGGGCCTAGCCCAAAAAGGAGACATGGGGCTGCCTTCCCATGGACCCACCACCCGTGGGAGGAGTTTTAGGGGTCGGGTGCAATGTGAGTTGGGTGGCAGCCGAAGGCATGGGTTCTGTCGGACTACTTACTCTGACCCTCGGGACATGGAATGTCACCTCTCTGGCGGGGAAGGAGCCTGATCTGGTGCATGAGGTCGAGAGATACCGACTAGATATAGTCGGGCTCACCTCAACGCATACCTCTGGCTCTGGAACCATCCATCTCAAGATTTATTTTATTCTGGAGTTGCTCATGGGGAGAAGTACCCAAGTACCCAAGAAGTAGCTCTCTGTTTCAAAAAGGTTGGTGACCCCTAGTCTACAAGCTCGACTACAATCCAACACATCAACACTGTGTGAGACAAATGCAGGATTCTGGCACACCTGTATATATATATATATATATATATATATATATATATATATATATATATATATACACACACACATACACACACACACATACACACATACACACACATACACACACACACACACACACACACACACACACACGGTTCACTTCGAGGTGACTGAACTCTTTTACATCATTGTGTTCTCTGAGATGACCTCTGGCCCCTGCATCCAATAATTTTAGTTACCATTTCTGCCGTGACATCATGACCTTTAGGGTCGATTTTACACAATGACATTTGACCCACCAGAACACAAACCTTGTTAAAGTTGTTGTGTCTGTAGTTTTTGAGGCCCGCTTTGTGTCTGATTCTATATTTATGTTTGTTTTGTCTGTGAGTTAATGAAACACATTTCATTTGTTGTTTCAGCTCATGCTGTCCAGAGTTTAATTTAATTTTGCCTGAAGTTTTGAAGCATGTTTGGTCTGTAGTTGTTCGATTTTAAATTGTCTGTAGTTAAATTTTTTAAGTGTATTTTGTCGGTAGCTGTTTAATTATTGCTGTAGTTAAGTAATTTTGTGTGTAGTTGTTTTATTTCCTTTTGTCTGTAGTCTTTAAGCTTGTGTTTGTCTGTAGTTGTCTAAATGTATTGTGTCTGTAGTTGAACTCCGTTATGTCTGTAGCTGTTCGAGTCCGTTGTGTGTGTCATTCTGTATTTAATCTCGCAAATTGGAGTTCACGTTGTCTGGAGTTGTTTATACGCGGTTATGTGCAGTCTGTCGCTGTCTGTGAACTGTTTTATAGTCATTTTGTTTGTGGTTGTGTTATCTCTAATTGTTTTTATAAGATTGTTTTGTTGTTATTAAGCTTCCGTAACACAGTTGTGTCTGGTCGCTGTTTTTTTTTTTTTTTTTTTTTCAATCTGTCCATCAGCTTGTTTTGTTTATAGTTGTTTTTAATTACACGTTGCCTGTAATTTATTTGTTTTCTGTAGTTCTTGTACATGCTTGTATGGAGCTGTTTATTCCGTCTTGTTTAGACTGTTTCGCATTTGTCTGTCCTCCAGCGAACTGTTAAACATTCAGCTGAAGCACTCCGACAGCGGCGATGTAAACACGGAGTTGCTTCGAAAGGCCGGAGTGAATGTGAGGTAAATATCAGCGCTTTTTATTTATCTTTGTTCCTCGGTGTGGATGAATCATACATGATGAAGTGAAGGGTTTTCCGTGTGCGGTTCTGAGTCCATGCGCTGCGTACTGCCCTTCATTACTTTTACTCTTTCACTCACACTCTGATCGCAGGCACCAACATGCAGTGCGATAATCCAATGAGGGCTTCGGCGGCACATCGATTCATCAGAGATTTTATATTTATTACATTTTACAAATACGAAACGTTAACAGGGCGGTACGTTGGTGTAGTGGTTCACACGTTCGCCTCTCAGCAAGAAGTTCGTGGGTTTGATTCCCAGCTCAGGCATTTCTGTGTGGAGTTTGTATGTTCTCCCCGTGCTTTTGTGGGTTTCCTCCTGGTTCTCCGGTTTCCTCCCACAGTCCAAAAACATGCACAGTAAGTTAATTGGCTTTTCCAAATCACCACTAGGTGTGAGTGTTGACCCCGTGCTGACCTGGCGAGCTGTCCAGACTGTATGAGATGGGAGCCAACATCCCAACGACCCTAATTAGGATTAAGAAGTTCAGAAAATGAATGAATTAAATGCAAACAGAAACAGAAAGTCGACATGTGGTGGGAAAACGAGTTTATCTGACTGTTTTGGCTTTCTGTGGGTGAAATTTGCAAAAATGTAAAAAATATATTTTCTTGAATAAATTCTGAGAAACACTGCCACTCTGAGAGGCTCGTTTTGTTCTCAGTCATGTTGCCAATGGACCTCATCAGTGGTAATTGGTCTTCCAGCTGTTCGTTATAATTGCAGTTGACTTTTCCAGTGTCTTATTGCTCCCCGTTCCAACTTTTTTGAGATTTGCGGACTCCATAAAATTTTAAATCAACATATTTTCCCCTTCAAATGATACATTTTTCTCAGTTTAAACTTTTGATCCTGTCATCTATGTTCTATTCGGAATAAAATATTGAAATTTGGCACTTCCGCATCATTGCATTCAGTTTTTATTCACAATTTGTTTAGAGTGTCCCAACATTTTTGGAATCCGGTTTGGATTGGTGGATATGGAACGAGGCAGATTAGTTTTAAGAGAAACAGATCCAAGCAAACCTGTGCTGAAATCATTAGAGATCTCTGTGTTGTGCAAAACGTGCTTGATATTAAAAAAATAATAATACATTTTTTTTTACTGTTACAAGATATTCAAGGATTTAATCCAGCAATCAGATTATCCTTCACCTCACAGCAAGGTGGTTCTGGGTTCGAGTCCCAGGCTCCTTAAGGCCATTACTGTGTGTAGTTTGCATGCTCTCTCTCAGTACAAGTTTCATTTGGGTACTTTGGTTTCCTCCAGCAGTCTGAAGACATGCTACGCTCTTTTTAGATGTTATTTTCAGATTTAGGTGTCAGTGGGTCGGACTGGCAAGTGGTTCAGGGCCTGGTCCGTCATCATCTGAAATCCCCATCATAGCCACCTAATCATGATAGGGATGTGAGGAGACTTGGCCCATCTCAGCCTACACTGGGTGAAGGTGGTAGGTGAAGGTAATCTGTTGGGCTTTTTCTGAGCCTAGTGGCTCATCAGGTCCATGCTTATTCCTGTTTTTTGTAGTGTGAAACTACCAGGAGCTCAACTCCTCCTGGATGAGACTCTAGTCCATTGCAGGTTCCCGTCCGAGTATTTTTAATGGTACCCATTTATACTGCTGGGTGGACAGAGAGACACACTTGTTGTTAAGACCTTGTCCAGGGGTCTTAGCACAGTGTGGGTCTAACTGGGATTCGAATCCATGACCTCCTGATTATGAGCTGAGCAGTATGTCACTGGCCCTGTGGGTGA
>CM045747.1:4305581-4330581 GCA_024760905.1 Plotosus lineatus | reverse complement strand
TTGTAAATGCGGAGGCCCTGATATCTCGATTGACAGGTGTCCGAGATTGATGTAAGAGGAGAATGGCTCCTATACAGTAGTGGGGGCCCAGTGGCAAGGTGCTGGAGTACCAATACCAAGATCGGGGTCCAAGCCCCACTATTATCAGGTTGCACTGCTGTCCCCCGAGTTCACTAATTGGGTTATTAAAGGCCGGCCATGTCTCTCACTGTCTGTGGTGTGAGGTTCATGAAAAAGAACCATTGCTGACTGTCGACAAGAGGAGCTGCATAGCCGTCAGCGTGTCTCCGCCCTGCGATGGAATGTCCAGTGTGTAGCCTCCCACAACCCTAATTACGGTTAACCGGCTCAAAAAATGAACGAATGAATTTCCCCTATGTTTCCCGCCTACGCCGTGAAGTGAAAGCAGGAAAGGTTAACACCAAGTTTTCTTTTCAGCAGCATTCACTCGCTGATCTTTATTCATTTGACGAGTTCATGTTCTGTATTTCCAATTCTGTGCGAGTCTAAGTAATGAAGCATAAGCCTCTACTTCTTGAGATTTACTTTTGCAAATAATAATAAATGAGTTCTTTTATTGCTAATGAAGCAGCCTTATTGGGTTTCCTGTGAAACAACCATTCAAGCCATGTTTTATACCCATGAGGCTAAGCTCAGGAGCACCCAGAGAGATTAGGCACAGAAAGCCTCAGATGTCACCAGATGATGTTGGAGATGTAAGTCTGTTGGGCTTTTTACACCCAAGCCATATTGGCTCATCAGGGCGGTGCTTATCCCTGGTTTTCGTAGCGTGAAGCTACCAGGAGTTCAACTCCTCCTGGATGGGACGCTGGTCCATGGCAGGTTCCCTTCCCAGTATATTTTACTGGTACCTATTTATACTGCTGGGTGAACAGAGGCACACTTGTGGTTGAGACCTTGCCCAGGGGTCTGAGCACAGTGGGATTCTAACTGGGATTTGAACACACAACCTCCTGATCATGAGCGCAGCACCATAACCACTACACCACCAGCCTCAGTTTACCTTGGAGATGAGGGTTAAATAAAACAGAAGCTCGTGTCCAATATAAACGTTTTTCTTTCCCATGAACTTTCAGCCAGTACAGCCGTGATCACAGGCTAAAGAAAACATGGTTTGTTTTCAATGAAAACACAAACAATCCTATCTGGTACCTGTAGAGGTTTTGTTTTTTTAACTGCAGCAATGTAATAGGGTTGCACAACAAAAGCAGAATGAATGTTAACATTTCAGAACAGAACACTCCCTGCAGTAAATCCTATCATTTCATGTCGGCTACTTGGAAGAGTAACGTAGCAGGAGGACGAGTCACACAGATTTGATTTCAGTGTATCTCGTGACACCAAGTTTCCCGTCCTTTTCCCCTCAGCAGTAACAGGATCTATCTCGATCGTAATGTGGTCTTGGAGTAGAAGGAAAAAAGAGATGGAAGGAAGGAAGGAAGAGGATGAGAAAAAGAGCTCTGGCATACCAGGACAGAACTCGGCTCGGGTCGAATACGAACGATGGATTAGCCGTGAAACAAAGGAGACGGTGCGAGAGATGAAAATCAATAATGCAACAGAGTGAGACCTTCATATGATGTGATCCAGAGCCTCACCGCCTCATTTTCTGCTGTTTATCTCCTGCACTCCGGCGCCAAAAAAAAAAAATAATCCGACTAAAATCTAAAGCAAAAAAACCAGAACGATACGGCATGCCCCTATTCTTCATGGGTTATTTTATACACATATATATTCAGTGGGTGTGGCTTTTATACGTTTCGTACAGTAGTAAATTAATTTTATCCGTTAGCTACTTAAAACTTAAGATTTTTTTTATTGGTTCAGCAGTGTACTTGTCATCTTGTCAAGAGAAAAGATTCTCTCTCGCTCTCATTCTCTCTCGTTCGCTCTCCCTGCTGAGGTACACATGCTTCTTCTGGGATGCCGGTGATTCTAATCATTCTGCTTTCTATGTGCTGTGGTCCATCCTTGTGTGATGCTACTGGTTGAAGTTCTCATTTTGGAAGCCCCTCCAACTCAGAGACTGCAAAAATGTGTTTTCAATACTGGTGATAGGAACTCTTTGGTTAATTGGTATAACCAACCCGGCTACATGTTGGCCTGTCGTGAAGCTTCTCTTACAGGGTTTGTAATTATATCTGGTTTCACCTAAAATAAGGATGGACTTCCCTTTTTAAGTCTGGTTCCTCTCAAGGTTCCTTCATGTGTGGTCGTCGGGGACGACGACTGAGGTAGTGTAGTGACCTAATTGAGTTTGAGTGGGGTCCAGATTCGGTTGAAAGTTTCATAAACACTGAAGATTGTGGCACCAATCTCAGCCAACTCCGGACGAGGTCGGAGTACACCCTGGACAGCTCGCGAGGCCATGCCAGGGCCAACATTCACACTCATACTTAGGGGTGATTGGAACCAGCCAATTCAGCAACTGTGTACGTTTTTGGACAGTGGGAGGAAACCGGAGTACCAGGAGGAAACCCACGCAAGCACAGAACAGGAACCAGAACAGGAACCAACTTGCCTTTTGTGGGCATGGACACTTCAAAATGTGGAGTTTTTTCAATAACTCAAAAAAATTCAATTGTTCCCTTGCCAGCTTCTCCTTTCCTTTTCTGCACATGCGCCAACCAGTGTGCAGCCTGTTGCACTTGCTCCTCCCCCTTGTTTTCTTATACTTACTATTGTCTTGTTTATAAGTAGGCGGTACAGTGGTGTTGCAGTGAGCTTGTCCGCCCCACAGCAAGAAGGTCCTGGGTTCGCTTCTCAGCTCGGGTGTTTCTGTGTGGAGTTTGCATGTTCTCCCCGTGCTTGTGTGGGCTTCCTCAGGGTTCTCTGGTTTCCTCCCACAGTTCAAATACATGCACAGCAGGTTAACTGGCTGTTCAAATCACCCCTGAGGATGACAGCGAGTATGAATGTCTGTGCTGGCTCTCCAATGGCCAGGTGAGCTGTCCAGGGTATACTCCTACCTCACCCAGAGTCAGCTGATATGGGCGCCAGCCTCCACGCGGCCCTAATTAGAATTAAGTGGTACAGAAAATGAATGAATGAATGTTTAGAAATCGCTGCCCTCTCACTATGTCGGTTAAGAGAGGCTTTTATTATTTTTTTTTACCGCTATGGAACTATTGCTTTCATGGACTTTTACACAATTTCCTCCGGGATCAATAAAGATTCTGATAAGGGTCTCCTTATGGATTCATGACCGCACACATCTTCAATCTGTTCATATGGATATCCATATCTCAGTAGAACCTTAATATTAATTGTGACCAAACCTGTGATTGTTATTATTAAATCGCCAGATCCCCCCCCCCAAAAGAACTTGGCGTTGGTTCCTTGCTCTTACCCTGCAGAAAAATCAGAACATCTGGAGTAAAAAAAAAAAAAAGATCCCAGATCAGGATGGCGCTAATAGAACTGCTCTTTAAGAGGTCTGGATAAAACATCGTGAACCGTCTCTCCGGTCATTGTATCAGGATCGAGGGCGGGACCGTATGGACGGGGTTATCTCGCCTCTGGCTCCGGATCATCACTCTTTCCCTCTGACAAAGTGGTGAAGCTGTATTTCCTCATCCATTAGCTGGGAATGCTATTCATCCGTCTGCTACACTTAACCTTTTGCCCGGGGAGAATAATCGAGCGTAAGCAGAAGCTGCAGGTATTTGGGTTGGACGATGATGATTATAAACAAAAAAGAAAAAAAAAAATCGCAGATCAGGCCAGTTTGTCTACAAAAATCTAAAAAGAAAAAAAAACCCCAAAAAAACCCATTTGAAATACAGTCCAGCTGTTCACATCTTCGCCTGGTGCTGAATATCCTCTCTTTTGGCTCGATATGCTGGTAAACAGAAATGCTCTGAACTTCATCAGTTCCCTGCAGAGAAAGCTTTACACACCAGCAAGGCTTCGTCGCCACAGACCACATCAAAGCCCGGTTCTTAAAGCTCACGGCCAGTGCTGCCGATCCGACCGCGTTACACAGCCTTGTGCTCTTTCGTCAACAGATGAGTCATCATCAGAGTCGAGACTGATGAAAATACAGCTGTCAGAACGGGAGAGGTGAAGAAAGAAGCAGAGTATAAACATTTCCCTGAGGAGCCCTTTACTCCAGTTTCAACAACTCTACTCAGATACAGTGGCTGAAGATAAGAAACCAGATCTGGAAAAGGTACCGATTATGATACAGATGTGATAGGTAGAGGTTAAAATAACGATATGGTAGATGGAGATTAGGATGCAGATGTGGCATCTAAAGATTACGATACAGATGTGGTGGGTACAGTTGAGGATACAGATTTGGTAGGTAGAGATAAGGATACTGATATGTAGATACTAAAATACAGATGTGGTAGATAGAGTCCGGGCAGTGGTGGCCTGGTGGTAATATGATGGATCACTGATCCCAAGGTCGGAAGTTCAAGACCCACTGTCAATGGGTTAGCCCCCGCCCCAGGTGCGCTAACTGGGTTATCAAAAGGCCAGCCGTGTCTCTCACTGTCTGTGGCGAGAGGTTCATGCAAAAGAACCATTGCTGACTTTCGTCACAAGGAGCTGCACAGCCATCAGTGAGCTTCTGTCCTGTGATGGTCTGGTGAACCATCCAGGGTGTACTCTGCCCTCAGCCCCAAGTCGGCTGAGATAAGCATCAGCCTCCCCATGACCCTAATTAGAATCAAGCTGTTCAGAAAATGAATGAATGAATAGAGATAGATAGAGATTGGAATACAGATCCAGTCGAAAACTATTAGAACACATACAGCAGGTAGTGATTAGGATACAGCTGTGGAGGATGGAGATTGAGATATGGATCTGGTAGGTAGAGATCAGGATACAGATGTGGAGGATGGAGATTGAGATACGGATCTAGTAGGTAGAGATCAGGATACAGCTGTGGAGGATGGAGATTGAGATACGGATCTGGTAGGTAGAGATCAGGATACAGATGTGGAGGATGGAGATTGAGATACGGATCTAGTAGGTAGAGATCAGGATACAGCTGTGGAGGATGGAGATTGAGATACGGATCTGGTAGGTAGAGATCAGGATACAGCTGTGGAGGATGGAGATTGAGATACGGATCTGGTAGGTAGAGATCAGGATACAGCTGTGGAGGATGGAGATTGAGATACGGGTCTAGTAGGTAGAGATCAGGATACAGATGTGGAGGATGGAGATTGAGATACGGATCTGGTAGGTAGAGATCAGGATACAGATGTGGTGGATGGAGATTGAGATACAGATCTGGTAGGTAGAGATCAGGATACAGATGTGGAGGATGGAGATTGAGATACGGATCTGGTAGGTAGAGATCAGGATACAGATGTGGAGGATGGAGATTGGGATACAGATCTGGTAGGTAGAGATCAGGATACAGATGTGGAGGATGGAGATTGAGATACAGATCTGGTAGGTAGAGATCAGGATACAGATGTGGAGGATGGAGATTGAGATACAGATCTGGTAGGTAGAGATCAGGATACAGATGTGGAGGATGGAGATTGGGATACAGATCTGGTAGGTAGAGATCAGGATACAGATGTGGAGGATGGAGATTGAGATACAGATCTGGTAGGTAGAGATCAGGATACAGATGTGGAGGATGGAGATTGGGATACAGATCTGGTAGGTAGAGATCAGGATACAGATGTGGAGGATGGAGATTGAGATACAGATCTGGTAGGTAGAGATCAGGATACAGATGTGGAGGATGGAGATTGAGATACAGATCTGGTAGGTAGAGATCAGGATACAGATGTGGAGGATGGAGATTGAGATACAGATCTGGTAGGTAGAGATCAGGATACAGATGTGGAGGATGGAGATTGGGATACAGATCTGGTAGGTAGAGATCAGGATACAGATGTGGAGGATAGAGATTGAGATACAGATATGGATGGTAGAGATCAGGATAAAGGTGCAGTAGATGGTATTGACTAAAAAAATTCAAACTCATGTCACACAGAGACCTCGGTATGCAGAGAGACCAGCTCATTCTACGGCGCAGTCTTGGCCCACAGCTGCACATGATCTGGCTGCAGGGCTCTCAGATTTAGGTCTGAATTTAGCTCTGGTCAAGTCTCTCGTCTTGTGTGCCAACACACACACGCATACAGAACAGATCCATAACTCACAGCACAGTTCATGAAAGGCAAAATTCAGGGAGCTGAGACTTCTCACAGAGAAAGAGAGAAGCAGCCTGATCCATCAACATTTTTCTCAATTCATCAAAAAAAAAAAAAAAAAAAAAAAAAAACAGCATGGAACGCCAAATTGTGCTCAATTATTCTTACGGACGTCTCGCCGCTTGGATCCGAGGCTACATTTATTCTCATTCTAGCCATGTAATAAAGTTTGGAAAGCCTGCCTCTCTCTCTCTCTCGCTCTCTCTCTCTCTCTCTCTGTGTCTGAATGCAGTCTGCCTCCTCCTGATGAAATCCAGTTAACCCCCCTCAATCCCAGGGGTCTCCATTTCCAAGAGGATGTCAACCCCCATTACAAAGCTCCCATCCAAACAGAGATCCGCCTCGAACTGCAATTCACTCAGTCAATTTGATGCTCCGTTTCTCTCGCCTCCATTCTGTCTTGCGCCCCCGGAACAAGCTAGCGTGCGACGACGCATCGCACGGGCCGAGAACCGAGCGAGCCAGCGAAGTTGTGGTGAAGGGTGGATGGAGAAACACAGAGAGACATGACAGCTGAGTAGTTATTGGAGGCCGGAGAAGTGCACCGGAGGGAATCGACCGCAATTCCTCCTGACTGCATAGCTTGTAATGAGATGCTTAAGTCGACGGAAAATATAACACGGAGGCCGCACAACAAATGGTACTTTTCTTCAGCTGTGGTCCTTTTGCGATGGTACTATTGCGGAATATTTGGTTTTCTGTAAACCTAGCGTGTGCTGTCACGCTAATCAGCATGTCATCTAATTCATCAAGGTACAAGTCAGGATTTTAAATGTCTGTTAAAGTACCAGTGTGTCGTTAACATTTCCTTACAGCACGATCCGTCAACACAAGTCAGAAAAGGTTTAAAATATAAAACTCGCCACCAACACTTAAAACAAAATTGATCGCTAGCCGTATCATCGCTAGCTAAGTAAACATGTTTTTTTTCGTGTTTGACAAACAATTAACTCGGATGAAATTAAAACATGGGCAGTGGTGACCTGATGGTAGAGCTGGATTACCAATCCCATGATTGGGGGTTCAAGCCCCACTGTCAATGGTTGTCACTGCTGTTCCCCCAGTGCACTAACTGGGTTGTCAAAGGCCGGCTGTGTCTCTCACTGTCCATGGTGTGATAATTGGCCAATAAAAATAAAACAACAAAATGTCTACTGGTGGGGCAGTGGTGGCCTGGTGGTAAGGTGCTGGATCACTGATCCCAAGGTTAGGGGTTCAAGCCGCACTGTCAGCAGGTTGTCATTGCTGTACCGCCAGTACACTAGCTGGGTTATCAAAAACCGGTCGTGTCTCTCACTGTCTATGGTGTGAGCTTCATGTAAAAGAACCATTGTTGAGTTTGGAAAGGATTAACTGCATAGCCGTCAGCATGTTTTTTGCCCTGTGATGGCCTGGCGAGCCGTCCAGTGTGTACTCTGCCCTCGCCCAGACTCAGCCGAGATGACCGCCAAGCTCCACTGCGACCTTATTAGGATTAAGCGGTTCAGAAAATGAATGCATGAAGTTCTACTGGTTTTCTAAAGCCACCCGAGAGGAGATCACCGGGGACCTACCACAGATTTCTGGAAGAATTGATGCTGTAGCTCACCTTGTCCTCTGGAGTCCAAGACAACAGCCAGTAAACCTTAAAATCTCACCTACCCTACCATCATTTCTCGGGAAATTATAACTGGGGTGTGAGATCTCCATGGGACCATAACGGACAGGAAAGTGTAGGGGGATATTGATAGAGGAGTCCAGGTTCGAGGCTGATGAAGTGACTCATTATGGATACGGACGTCTTTTAAAACCACTTCATGACAATCTCATCAAACTGATCCGTGTTTAATCCCAATCCTGATCCTGGTCAACACCGCATACCACAGACACGCACGCCGACCCCGAGCACTTAGCATCTGCATGCGTGTGGATCTAAACCCGGCAGGCAGCTGTCAAGAGGAACGTGAACGAAGCCCACCATCAGGCCCACTATTCATCTTTCAGCCCCGGCTTAGTTGGACGAGCCAAAAGCAGGGCTGTGAACACATTGTCTGGTCCATCTGCCATCGCTATGTGTGCTATGCATGTCCTGCCTAACAGCAATCAGGAACCAAGCAACATCAAAGCACCACAACAGGGACAGTCCACTGGGGGGGGAGGGGAGTAAAGGGAAAAGAGTACAAAGTGGGCTCCATGTGGCTCAAACACTGAAATCATTATCATACCTCTGCATGCCATCACTCAGAGACTTTAAACTCTACAGAAACCAAAAAAAAAAAACCCACTGGAGGATAAGATAACCAATGATGAACAAGATACTAACCAAATCATTGCCAATACAGTCGCGGATACGCTTTCCTCTTCTGCCGATGCAAATCTGACAAAATAATTATTGGCACTTTCGAATTCCATGAGAAACGTAATCTGATACCAAATTTGAAAGACTAGACCTGAACCACAGGATAAACAAACAAAAAGGCCATTCTTCTGTTGGACCGACTCCAAACCCGCGTACCTGTGAACACGGATACACACCTGAGCATCTATAGTGGTTGATGGAATTCGCTCAAGAAATAAACATCTACATGAAAAAAATCAGATCTGTAATGAACAGAATGAAGATGAAGCGAGTCGGGACACTGTGGATGGCTAAACTCCTCCCATCATCAATTTCTCCCGAAATGTTCCTCACTGAGTTTGAAACTGAAAATCTTTCATCAAACAGCTCATGCATGACTATGTGAATCTGATTGATCAATCACAGCACTCAGCGGTGGAAGGTAAAGTTGGGCTTTTAATCCCCGACCCTAGTGGCTCATCAGGCCGGTGATGATCCCCGGTTTCCGTAGCGTGAAGCGACCAGGATTTCAACTCCTGGATGGGACGCTAGTCCATCGCAGGTTACCTTCCCATCCAGGGGTCTTAGTACAGTGGGGGTCTCCCTGGGATTCGAAAACACACCCTCCTGATCATGAGCGCAGCACCATAACCTCTACACCACTGGCGCTGTGTGTTCAGTGGTGTTTTATCTATTTATTTATCTATAACACCCGCCACACAGCAAGACGTTTTGCATGTTCTCGCCATGCTTGTGTGGGTTTCCTCCAGGTACTCCGGTTTCCTCCATCAGTCCAAAAACATACACGGTAGGCTAGTTATGTTATTAAACATACATGCTAGGCTAGTGTGAATAGTTGTGTGTGCGTGTATGTTGGCCCTGCAGTGGTCTCACAAGCTATTCAGGATGTACCCTACCTTCACCCAGAGTTGACCGAGACGAGCCCCAGTCTCCCCGCAACCCTAATAAGGACGAAGCAGTTTAAAAAATGAATTGGGCCTAAAAATATTTTCTTTAGTAAGTTTCCCTCCACTGAAGCTGCTTTTATACAGGAATCTGAACCAGAACCGCTGCTTGAGTGAACCAAAGATTAGCGGTTCAATACCCACAATCATTACTGTAGGGCCCTTGAGAAAGGCCCTCAACCCTCAATTGCTCAGTTGTATCTAAAACAAGTCACTCTAAGACTGTGTGAGGAAACCGTTTACCCAGAGGAAACCCACGCAAGCATGAGAAGAACATGCCCACGTGCAAACAGAAGATTGCTACAAGGTGGGCGTGGTCACCACTGCTAGGTATGTCTTCTCAACGTCGTTAAAACCAATAGCGACCATTAAGTTACCATCCATCCTGCGTAGAGTGAGGCTGCGCAATACACTAATATATCGCCAACTTCCAATCCCAGGTACAAAAGCTTCATTTGAAGATGACCCTCGTTAAGGTCAGCGTTACGAGCGATTAGCAGTGCGCGGTACCAAAAAGAAGCAGGACGGGGCATCATACATACAGCGGCGCGATGATCCGACACTGAACAGACGTCGCCCAAAGAAACAGTGAGATGCTTGTGCTGTTCGGATTTCTGAGACCTCGGCGTGTTTACTGTAATGTTTACTCTTTATCCTCTGTACTCACATTGTTTACAGTTTAACGGCGCTATGGGATTTTTTTTTTTTTTTTTTTTTTTTTTTTTTACGTTCTCATTTGCGAAAGTTCTGTTTAGTGTCATTTCCCGTTAGAGCGAGAGAATAAAGTTCTTTCTTTGGTTGATGTTTCATTCTCAACATGTCAGTTGTTTAGTAAAGACTCGGTCCATGCCGCCCAGCCCTGGGGCACAGATGCACATTTTTGAAGAAAGGCAGACGAACAGCCCAATCCAGAAATCAATCAATGACGGCGTTGCGGAGCTCAAACCTGACAACGGAACGAAGCGCCGTATTTTCTTCACCGATAAATTTATCTCAAAGAAGACAACCGATTCTGAGAAGGACCGAGTTCGTTCCTAAATGGAGTGATGCCTGGTAGCCAGAAGACTTTGAGGCCGCATGTCGTGTCGTCCCGTTGGACGTTGTTTTGTGTTCCGTCCCTCTGCCTGGACGCCATCTGTGTCCGTTCTCCTGCTGTGGTTAATGAAGGGATTAGGAGTGCACGCAAGCGCCAGCACGGCAGATCAATGCTCCCCTCTGTCCCATACTCTTTTATATGGAAAACATTCCAGCAGGAGTGCAGCTTACAGCACGGCCGCCCCACTCACGGCCCAGCAAGGCCTCTGATGTCCTCGCAGCAGAGCACCGAGACACCACTGGGCAGGTCCTCTATCCCTGTTTTCGATGTCCCGCATGCAGGCACATACAAAAGCGTGTGTGGTAGATATGAGCGTACGCAGCCAATAATAAAAGCATACGGCAGGGTGTAAGGAAGAGGGTTTGCTTTGGCACCAAATCGATCTGTAATGAGCTCCACCAGGGCTCCGAGACTTTTGGGCAGGTTGGGGGGCTGGATTCTCATGGGCAACTTCCTTTCATAGCAACACCAAAACAAAAGAAAGCATTGATTAGAAACGATGGTGCAAATACGCAGAAGTCAGTCTTAAAAAAACAAGACGGGTCCAAGAGAAACACGAGAAACGCTTCACTCCGAGTGTCTCTGGTTTCAAAAAAAAAAAAAAAAAAAAAAAGTACTGCTTGATGGAAGTGAAAATTTAGACCAGGCTCATTTTTTACAGCCTGAACAATATAAAAATGTACGATGTGGGTGCTTTAAATGTAACTAGCGCTGCGCTAGCTCACCGCTAACAACTACATTTAATTAGCCAGGCATTTCCAACGACTGTAATGTTTCTTGAAAATAATAATTTAAAAAATTAGGTCTAGTAGGACGACACGGTGGTGTCGCGGTTAGCACGTCCGCCTCACACTAAAAATATGCTACATTCAATACCCAGGCTCGACGAGGGTGTTTCTGTGAGCATGTTCTCCCTCTGTCTGTGTGGGATTCGTCCGGGGACTCGGGTTCCTCACATGGTCTGAACCGAGGCACATTTGGCTAATTGGCGGTTTCAAATCGCTAGTTAGTGTAAATGGTTGTGTGTGTGTGTGTGTGTGTGTGTGTGTGTGTGTGTGTGTGTGTATCAGCCCTGTGATGGACCGGGGAGCTGCTCAGGAATTCTGCTGCCCTTGTATAGGGTTCATAGGGACATGATAAAAATCACCAGATTTATTTTACTGTGAAGCTGCATTACGATGATGCCAATTATAAAATGCTGTGCACAAATAAAACTGAACTGATTTATAAACCTCCACCAAGCCAAAATCTAAATAAACACACACACACAACACACACACACACACACACACACACACACACACACACACATGCACGCGCACACACACAATTTTAATATCAAGTACCCAAAGCAGCAAGAAATGTCTTTTGTTCGATCATTCATTTTTAAGACACTTTATCCTAATTAGGGTCGGCTCCCATCTTAACCGACTCTGGGGAAGGTCAGGAGTATATTCTGAACAACTCGACAGGCCATTGTAGTGTCTCTTTCTCTCTCTCTCTCACAAACACACACAGACACACACACAGACACACACACACACACACACACACACACACACACACACACACACACACACCTCTGGCTGATCTGGAGCCTCAAATTTGCATGTCGTGAATGTTTTTTGTTTATTTTATTTATTTGGTTTTTTTTTACTGTGGAAGAAAAACCAGCGTATGAAACCCGTACAAGCAAATCCCTCCCAGAATCGAATCCAGGACCTCATCATCATGGCAACGCTCATCAAGTCTTAAAAATCTGCCGCCATATTTAATTTCAAGGAAATTAAGAGAAAAACAAAATCTAATGAGATGGAGTCATGCAAACAGCTCTTCAATCACACGCGAGACCAACAGGAAGCTGCGCCAACAGGAATTTCCTTTAAACCTTGACGGGTTCCTTCTTCTTCTTCTGTGGTGCGCAATCACCGCTATGCCAATTGCCCCACACTGCACAGACACGGTCACGTTTGTGTTCAGTCTCAGCGTGTTAAGATTATTCGACCGATGTAGCCTGCGAGTGATTCTCTCCACCCACGGCTTTCAGTTACCGCTAGTCACCACCTGTTTATAGTCAAGTCATGCTGAGTGCAGCAATGCATCACATTGACCTGAAAAACAAAAACAAACGAAAAAGAACAAGCTTGAGCTGAATTTTATATATATATATATATATATATATATATATATATATATATATATAAATATAAATAAATAAATGTTGTTGTTGGCCTGAAGAGAGTACAGCCGGTGCGAGTGTTGTTCTTTGGAGGCTTCATTCATTAGCGCTCTAGTGCCGGAGCCAGAGAAAGAACTTTGTTGGCACTGGTCCAGCCCTCCATCCAGCCAGACGAACGCATTTGTGAGGGAAAATAAATGGCAAAAGAACTCGCGCCACTTTGTTTTGGTGAATAGCGGTTTAGCTTCCACTCTTCACACAATTGGGTTTTAAAAATTTGAGATGTCACGCAGGCTGAGGGGTTTTGGGGCATTTCAGAGCCGGCGCAGTGAATGACCACAATTTCCTCTTTATATACCTCTCAGTTTCCGTCTCTCTCTCTTCAGGGCCACTTGCTGGACTTTATAGAAGGCGAAGCGGACAAGGTGGCTCGGCGCCAGATACAAACACTTCACCAGCGGCCTCAGAGTACAACGCAGGAAAAAAAAGCTTTTCAAGTCATTCTGTTGTCTGAAGCTATAAACTGGACGAGGACTCTCCTCTGTCTGAGTGTCAAAGTGAACATAATTCACTGCAGAGTCCAACAACAAATATTCCAGAACCTTCTTCATAAACATTTATTTAAACTATTTTAAGGGGGGGGGAATCACGGGTGATGCATCAACAAGGTACACAACTATGAACCCAGAGCTCGCAAGTTCGAATCCGGTCTAATGCCACAGCCGTCCGCGGCTGGGAGTCCATGGGTGTGAATTGGCCAATTTGAGTTTTCACAGGAAGGAGGGAAAGCATACGCTCACTTCCCTGTCACTCATAGCGATCGAAAACCAATCGTGGACGTCTTTGAGCTCGTTCATATGCGGGGCGGATTGTGCCTTCCCTCCGAGTGTGTCAGACCGCCACCAAAATATGCATGCGCTGAAAGAGGCGGGCGCTGACATCGCATGTCATGGAGGGGGCGTGCGTATGCTCATGTCACAATGGCGTTCGTGTGATACCTGATGCGTGGGATTGGATATGAGTAAATTAGGGAGAAAATGGAAAAAATCAAAATGAAAGAAAGAATTAATAATATTTTTATCGTTGCTGATTGATACATGTTTACAGTAGCATTCTATTTCCTGCTCCAGCACTTTCTTTCAGATTTGTTTTTTTTTTTTCCCTCATTGCTAAAGGAGTGGGTTCCATCCGTCTGTCACGCTTTATTTTGTTGACATTCAGCTTGTGGTGTACCAAAGCTGGGCTTTTAAACGTGATACCATGACTCACCACTAGGAGTGCTACGACGTGTTTGTGTGAGACTGACCTTGACCTGCGTTTCAAGGCACCGAGGTAAAACTGTATATTAGGGTTCCAGATATTTGTTTGCTGCAAGCTGAGACTTTTAAACATGCTATACTTGATCTATATTGGCATATTATGAAATAAAATGGTCTTTACGGAGGGAGCGTCTGGGTCTGGACCCCTCAATTTCATTTTATTTATTTATTTATTTATTTGGGGGGGGTAGTTTTTTGAAAATTAAATTTGGTATTACCATGCACTCATTTGCCAAACTGCTTAATCCTAGGTTGTACAGGGCTGGCCTATCCCAGGTGACACTCGGGGACCTATACCCTGAACAGCTAACGAGACCATCGCAAGGCAATGCACACGCACACACACACACACACACACACACACACACACACACACACACACACACTTGCACCTAGGGGCAATGTGGAAGGAGCCAATTAGCCTGATGGGCAGGTCCTTGGACTGTGGGAGTAAACCAGAGTACCGAGAGGACTCAGTGTAAACACACAAGCAAAACAAGACACACTCCACAAGAAAATCACACAAACCCACCAATCGAACCCACCAATCGAACCCAGGATCTCTGTGCTGTGAGGCTTACATGCTCACCACGGCACCACCATACCACACAATAATAATAATAATAATAATAATAATAATAAGTTGTAGTAACAGGAGTAGTAGTTTTAGTATTATAAATTAAATAAAATTACAATAGCAATATTTTGAAGAAAAAGGTACTGTACACAGAAAAAAAAAATGGAAATATCAAACCTCTCCAGCTGTGAGATATGAAGCCTTCAGTTTAGATTCCAGATAGAAAATGACAGAGGTCAGAGGTCAGAGACGTCCTGAAACTATGTGTGTGTTACCGAACAAAATAAAATCATGTAAAACCCACATGAAGATTTAAACATCTGCACAAGCTCGAGCGAGACACCGGCGGAGGATCCTCTCGCCATCTCTCCCACACTTATCAGGTATGGAAGAGTCAGAGAACACTGATAAAACAATTCTATTACAGAATCAGAGGCGCGCACCATTAAATATTTATATTTTATTTCTTTAACAAGAACTTCAGGAACATGTTCACAATCACTCGAAACAAAAACACTCAAAACCTCAACACTGGGCTAATTCACCAGTTCACGGCAGGGGGAAGTGTGTGTGTGTGTGTGTGTGTGTGTGTGTGTGTGTGTGTGAGAGAGAGAGAGAGAGAGAGAGAGAGAGAGAGTGAGCGTGTGTGTGTGTGTGTGTGTGTGTGTGTGTGTGTGTGTGTATGTGTGTGTATGTGTGTGTGTGCGCGCTGGCTGGAGCTGCAACCACTTGTGTGTCCTTTATTTGACATCACGGCCGTCCACATCCTCCTAACAAGGCACAAGAGGGCCCCGGTTTAACCAAAGCTGAAGACAGATCCAAAAGATATGTGCACACAAGTGCATGCATGTAACCCCCCCTCCTCTCCCCCCCACCCCCACACACACTTGATGACATCCCCAGCTGTCTCATGTCCATCATCGTGGCTCAGGATTTGTTTTGTGTCCTTAACGTGAGACATTAATGACTAAAGCCATGTTTCTGTCTGTGACTGAGGACATGAACATGACTGCACATCTACCAGAGAGCTTCAGGACTGAAAACACACACACACTCTCTCTCTCTCTCTCTCTCTCTCTCTCTCTCTCTCTCATTATATTATATACACACACACACAGATTATATACACACTATACACACACTATACACACACACACACACACACTATACACACACATAGCTGGGGGTAAAGGCGCTGGATCACTGATCCTTAGGTTGAGGGTTCAAGCTCCACTCTAACAGGTTGTCACTGTCCCCTCAGTGCACTAACTGGGTTATGAAAGGCCGGCCGTGTCTCTCAGTGTCTGTGGTGTGAGGTTCATGTAAAAGAACCAGTTCTGACTTTCGTTAACAGGAGTTGCATTGCCATCAGTGTGATTCTGCCCCGTGATGGCCTGGCAAGCCGTCAGCTGAGATGGGCACCAGCCTCCACAACGAACCTAATTCGTACTATTTGTCTTCCGTTCGGCTTTTTCCCTTTTACTCGGGAGTCGCCACAGTGAATCATCTGATCCGCACGTTTGATTTGGCAGAGGTTTTTACGTCGGATGCCCTTCCTGTCACAACCCTTTTAGCAAGGGACAGAAACATGCTGACGGCTTTGCAGCTCCTCTTTACGAAAGTCAGAGATGGTTCTTTTACATCAACCTCTCACCATAGACAGTGACAGACATGGCCCGCCTTTGATAACCCAGTTAGCTGCACCGGGGGGAACCTAATTCGTTCTATCAGCTCAGAAAATGAATGAAGATTTAATGTGACGGAAACTCAAGAAGAAATTCAGAGCGTGGAGTCGTTGCCATGACGTTCCACGAGAGACTGAAAACACAGCGGACGCTTGTATCACTGGACATGAATCACACTGATGACCGCGGACCGGTTGCTGTCTTTCTAATTTTCTTGATGCGTTGAAAAGTCGTTTAAAACGAGGCAGATCGGACGACATGGGACGCTGTTTATTTTTATTCGATCATGATGTTTGTTTATTATCAGATGCTGCTGATGCTGCTGCTGCTGCTGCTGCTGCTGTGAAGGCTTTAATGTGTCTCACAGGCCTCGCATCATCCCGATGATGATAAACTCGCTTAATTCATGCGGATTAACTTAAATCTAAAATATTTATCAACGTTTACATACTGCACTGCAGTTATACACTGTGTGATCATTACAGCTGAGACAACAACTACTAAAGCATTATAGATTCATTCTAATTAAAATCAAACATGAGAGAAACAAACACATGACTCTATTTAATATTTTAAAATAGTAACAGATAATTACCAGTCATTAGGCTTAAAAAAACAACAGTAGCATTAAAGGAACATTAGTTATTTATCTGTTTGCTTATTTTTGTTTTACTTACACACACACACACACACACACACACACACACACACACACACACACACACACACAATCATATCATTTTAATTCAGAAATTATTTTAAAAATTCTAAAAATCAAGTATCATTGAAGTCTGCATTAACCTGGTGAACTATACAGGGTGTACATGCCCAGATGTCTGGCTGAGATGGGTGCTTGCCTCCCTGTGTCTCTAATTATAATTAAATGGTTCAGGAAATGAATGAATAAAATGTTGAAATAATCTTTGTGTGAAATAAATTAATGACTGAATGTGGAATCATACCGCTCTTTATTCCTTTTTGTTTTGTTTTGTTTTCCAGACATTAGTTAAAATTCCACTGAAATGACATCATCCCGAATGTTTACACCCGGTTTCATCGAGTCTCACGCAGGCGTAAAAGCGCTCGAATCGCACTGAAAGCACTATTCCATTAAACAACTTCCCTGATCCTTTCAACCACTTCGGGACGTCTGAGATGCATTTCAGCTTCAGATCGCGGGAGTGTAAACGAACCCGTCTCCCTAAACTGCATTCAACAACCAAAACGCATGACATCATACCCAAAATACACGCTTCTGAGAGCGGCAGCTGGAAATGAGCTGCAGTGGTTTCTTCACATCATACAATCCCAGTAAAAAATCCTCGGGATGGACATGTGTTCAGCAAGTGTAGAATTAACGTGGAAAACTAAATTATTAAAAAGTACAAGTGTATTAAAGTATAAAAGTGCACTCGGAAAGTGTAACAAAGTGTACTATTTATTACTAAAGTATAGTACTTATTATTAAAGTATAGAATTATAGTAATAAAGTGTAGTGCAGACCCTCCCCGTCTTACGTTCACCTGTTTTACGTTTTTTTTTTTTTTTTTTTTCGATTTTACGTTTTTTTCCCAAAAAAAAACAAAGGTCAAATTTTGAGTTTAGACGTACCTACGTAGTACGCTGATGTAATGGTAATGACGCAATGACGCTGTGTCCGTTGTTTACAAAAATTCAGACTGACTGCCCCTCCCTCCCAGTCCAGTTATTTATATATCTCAGTTATATAGCGTGTTACCCTTGTGTTAGGAAGTCGTCTCTGTGATCTTTGTGTTTACACTGTTTTGTGGACTTTTGTAACCCTAAGCAAATCTGGTTGGTCAGAAGTGTAAGCCTACTAGCATGGGTGCAAGTCTCATACACAGAGATGAATTAACTATCTGCTCAGATCGGCACAATCTACCATGCATACTCAGTTAAGCAAAGACAGTTGTAAAATGAATGAAAATCCGAATCCAGGAAAGAGAACTCTCCGCTCTGCTGGCTCTGCATCAACCCTTGCGCACTTGAAAGACGGAAGTCCATATAACCCACAGCAAGTACACTACACTACTTTCACAAGTACACTACTTTCACAAGTACACTACTTTCACAAGTACACTACTTTTGGTATTGAGCGCTTCACATATTGTACGTTTGATTGGCTGTTTTAAGTTTAATGTGAAGTGATTCAATATAAATAAGTGACTTATTTGAAATTAATGTTGATATTATTTGATATATATATTATTTTATAATGTTATGTTTATAATAATTGATTTATGGGTGTTTTATGAGATACTGTAATGGTATTTATGGATGTATAGTACAGTATGAGCATCATACATCACATGTCATACGTCATACATCACTGTAAACAAATTACGCTCGACTGTCCAGAACCAATTAAAAACGCAAGTCGGGAGTGTCTGTATTTATTATTAAAGAATAGAATTATAGTAATAAAGTGTAGTATTTATTATTAAAGTATAACACTATAGTACTCGAGTGTAATAAGTGTATGAAAGTGTAGAATTACGGTGCTAATCTATAAAGTTGAACTGTATTATTAAAACATAAATTACAGTACCACATTGTACTATTTAAACCAGGGGCAGTGGTGGTCTAGTGGTATAGGGTGCTGGATCACTGATCCAAAGGTTGCGGGTTCGAGTCCCACTCTCCACAAGGTTGTCACTGTCCCCCCCCAGTGCAGCTAACTGGGTTATCAAAGGCGGGCCATGTCTGTCACTGTCTATGGTGAGAGTCATGTAAAAGAACCATTGCTGACTTTCATAAAGAGTAGCTGCAAAGCCGTCAGCGTGTTTCTGTCCCTTGCTAAAAGGGTTGTGACAGGAAGGGCATCCGACGTAAAAACCTCTGCCAAATCAAACATGCGAATCAGATGATTCACTGTGGCGACTCCCGAGAAAAGGAAAAAAGCCGAAAGGAAGACAGACATTGTACTATTTAAACCAATAAAACTATATAAACAAAGCATATAAAATTAAAATTTATGTCTATTACTGTATTATAATATAGTATTGGAGTATTTTTCTTGCTGATGGCACGTAATCTCCATGGCTCTGTTACAACCAACCTGAGCAGCACAACATTGATTCCCAGCCGGTGTCGGGTTTGTTTCTCATCGCCGTTTTGAATCAGTACAGAAAACCGAATCCCTCCATAAAGTCTTCTGCAGCACATCCTGAACACTCTCAATATGGTGAAGGTTGGGACTCTGGGGGGGGCCGATACATATGTGAAAATGATACCTCATGCTCTCTGAACCACTCGCTCATTATCCGAGCCATCAAGGGGAGAAAAAGGGCATTGATGCGATAATCTGCACATTCAGAACATTCAGATCATCAACTGTTTCATTTTATTAAAACATTCATGTTGCTGAGCCTTGACCGGAACAACCGGAGTAACATTGCCATGGAGATTACACTGTAATTAGGGATAGATGCCCGTCATGGATATATTCGAGAGTGAGACTATTATTTATTTGAGGCAGAGAGTGTATAATGTTAAAATTATGACCAGTTCAGTAGTTTATGGCTCTATATAAGATCTATACAGTCTGAGTGTGGGAGGAGCAGTCAGGCTACCCATGATTTAAGGTGAACCACGGACGATGTTTGATTTTTTTTTAAAGGGCTCCCCTGTGGTTCATACTCTGCTTCCATCGGTGCCGCGGCGCTTGAATCCCATCAGGAGAAAAGTTCTGATCCTGAAGTTGAGCTGAATTACTACAAACCTTTCAGAGTCCAGCAGCCCTCATAAGTGCTTCCAAAAAACCTTCAATTTTTTAATTCATAAGCCAGAAGAGCAGAAGAAATTGGAGTAAGACGTGGACTCAAATTCTGACCAACAATATATATTTTTCATGACCCAGAATAGTAAAAAGCAGTGTAAAAATGTAAAATAAAAAAAAAGCTTGTGATTATGGTTTTTAACCGTGTGTTCAAATTACAGACTTTATTATTACACAAGCAGCCAGAGGCAATTTCTCCTGTCAATCAGAAAACGCCGTGATTTACCGTCTTCCTCTAATCAGAGAATCAGGAAACAAGAATTCGGGAGAAATAAATAAATAAAACCCCCAGAGTGACAGGTGGGCAACACTGAGCAACACCACACAACTGGCTAAACTTTGTTTCTATTTATTTATTTATTTGAAATGCTTTTAATCATAATCCATCTGGCCCTTGGATCTCCTGACTCCAACCGACTTGACGGAGACATGCCAAGCGGCTCCTGAATCCAAGATGGAAGCATGTCGATGGGAGAAAACCATGCAGGAGAAGGTTTTAAAAGAAAACAATATTGTGCTTCATTCTTCAGAACAAAACCAGAACCATCTCTCCTTTAACTTCTGATTGGTCAATAACGTCAAATTCACGTCAAATACACGGAAGTACATTTCTGACCCCAAACTCCTTCCAGGAATTTCAGAATCCTTATTAAACAAAGTTTTCTCTTATGACAAGGACGTGGTTTTATTTCTCAGTGAACAACATCAGCTGTCTCTATTAATACAGTGGTACCTCACTTTATGAAAGTCTCACCAAATGAAAAATTCAGGTTACGAAATGCATTTTCCTAAAATTTTTTCTCTGTGGATACGAAACAAGTTCATGTTACGAAAGCGCCATCTTAAAAATTCAAACTCGCCATTCAAACATTTAAACAATGCACGACTTGCTCTCCCATCAATGACGTTCAAACATCCCACCCCGCTGGCCTCCCATTGGCTAGGAGGGATGATGCAGCTCCCTCCTATTGGCTATTATGGAGCTGCATATACCATGATGCTTTTCGTGTAAAGGACAGAGTTACTGTTGTTTCATGAGTTTTTTGAGTGTGCTCATTCCAACTTTATTTTTTTGACTCAGGCTTTTAACCTTCCATAAACAGTTAAGATTATAACTCCGCTAAGAAGTGATTTCCGTGTGACTTCCGGTGCGAGTGAGAAGAAGAAACGGGCTCGAGTGATATCGCAAAGGAATATGGCGAAACCCGTCTACCATTGGTACGACGTTGAAGCAGAAGGAGGTCTTAAAAGGTATGCTTTTAAAGTTTTTAAAGGGTTTAGGGGGTAGTATTGGGAGCCTTGGAACGAATCACACGTTTTACATGTAAAATGCGGTTCAATTTAAGGAAAATGCAGGTTACGAAAAAGGCGCTGGAACGGATTAATTTTGAAAAGTGAGTACTCACTGTACTTGTGTTTATAACTCGCAGCTCAACATAACGAGCCTAAAAGTATGGCACAGATCATTGAGACTCGGCCTATCTCAGGGTGACTCAGGGTGAAGGTGGGGTACACCCTGAATAGCTTCTAAGACCATCTCTCTTTCTCTCTCTCTCTCTCTCTCTCACACACACACACACACACACACAATTCACCTAATGTGTACGTCTTTGAGCTGTGGGAGGAAACCAAAGTACGTGGAGGAAACACACACAAGCACGCTCGTGCAGAACACGGGAACCTCACAGAGATGGAACCCAGGACCTTCTTGCTTTAAGGTGAACATCACCAAGTCACTCTGGAAAAGTTACTTTTGTATATCTGATCATTTCACGTAATATCTCACAATTTACTTCAGCCCAACTCTGATTACAGAATTTTTCGGAAACGCATGACATCATTCCGAAACTTCAGCTCTGGGACTGATTAGCACATTAATGTTTAGATGTAAAGCAGACACTACACTTCTGTACTGATCTTCTCATACTTGTGTTCTTTTCCTCTCCAGTCAGAAATATGAATATGTTTTTAATCCATGCACATAGAAATAAAGCTCCGGACTCTGTGGAACTGTTGCACCTTTCCGTTGATTATTTTGAGATCGTTATTAATTTCCGAGTCGCACCGAAATCACGCGGTGAAACTCTTATTATTATTAAGACAACTCCGTCGTTGTGTGGCCTGCCCACCTTTCAATGCCCCACTTGTGTTTGTTGAGTGGGATCCATCAGCGTAAGAGTAACAGACACTCCGTCTCTGCGTTCCTCACACTCCGGCTGACCTTTGACCTAGTCCGTCCTTGTTTATAAATGTTATGCTTTCTGACAAGCCGTGTAAAGGGGCGGGATAGATTAAGGATTGTTTTTACTTCTTTGTCAGCGAGAAGAAAGATGTCGAAAGCTTTAGAATAAATCACCTCCATGTCCACGCGGGACTCGCATAATTAAAGCTGGGGTGACCTTTGACCTTGCAGCTTAGTCTGGTTTCTGTCCTCTGGACTGAAATGAGGGGTGAGAAAAGGATTTGTTTTTTTGTTTAGCAAGCTCTTGGGATCGTGGGGTTACGCCTGTCGAAAGGGTTTGAAATGTTTGGGATGGATGGTTTCTGGAGTGCAGTTAAGCGAACTGGTAGTTCTGGTAAATAAATAAATAAATAAAGAGAGAGAAAACAAAAGAAAACCCAAGTGCTTTAATTCTTTTCCTGTTTTGTCGTGCTTGTCGACAGCTGCTAATTAAAGTCGATCGAGCTTATAAAATATGCAATTTTCATTAGGTGTGTTTGGTAACGGACATGAATTGTTAATTAAAGTAACAAGTTCACGCTGAATCCAAAGTCACTCAAACGCTGCGTTTTCGGAGATATTCACTGAACTCAGAACTTACAAACATTTCAAACATCTACACATTAATAAACAAAAGCTCCGCAGATAATTATCCCCCCCCAGTACATTTACACCGTGTGCTCTCATTACCGCGCTGATGCTGGAGAGAGCCGGAAACTCCTGAAAACCTCATTATCGGATCGGATTTTAAGCCAGAACACCGCGAAAAGAACCACAAAAGCCCGCAAAACAAAACCATGGATTGGTTTCTTTATCTCGCCGTTCAAACCCAATATCTCACCATTCAAACCCAATATCTCACCATTCAAACCCAATATCTCACCGTTCAAACCCAATATCTCACCGTTCAAACCCAATGTCTCACCGTTCAAACCCAATATCTCACCGTTCAAACCCAATATCTCACCGTTCAAACCCAATATCTCACCGTTCAAACCCAATGTCTCACCATTCAAACCCAATATCTCACCATTCAAACCCAATGTCTCACCATTCAAACCCAATGTCTCACCGTTCAAACCCAATATCTCACCGTTCAAACCCAATATCTCACCGTTCAAACCCAATGTCTCACCATTCAAACCCAATATCTCACCATTCAAACCCAATATCTCACCGTTCAAACCCAATATCTCACCGTTCAAACCCAATGTCTCACCATTCAAACCCAATGTCTCACCGTTCAAACCCAATATCTCACCGTTCAAACCCAATATCTCACCGTTCAAACCCAATGTCTCACCATTCAAACCCAATATCTCACCATTCAAACCCAATATCTCACCGTTCAAACCCAATATCTCACCGTTCAAACCCAATGTCTCACCTTTCAAACCCAATATCTCACCATTCAAACCCAATATCTCACCATTCAAACCCAATATCTCGCCGTTCAAAAAATCCACATCCACAGGAAGGAGGCTTTGAGTTCGGGGTTCTCGAGGATGTTTGCGTGCTGTGTTTGCATGCTGTCTGTTTGCATCGGTTTTTTCCGGGTGCCAAATTCCAACGGCATGCGCATTAGTTTAACCTGCTGTTCCAAATTGCCCCTAGACGGGAGTGTGACTGGTCGTGTGTGTTTTTGGCGGCCTGTCACCCAGAGTCTGAATAATAACACAACATCACTCACTCACGCACTCCACTATTATTAAGGCAGACTGAAACCTAGCTCAGCCAACACCAAGTGAAGTTGGGGTACACCCTGAACGGTACACCAAACCATTGTAAGGGCAACACACACACACACACACAATCACTCATACTCACGCCTAGGGGCAATTTGGCATGGCCAGTTAGCCGAATGTGCCTGTCTTTGGTCTGTAGGAGGAAACCGGAGCACCCAGGGGGAAACCCATGTAATCACAAGGAAAAATTCAAACTGCACACAGACACGCCTTCGGTGAGCCCCGGGACCCAAACCCATGACCTGCTTGCTGTTCGCGACACCACCGGAGCACCGTGAGATAATAAATACCTTGAATCGGTTTTCTGTTGAAATAACGTCAAAAGGAAACAGTCAGCAGTTGTTTGTTGATCTTTAATTCGCTGAGGTTTTGGATTTTTAAATCCTCGTGTCAGTGGTTGCTGTTTAAAAAAGGCCAGACCGAGCTTGGGCTTGTCGTACAGACGGTTAGCGCATGGCGCGCTGTGTGAGCACGTGATCAAGACCTGTCTGGAACGCTTTACAGAAACAGAGTGTACATTTATCCACAGAGTCACATCAACATTCATCATTTCCTTTTAACCCTCTCATGGCCAGTCTGTCACATTACATCATACAAATGTCGAACAAATTCTTGCTAATGGAGGTTCTCCAGAAAGACAAACAAACGAGCCGAGTGTCGAGTGTTTGGGTTCGACGGCTCTCGACAGACGTCAGTACTAAAGATTACTCTGGGAGTAGCAGAGTTTCCGCTGTCTACAGACGACGGACCCAGGGTTTTGTTTAGTTTTTTTTCTTTTAAACTTGGGTTCTGGCGTAGTGTCAGTCGATCAAGCCGTGGATGAGATCTGAGTCTAAGCGCTGAATAAAAGGTCCCCGAGGGTTCTGAATCGGGCTCTGGAACCCGGCCACG
>CM045747.1:4293081-4303081 GCA_024760905.1 Plotosus lineatus | reverse complement strand
TCAAGTTCAAATCTGGGTTTGTGCCACAGTCGTCCGTAGCCGAGAGTCCATGGGAGCTCTATGCCAGACATTTCTTAATCCTCATTAGGGTCGCGGGGAGGCTGGCGCCCATCTCAGCTGACTCTGGGTGACAGCAGAGTACACCCCGGACAGCTTATCAGACCATCACAGGGCAGAAACATACTGACGGCTATGCAGCTCCTCTTGACGGAAGTCAACAGTGGTTCTTTTACATGAACCTTACACCATCGACGGTGAGAGACACGGCCAGCCTTTGATCACCCAGTTCGCGCCATTGGGGGCGCCAGACATTACACTTTCAAATAACTTCCCTACAACTTATCGCCACCATAAGCAGAACGTATGAGTCACATGATTTTTCAACCACCTCGCTGTACTGTACTACGACTTTTATCAGTGTGTGGTTCATTTACGCAAAACTTATTCATAAATTATTGGACGGAAAACCAGAGTATTCGCCAAAGTTGTCATTCATCAGAAGACGGTGGATAAAGCTTCAGTTTAAACAGTTTGGCAAATGAAATTTTTATTCACCTAACAAGTTGTTGCTATAGAAACGATTGCAAATTTGAATATGAACAGAAACCTGTGATGTTTAGCTGCAGTTTGGTGAGAACAGCATTTTAGTGTAATATGTTTTTAATCCGCTTCATTTCAGTGTTTACTCACAGAAGGATGAATAATACAGGAGAGTTAATAATAAATGAGAGCGCGGCGTGCTGGAATTGTGATTCCGCCCATAAATATTCCGCAAACACTGACTTCAGGAGCCAGGAGGGCATGCACGCTTGAAACACAACAATCATGTGATCGTAGTTTGTTTCTGAAAGGAGGAAAAATGAGTCCGACTCAGTTTTAATCACAATTCACCCCAACACCCCACCCAGCCACACATGCCCAACCCCCACCCAGCCACCCAACGATACGCCAGTGATCCACTGCTGGTGTGACCTGATGCAAACAGCCACCTGAAAATAAATAAATAAATAAATAAATAAATAAAATACACCAATAGCTCCTACTAAACAATTTGCATTTATCGGATTTATCACGCCGGGGAAAATGTCAGAGAGGCGTCTCTGGACTCTGAATGTAAATGACATGCATAGATTCGCCCGAATTACCTCCTGAGCATGGCGAGAAAAAAAAATAATAAAACACTCCAGTGAGAAATGCAGCAACCCTGAACCGACCGGCGACTTTCTTTTCTGCGGTCCGTGACTCATTAACGAAGTTTATGGTGGACTGACTTCATTTCTCTCACACAATCAAGCTGCTGATTTATTCATACATCAGTCAGCACGCGGTGGATCCAAAAAAGAAATTTTAAAAGTTATCACGGAGCAAATTGGACAAATCAGAATTTATTGTGGCTGATGGCTGGCGCTAAGGCCCCAACGTCTGCACAAGTGATAAGGCGGCGTTCAGCGGAGCGAAGCTAAGCTTAATAAGGGGTCTCGAGTGTCGTAAATGAGAGATCAGCCGTGCGAGAGTGGCGCGAGAGAAGATAATCAAATCAGTGTTCACAGAAATCCACCACTCCTGAAAATGTGGGTGTTGGAAAAAATACAGTACATTATTAACAACAACAACAACAACAACAACAATAATAATAATAATAATAATAATATGAATACAGTTCAACTTTAAAGACTCATTTATTTGCCAAAGTGTTTAATTCGATTACGATGAGGCAAGAGCCTATCTCAGCCGACTTTGCGGGAAGGCGGGGTACACCCTGGACAGCTTGCAAGGCCATCGCAGGGTAACACTTACACGATGGTTCAAGCTAACACTCACACTGAGGACGATTTGGAACAGTCAGTTAGCCTACCGTGCATGGTTTTAGATTGTGGGAGGAAACCGATGTACCCGAAGGAAACCTACACAAGCACAGGGAAATCATTCAGGGAAAACTCCACACAGAAGCCTGGGAATTGAACCCATGACCTTCTTACTGTGAGGCGGATGTGCTAAACACTGCGCCAATGAGCGGCTCATACAGAAATTTAACTCTCAAGAATCTAGTGCAACAAATTATCCACATGTGCCAGTTTTTGTATTATAGGAGGAAACTGATGTATGCAGAGGAAACCCAGGTTTACGGTTTAAAAAAGAAAAAAAAATGTCAAATTTTGAGTTTAGCGTGCTCTCTATAGTACGAGATGTACCTACGTAGTACGCTGATGTAATGATGCAATGACGTAATGATGCTGAGTCCATTGTTTACAAACGACAGACTGAACGTGCCCCTCCTTCTTCTCAGTTCACCGCATGTTTCCCTTGTGTCAAGACGTCGTCTCTGTGATCTTTGTGTTTACACTGTTTTGTGGACTTTTATAACCCTAAGCAAATCTGGTTGGTCAGAAGCGTAAGCCTTCTAGTGATGGCGGTAATCAGAAAAAGCGGCAAGACATCTCATTAGAAACCGAAATGGCAATTATCAAGAAAATCGATGCTGGTGAAAAACACGTGAACGTTGCACGTTTCTTCCAAATGGCTCCGTCCACCATCGGAACCATTTACAATCAGAAAGATCGCATCATAGAGAATGTTAAAGGTTATATTTGTATAAACATACTTTCATGATGCTTTTGTTCTTCTGTGCACTTTTATTTTCACTTTTTGGATCGGCGTCAGGAAACTCATTCACCGACGGCTCTGAGCAACGCAGGTCTTACACACGTGAGACCCTCCTCGGCCTGCGCGCCCCCGCCCTCCTTCACGCGGAAAAGCCCGTTGTTCCTTTGGAAATACGGAGGAAAAGGAGAGGCTGCAGAGGGGGACGAAAGATGCGGAGGACATGTGTTCCCTCTGTCATCATGGGAAATGTCCGCGCGATCGCCAACAAGACGGAGGAGCTGGCGGCGCTGACCCGGCAGCAGAGGCAGTACCGGGACTGCAGCATCATGTGTTTCTCGGAGACGTGGCTGAATGAACTCACACCGGACTCTGTGGTTTCTCTTAACGGATTTACACTCGCGCGTGCAGATCGGAGTGTAACGGAGAGCGGTAAGAAGAAAGGAGGGGGCGTGGCGGTCTATGTGAACGAACGATGGTGCCACCCGGCAAACGTGCACGTGAAGGAGCAGCTATGCACGCGGGACGTGGAGCTGCTCACGGTAAGCGCGCGGCCATATTATCTACCGAGGGAGTTTTCACACGTGATTGTGTTTTGCGTGTACATTCCGCCCTCGGCTGATGCGGCGGCCGCGTGTGAGCGTCTACACAGCGCCGTTAATCAGACACAGACTCGTCACCCCCGCGCCATGATTCTGATCAGCGGGGATTTTAACCACGCCCCTCTCTCCGCCTCTCTTCCGACGTTCACGCAATACGTAAAGTGCGCCACAAGAGACAATAAAACACTGGACTTACTGTATGCAAATGTGAAGGACGCTTACAGCTCCTCCCCTCCCCCACTGGGACGATCAGACCACAACCTGGTCTACCTGCTCCCCAATCCACACCCAGGGTGCGAAAGGAACCTGCACAGAAGAGGTCTGTGAAAGTGTGGACCGAGGAGACCAACGAGAGGCTTAGGGACTGTTTCCAGACCACAGACTGGAGCATGCTCTGTAACTCCTTTGGTGATGACATCGACGGCCTCACACACTGTATCACCGACTACATGAACTTCTGCGTGGACAGCACCGTGCCAACACGGAGAGTACGGTGCTTCTCCAACAACCACCCATGGGTCACCCCTGAGCTCAAAGTCCTCCTGAACCAGAAAAAGAGGGCTTTCATCTCGGGGGACAGAGAGGAGCAGAAGAAGATCCAGCGTGAGCTCCAGTGGAGGATCAGGAGGGCAAAGAAGGACTATGGGAAGAAGATGGAGGAGAAGCTGGCTCAGAACAACGTGCGGGACGTCTGGAGAGGACTAAAGACCATGTCTGGATTTGGGCAGAGTGTCAGAGGGACAGCTGATGGTGACCAGCGCTGGGCGGATGAACTAAACTGTTACTTCAACAGGTTTGATTCTCCCCCTCCCCTCTGCACCCCTCCCGTTCCCTCCCCTCTTCACACGTCTCCAGACCAGCTGACACCTCCCCTCCCCAGGCCAACTTCACTTGACTGCTACAGCCCGACAGACACATCCCCTCCCTCTGCAGCCCACCCCAGCCCCCCCTCTCCCTCACATCAGACCAGGTGAGGAGACAGCTGAGGCGACTAAATCAGAGGAAATCTGAAGGACCTGATGGCATCAGTCCCAGGCTGCTGAGCACCTGCGCAGACCAGCTCTGTGTGGTACTATGCTACCTGTACAACCTGAGCCTCAGCCTGGAGAAGGTTCCAGTCCTCTGGAAGACCTCCTGTGTGGTTCCGGTTCCCAAAACAGCACAAGCGAAGGAACCAGCCCACTACAGACCTGTCGCCCTGACCTCCCACCTCATTAAGACCATGGAAAGGCTCCTCCTTGAACACCTCCGCTCTATGGTGAGCCCCACCCTGGACCCGCTGCAGTTTGCCTACAGGCCCAACATCGGAGTAGAAGACGCCGTCATCTACCTTCTGCAGCGGGCACTCACCCACCTGGAGATCGCCGGCAGCGCTGTGAGGGTCATGTTCTTTGACTTCTCCAGCGCCTTCAACACCATCAGGCCAGCGCGCCTGTGGGGGAAGCTGGAGGACGTGGGAGTGGACGGGCACCTTGCTGCCTGGATTATTGACTACCTTACTAACCGTCCACAGTACGTGCGGCTGCGCGGCTGTAAGTCAAAGGTGGTAGTCTGTAGCACGGGGGCACCGCAGGGCACCGTCCTCTCACCCTTCCTTTTTAACATCTATACCTCGGACTTCATATATAACACAAACAGCTGCCACCTCCAGAAGTTCTCGGACGACTCCGCCATCGTGGGCCGTGTGTCAGAGGGGAACGAGCTGGAGTACCGGTCGGTCATCGTCGACTTCGTGGACTGGTGTGAGCGCAACCACCTGTGCTTGAACACTAGGAAGACGAAGGAGATGGTGGTCGACTTCAGGAGAAGCACTCAAACACACACACACACACATTTACTAGTGAACATCCAGGGACAGGACATTGAGACAGTGGACAGTTTCAAGTACCTGGGTGTTCACCTTAACAATAAACTGGACTGGTCCCACAACACCAACGCCCTGTACAAGAAGGGCCAGAGTCGCCTCCACCTTCTGAGGAGACTCAGGTCCTTCGGCATATGCAGACCTCTGCTCAGGACATTTTATGACTCTGTGGTAGCCTCTGCAATCCTCTACGCTGCCATCTGCTGAGCCCCGGGCAGCACAGAGCGGGACAGAAAGAGACTGAACAAGCTGGTCAGGAGGGCCAGCTCTGTCCTCGGCTGCCCACTGGACTCTGTGGAGGAGGTGAGTGAGAGGAGGATGGTAGCAAAGCTCACGTCCATCCTGTTCAACAGCTCTCACCCACTGCACCAGACTGTCGAGGAGCTAAGCAGCTCCTTCAGTGGACGACTGAGGCATCCTCAGTGCAGGAAGGAGCGCTACCGCAGGTCGTTCATTCCCACCGCTGTCAGACTGTACAACGCCACTTTGTAACTGTCTGTGAAAATACCGGTTATGTGCAATAAAAACCCCCGTGTACTTTAATCAACCACATCTACCCCACTGACTGTGAACCATATCAACCCATCTACTCTGCACTCAGATACATTACACTTTAATATAGGCCAGTCTATAAAGTTGCTCCATTCTTTTCTTTTATTGTTTAGTAATTTATACTATTTATGTATCTATTTATTTATTTACTTATATAATATATATGTATGTGTGTATGTTTGTACTTGTATCTATTTTTGCACCCCCTACTGATAGTACCTCAAGAGCCTGTAACAGTGAATTTCTCCATTGTGAGATTAATAAAGCTGTATCTTATCTTATCTTATCTTATATTTGATGAGTGAATTTGATCAAAATTTATCTATTTGAAATTATTTTGCTTGAATTTAATTTATTTTAAATTAATGTTGATATAATTTGATATTTTATTACAATGTTATATATTACAATGTTATGTTTATAATAATTGATTTAGGGGTGTTTTATGGTATACGTTCATGGTATTTATGGGTGTATAGTACAGTATGAACATCATACGTCACTGGAACCGTCAACTGGCCGTCCGGAACCGAACTAAAACGTAAGTTGGGGAGCATCTGTACTTCAGCCATAATGGTGGATGAAGGAAATGTACAGCTCCGTCCACCACAATACATTTTTGGGAATCGAACTAACTACCTTCAGGTCCCAAACCCTCTTCTCAAACCATTGGTCCACATCTGCCCCCACATTAATGTGCTTACTTGTTTATGTTGTCATTTCTATAGCAACTATAGTAAAGTTGTACGCAGGTCAAAGTCATTCACACACCAACTCAGTCCATCATAGCACTCATAGTAGTGAACCAGGGTACCGAGTTTAAAAGCTCCAGCTCCAGAACACGGCCGGGTAAATGACCGGAAATTAAAGTATGAAGGACAAACGAACGGATGGACAGATGGAACCTCTTCCTATTGCTCCTGAGCCACTGTGTGGGAGGGAGCAAAATAAAATAGATAGCATGCATCATGATTTAATTATTTTTTAAAAAATGTGGGGAAACTTATGGCCCGTAGAATAACCGGAATAAACCACCTCACCCCCACCCGTTCTACAAACATGCTCAAAAGTATATGTACCCCAACCATCATGTCACATACGAGTGTGGTGGTCAGGGTGCACATACTTTTGAGCATGGAGTAGTGTACATTTTGTGTGTGTGTGTGTGTGTGTGTGTGTATATATATATACAATACACAGGAATTTAGCCATAAGGCCTTTACATTACATGCTCAAAAGTATGTTCACTCTGAGCGATGGTCAGGAAACACATGCCTTTAATAACATTCTGTACATCTTTTTATTTATTTATTTATTTGGCAATGCACAGATTTGACCAAAAGTGCTTTGCAAATCACAGGCGAAACTATTTGCACACTGACGATCTCTCCGATGGTGAGAGTGAGATGTGCACAACCTCCTGGAGACACAGTGTATTGTGTTGCGAACCAAGTCCAAGCTGACAGCCGCCGGGTTGGACACTCCGAGAGCAGAGTGTAAGTGTAGCTTTTACCGCGTCTCTGAGGTATACAGGGAGTTGTGGAAGCAAAGTCGGGTTTGTGTTTGCCATAAGCAAACAAACGCGTACGTCTCGACAAAGAGGGCGCCGGTAAACACAGGGGCCGTGTTTAACCATCATTAAACTCCTCCCAATCCAAACAAAAGGGTTTCTAATCGTTGTTTGGAATCTCTCTGATAACGTTCCAGGAATTCCGCGGCACCGAGTCGCTAACGTCTACACACCTGATTTCACCTCTGGAGTGAAGACTCCATTACTAATGTGAGCCAAAAGGCATTCAGATGCCCTTGGTATCCATATCCACATCAGCACATAGCCTGAGGTTCCTTCCTGCACTCCCTGGGAGGATCCGGTGTCAGACATCAAAAAAGAAAGAGAGAGAGAGAGAAAGAGAGAGAGAGAGAGAGAGAGAGAGAGAGACGTGAGCGGTCAGGGTGAGTATTCGTTGGTACGGTGCCAAAAACCGAGCCAGAGGTCTGAGACTCGCGCATGGCAACACGATGAGATGTAGGAGACACTGAGGACGGGTCTGCTGAGACATGTTTCAGCTGGCTGGCAGACACACACACACACACACACACACACACACACACACACACACACACACTCTCAGAGTCAGTTGGCAGTTGTCATTCGCTCTTTAAGCAGGCTGGAAAGCACCTGTCCTCTTATCGTCTCCACACCAGAACACACCGCTCTCCTGCGTCATTCGCTTTTCTTCAACTTTATTTATTTCGTTTTCTTTATTTTCTTTGTCGTTCTAAGCCTGATGGCTCTGATCTCCTCCCTTCTCCTCTTCTCCTGTTTTCTTCCCTCTCCCACACTCCTCCCCTCTTCCCTCGAGCTCCACCGTTCTCCTCCCCTGCCTTCTCATTTCCTGTCCTCTCCCCTTCTCCTGTCTTATCTCCACCACCCTTCACCTTTATCTTCTCTCTCTCTCTCTCCCTCACTCTCTCTCCGTCTGGCTCTGTGTCTCTTTCTCTAGGTCTCTGCATGTGTGTGTGTCTCTCTTTCTCTCTCTGTTTCCCTCAGTGTCTCTCTCTCTCTCTCTCTCTCTCTCTGTGTTTCCCTCTGTGTCTCTCTCTTTTTCTCTCTGTTTCCCTCAGTGTCTCTCTCTCTCTCTCTCTCTCTCTCTCTCTCTCTCTGTGTCTCTCTCTCTTTCTCTCTCTGTTTCCCTCAGTCTCTCTCTCTCTTTCTCTCTCTGTTTCCCTCTGTGTCTCTCTCTCTTTCTCTCTCTGTTTCCCTCTGTGTCTCTCTCTCTTTCTCTCTCTGTTTCCCCTCTGTGTCTCTCTCTCTCTCTCGTTCTCACAAACTTTTTTCTTTACCTTTTTTTTTTTTAAACCATCAAACTAATTTTATGTATTGTTTGATTTTAGAGAAACAATTAAAGTTGAACTGAAATGGTGTGAAATTTATGAAATAAAGTAAATTCACACCGAGGTGTTTTTATTACATCATTATTAACATTGATTAATTATGGCTCCCGTGTGGAGCATCGATAAAGTGCGCGAGCAACTATTAACCCGCAGATCGGAAGTTTGAAAGCCACAGCCGTCCGTGGCCGGGGGGGTCCATGGGAGCTGACTGGCCAAGCTCCCGTGGGAGGGAGGGACGGACGGCATACGCTCACTACCTTGTCACTCACAGCGATCTCCAGCCAATCGCGGGCGTTTGTGACCTCATTCATGCAAAGGGAGGCGAATACTACCTTCGCTCCACATGTACTCAACTGCAAACAAATACACCGCAATTCGAAAACAGGCGGGTGACGGGCATCGCAGGTAACGGAGGTGGGGCGTGCGTGCTTTCGGCCCACCCTGGTCGGTGGTGGTGGTGGTGTAATATCGGCGGTAAAAACTGATGTGTGGGAATTGGACATGACTAAACTGGGGAGGAAAACGATAAGAATTGTGTAACTGTGTACTGATTTTAAATAAATATAAAATGTTGCATTAATATTGATGAGTGAATATTGTGTAATTGTTGCGGATTCCAGGAAAAGCATGAAGAAGGTAAAAGAGCTGGATGGAGATCAAGGCCAGAAGAAAACTGAACGTTTCTCTCTTGTCCTCGTTCACAGCGTCTTTCTCCCTTTTTACTGCTCACACAGATTCATCTTCGCCGGCTAACAAACAACTAAAGCTAATCTTTAGCTCCACCTCCTGCTTCGAGCTACGCGGGTGTCATTTTAAACCAGGAAACAGGTATAAAAGGTAGAAATATGCAAATGTAAAAGAACGATCAAACAATTTTTTAAACAATTCTCAACGTTCAAGTTGCATTTTTCTTCCAAAAAAAAAGAAAATAAACTCGTGCAAGTTGACCCAGACCGCCATCCCTGCTTGTGACCTGCTAAGAGGGGACGTCGCATTGTTCATGGGGTGAGAGAAAGGTCCAGCGTGAAGAATAACCTATCGGGTGTCTTGTGTGTCAAAAGAAGAGGTCAAAGCCCGAGTGATCCGTCTCTTTATCCCCCTCCCCATTCCTCCGCCTCCTCCTGTCTCTCGGTGTTTGCATCGGCGTCAAGCGGCCATTAGAGTGCCGACGGGATGAGATTTGCCAGAGCAGAACGAGGGCCTCAGTCAGCGCTGAGGTACAAACCATCCGAGAATGACACTGCCGTCCATCACAGCATGGCATCAGCAAGCTCCACCCCACCGTCGTCCGGATTGAGGCGGATTTCCTCTGGGGGTGCTTTTTCTCTCCTCTCTATGCTTATGGCACATTAAAGGAGGACTGTGTGACCTGGACGCTCGGATGGATGGACACGCTAAACGTGGCGTGAAGAATAAAAGCAAGATGTGTACTTTCCGGTTGTGTTAGCTAGGGCGAGCTAACGGAGCGCAGATCCTCCGGGAAATC
>CM045747.1:4238081-4288081 GCA_024760905.1 Plotosus lineatus | reverse complement strand
CAGAAGAACGAAAAAGACGATAATGCATTACTAGATGATCCTATGAACCAAAGTTCCAGAATTCTCACTGACCATTACCATTGTGACAATTCCAACTTCACAAAAACGCTACACAAATAAAATTGAATTGAAGTTCTCGACAGATCAACCTGAAATTTTTTGGATGGGTAGACAATCAACCCAGGATGTCCCCAGTAAACTTTATTCAAAACACACGCTCTGATGACATAAAAAAAAAAAAAATGTACAGAATTAAAAAAAATTTCTTTCTTCTCTAATAAGTGCAATACATGAACATGTAAAGGGTGCAAAAGCTTTAATATCAGACCAAGTCTACTCTGATCCAGATTTACATTCAACGGGTCAACTCATTTTTTTAACTGTTTTTTTTTGGTAGGACATCAGACCCAGCAGGGGCTATTTTACAATAAACCTTTATGGTTTGCTGGAGGTTTACACTCACCGAGTGGTCTTGCAGCAAGAGAGTGCAAGTCCAGGCCAATCCTTAAACTGAGCAGCATAGGGTTTAAGGTCATGCCAGGCTTAAACATGCTACCTTCCTAAAACTAACACGAAACTTTAACGGCATCAGGACCATATGGTCCTCTTTCAAAAAATTTGCTAATAACTACTAGATGTATTGTACTCAGTGCTGCTCAAGTGTTCTATAATTATTGTAGGGTCACCTGATGCAACACAGCTTGGTTCCACGTGCCTCAGTCAGCTGTGAGACGACCTTGAGTGCGCAGGATTGTGTTTATGAATTTGTGATAGTGTTATAATAATAATAATTATAATGATATATATATATATATATATATATATATATATATATATATATATATATATATATATATATATATATATATATATATATGTGTGTGTTATAATAATAATAATTATTATTATTATTATTAGTGCTGTTATAATTTTATTGAAAGAAATGTGTTCGGGGTATTTCCTTAGGCCTTTTTGAGTCGGAAAAACTAAATGATATATATATATTTTTTAACTGCAAAAAATGATTTGGCCGTTAAAGGATTAACTATCGATCCACCCTGTTCCTGGCCTAAGGCCTGCAATCTTTTTCTTCACACGTACTAGTTTGTTTGCAGGGCCAGCGGTGATACTTTACCCCCAGAGCAGACAGATTTCCTTCGTCCCAACAGTGCAGCTTAACCAGGGTGCCCTGTTTCAAGCCCAGCAAGAGCCAGCAAGAATCTCAAATCAAGGGTCGCCATAGACACACAATTGCCAACAGATCATTCTGACTATACAGTGTTCCCAACCTCCAAGATGTCATCATTCTAGCCCAGTGCTGTCCCTCATGATAGCTGTGAACCCTTTACCCTTTCTCAAATCCTTCCCTTCTCTGTCAGCCCATGACTTGAGCAGCAGGAGATCTTTCTCCACCAAGATAGCCTAACAAAAGCAGTGAAAGTCAGAGTGCAAGGACTTCCTGCTGATCTCCTTTCCACTTCAGCATACAGAGTTGTCTCTCTCAGGCCTGACCTTCTCTCTGTTTCCTGACGCATCCACAGTGGGGCAGGATGGGAGGAGGGATTGTGAGCAGCCGGCCCCATTCCAATCCCCCACCATGATCCAGAGACTACAAATGTCTGTGACCTCTGGGGTAACAGGGCACGCATTGCTGATACTACTCAAAGAGCATTTTCAAGAGCAATTACTTCTTCGGATGTTTACTGTGCTTTAAAAGAAAAAAGAAAAAAAATGCCGACGCTGATGTTGGGAAGGAGGCCAATCGGGTTACGAGGGCTCAGAAACGAAGACACCAGGTGTTTTATATATATATATATATATATATATATATATATATATATATATATACTCTGGTACTGGTACTGCTTTAGCGTGCTGAACCCAGTATAACACACTGATCTCAGCATGTGGCTTTGGGAATTTTTTTCTGCCTTGTAAATGGGCCACATAGATTTCAGGTCCATTAAGAACGTAAAATAGAAACAGCAATGACAAGTTTGACAAGAGTAAATAAGCTGCACTGTTGCTCCTGGCGTTTTTTTTTTTTTTCTTTCTTTCTTTCTTTTTCTTTTTCGCCTGGTTTCTATCTTCCGTTTCAAGAGGTCTGTCAGTAATTCCCTGCACTGTAATTAAACATCATGAAATACTTTTTTGTTTTTTGCCCCATCTGATTTCAGGCCATCTTCAGCTCACTTTCATGGTCTTAAATTAGATACACACGCAGAAACTCACCAAACAATTAAAAGGAGCCAGATGCCGATAATACGCTGACTGTCAACGGAGGAACACATGTCTTCATTCATTCAGTTTCTGAACCACTTAAACCTAGTTAGGGTCGTGGGGGAGGCTGGCGCTCATCTCAGCCAACTCGGGGCGAGGGCAGCGTACACCCTGGACAGCTTGCCGGGTCACCGTGGGGCGGAAACACGCTGACGGCTATGCAGCTCCTCTTGATGAAAGTTAGCAATGGTTCTTTAACATGAACATCTCAGTACAGACAGTGTGAGACACGGCCAGCCTTTGATAACCCGGTTAGCTGCACTGGAGGGGGTGGGGTGGTGAGAACCCGGTGATAATGGGGCTTGAACCCCCAACCTCGGTATCGGTAATCCTGCACCCTACACACCCAGATGTCTTCTCTTTTATAATTGTGAATCTGGGACTGTTTCCTTCCTCCGACCGGATTTATTAGAAACAGCAACGTCCTCGGGAATCCCACCGCAAGACCGTTCCCCATATATTGTACACTTTTAAACGCGAAGATGCCACATGTTGAAAATTAATCTCAATAAAATCTGCCTGTGTGAAAAATCTGACACCAACAGCTGAATGATTCTTTTTTGGAAGTTAATTTGAAAACCGAATCTCAAAACGATGACATCGTCAAAGCCCTGTTATCATGACCGAGTTTGGCTATAAACCACATTTCTTTCAGTACTTCAGGTGTTTTTACTTAAAGGTACGAACCCCGCTGCAGATATGGTTTCCCACCGTACAGGAAATGGCTTCAATCTAAACCTTTTGACACGTCCAACACAAATCTGTCAATAAATGACATGAATGTTTTACAATCCTATACTTTTATGTGCTAACTTGGGTCCTTGATGACATCATTCCAAAGCACAGAAGAAGAAATTAAACTAAAGGATATGAATGAGATGAAGTTCATACACAAGCTCGCCTCTCCTTTACACCTTTCCTACTGATGCTCCTCTTCTTATGATCAACAATTAGCGCTCGTCAAACCATTACAGTGAATCTAATTAATTCAAACTTTAAAAGCTATGAAGTTCAATATAAAATCTGGGGGAGGAAAAGACATTCGATTCGGTTCGGTATCGCATCCTTTCTGATTCATCGTGCATCGTCACACACACACACCTTCCTCCAAAATCAATTTACCGTTGGTTAGTACACAACGCCGTTAATAGAGCTGATGGAATTATCATCGCTGATATCCTCTCGATCACGTATAACCACACAAACTCAAAACGTGGGTGGCATCGGGGCGTTTCTGGGTGGAGTTTGCATGTTCTCCCCGTGCTTGTGTGGGTTTCCGTCGGGCTCTCCGGTTTCCTCCCACAGTCCAAAATCATACACAGTAGGTTAATCGGCTGTTCCTAATCACCCCTCGGTGTGAATGCGAGTATGAAAAATTGTGTGAGTATCGACCCTGCGATGGCCAGCCGAGCTGTTCAGGGTGTACCAAAAGTCCCCACTGTGACGTCCCCTCGCAGAGCCTAGGACTCATTTACATTTACAGCATTTGGCAGACACTCTGGAGCGACTTACAAATATCATTTTTATTTATTTACTGATTTTCAGGAATTATGTCTCTCGGCCGGTCTGGGAACGCCTTGGTGTCGTGCCAGAAGAGATGGAGGAAGTGGCTGGGGAGAGGGGTGACCGGACCTTAATATTTAGGCTGCTATCCCTGCGACCCAACCCCAGATTAAGCAGAAGATGATGACCACGCTTTTTTTAATTTATTTGTTTTTACAGCTTGAAAAATTGAGGGTTAAGGGCCTTGCTTAAGGGCCCAACAGTGGGGACGTCTGGAACTCATTGCTTAGGCTGCTGAATTGTGACCTGACCCTGGATTTGCTGAAGAAGGAGGTCATTATGGTTTTTTCTCTTTTTTTTTTTTGTTTTACAGCTTGAGCAATTGAGAGTTAAGGGCTTTGCTCAAGGGCCCAACAGTGGTGACAATGGGGACGTCTGGACCTCATTGCTTAGGCTGCTGCCCGGTGACCTGACCCCATATTAAGTGAAAGATGATGATTTATTATTATTAATTTTATATTTTTACAGTTTGAGCTACTGAGAGTTAAGGGCCTTGTTCAAGGGCCCAACAGTGGTGACAATGGAGATTGAACAACTGACTTTCAGATTAGCAACTCACCATATTATCACGAATCAAGGGATGAATTCCAGCAGTACAAGCACAGAGGTGTAAGGAAGTGAAGTACATTAAAAACATCAACAAAATCTGACATCCATGAAAACTTCCTTTATAATCAGCCCTGATAGATCAGGTTTAACTTTGGCTCCAGTACAACAAAACGATAAAGTCAACAAATACATGCAAAGCATTGCAAATAACACTGGTACCTTGACTTACGAAATTAATTCGTTCCGAGGGCGACCTCCAAGTCGAAATGTTGGTTAGATGAAACAAAAATTCCCATTGGAAATACTAGAAAACTAATTAATCCGTTCCAACTCCCTGACAAACTCATAACCTGCACCAGACACGTATATTTCACCTAATATATTAAAGATAAACATGTAAAAACAATAAATAATGCAGCCATGAGGCGGGGGGGGCACTAACCAGTGTCTCTCCCCCTTATGCCGGTCCCAAGCCCGGATAAATGCAGAGGGTTGCGACAGGAAGGGCATCCGGCGTAAAACTTCTGCCACATTTAAAAATGCAAATGATCAAAACAAAATTCATACCGGATCGGTCGATGCCCGGGTTAACAACGACCGCCATCAGTGCTGTCAACCAACAGGGTGCTGATGGAAATTGGACTACTGTTGGTCGAAGACGTCGAAGAAGGAGAGGCGGGAGGCGTGTCCGTAGGCAGAGAGAGAAGAGGAAATGCGTGAGCCTCGGACTGAGAGTAGGGACTTTGAATGTTGGAACTATGCAAGGAAAAGATAGGGAGCTGGCTGACATGATGCAGAGGAGGAAGGTGGACATACTGTGTGTTCAGGAGACAAGGTGGAAAGGTAGAAAGGCTAAAAGCTTAGGAGCAGGGTTTAAACTGTTTTATAATGGTGTGGATGGGAAGAGAAATGGAGTAGGAGTCATCTTGAAGGAGGGGTTTGTCAGGAATGTTCTAGAAGTGAAAAGAGTGTCAGACAGAGTGATAAGTCTCAAGTTAGAAATTGAAGGCGTGATAGTCAATGTTGTTAGTGCTTATGCCCCACAGGCATCCAGGACAGGAACACAGAAGGACAGATGTTGATCGATTTTGCAAAAAGGATGGAAATGGCTGTGGTGAATACTTTCTTCCAGAAGAAACAGAAGCATAGGGTGACTTATGAAAGCGGAGGTAAGAGCACACAGGTAGACTACATCTTGTGTAGGCGAGGTAATTTGAAGGAAGTCAGTGACTGCAAAGTAGTAGTGGGTGAGAGTGTTGCCAAACAGCATAGGATGGTGGTGTGCAGGATGACACTGATGGTGAGAAAGGTGAAAAAGGCAAAGGCAGAGCAGAAGACAAAGTGGTGGAAGCTGAAAAAGGAAGAGTGTCGTGTTGTCTTCAAGGAGGAGTTGAAACAGGCTTTGGGTAGTCAGGAAGTGCTTCCAGAGGACTGGACAACCACAGCCAATGTGATCAGGGAGACCGGTAGGAGAGTATTTGGTGTGTCCTCTGGAAGGAAAGTAGATAAGGAAACTTGGTGGTGGAATGAGGAAGTGCAGGAGTGTGTACAAAAGAAGAGGTTAGCCAAGAAGAAGTGGGACATTGAGAGGACCGAAGAGAGTAAACAGGAGTACTGGGAGACACAGCGTAAGGCGAAGGTAGCAGTGTCAAAGGCCAAACAGAGGGCGTATGATGACTTGTATGATAGGTTGAACAGTAAGGAGGGAGAAAATGATCTATACAGGTTAGCACAGCAGAGAAATAGAGATGGGAAAGACGTGCAGCAAGTTAGAGTGATAAAGGACAGAGAGGGAAATGTATTGACTGATGACAGAAGTGTGCTGGGAAGATGGAAAGAGTACTTTGAAGAGCTGATGAATGAGGAAAATGAGAGAGAAAAAGAGTAGAAGGGGTGACCGTTGAGGAGCAGGAAGTAGCAAAGATTAGTAAGGGAGAAGTGAGGAGGGCATTGAAGAGGATGAAGAGTGGAAAGGCAGTTGGCCCTGATGACATACCAGTTGAGGTATGGAAGTGTCTAGGGAGGTAGCAGTAGATTTTCTGACAAGAATATTCAACAAGGTCTTAGAAAGTGAGCAGATGCCAGAGGAATGGAGGAGAAGTGTGCTTGTGCCCATTTTTAAGAACAAGGGCGATGTACAGAGTTGTGGCAACTACAGAGGGATAAAGTTGATGAGCCATACAATGAAGCTATGGGAAAGAATAGTGGAAGCAAGACTAAGGGCAGAGGTCAGCATTTGTGAACAACAGTTTGGTTTCATGCCAAGAAAGAGCACCACAGATGCAGTGTTTGCTTTGAGGATGTTAATAGAGAAGTACAGAGAAGGTCAGAAGGAGCTGCATTGTGCCTTTGTGGATCTGGAGAAAGCATATGACAGGGTGCCGAGAGAAGAACTGTGGTATTGTATGAGGAAGTCTGGAGTGACAGAGAAGTATGTTAGAGTGGTGCAGGACATGTATGATAGATGTAAGACAGTGGTGAGGTGTGCTGTCGGTGTGACAGAAGAGTTCAAGGTGGAGGTGGGACTACATCAAGGGTCAGCTCTCAGCCCCTTCTTGTTTGCTATGGTGATGGACAGGCTAACAGATGAGGTTAGACAAGAATCTCCATGGACTATGATGTTTGCAGATGACATTGTGATCTGTAGTGAGAGCAGAGACCAAGTGGAGGAAAATCTAGAGAGGTGGAGGTATGCCCTGGAAAGGAGGGGATTGAAGGTTAGTCTTAGTAAGACAGAATACATGTGTGTGAACGACAAGGACCCAAGAGGAACTTTGAGGTTACAGGGGGCAGAGATAAAGAAGGTGGAGGATTTTAAGTACTTAGGCTCAACAATCCAGAGCAATGGAGAGTGTGGAAAAGAGGTGAAGAAGCGCGTGCAGGCAGGTTGGAATGGATGGAGAAAAGTGTCCGTGGGATGTGTGATAGGAGAGTATCGGCAAGAATGAAGGGAAAAGTGTACAAGACGGTGATGAGGCCAGCGATGTTGTATGGTTTAGAGACAGTGGCCCTGGGGAAAAGACAGGAGGCAGAGCTGGAGGTAGCAGAGATGAAAATGTTGAGGTTCTCTTTGGGAGTAACGAGGATGGATAGGATCAGAAATGAGTACATCAGAGGGACAGCACATGTTAGATGTTTTGGAGACAAAGTCAGAGAGGCTAGATTGAGATGGTTTGGACATGTACAGAGGAGGGATAGTGAGTATATTGGTCGTAGGATGCTGAGGTTGGAACTACCAGGCAAAAGGCCCAGAGGAAGACCAAAGAGAAGATTTATGGATGCAGTGAAGGCGGACATGAAGGTCGTTGGAGTAAGAGTAGAAGATGCAGAGGATAGGGAGAGATGGAGGCAGATCATTTGCTGTGGCGACCCCTAAAGGGAACAGCCGAAAGGAAAAGAAGAAGGAGATGTAAAAACAATAAATATTTCATAATAGTAACACATGTACATTAACAAATAATAATAATAATTGATAAATAATAAACATGCATAAACAATAAGTCAACTAACCCTTCCAATCAGTGACTGTAATGAAGATGTCATGTGGTCAGGCATGAGGTGGTGCTTAACAGAGGAGGAACAGGAGGAGGAGGAGGAGGAGAATTTTGTGTGTGTGCATGGTACAAATACCAGCGAAGAAAGGCTCGGGGTGAGCTCCCACAAGGCCAGTGCTTCTCAAATAGTGGGGCACGGTGTGATGCCAGGGGGGCGTGTATGACTCTGTGGAACATGCTTTTTTGCAATACTGTACTAGAATTAAGTGTAATTGTATATCTTTAACTGTAGGTGGCAGTGGCGCTCTCACTGTGTTCCCTATAGCGCAAGGAAAAAGCACGATATGAAGTGCAGCAAACACTATTTATAGTTACATGTGGGGCACTGGGGGGGGGTGTGAAATGTTTTTTTTTTCCTTATAGGGGGCATCACAGACAATAATTGAGAAGCACTGCACAAGGTGTTCTTGGAGCCCGGAGGAAGACACACTGAAGAATATGAGGCTAATTTGCCCGGAAAAGCCATTTCCCCAGCAGAGCTCGTCAATCAAAATTTTGCTGGTTGGATGGAGCAGGTTTTTGGTGATTCGAAGCTCGTATCATGGAAAATCTGTGATAGACTCTCGTAAGTCAAGGTACCACTGTACAAAGAAAACGTCGTCACAATACAGTATTTCTCAAAAACTGAAAGCATCTGCATGGACTGAATCCGTAGCTTGGTAGCAAAGTCCATTTAGCACAATATCCGCACAGATAACCTGACTGGAGACGCCTGTTCGTCAAACATGAAGAAGAAAGATGTCCCCAGTCAGCGGTGAGGACTCCCAGCGTCCGCACTCCCACCCCTTTTAATCTCCAAGCCAAAGTACTGAAGAAACATGTTATTAGTTCCTTTGATAAGCAATGGCTTCCAGGAGACTCCGCGTATTTAAATGACTGGCCTGATTTAGTGCAGCCAGAAACACAATATTGACTTTCCAGAGAGAAAAGGAGGCAAGTGGAGGAGGGAAAGAAACACGATGATGACAGCGCCAGATCAGGGAATGACGACAGGTAACTATATTGAGCTGTCAAAAAAAAATCCCAGGAATAATAATAATAATTTTTAAAAATGCCGCAGGTTCCCAGAAACTTCCATTTCACATGGGAAGAAAAACACAAAAACTTTTTTGATCCCCTTTCCTTGGCCGTTTAGAGATGAAGGCACTCGACAGACTCTCCCATTCTCAAAACTCCCCGACACTTCGCATTACGTCATGTAGCCTGCAGCCGCTCGGCTCACCCCTGAACACTTAGGGATAAGAGCATGCTTGCACTCCTCTCTTAACCCTTCTTCTGTTACATGCCCTGCTCTCTAATCTTTTGTTCCTTCTGAAGGCTATTATTCACCGACAATGCATGACACATAACAGATGCTCCGTATCAAATAGAAAAGAAACACGTAAACACTGAGGAACGTATGAAAACGTAGCGCTGCGGTGGAGGAGGAGTCGGGAAAAGACAACGGATTCCTGTGGAGATTAACTGTAATTATAACCAAACGTATGAACATAACTTTTTTGGACTTTTCCCCCATTTTCTCCACCATTTAGTCGTATCCAATTCCCACCCATCAAGTATCACCTTCCCCATCATGCAATCACCGCCAACCAGGTAGACACACACACACACACACACACACTCACACACACACACACACACACACACACACAGACACACTCTGTGACATGCACCGCTGGCCACCTGCCTCTAAGAACTGCAGCGCCACACATATTTGGGGTCTAACACACTTGGAGGGAAAGCACTATCCACCCCCTCGTACTAATGAGCTCATGAAACTGAGCAAATGCCGTCCCCCCCTCACATGAGAGACGAGCCAATGTACTCGTGGAGCAGTGGTGGCCTGGTGGTAAGGCACTAGATCACTAATCCCAAGATCGGGGTTCAAGCCCCACCATCAACAGGTTTTCACTGTCCACCCAGTACAGCTAACTGGGTTATCAAAGGCCGGCCGTGTCTCTCACTGTCCATGGTGTGAGGTTCATGTAAAAGGACCAGTGCTGACTTTCGTAAAGAAAAACTGTATAGCCAGTGTGTTTCCGCCCTGAGATGGCTTGGCGAGCTGTACAGGGTGTACTCTGCCTCCAACCAGGTCAGCTGAGATGGGTGCCAGCCTCCCCACAAGACTAATTAGGATTAAACAGTTCAGAAAACGAATGAATGGACTCCCGGCCACAGACGGCCGTGAATTATAACTAAATATTAATTATACAAATTATTAACGCAGTCAGATGTCAAGCTTTTATTATTATTATTATTATTATTTAGTGTTCATATTCATAAAATATATAAATAATTCATCAGATACATGGTGTGCTGACAGGCGGCTTGGCACAGCCTCTGTGGTAAAGCAGAGCTTGTACCTTTCCTTTGTGGTAAAGATGGACCTGAGTCAGAGGGAAAATCTCTCAAATTTACCAGTCGAATTATATTCCAACCCTCACCGATGGTCACGAGCTTTCAGGTCTGTAAGTCAACGCTCTGTAGCTACACACCCAACATTAACCTTACACATCTAATCCTAATTAGGGTCGTGGGGAGACTGGTGCCCATCTCAGCCAACTCTGAGCAGAGTACACCCAGGATGGCTTGCTGGGCCAACACAGGGCGGAAACACTCTGACGACTTTGCAGCGTCTTTTTACAAAAGTCAGCAATGGTTCTTTTACATGAACCTCTCACCATGGACAGGTAGAGACATAGCCGGCCTTTGATAACACAGGTAATGCACTGGGGGGGTGGGGGTGGGGGTTGGGGGCGGTTGCAACCTGTTGAGAGTGGGGCTTGAACTGCCAACCTTACCAGCACCTTATCAGAAGGCCACAACTGCCCACCTACCAAAACTGAGCCTGCTAAACAAATAGCCGTTCAATTAGCTGTTAGCTGGTCAAGCTAACAATATGATAAGATTTGTAGAATTCCTAAAGTGAAGACCATAACGATGTAAGAATTTTATTAATAAGCTTCATTCTTCTTCATAAAGCAGAATTTTTTTGAAAACCCAACACTGATACAACACAAACAAAGGTCACAGAAAAGTCTTGAGAAAATGCATGGCTCCCTCAGTCTACAATTAAAGCGTTGTAAAATAACACAGCTCTGGGCTATGCTACATTCCTAGCGACGGTTTCCAGCATGAGTTGCTTGGGCAACATAAATACACACAGAGTGACTAGGGTAATGGGGTGGGGTGGGGTGGGGGGGTCAGAAACACACGGCGAGGGTTTGTGAGCCTTTGACATCATGCCATTATGGTCCTGTTTGAACCTCATACAAAATAAGCGTCTCAGCAACCTGCAGTGTCGTGCACTCTGTCCTCTGGCCAGATTGTCTTGCCTTGCTGTTTTTTCTTTCTTTCTCTCTCTCTCTCTCTCTTTTTTAAAAATACATTCACTTTGAAATCTAGCCACTGCAATGAAGAGTGGATATCATCTGCTTTTCAGCATTGCTGTTTTTAGCTCCTGGACGTGCCAGTACTCCTACTGTGCACTGCTAGCAGGGATAAAATATAATCTGGAAAATATGGCATGTTATGATTGCAACTGACCGCACGAATGTCTGTGATCCCTCTGGATGCTCATTATACTCTGCAAATATCTTTGGCATTTTGGTCTAAAACTAGAGATTTCTTTTTTTCTCTTTCGTCTCTCTCTAAGCTAAATCTACATTCATTCATTCACTCGTTTTACAAGCCATTTAATCCTAATTAGGACCATGGGGAGACTGGTACCCATCTCCAGCAACTCCGAGCGAGGGTGGGCTACACCCTGGACAGCTCGCCAAGTCATTGCAGGGCATTAAATCTCTGCATTACAAGAAAGCTATATTTTATTTTACTGATTATTTTATTACGGAAGAGAACGATATCTCCACTGATAGATGTCCAAAGCTGGTGTTATTACATTGGCTCCTTTATCACCGGTAAATACAAAAATAAATCTTTCCCGGCTATGGTATGCAGTAAAAGAAGGAAAGGGAACATTGAGTTTTCTCTTTACTGCCTTTCACTCGTTGATACACGTTTTCATTTCCATCAACTCGCCTGTTAATTTAGTTATCTGTGTAACGGGTTCATGTTCCTTGCTCCCAGTAATGTTTAATGCCGTTTTGCTTTACAAAACTGTGCCTGCTTACCTGAGTTAGAGTGTGTGGTTTTAATTCTGTGCAAATCTGAGCAGCAGTGTATGTGCCTCTATTTTTGGATTTCAGTTTCAGTAGCAATATTAATAAATCTTTATTTTTTTACTGCTGCCCATCAGGGATACATAACAGGCAATCAGCATAGACTCCGTGATACTGAAGCCTTATTGTGTTTCCTGTGGTGGGCACACGCACGCGCACGCACCAGAGTAGACACAGGATAACCACCCAAGCCATATTGCATGCCTATGGTGGTTCATCAGGAGCTTTGCTATTAGCATTACTAGCTTAGCCTAGTAATGCGATTTACTCCTCCCACATTATTTTTTTTTTTTTTTCCAAAATCCTGAAGTGGTTTATTCCTTTAATACAACCTCAGTGTTCCATGGACATCTTTTATTAGTTGCATTTAAATCTGTCCTGCATGCTTATTTTGTGCTATAAATGAGATATTAATGTGGTTGTAATGCGATTAAAAATAAACAGATACTATAGTTATTATGAAAAAATGACCAAAAAAATAAATAATAATAAATCACAGGTGGAAGATGATTAAACAAAATCATCATCTAGTGGATAAAATCCTCCTACAAGGCCCACAATGATGTAGAGTCATCTATTTTGTATTTAGATTAACATCCTCTGACCAAAGGGGGCAGGTCACATCTCTCTAGGCTCCCATCTGTGATTGGTAGTCTGTGGAACTCATTTTCAAGTATGTGCTATTCGAGACATATATATAGTGGTACCTTGACTTACGATTGTCTTTATAGTGAACTTTCCATGATACGAGCTTTGATCCACCAAAATTCTTCCCCATACATTTTGATTTATGAGCTCTGCTGGGGAAATGTTTTTTTCCGGGCCAATTTGCTTCATATTCTTCCACGTGTATTCCTCCACTCTCTGAGAACGCCTTGTGCAGTGTTTCTCAATTATTTTCTGTGATGCCCCTTATAGGAAGAAAAAAAAAAACATCGCCCCCAGTGCCCCACGTGCCGACTATAAATAGTGTTTACTGCACTTAATATTGTTTGCTCGGTGCTTTTGCTCTACACCATAGGGAACACAGTGAGAGTGCCACTGCCACCTACTGTAGAGGATGTGCCATTACACGTAATTCCAGTATGGTATGGCAAAAAGTATGTTCCCCAGGGTCATATGCACCCAACCTGGCATCACACTGCAACCCATGAATTCACAGCAACATTAATCAATCACGAGCATCTATGGTGCATGTGATGGAAAAGAGAATTGTGTATGTGGTGTAACAGCCCCTTTGTGATATTACAGAAAGAATGAACGAGCTTAGTGTTGGGCCCATTTTCATTTGTATAATGAAGTCGGTTATATGTAATGAATCAGCTGAATTTGAGAAAGTTAAACAGCATGTCACTTTTAATTGGCTGTAAAAGCAGCGTATTATTAAGGAGCTCTGCGAGCAGGTGATTAGAAAGTTGAAAATTTGCCAACCAAGGAGCAGATGCCAATGTCACACATTCCACTTGAAACTCAGAACAGCCAAGCGTTCCCTCCAACCCACTGCTAGGTCGATTAGGTTACGGCAAGAGCCTTGGTGACAGCTCATGGGCATTACTTGAGAAGTGGTTGCTAGCTGAGATCCTCCCTTTTCACTCCTCTTGAGCTTGAAAAGATATGGTACACTGAGCAGTTCATGGAAGAAGCCAAAAGCAGGACCTTCATTAAAAAGCGCCGCGCACAAAGAAAAAGAAAGATTTATAGTCAGGAGACTCAACTCTGAGAAGGAGGAACTTCCTAACAACAAAGACAACCTATAATCTTCAAAAATTTAAATCCCTGAAAACCAAAAACTCTCTGAATCTATTTTAAAACGTTTTTTTTTTTTTTTTTTTTAATCAAAATCCATAAGTGGTGCAGTTTGGATACAAGTATGAAGATCGAGATCATGCCAATACCGGAAAAAAGGAAACACGCGAGAACAAGTACTCACGGAATGTAATGACTTTGGAATGAGGCCGATTGGGCGCAAATGTTTGTACACTTCATCACTTGTATGCAAGAGGAACAGAAAGATGTTTCAAATTAATCAAATCCATTACTTCAATGATACAGCGGTACTTTCACTTACGAAATTAATCCGTTCCGAGGGCGAGCTCGTAAGTCAAAATGTTTGTTATATAAAACAAAAATTCCCATCGGAAATAATAGAAACCATTTAATCTGTTCCAACCCCCCCTTCCAAACTCATAACCTGGACAAACATATATTTCACCTAATATATTAAAGATAGACATGTAAAAACAATAAATCTCAGAATAATAATAATAAATGTACATTAATAATAATAATAATAATAATAATAATAATAAAACAAGAATAAACATTAAGCCAACTAACCCTTCCGTTCATCGACTGCGGTGAAGATATCATGTGGGCAGGCACAAGGTGGTGCTTAACAGAGGAGGAGGAGGTGGAGAATTTTGTGCATCTGCATGGTACAAATGCCAGCAAGGAAAGGCTCGTGGTGAGCTCCCACAACGCCTGTGCTTCTCAAATAGTGTGGGGAGGCATGATGTGACTCCATGGAGGGCACGTATGACCCTGGGGAACATGGTTTTTTGCTCTACTGTACTGGAATTAAGTGTAATTGCACATTCTCTACAGTAGGTGACAGTGGCGCTCTCACTGTTTTTCCTTATGGTTTAGGGAATAAGCACAGAGCAAATGACATGAGGTTCAGTAAACACTATTTATAGTCGCACGTAGAGCGCTGGGCAGGCGTGAATTTTTTTTTCTTCCAATAGGAGGCGTCACAGAAAATAATTGAGACGCACTGTGCAAGGTGTTCTCAGAGCACAGAAAAATACGAGGCTAATCGGCCTGGAAAAGCCATTTCCCCAGCAGAGCTCATAAATCAAAATTTTGCTAGTTCGATGGGGCAGATCGAAGTTCATATCATGGAAAAGTCAAGGTATCACTGAATCGCTTAAACCTTGTAGTGTCATGTGGAGTGTGACCTGGATTACTGCCTTCCCTGGATGTAGGCGGGGTATAACCCGCACAGCTCGCCAATCCACTGCAGGTCCAACATGCAGACAAATATTTAGACTCGCACTACATTTACACCCATGGACAATTTGGAACAGTGGCCTGTGTGGAGAGAAAACAGTGCACCCAGAGGAGACCCACAGAGGCATGTGGAGAGAGAGAGAACAAGCAAACTCCACAGAGAAACGCCCATGTTGAGCCGGAGACTCAAACCCAGGACCCTCTTTGCGGTGAGGCAGACACCATGAGTGCATCACAACACCAGAATTTACTCAACTGTAAAAATGTAGGAAGAGCAAATGGACAAAAAAAAAAAAAAGAAAAAAAAAAAAAGAACTTCACCAACAAGTCAACTGCTGCGTGATGCTTTTACTGTCATCACTGAGATTTGCTCTCATTTATATCATCATAATATCTGTCCTTTGGTGCATCCAAACACAAAGAGTAAAGGGAACTTCTTCAGCATCTCAAACTAGACAACGACCAGCTACTTCGCCAAGAACTGAAGCATTTCCCTCGAACAAACACCACCTGCTGAACACCGACCGTGCGAGAGGATTAGTATCTCTGTTGACTCCTGACCGCCCAGACAAGCTTCTTTAAGAACTACTCAAGCCGACTGTATCTGGTGTTCTCTATCCGCTGGGATCAGCATGCAGAGCCACCGACGCGAGCACTTCCTGCCCATCTCTAGATTATCCAAATCACTGAGCCCATTGAGCGTCCAGCCTCAGGAGGAAACTGGAAACCCTTTACTGTTCGAGCTAAAGGAGATATAACCTCTACTGCATTCAGAGCCTGGGCACGGGGTCAGGGCCACAGCACTGTGGCCTGGTTTCAATCTCGCCCCGGGGGGAAAGGTATCGCTTTAACCAAAGAGGACTTGATGAGCACCGCCTTTATTCTAAAAAAAAAAAGAAGGGGGGGGGGCTTTTGCAGCAGAAATTAAAAGAAACCGAGCACTTACTGGCTACTTCCAGCGACGCGTTGTGGCTAACGGCTTCTCCGAGATAGTTGCGAGCGACGCAGACATACGAGCCTTCGTCTGGTTTGCTTCGACGTCCATGAATTATTTTTAGGAAGAACAGAGAACCGCTGGGAAGGAGCATGCGATGGGAACGCGAGTCGTCCCGGTCCGTCTCCACCCGCTCGCCATCCTTGTACCACTCCACGGTGGGCACGGGCCGTCCCTCGGCCTTGCAGTTCAGGGTCGCGGGTTCACCCTTGGACACGATCAGGTCGGAGGGATGCTCCACGATGCGGGGCGGATAGTCCTCCTGCCGTAGACGAGATCCTGGCAAACACAGACGGGGAGGGGGGAGGAGGGGGAGGGGAGTTAATGAGGTGATACTGACATCTGAAGATCTGGAGTGAGCAAAAGCTTGTAGCACACAATGTAGACGAATGTAACAGGAAAAGTGTGCATGACGTGCTTATGGCAGGTTTTTCGGTGGCTGTGGATCGTTCCTGAGCACGAATAAATAAATCTATCATAATCATCTCACTGATTAAAATTAAACATTCTGTTTGCTTTACATGCATCAGGGTTCAGATTCCCATCAGGGTTCTTCCCAACCTTCTGAAATGTCACCTCAGAAATGCTGTTATCAATCAAATTGGAGATGCTGGTTGCGTTTTGGCTTAATGAAACCATGCAGAGGGAAAAGGAGGAAGAAGAGAAGTCTCAGCGACGCGCGAATACATCTGCTATAAAACAAAACGTTGGTATGAGACCGCTGGTTAAACTAACATTTGTAAACATCTTCCACAGTGAACGCGGTCAGGCGGCATTTACGACGGACATGTTTTTCTTTCAAGGGACTCATTTGTTCAGCGGACAAAATTACGGGGTTGAAAAATGCCGTGCTTCTTATAATACTGCTGTCCTTATTCTACCTTCGGATTCAGACCGAGTTTCATCCCGAAAGCACGAAAAACGCAGCCTGGAGCCACTGACATGCAGATTTAGTGTCGGACTGCTGGAGCTATGAATTTTTAAAGTGACTGTAAAAAAAGACATTTTACGTGTATTCGTCATCTGGACACACACATACACACACACACACACACACACACACACACACACACACACACCTTTAACATCGACATCTTTTTTCAAAAAGTTTTTAAAAAAAAATTACTCGAACAAAACCTCGCTTTGATAACCGATGGATAAAAAAAACCACGAAACGCCGCACGCCGAGTTTCTTCGGCTTTACTCAACCAAAGCTCCGTCTTATTTTATATTAAAGTGTCAACTGTTTGCCGAAAGCTGAAACCCGCCGAAGGGACCAATACTGTAGTGAGAAATAAGAAAATTCTGAATGCTAGTGAAGATGGAACAAAGGTGAACCGCGTGATATCCGGTGCTGTTCAGTTTATACTCCGTGAAGCGAGTGTGTGAGATCAACTCAAGGCCAGGTTAACACTTGTGCTTCAAATGTGTAAATAATAATAACAATAACAACAACTCCAAATACAATAGTGCAGAAAGTGTATAAAATGTACTAAAATACGTTTATAACTTTATAGTAGTAAAAGTGTAAAAATATTTAATCAAATGTATGAAATGTGTAAATTTTGTCCTAAAATTTCTACAAAATATACTTGAGAAAGTGTTAAAGAACTGAACTGGGGGAAACTTCTAAAAAGTATAATAGAGAAAGTTTAAAAACGTAAGTAATCGTAAAAAAGTAAGAAGTCGCACAGAATCTGCAATAAAGAAATTTACATGTGTAAACAATTGAAATTTAAAAAGTGTAAAAGTAGTAAATTGTGAAGAATTTGCAAAAAACTTTGGAGTATAAAAAGTGTAAAACGTAAATTAAACTGAATGGAATTTGTAATAAACAATAAAAATGTCCTTAAGTGCGTTTAAAAAAACCCTGCAATAGAGGAAGTGTAAAGAAAAGTAAATTGTTAACATTTACAATAAAGTTTTTTTAAAAAAAACTGTAAATGTGTAAAAATTATAACGAGAGAGTGCAGAAAAAAATTCCTGAAATGTGTAAAATTTGTAAAAATGTATATTGAAATATAATTTACACAATTTTTTAAACAAAGTTTTAAAGTGCTTTATTCATTCATTTTTGGAGCGAGTGGTGGGAGGCTGGCGCCCATGTCAGCTGACTCTGGGTGAGGGAGTGGTACACTCTGGACAGCTCACAAGACCGTCGCAGGGCCAACACAGACACAAAAGTTCTCATTCACACACACACACACACACACACACACACACACACACACACACACATATATATGTGTATATGTGTATATATTATATATTTTGTATATATATATATATATATATATATATATATATATATATATATATATATATATATATATATATATATATATATATATATATATAATATATACATACACACATATACATATATATATATATATATATACACAAAAATAAAAGGACAGGACAAAGACTTTCTATTGAAACTCCATTTATCACTACAGATCTGTTTCGAGGGGTGGTGAAACCATTCTATAGAAGATTCTTCTATAATCACCTGAAGAGAGAGGATGGTTTCTACCACCCCTCGAAACAGATCTGTAGTGATAAATGGAGTTTCAATAGAAAGTCTTTGTCCTGTCCTTTTATTTTTGTTTATTTGCTCTACCAAAAAGTATTGAGCACTCTCCTACGGAAGGATCTACTCAGAAAATCCTATATATATATATATATATACACGCACACACACACACATTATATGCACACACACATTATATGCACACACACATTATATGCACACACACCTAGGGGTGATTTGGAACAGCCAATTAACCGATTGTGTATGATTTTTGACTGTGGTAGGAAACCAGAGAACCCAGAGGAAACCCACACCAGCACAGAGACAACATGCAAACTCCACACAGAAATGAAACGAATCAAACCCAGGACCTTCTTGCTGTGAGGTGGACGTGCTAAACAGTACACAGAAGAAAGTTATGTCTCTGTATGACTCTGAAAGGTTATGAGTTCTGTATCCAAGTTTACAACATTGATTGAACGTCAAATAAAACACGTGGAAGGAAAGTAAAGGAAAAAGGTGTAAACATGGGTTTACAGGATATGAAATGTACCCGAATATGTAACATATAAAGCATGTTTATACTCACACACACACACACACACACACACACACACACACACACACACACACACACATTATATATATGCACAATACAAGTGCGCACACACACACACTGAAATGATTGAAATGTGTACAGAACAGTGTGCTAAAATGTAATAAATCAATAAATCTATAAATATAGAGGGATAATTAAATAAAGACTGAATCGATATTTTAAAATAAAGCGCATCAGTTATTATTAAATCTTAACTTGTACAAAGAGGATCTGTAGAAAAGTATCGTGGTGTATTTTTATCGGATCACATTGTCCAGCTCTACGGCCCATAAACCACGGCGGCTCCGCGCGGAAACTCAGCCTCCAATTACAGGATCGTGTGTCGTGTTTGGAGTGCAGCGGAGCAACACTAACTACAGCGCTGTCATTTCAGACGCTTGATACGCTCTGATCAAAGGCGAGAAACGCCAGGAGGCGGGAGGACAGGACTGGAGAGGAGAGGAGAGGCATTACAGAGACTGCGCGAGTAAGGGACAGGGTGGGTACACCTAGATCTGCACACACACACACACACACACACACACACACACACACAGTAGGGGTATGTAAGTGAGTACAGTAGAATAGAAACCTACAAATTATACTGTGTGTGTATGTGTGTGTGAGAGAGATAGAGAGAGAGAGAGAGAGAGAGAGAGAGAGAGAGAGAGAGAGAGAGAGAATTAAAAAACGTCCAAGATTAAGTCATGGTCCAGGATCACAAATCATTTGTCCAGAACTCAGTGATGTAGAACTGATGTGTCTTCACAGAGCTTACTGGCTTCTACTTCTCTCTCTCTCTCTCTCTCTCTCTCTCTCTCTCGCTCTCTCATACACACACACACACACACACACACACACACACACACACACACACACTCTACAGGAAAATTCTGTTCTTTGTCACTTCATTTTCTTGTCACAGCAGAATATTGTACACATATCAATCTGTCAATCATTTCATTTTGACATACCACAAGGGAAATCATTTCTTCTACATTTAACCCATCCAAGGTGAGCACACGCACACGCACACATACACACACACACACACACACACACACACACACACACACACACACACACACACACAATTTATATATAATTTTTTTGTTCAGGGATTTTTTTTCCTGTTTTATTTGCCCCCACCCTAGTCGTAGCCAATTCCCACCAATCCAGTGCTCTGGGAACTCCGAGTGGAAGTGATATTCGCCCCACTTGTATTTGGTGTGCTCACAAACGGCCGTGACTGGCTGGAGGTCACGTTCAGTATCAGGGCAGCAAGTTTATTTCACCCCTCCCTCCTGTGAGAGTTCAGCCAATTAGATCCCATGGACTCCGGGTGGAGTCAATTAATTATTTACATTTTTAATTGTGTGTTGTTGTTGTTGTGTTTTGTTTGTTGTTCATAACAGTTTTCCCCCCAACATTCCGGCTGAAGTTATTTAAAATGTGATTATTGCTGTGTGAGGCATCCTCAGCCTCATCGGGGTCTCGCTGTTAAATCTGCAAATAAAAATCAAAGCCCTGTAGGAGTTTTATTTGTAATTTTTTTTTTAAATTTCAGCTGGAGTAAAACCTGCAGGGCTCAGTATCAGCGAGGCCATTAAAATTCCTTCATACGGAGCCGATCCACGGCGTCCAAACAGATTCCGCTGACAGCTTCTTTTACCACGTGTCTGTTTTTGCAGTTGATTCGCACGCCTGTCCTGTGGAGACGTCTAGACTTAAAATACTTTAGAACGGAAGAAAAAAATTAAGAAAGGAGGAAAATATTCGGAAAAGACTCACAAAGAACAACCAGTGGGGAAAGTTTAATTAAACATCCCCAACAAAATAACGTGTGAGGGTTGGCTCGGTCGCATCAATCGGTGTGTTTTGAGGTGTGTGTGTGTGTGTGTGTGTGTGTGTGTGTGTGTGTGTGTGTGTGTGAGAGCGAGAGAGAGAGAGAGAGAGAGAGAGAGAGAGAGAGAGCACATGGTGTGTGTGTGTGGGGGGCATGAAGGTGTGTGTGTGTGTGTGTGTGTGTGTGTGTGTGTGTGTGTGAGAGAGTGAGAGAGCACATGGTGTGTGTGGGGGGGAGGGGGCATGAAGGTGTGTATGTATACGTGTGTGTGTGTGTGTGTGTGTGTGTGAGCATGTGGTGTTTCTCCTCTCGCGGAACATCTCATCAACGGTTTGAGGTTTTATCCGTCTCGTTATATTTCACGTTAACGCACTTCCTGTTCACGCTCTCATGCTCTCAACCATCCTTCTCTCTCATTTATTCATTCAGTGAACTACTTCATCCTTTTAAGGTCACAGGGAACCTGAAGCCCGTGTTGGCCGAGCCTGGGTGAAGGCGTGGTACACCTTTAACACCTTGCCAACGCAATGCGGGTCCAACACAGCCAAACATTAACGCTCACATTCACACGTACGAGTAACATCCAATACCCATACATTACCATAACGGGCATGTCTTTGGACTGGTAGAGGAAACCGGAGTGCCCGGAGGAAACCCAGGACCCGAACCAAAGATCATCGCTCTGTGATGTGGTGACCACTACGCCATTAATTCCAAAAAATAATTTTACAATTATTTACTTTTCTGTCTGACACTGGAGACTCCTTCCATAAATCACACAGGGCAAAATCACATTGTTGTGACGATATGAGGTGTTGCTATGGAAACTACAAGGTTTTATAAAAGCATTAAAACAAGGGCATTCATTTTTTTTTTAAAATTCCATCCAATCAGATTTGAGAATGTTGTAATCCTGGTTAACGATGTCCACTCCCCCTCCCACACCCACACACACACCCACACACACACACACACACACACACACACACACACACACACACTCCCCCCTCTCTCTCGATTAGCATCACTTTTTCCATCTCCAGTTTATTTTCATCCTTCTCTTCCTTATTTATCCGGCCGCTGCATCTCTTCTCTCTCTGTCTCCTCTTTCAGAAGAATGAAAGTTGGGAAATGCTACAGCACAGATCTGATCGATCGATATCTCCGTCAAGGATCATATTTCTCCCTCTCTCTCTCTCTCTCTCACACACACACACACACACAGAAATAAAGCACCCGTGGACCAGTGGACACTTCTTCACCTCCCAATTTTCCCTCTGTTTGAGATGTGGAGTCAATCCTTCACCTGCGTGACATCATGAAGGTGATGAAAGAATGAAATCATGAAAAAGTGTCTAACAGATGAAGTAGAACTGAGTAACCAATCAAACATGCAGTCTTTCCCACTGGTAATACACCTTCGCTCTGTGATATTGATTCTCTCTCTCTCTCTCTCTCTCTCTCTCTCTCTCTCTCTCTCAGTCAGGCTGGAACTACTGAGTCAAAGCTTTACAATAAAGTATATCGATTCGGATTCACCGACTCTTATTAAAGAAATAACCCAGTCTGGTACCTTCACCTTCCTACCTGGACTGTGTGTGTGAGACAGAGACAGAATATCAGTTTGTCCTACAAGGGTCCTGTGGATAATAGAGCTCATGTCAGCCGGCTCTAGATGAACAGTTACCGGTCTGTTACAGGACCAACAAACATACACCACCATCCACACTCACTCCCAGGGCAAATTCATCAGTTCATTTTCTGAAACCGCTTAATCCTAATTAGGGTCGCGGGGAGGCTGGCGCCCATCCCAGCTGACTCTGGGCGAGGACAGAATACACCCAGACAGCTCGCCAGGCCCCCAGGGCAAAGTAAAGCGGCCAATTCTCCATTCTTTTCTCCAGTCTATAAAGTTGCTCCATTCTTTTCTTTTATTGTTTATTAATTTATACTATTTATGTATCTACTTATTTATTTACTTATATAATATATATGTATGTGTGTATGCTTGTATTTGTATCTATTTTTGCACCCCCTACTGATGGTACCTCAAGAGCCTGTAACAGTGAATTTCTCCATTGTGAGATTAATAAAGCTGTATCTTATCTCTTATCTCTTAATAGCCTACTGGGCTCGGCTCTGGACGGTGGGAGGAAACTAGAGTGGCAGGAGAAACCCACGCTAGTAGGAGGAGCTCATGCAAAACTCCGCAAAGTGGAGCCTGAGTCTTGGATTCGATCCCAGGACCTTCTCGCTGGACAGTGGATGTGCTAACCAGAACAGCATATTTATAAAGCGAGTTCAGTCTCTCAATTAATACCAATAATCACAAATCAATAAATAAAACTATAGCAGCTGTGACATGCCAGCTGAAGTGTTTGAGAAGATGATTGGCCTTCTGAAGCGCGAGGCTAGTGCAACGCTAACTACTGTAAGAGTCGCATCATTAACGTTCACCACAGGATTCACTCACTCATCTGCTAAACCCTTCATTCTTTAAGTGTCATTGGGAGGCTGGAGTCCATCTCAACCAACACTGGGCAAAGGAAGGGTGCACACTGAACAGCTCGCCAGACCGTTGCAGGGCCAAAACAGACACAACCATTCACACTCACGTCTAAGGTCAATTCTGAGCAGTCTATTAATCTAACGTACATGTTGTTGGACTGTGTAGTGAAACCGGAATACACAGAGGAAACCCCACACAGGCACAGGGAAAACATGCACGGAAACGCCTTCGTCAAGCCCGGGATTCGAACCTACAACCCCTTCTTGCTATGAGTCAGACACACTAACCACTATACCACATCGTGTTATCGTCATCTCGCTTTAATTCCGTTCCATTCCCAGCCACATAGGAAGATTTTCTCCGAAAACAGACCCCTGCAGGCTTCCCGAGAGCGGGCAAACACAGCCCTTCATTTCTGACGACATTCAGACGCACACTGTGAGCGGGTACTAATGCAACGCACGCGTAAGTGTTGTGATCTGTGAAGCGTAGCCTGAGCTAGGGTGAGATAACGACTGTCAGTCGGTCCCCGCCATCAGGGGGAAAAAAAAAAAAAAAAAAAAACCCAGGGGAGCTCCGGTGAATATGCGCATTTCATTCTTATCTACTGTTACAGCCAAATACGTTTTATCAGATCAGAGGCGGAGATTCGAATAATTTCCACAAAACAGCCATTTTAATTAGTTCACGTTGAGTGCTCGCATAACACTCGAACGGAAATAAGTTTCTGTTTAATAACAGGAGCGATTTCCTGGCACTGAGAACGAGGAGGGCTGCCAACAGACTCGAGGAATCCAGATCACACCAGGCCTTAGGACGGCGTCTGCTGTGTGTGTGCGCGTGTGTGCGCGCGCGTTCATAAAACATTCTGCACTATTTAAAACCTGGTGAAAATAAAGAAAAAAAAAATAGTAATAAACATATGGAAAACATTTATGTTTAAAAAATATACACAAATTAATGATCAATTACAGCTGTACCTTGAGTTACGAGTGTCTTTTATAAGATGATACCATGATATGAGCTTCAGTCCACCAAAAATCCACCCAATCTAACTAGCAAAATTTGATTTATGAACTCTGCTGGGGAAAATGGCTTTCCTGGGCCGATTAGCCTCGTATTCTGATGCGTGTATTCCTCCACAGTGAGAGTGCCACTGCCACCTACTGTAGAGAATGCGCAATTACACTCAATTCTAGTACAGTATGGCAAAAAAGCATGTTCCCCAGGGTCACCCCTCACCCCCACTATTTGAGAAACACTGGCCTTGTGGGAGCTCACCATGAGCCTTTCCTCGCTGGCATTCTTAGCATGCACATGCTCAAAATTCTCTTCCTCTTTCTCTGTTATGCACCACCTCATGTCCACCCACGTGGCATCTTCACTGCAGTTGATGATCGGAAGGGTTAGTTGACTTATTGTTTATTCTTGTTTTATTATTATTAATGTTAATGTACTTGTATTATTATGACATGTTTATTGTTTTACATGTTTATCTTTAATATATTAGGTCAAATATATGCGTTTGTGCAGGTTATATGAGTTTGGGAGGGGGTTGGAACGGATTAATTGATTTTCTATTATTTCCAATGGGAATTTTTTTTTTATCTAATGAACATTTTGACGTACGAGCTCGCTCTCGGAATGGATTCATTTCGTAAGTCGAGGTACCACTGTATTACATTCACAAAAATACCTTTCAGGGCTCAACATAACCACCTGTCTGATGGCCCGAGGCTAGTTGTCTCCGGTGTTGTGCAGGTCAAACATTTTAGTAGGAGGACAATAATGTCATGTGGTAAATTCTTAATCAAACGATTAAGTGGTGCATTTTAACCGTTCATTCAATTTCCTAATCCTAATTCGGGTCGCAGGGAGACTGGCGCCCATTTCAGCCGACTCTGGGAGAAGGCGGGGTATACCCTGGCCAGCTTGCCAGGCTATCGTAGGATCTCACACACACACACACACACACACACACACAAAGCAAACCACACTTGTGCTCACCTAGGAACGATTTGGAGCAGCCAGTCAGCCTACTGTGCATGTTCTTGGCTGCACTGCTTCCAGTATGTTTGTTAGTTTTTGTCCAATCAGGTTTCAGCTGTGCACTGCCATATCAATCTAATGTGCTCCGGGCCTTCAGAATCGGTAGCGCCGGCCGATGTCACTTAAACTACTAGTATATTAGCAATGAGGCTGTTTCTTTAACCAATCAGATTTCAGATTCACTTCACAGGGACAGCTAGCCGGATTACAATAATATTAGCATTTTCCCGGCCTCTGATTGGTTGGTCACAGCAAAACTAGCTGAATAATCTGTAGTGATCTGCACATGCTACATTTATGTTGGAATTTTTACGCCATGATGGCTGACTGAGGAAGAGAAATTAACTATGTGTCGGATTTAATTCTTTAAAATCCATATTCAACGCAGACTTTTCCACAAAAGCGAGACATCGTAAGGAGAGGTCGAGGACGTGGAGTAATGTATCCATTTATTTATTTATTCATTTATTTATTTAGTGGTTATACACACCTAAATCGAAAGAACTGCTCAACATATTACATGTTCAAGGGTAGCAACATGGAACAAAACACTGAAAAAAAAAATATATCAAAAGGTCAACCTCAAGGTCACCAAAATGGCTGCCAACTGTTGAAGCCTGTGTAGCGACTAGTGCAATTTTCCCACTTATGCTCCACACAGTGTGTATCAGAGACAAGTCTACAGGAACCTGATCACATATCTCATCCTGAGTGCAGCAGGTATCTCACCATCAGCTCAGTGTTTCAGGAAATCTTATGTTATCTTGTCTTCATCACAATCTCAGTGAGGATCAAACAGCCGGAGGATCAAAATGTTCGCAGTCACGTAATACACCCTCTCTCTCTCTCTCTCTCTCTCTCTCTCTCACACACACACACACACACACACACACACACACACACACACACACACACACCAAATCTAGAGCACTACATGCCTCCTACACACCTTATCCTCTCTTACACCTGGTTATCAGGTCGGATCCGTGATGGCGATGACTGTGTGAGATTAGAGCAGTGAGTGTGGTGAGTCGCTGCAGATCTCCAGCCTCATTAATGTGCAATTAGAAGCTCATTAAAGGTCTGATTTATGGCTCTGATAAACACGAGGTTTGCCTTTAGGCCGCACCACGACTCTTACATCAGCCTAATAAAAGTTTAAGAGTCGGTCATAAAGGAAACACGAGGCAGAGCGTGTAAAGGAAAGTCTCTGCATTTAGCCTTCGAACGGCGCAGTCTGCTCCTTTCTGCTCTGTTGTCGGTGTCAATGTTACGAAGCTTGTTTACACAGGACGGACTCCATCGTGCTTGTGATTGACTGACACATCGCCTCGATGAAATATGAGCATCGGAGGGAGGCGGCCTGCAGGGGGGGGGGTAAGACTGGCTCCTCTGGGACACTGAAGGACGTCCTGCAGGACTGAAGGGGCCCCGCTGTCTGAACCCAGAACAATAAGCGCAGTCTTTTGCTCACGTTCCTTCTTACTGAAGGGAGGCGTCGAAACTTTCACACTTTTTAAAGATTTAAAATCAAAATATCAAGAATATCAATCAAATACGCCATACAAGCTTCTCTCCATAAACTGAGCGACAGGACGAGCCATGTTCTCTCCCATCACAGACTTTCACAGAAAGAAGAACAAAAAGGAAAGAGGAAAAGAAGAAAAAAAAAGAAGGTTTAAAAGTGAGGGAAGAAAGTTTAGGACCGAGGGAAGGATAGAAAGAAGAAGAAAAAGAATGAAGGCTCCAGAAGAAAGAGAGGGCGGAAGTAAAAGTCTGAAGAAGGGATGATATCAAGGAAGTTTGGTAGGATGTAGGAAGAAAGGCAGGCTAGAGGGAAAGTACAAAGCTAGTGAAGAGAGGAGGGAAGGAAGGAAGGTGGATTTAAAAGGAGTGTAGAAAGAAAAGATGAAAGGGAAAATGTGGGGAGGATTGAAAAATACAGAAAGAAAAAGAAAGGTGAAGAAGGAAAGATGGAGAAGAAGCCTAGGATAAATAGAAGCATGTACGGAAGACAGAGGGAAGGTTAGAAAGAAAAGGAGGACAGAAAAAAGAAATAGGTGAGGTAAAAAGGAAAGCCAGGAAAGAATTGAAAATAAAGTAAATACAAAAGAAAGCAAAGGAGAGAGAAGAGGTGAGAAAACAGAAAAAAGTGAGGAAGAGAAGAAAAAGAGAAACCTTCAAGAAGAAGGCGACGAATAAAGAAACAACGAGCAGACACAAGAAAGAAAACAGCTGTGGCAGCCATGTTCAATACTGTGGTGTGCTGCCCGGGGATGGGGTGGGGTGGGGTGGGGGTGGTATTGACCCTGTGGAACATGCTTTTTTGCCATAGTGTACTAGAATCAAGTGTAATTGCGTACCCTCTACAGCAGGTGGCAGCCATGTTCAATACTGCGGTGTGATGCCCGGGGGTGGGGGGGTGGGGGGTGTAATGACCCTGTGGAACATACTTTTTTGCCATAGTGTACTAGAATCAAGTGTAATTGTGCACCCTCTACAGCAGGTGGCAGTGGCGCTCTCATTGTGTTCCTTATGGTGTAGGGAAAAAGCACCGAGCAAACACTATGAAGTGCAGTAAACACTATTTACAGTCGTGTGCAGGGTGCTGGGGAATGGTGAACTTTTTTTTTTTTATCCTTCCTCAGGGGGTGCTACAGAAAATAATTGAGACGCACTGAGTTAGAGTCCTGACAGCCACACCAAAAATGGTGACGAGCGGTAATGGCGTTTTTGAGTCAGTGAGCGGAATAAGACTGGATGTATGGATGGAAATTGCATATGATCGCAATACCCCTCATGGCCACCAGGGGCATTCATTCTTTCATTTTCTGAACCTTTTAATCCTAACTCGGGTCACAGAAGGCTGGTTTCTATCTCAGCCGGCTCTGGGTAAGGGCGGAGTGCACCCCGGACAGCTCGCCAGGCCATCGGAGGGTCAGCAGTCATGCAACCACTCACACCCAAGAGAGATTTGATCAGCCAATTCGTCTTCTGTGCATGTTCTTGGACTGTGGGAGGAAACCGGAGTACCCTGAGGAAACCCACACAAGCACGGGGAGAACATGCAAACGCCACACAGAAACCCCTGAGCTGGGATTCGAACTCAGGACCTTCATGTGAGGCGGACATGTTAACCACCGGGCTGCCACCACCATCAGGAGTAATTAACAAAAAAGAAAAAAAGCAACCAAATTCATTTGTAAACTTTTATAGTGTTTGTTTGTAAAGATGTTGTGAATAAAATCATTCTATTAGAACAATATTTATTATTCATGCATTCATTTTCTGGGCCGCTTAATCTTAATTAAGGTGAGGGGTGGCTGGCGCCCATCTCAGCTGACTCTGGGCAAGGGCAGAGTGTACTCTGGACAGTTCACCGGGCCATCACAGGGCAGAAACACGCTGACGGCTGCGCAGCTCATCTTCACCAAAGCAGGCAACAGTTCTTTTACATGAACCTCAACCACAGGCAGTGAGAGACACGCCCGGCCTTTGATGACGTTTCTAAACTGTGCTAGCCAGGTGAGCTGTTCAGGGTGTACCCCGCCCTCGCCCCAAGTCGGCTGAGATGGGTGCCGGCCTCCTTGTGATATTGTGAATATTGTCTTTATTAGTAGTAGTACCAGTATTACATATCGAGGTTCCACCCTTTTACACGACCCACTTCTTTCCTTACAGATCAACTCGAAATGCCTGTTCGCCTGTTCATGCCTTTATATGAAAGTAATCATTAAGGTTATATACATACACACATACATACACACATATATATATATATATATATATATATATATATATATATATACATATATATATATACACACACACACACACACACACACACACACACACACACATATAATAATAAATAAAAAAGAGAGAATATCACCAACGTGGAAAAAAATGAAAAATAAAAAAAAAATGAAAATTTAACCCTTATATTACCACAACAAACACCAACATCAGAAAAAGAAGAAAGTGAAAATGTTCTTGTGAAAATCTGGAACCCAGGACATCACGCTGTAAAAGCTTCTCATGTCATTCCGCACATAAAAATAATTTACGCCCCTTGGGCGTCCCTCGGCAGCATCCCCGAGCCGCTCATTACGTGGAGAGCAGCAGTGTCTGCTGCAGATGGACCATCGCAGACGTCACAAAGTCAATGTGTCACTCAGAAATTACAAAAACTGTCACATATAGATTTTTGTCAGAGCTTACGGAGTGTGTGTGTGTATAAGAGAGAGAGAGAGAGAGAGAGTGTGTGTGTGTGTGTGTGTGTGTGTGTGTGTGTGAGAGAGAGAGGAGAGAGAGAGTGTGTATTAGCAAGATTTACAGACACACAGAGAAATGTGTGAATCCAGCGTATAGCCAATTACATTCTGTTTTGTTTCCGTGCCAATGGAACGTTTATGAGCGTGTCCATCCATCACAGAGCCAGTGCAGCACGGTTGTATTAAAAATATAAATAAATAACCTAAAAAAAAATGATCTCCTAATAAAGATGTAAGGTAAAGTCCGTGGGTTTTTTTTACACCCGAGCCTAGCGGCTCATCAGGCCGGTGCTTTTCTCTGCTTTCTGTAGAGTGAAGCGACCAGGAGTTCAACTCCTCCTGGATGGGTCGCTGGTCCAGCGCAGGTTCCCTCCCCAGTATATTTTACAGGTTCCCATTTATACTGCTGGGTAAACCAGAGGCACACTTGTGGTTGAGACCTTGCCCAGGGGTCTTAGTGCAGTGTGGGTCGAACTGGGATTCGAACACACAACCTCCTGATCATGAGTACAGCACCCTAACCACTACGCCACCGGCCCCCTAATAAAGATGTAATCAACACAAATTCATGGTTTTTGTCTTTTTTATACAAATATAATTTCTTTAGTAAGGATCAATGCGTAGATTATACAGCATCAACAAAACCAAATTATTTTAAATGATACGAATTTGATTTTGTTTATAAAAGCTGGCGGACATGACGAATAAAAACAATAAACAAATGAATAGAATTTTTCAGAAATATTGACCTGATTTACAGATATCAGCAGATTAATAAATAAATAAATACATAAATAAATAAAAACAAACTTAGGAAGTAATTAAACCCAAACAGTCAACATTTTACTAAAAATCTTTTTTTTGGGTTCCCAAAGAGAGCGACAACAAGCTACGTGACCTGGAGATCGTAAATTTGAATCCGGGTTAATACCACAGCCGTCTGTGACTGGAAGTCCATGGGAGCTGATTGGCTGAGTTCTCACAGGAGGGACAGACAGCAACACTCACTTCCCTGTCACTCACAGCAATTGCCAGCCAATCATGGACGTCTGTGAGCTCATTGGTCCAAGGGGGCTTCAAGTGTTATATACTCCCCCTCCCCCCAAAATGCATGCACAGCAGTTCAGAAAGAAGCAGGCGGCTAGCATTCCATGTCATGGAGGGGGCGTGTGCATGCCTTTACCCCTCCCTGGCTGGTGGTGGTGTTATAGGGAAGATAAAACCTCATGGGTGGGAATTCGATATGAGTAAAGTAGTGAGAAAACGGAATAAACAACATTTATTCATTCATTCACTTTCTAAGCCACTTATGGTGGGTTGCAGGAGGCTGGCAGGTTGCAGGTTGGCTGATTCTGGGAGAGAGCGGAGTACACCCTGAACAACGTCCCAAAACACATACAACCATTCACACTCACACCGAGGGGAGCAGCCAATTAACCAACTGTGCATGTTCATGGACAAGGGAGGAAACCAGAGAACCTGGAGGAAACCCACATAAGCACGGGAAGAACATGCAAACTCAACAGAGACACGCCCGAGCTGGGAATCGAACCCAGAACCTTCTTGCTGTAAAGCAAAATGTGCCAACTACTATGATTCCATGCCACCCTTAAAATATAATCAGTAGGGAAATTAAAATAAAATAGTACAATAAGTAAACAAATAAACAACAAATGTACGAAATAAATAACATTTTTTTAAAGGAAACAATATTTGAAAAAAAAAATGATAGAAAAACATGCTCAATTAAAAATCAAACAAACAAGTAAACACAGCACAAACATTCTTCTGAAATATTGCTGGAGTAAATATGATAGACAGGCAGACAGACAGACAGACAGACAGACAGACAGACAGACTTCTGTTCACCATGTTTTCTGTCTACAATGTTATTAATTAAAATAAATAAATCCAGTGACCTGCTCCATCTCCATCTCGGCCTCCATACCGTACGAGCTTCTAGATGCTTCCCTCACCCGCAGTGGCAGACCGAGCGAGCGCCGACAGATCCGCATTGCCCCGAGGTCACACCCTCCCTGCCTCATCTTAGCTCCCTTCACACCCCTCACTGCGAGGCAAACTTGACCCGAGCCCTCACTTGGCACGGCCGAGCTGGGGAGGAATATGGCACCCGAGGCGGAATGCCAAGTACGAGAACAGCTTCTGAAAGGCTGCCAGCGTCTCAGGCAAGAAAAAAAACCCAAAGCCTTTTAAATATCATTTAGTAAATCTCGGTTGTGGGTGAATCGGGGTCGAGTTACGCAGGAGCACTTATCCGGCGACTTGTAGCACTTAAGGGTCTCCAAGCCGAGGCGAGGACGAAACGTGGTGAAGTGGTTCACGGTTAAGTTGTTAATGTTTGAACACCGACCGAAGATTCCACGATGCTTCGGGTTACTCATCCTGCTCTTTATCACCGCGAGGAAAATGGATTTGATCGCGTGAGACTTTCAGCAAGGAAGTTGGATTAGCATTTGATGCTAAATATTATTCCAGCGCTTATGGGACGTTTGTTCTCAAAAAATTCACATAGCAGTTTTGGTAAATGTTTGTATTTTCATAGTCTGATCTTAATCTTTTTTATATATTTATTTTATATCTTTATTCTTATGCTGTTTCTTGGTTTAAAAACATAACCGTTGAGTTCTGAATAGCTAAATCATTAGCATAGGCTGCTGGTCCCCATATTGCCCAGTTGCTTAGCAACAAGTTTGACCAAATTAGTGGAAACATTGGAATTTAAAAATGTAACACATGGTTCAGGATTGAGTTTTATGATAAATCATTTTATGATTTCATTTAACTTTAATATATTTTTGTTACACATTTAAAGTATAAAAACAAGCAACACTTAATTTTAATTCAGAAGTTTAAAAAATAATATTTTAAAGTTAGCAAAGTTGATCATCTTTTTGATTTTCCCTCATTTTCTCCTTAAACGTACAGCGGCACCGTGGCTTACGAGTGTCGTTTATAATGAATTTTCCATGATACGAACTTCAATCTGCCCCATTCAACCAGGAAAACTTTGAATTACGAGCTCTGCTGGGGAAATGGCTTTTCCAGTCCAATTAGCCTCGTATTCTTCCGCTCTCCCAGAATGCTTTGTGCAGTGCTTCTCAATTATTTTCTGTGATGCTCCTTATAGGAAAGGAAATGGGGGGGGGTGTAAATAAATAATAATAAAAACAACATTTCATGCCCTGCACACGACTGTAAATAGTGTTTACTGCACAGGACAGCAACAACACAGTGATAGTGGGACTTGAACCCCCAACCTTGGGATCAGTGATCTAACACCTTACCACCAGGCCACCGCTGCCCAGAGTGACCTCTTAAAATGAATATGAAGTTTGAGAGTGTCCGGTTGGTTTTTGTAAATGTTAAAGAAACAAGCTCATGTTGGCACGGTTTTATTTATTTATTATTATTTTTAGCAATAAGTTGTTAGAAATCTTCAGTAAGTAACATTTTCATGTAAAATATCTTTAAATATCATAATAGTGCTGTTTATATATTTGTACAGCTGTACCTCTCCTTATGATGGTCCTAGAAAATGAAAAATCCAGTTAATGAAAAGCATTTTCATCATTTTTTTGTCTCTGTATATGAAACAAGTTCTCCTTACGAAACGCACCAAACGCGCCATTCAAGCAATGCACGAGTTGCTCCCTCATTGGCTGTCTCCCAACATCCCGCCCCGCTGGCCTCCCATTGGCTAGGAGGGATGACGCAGCTCCCTTGAGCAGCAGCTTGTTTCATGAGTTTTTCGAGTGTGCTCATTGCAACTTTCATTTTCTGGCTCAGGCTTTTAACCTTGCATAAACATTTGTAAGATTATAACTCCGTGAACCACGAAGTAAGTACCTTAAAAGGGATACTTTTATCATTTGTAAAGGGTAGTATTGGGGGCCTTGGAACGAATCACGTGTTTTTACATGTAAAATGCGGTTCTACTTACGAAAAATCCAGGTCACGAAAAAGGCTCTGGAACGGATTGATTTCGTAAGGTGAGGCACCACTGTATTTATTTAAACAGACTTTTGTACACACTTTACAAAGTTTACAAAGTGTAATTAGCGATCAGCGCTAATTATAAGCATCATTTTAGCTATAAAGACCCGATTTCCCCACATACACTGATAGTTCTGCGTTATTTTTATCATCGCTGAACCTACAGATTTCACTTACAATTGAAAAACATCATCAAGCTTAATGCCTGGTGTAAATGTATACCAGTTGCTTAGCAACAGTCCCCTCACAAATTTAAGCACTTGAATGGTGAGCGTATCAAGAAATTAAAAAAAACCCCTACATTTGGGATTTTATTAAAACCCAGCACATCAAGATGATGCACAATGAATTTTACATCATTGTGTTGTAAACCTTTAAAATTTAAAAACACTTACATTTTTGTTTCCGAGCTTCCAGACACGTTCACTTTTAATCACAGCGACCCGTAATACCACCAAACTTGTTAAAGACAGAATGAGGTCTAAAAGCGGCACTGCTGTGTGCAGATATAATTACAGATGTTACCTGAATGTCATTTCTGCCCCGAGGACGTCGCTAGAATGCTGACATTTCTCTCTCTCTCTCTCTCTCTCTCTCTCTCCATTTAATTCTTTAGATATTTCATAATAAAGGTCTGCGTGTGGCCTGAATAAACTCATTATCATCACAGATCAAACTGGACCATACACTCCAATATGGTATACACACACACACACACACACACACACACACACACACACACACACGAGGTATTATTTACTGAGTGAGCCCAACCATAATTTCCATCAAGAATAAACGTCAAACATGATCCGCTTTACCCCAGAACAACAGAAAGACTAACATACAACCACACTGGTGAAACCGCATTCATTTTTGTGGTGAAAAATAATGGAGACGTGGTAAAATCATACACACTGAACACACGCGGCTGAAACGCCGTCGCGATTAGGCCGAGGCAGAGAGAAACACGAGCCAAGATGTAGCCATAATAGTAGCTTTGTGATTTGATGGATGACGACTGTGATTAAGTGTTAGCATAGCTTAACGTACTTAAGGTAAGGGCGTCAGACCGACTTCTCTTACAACAGCCATACGCTGGCCAAACGATCCAAAACAGAAACAAAAAAAATCTCATACAAAACAAGACAAGATCCCTTTTATATTTATAAAGTGTAATCCGCCCTAAATCCACCTTCGGAAAGGTCTGATGAAAGATTTGCAAGTTCTCTCTGAAGCCTCGACTTGGAGACGAGACAATGTAAAAACATCAGGATTCCTGAATCTACACACATAACAGAAGTGCAGCTGCAAATCACACACGTTCATCATCAGTGCTCCGCCCTCGATACAGCGTCGGTACCGCAGAATTTTGGCGGAGGTCTCGATCACCAGGCATATGTTTGGGTCTTTGTCAGCTCATCGGTGAATCATACTCTGGCCACACCCATGCAAGGATTTTTACCAAACGTGGTGGGAACAGTACCCCGTCCGAGTCCAAGAGTAGATGCGATTTTGGAATGCCAAGGTCAGGAAGGTGAAGGTCAGGGAAAGATCACAGTGCTACACATTCCTCATGTTAAAATTGAAACTGGGTACCGAGCGACATGGATCTACAGGTCCAGTGAGGGACAGCCGGATAAGTGTCTTCACCCGTTTAAACAGCGTAATCCGTTTGGTTTGAGTGACATTGAAAGCTCAAACCTTTGGTCACTGAACTTTGATTGCTTGTAACTTTGAAACGAGAGCCGACAGACAGGCTGTCGCTCTGGAACACAAATACAGAACCAGGTATGGACTTTCAAAAATTAAAACTACTTTGGACTTTGAGTGACCTTAAAATGGCCAAATCATTTTATTTTCAAATAACCAGAGTCAGGTGCCGAGGAACGGTCCGAGAGAACCCATGCCTTCGGCTGCCAAACAATTCGCAATGCATCTGACACCTATAGCCTATAGGAGGGAACCGTGTCTCCTTTTCGGGCTGGGCTCAATCTTCTTTCGGGCTTCTCCCCATAAAGACCGGCCATCAGGCGCTCGCCTTCGAGCCCCTCTCCCAGGCCTGGCTCCCAGGGGGTGGGGATGACCCTCGTGACCCACCCGTATTGCTTCCCGGGCACCTCCATGGTGTGGTGTTTCAGGCATGTCCACCCAGGAAGAGACCCCGGGGACGACCCAGAACACAGTGGAGGGACGATGTCTCTCGGATGGTCTGGGAAAGATTCATTCATTTTTAATTTATTTTCACATGCATGAGGATTAGAATCATTTTAATTGCCGAATTAGTGACCATAAGCCAAATTATACCTAATTCGGATTAGGGTCACAGGAAGGCCGACGCCCATCTCAGACAACTCTGAACGGGGCAAAGCGGGGCCGAAACACGCCGATGGTTACGCAGCTCCTCTTTATGAAAGTCAGCAATGGTTCTTTTACATGAACCTCCAGCACAGACAGTGAGAGACACGACTGGCCTTTGATAACCCAGTTACCTGCACTGGGGGAGGGGCAGCAGTGACAACCGGGTTACAGTGGGACTTGAACCTGCGATCATGGGATTGGGAATCCAGCACCTTACCACCAGCCCACCACAGAGCGGTTGACTGTTTTATTAACAGGTAAGAAATGTAATTATTATAAACGATAACATGACAAAACACAACGAGCCAATGGTAGTGATTTTTTTCTTAAATAAATCAATACTGCACTTGAAAACAAGAGGTTCGGGACATGAGAGCAGCTTCATTAGACGCTGTTTTCCATAATACCGTGGAGGAGGTCAATAATTGAAGAAAATCACCTACCCATGATGCACCGGGGGTTGACACTGATCAAAGGTAGCCTGTGTGAGAAGGTGCACAGGCCGTGAAGGGGCGGGTCTGTGTCATTAAATCAACTAATTAGTGACCCCCTTCTTTTTCCTGCCAGATTAATGCCCCCTCCTCCCCCTCCTCCCCCCCCTCCTTTTTTTCTCTTTATAGCTCTTTACTGTGCTCTGTCTACCACACTGACACATCCAATGGGGATTTTTAGCATTTCAAAAGTGTATCCAAGCTTTCCGGAGTACTGCAAAACAGAATGGTCACCAAGGCGAGGAAGCTGATCTCGTCAAGAAACAGAGAATAAGGGATGGAGGAGGAGGAGGAGGAGGAAGAGAAAGAGGAGGAGGAGGAGATCAGTGAGGAATAGCTGGCATCTTTCAGGTTTTTTTCTTCCAGACTTCCCAGCAGAGGATAAGAAAAGAGTGAGTTTCTTTAAAATCACGGCAGCCTTGTGTTTTAACCAGAAACAAAAGCAGAGGACGAGTGTGAGCTTGGGAAGTTTGTTCCAGAAAACCCAAGAGAATCCATATAAGGACAATAAAAATGGTTATAATTGCACCAAATCAAATACGATCAGTAGGCACCGCATGCATCGCGTCTCTGCAGTGCCTTTGTTCTTATGATGGAGATGTGACACATTAAAGACGCACTTTCAGGCCTTTTTGCTTGTGCTTTTTTTTTTTTTTTTGGAAAGGGTTGTGTCCGTCTTTGAGTCCCTAGGGGACCTATTGTGCTACCCCGAGTTCTTCACGGACAGCCCCTCCTCTTTCTCCGAGTAGAACAATTACCCCGTTGAGGCGACACAATGCATGAAGCCCACCGCAGCCCCCACAGGGCTTTTCTCTGTTTTAGCCTGCTTTATCTGTTTAAAAAAAAAAACTCTGTGCTGATCAGCAACAAAAAAGGCAACTCTTAAAAAATAGGCAAAATAAAGGGGTGAAAGGTGGAGAAAGTGCTGGGGGGTGGTAGGCTCAGGCTTCAGAGTGTAGAGGTTCCCCTCATTTTCACTCATTCAGCCCCAGTATCCACACAAAAATAAGCCATTTTTCAACACCGAGATCCGTCTGACAGCGGAGGGGAGGGAACACTGTCGTGTCGGGCAGCACATTAAAATCCTCAGGAAAAAAAGAAAAACGCATGATGTCATATCTTATGGGACCATCATGTCATTAAAATCAGGGAGGTGACTGTAGGTTTGTGTACGTTCTTTAAGAAAGAGTAGAACTTCCTGCACAGAAGAACTGCTTCTGTTCACTTCTCTGCAAGGCAAGGACAAAGCACTGCATGGTTAGTGTGAACGGATCCAGAGCTTTGAGGTCAGGGTTGCCAGATTGTCTCGGATCAATTCTCCTTCGAAATGCATCAGTGCTAGAAAAACAAATAGGTGATATTTATTCTGTTGAAGATGATGCAATAGTCTGCAAGTACACAGGAAGTGCCTTTCTCTCCATTTCTCTCCACGTCAGCGTGGAAATAACCCACCCAGATGCTTTCACACAACAGGTTGGTTGTGGCGGCATAATCAGAAGCAGACGTCACTTCGTGTATCGCTTCAGAGGCAAACGCAGCTCTTCTCTTTTACAACACATTACACCAATTCCACACATACTTGCCTCACTTTTCTCCACGTTTTCTTGGTGGAAACTAACATGCGAGGAGGAGTCGCGAGTGAAGTAAGTTTTGAGATAAACATATCCAAGAACCGCCAACTTTCCCGAGATACCAACCCCCCAACCCGACATCACAGATGTTCACCTGCTGACTATTTACACGAGAGTATCTTATTGAGACTCGTTCATTCTATGCCGCTTAATCTTAATTAGGGTCACTAGGAGGCAGGCACCCATCTCAGCCGACTCAGAAAAGGCAAGGTACATCCCGTACAGCTTGCCAGGCCATCCTAGGGCCAACACACATACAATCATTCACACTCGAGTGATTTGCAACCACCAGTTAGTCTACCGTACATTTTTTCGGACTGTGGGAGCAAACCGGAGGACCTGGAGGAAACATACACAAGCACGGGGAGAACATGCAAACTCCACGCAGAAAAGCCCGAGCTGGAACCCAGCTCCTTCTTGGTGTGAGCCATATGTGCACCACCTTACCGTCCCAAAAGCAAAACTGTCTTCATGTTTTATTTATTTCCTGATTCTTGTCCCAAAAATATAATTTTACTTTTTTAAAGTTGGAGCGGCACCATGACAGAAGTTAGCATGCCCGCCCCACAGAAAAAAAACGTCCGGGGATCAGTGAGGTTTCTGTGTGGAAATATACAAGCGTTTCCATGGGTTTTCTCTGGGTACGCTGGTTTCCACCAACATTCCAGAGATATCCACATGAGGCTGACTGACTGTTCCAAATTGCCCCCAAGTCGCGATTGTGAATGGTTGTGTGTGTGTTTGTGTGTGTGTGTGTGTGTGTGTGTGTATACACACGTGTGCTCGCTCCGTGATGAATAACTCAGGATAGACCGCACCTTGAATCAGAGCGGGCTGAAACAGGCTCCAGCCTTTTCCGTGACCCTTGCGGGATTATGTGGCTCCGCGGATGAACGAATAGAAGATTATGAAGCTTCATGTCCAGAAAAGTGCATAAAATAAACTCGGGGCATGTGAGGTTGATATTCCATCCGGCTTAAGGTTCTTCACTGTCGCAGTTCATTCTACAGCACAGACCATGGAAAATAACTCCTCAAGCAAAGTGACTTCCGTGTAATCCCTGTCTAAACGAACCGCCGTGCCAACCTTCCACAGGCTTGAACAACGCCATGCCGTGACTTCACAGTTCAATCCTAGACAGATGGACGCAACTGGAAGCATTAAGTAAGATTTACCGCCGTGACCGCGACGTCCTGGTTGTACCCGTTTCGCTCCCACGTCTGACGGCCGGAGATGCACTTACATTCCTCAAGGGTTTAACATGCCACCGCCAGGGCGAGAAAGTAAATGAAGAAAGTGTAATGGTGGCTGCGGTGATGGTGGTCATGCAAGACATCAACTGAGAATTCCTAAAGATTCCTGAGCGCGACTGTGACGGCGTAGAGCACCGTGGCTCGCTGTGCTTCATTCCAAGAGTCATTATGTTCTTATCAGTGGTAATGCGAGCTGGCAAATTGCAAACTATTGAGGATAAACCGATTTTCACATTAATCCACTTCAGGAACTCCTTAAAAGCAGCTGCATTAAGGAAGGTCCTCATGGTCTCATCCGGCGTTCTAATTAAATCCCGAGCCATGAAAATGGAAGCAGAGATGAAGTCAAATGAATTGAACGCAACAGCAATTAAATATTCTCAGAGGAACAGCCGGGACAATATTATGCAAGAACATCATCATGGGTTCTGCAAAGCCAGCATTCTTCCTTTAATCCGTTTAATTCTGATTAATTAACCTCAGGCAGATATCATCTGACGAGTCTAACTGCCGTTTCTCACCAGTATGACAGGGATCAGGATTACTAATCCCCAACCTTCACAATACAAATAAAATACCATCCTAATGGTTAACCAGGAGCTCGGGGGCAACCACAAGATCTGAGAAGTAATAATGACTTATTTTCCCCCCAGGATTACTACCTTGTTCAGACTCTTCCGGTACCCAAAGCAACCAAAGGCCAAGACCTCAGCCTCATCTGTGACAGACGGACGTGTAACAATAGATGTAGTACTGGAGGAAGAGACATGGTTCACCTGTGAGAACATTTATCATTAAATTGGGCTCTGGTCCCCGCTGTGCCCGGCGCACCCACATAATTTATTATCCACACTTAAGACTTCATCCATCCGAAGACCGACCGCTCAGCACCACAGGGGGGTTCCATGAAATTAATAAGGCTCCAGGAAACATTCTTCAGCTCTTTCCGTCTCCCCCCCCCCCCCCCCCCCATCTATCTTACACACAATGGCCGGTTCCGGCTCCTCATGGAGATGATGACGAGATCAGCAAGATTTAGAAATCCGGTCTAGGGCTGCCAGAGGAAGAAAAGCCTTCTATCCGTTACACAAGAGACACACACTTGTGACGGATCAATCATCGGCAATATCAGACCAATTGAAGATGGCGTGGAGCACAAAGGAACAATGACGCTCTTCCACTACTAAGCGCTTCATATTAACCTTAAAGCCATCGTGTCACATGGTCTATAAGGTGACAGGTCAGACCTTTGTATCTATATCCCGCCATGATTCTTGAAAGTGGTGTAAATGGTTAGGAATGTCAAATTACGCCTGTTTGCTAAGGGTGAAAAGACGCTGAATTTCTGTTGGGTCACCTCAGTCACTGATAGGAGCCATGAAGTATATGACGGCATGATGAATCAGAAGGTTAATACAGACACACACACACACACACACCCCAACTCTTGGCATCATTTAACAAAAACTCATCCAACCAACATGTCTTTACAAGCCTGATCCACCTTCAGATGAAATTGCAACAAAACAGCTGTTCATTCTCACCCTCGTTACACAGTTAAGATCATGCAGAGGACATGTGACCATCTACAGTTCTGCCTCCCCCCATTAATCCTCAATGATACTTCAGTACTGTACGTATCTGTGTAATCGCGCTGTTGTGTTTGTTATATCTGTATCTGTGGTTTACACAGTGATACTGGAGATAAATCATCATTCCTTCTTCTCAAAATAATATCACCACCAGGAGATAAACCAGCTGATTGAATTTCAGACAATTGCAAAAGCATCCAGGAGCACCACCCATGCACCTGCTCCAGCAAATAAATAAATAAATAAATAAAAATACATCCATCTATCCAACCAGCCAACCAACAAATTACTTCAGACATCATCCAACTGAACGTCCAAGCAAACACTGTGTGATTTATTAGGCATCCATTCATCCATCCAACCATTCTTTAATGTAAAGCATGCATCCACCCAGCCAGCCAATCTCCAATCCCGCAGTGTGGCTTTCAGTGATCTATATAAGCCTCCACCCAACTCTCCAACCACTCACTGATCCATCCATCCACCCATCCACACACTAATCCAACTAGTCATTCACTGATCCATCCAGCTAATCATTTCGTCCATCCATCCATCCATTTTCTGAACCACTTAATCCTAATTATTGTCATGGGGAGGCTGGTGCCCATCTCAGCCATCTCTGGGTGAGAGCAAAGTACACCCTGGATGGCACATCAGGCTATCGCAGGGCAGAAACATGCTGACAGATATGCAGCTCCTCCTTACGAAAGTCAGCAATAGTTCTTTTACTTGAACCTCCCACGACAGACGGTGAGAGACATGGCCGGCCTTTGATATTTGATAGCCCAGATAGTGACAGCAGTGACCTTGGGATCAGTAATCCAGCACCTTACCACCGGTCCACCACTGCCTGAAGTCATCTATTTATTCATATACTGATCCAACCAGTCACCATCCATCCAACCATCCTATCACCTGTCCGTACAACTGACCAACTGTCCATTCATCCATCCACTCAATGATCCAATCATCCATCCATCCATCCAATGATCCAATCAACCATCCATCCATCCATCCACTCAATGATCCAATCATCCATCCATCCATCCAATGATCCAATCAACCATCCATCCATCCATCCACTCAATGATCCAATCATCCATCCATCCATCCAATGATCCAATCAACCATCCATCCATCCACTAAATAATCCAAATCAACCATCCATCCATCCATCCATCCATCCAATGATCAAATCACCCCTTTACTCAACTACACATCCACATCAACCATCCATCCATATACTCCAAGCTATTTTTACAGAGCAATAATATTCCAAGCTCTCAAACACAACCTGTCAATCCTTGGAGAAATGTAGGCTGGACCATTTCCCAGAGTTTTTAATAACGAATCGGGGCTCAGGTTTGAAAAACTGGAGCAAACACTCCCCAGCTAAAAGTAATTAGGTGTAATTAGTGTAATCGGTGTTTCCTCCCACAAAATAAACTTCCCATCGCATCATTTAACCCCAACTTTACAAACCAATCACTGTACAGTTTACATTATTCACAACAATCCTGAGAGAGAGAAAACATCTTTAACGAGGGAATATAATACTTCAGGGCCATGCTGGGATTAAAAAAAAAAAAAAAAAAAAAAAAAAAAAAAAAATGACGGCATGGTGTGAAGTGGAATTATTTTCACACTGCAAAGTTGATCGAAACAGCCTGAGGGCTTTTGATCTGTACGATGAGACATCAATTACATCATACAGATTCAATCCTGCGGGATTGAGCCGTTACCACGAGAACCATCATGTATAGGAGTCTATTAATATAAACCTAGGATTTAATGTGGATAATTAATCAACACCACCTGCCCGATCTAATTCCCGAATTCCACAGCAATGAGATATAAACATTCTTTTAAATCATCGCTTTGATGTCGAGTCGCCTGCGGGATCGTTATGACAGCACCTGCAACGCTGTTCACAGACACTTGCTGTCCTTGACAGTTCTGTCTCGCAGCTGTCTGATAACACGTCCGCAGCATCGGGTATAATTAGAGAGCGCTGCGAAATGAGGAAACCTTGCAAGAGCAGAACCGCTCCCACGTCTTTGAGGACGAGAAGTCGCACCATGACGTTTGAACTTTGACCCCATGACCTCTTTCCCTGCAAGAACTTGTTAAGCGTTACACCGTTTCCTCAGTCGTGCGCCTCCCACACGCCGACAACGATTATTGCGCGTATACCTCACAGGGGGAGACGCGAGAGAGGTGTTCGGTACCGCCGTCGCATCAATCCACTGGAATGAACATGAAGGCGGAAGAAGGGATCGCTCAAGACGGAACTTGACAGCTGTTTTTGAGACGGAGCGTCTTACGGAGCGCTATTAAACTCAAACTGAAAACATACAGAGAAGTAGGTCAGCGCTTTCCCTGCTCGGAGCTTTTGTTAAAAGCATAAAGCTTTAATCTTGTGTCCCATTCCATTTATCACCTCTCACACACACACACACACACACACACACACACACACACACACACACACACACACACACACACACACACACACACACACCAGTTAATGCAGTCATTTTACAAGAAAAAAAAAAAGAAAGAGAACAAGTGATCAAACACGCTGAAAGCACGGAAACGTCGTCCAAACACACAACAGGCTCCTGAAATCTGAACACGATTAAAGCGCTGCCGGGCTGCCGGAGGAAACACACACCATTCTGTGACGGAATTAAAACTCTCCCAAACAACTTTGTTATTTAACACAAATAATTAGTACAAAGTCAAGCAGAAAGCCACAACTTCAAAACAATTACTTCAGTGCTAATGCTAATTACAAAGAACAAAAAACCCACCCAGACGTTAATATGAAGCAGACTGATGAGGTCAGAGCAGGGCGGAAATGCCGTCTGCTAAATTGGGATTTTAACTCAAATCTCAGTTTTGGAAAAAGTGCAAGGATCGTCCAACACTCTGAGGATTTAAAACTACAATAAGTGCTGCACATCCCATAAAAATATGATCGTGCATTTAATCCCTGATCACAGCATGCAATCTCCACGGCGATGTTGCTCCCGTCGGTCCGGTCGAGGCTCGGCAACAGTGATGTGGCAATAAAATGAAGCAGCTGATGATCTGAATGTACAGTGAGCCCCGCCCATTTGCAGTTCACCAGTCGGGCCCCACATATTCGTGGATTAGCGGCAGCTCCGGAAATGACTGGAACATGATTCAAATTTAGCCAATGGCTGAGAGCTTTTGTTTGTCCCTCCTGCTGATTGGTTGCAGATGACGTGTACACCTTTTTTTTTTTTTTCGTATGTTTTTAATGATTATTTAAGCGCTATGATGTCAGTCAAACGCCCTGCACATTCTCTAGCTTCTGGTAAGGAGCTTTATTTATTCATGAATATTATCACAGTACAAAATTAAAAGGTTTTATTATTATTATAAGCATTATTACTGTATTAATGAGTAAGACTGGCGAGAGAATGGGTTTAGCAAGCAGATTTTTGCGCATGTAATATACATAGGGTTTTAAAACCGCGTCAATAACTCATGGATTTTCAGGATCTGCGGGTGGGGGCGGAACGTAACCCCCATGAATAAAGACGGCTTTCTGTACTGAATGTGCAGGTTATCACATCAATGCCCTTTTTCTTCCCTGATGGCTCGGATATAAATTGGAGACTCGAATAATGAGCAAGTGGTTCAGGGAGCATGAGGAATCATTTTAACATAAGTATTGGCCCCCCATAGTCCTGACCTTCACCCTCCTGTTCGGGATGTGCTGGAGACTTTATGCGTCATCAATTCAAGATGTTGAAAAACAAATGAAACTCTGGATGGAATTAATGTTGTGGATGTTGCTCAAGTTTACTGAACTAACGCCATGGCAATAAAAGCAACTCTAATCAAAACCAACGGCGGTCCAACAAAACATTGCAGTGCAAGGCTGGGCCATGTATAATAAGTAACGCCGTATTCCGCGCTAACACACGGGCAAATCGTTGGTCAGTAATTACGTACGAGAAGGTGTTGAGGTGGGGTTGTGAAGGTCCGAAAGATCAATGGTCAGTACTCAAGCGGAGAAGGAAGACAGAGATTGATTACGATAAATAACATAAGTATGACCTTGAAAATAACAGCACCAGATCCCAGTTCTCAGAACTCACGTGTGAGGGTGCTGGGCTGGACTATTGTTTCAAATAGGATTCTCCTGGAACAAACTGATGACAAGTAATCGCAGCATCTCCCATTTCTCCACCTTCACAGCTGAAGTGCCCTCAAGTGAGGCACCAAACCCTACTGATCCAAGTGTGTGTGTGTGTGTGTGTGTGTGTGTGTGTGTGTGTGTGTGTGTGTGTGCCACTTTCAACAGGTCAGATTCAGAATCCAAAATGTCCCATGCGGAACTAATACAGTAAAAATAATAACAACGATAAATTTTAAGATAAAATACAGTCGGCCCCCAATTTACGAAATTAATCCGTTCCAGAGCCCTTTTCGTATTGCGGGGATTTCGTAAGTAGGGGTCGCATCTTACATGTTAAACGCCTAATTCGTTCCAAGGCTCCAGTCTTTGGATGAGATAAACCCCATAAACCCTTTAAAAATGATAAAAGTACAACAATTTTGTATGAAATATGTGTTAAAAATAAAAGAAAATTATTTATTAAACCATTTAAACATTTTAACATATTAAACTATTTTATTAATATATTTATTAATTAAATCTTTATCAAACATTTTTTTATTAACACACGCGCACACACCTGTCTCGGGCCACGCCCAAAAGACTTGGAATTCAAAGCGCATTCCCTGCTTGACAAACTCGACTTTAATTTGATTCCTTGAGGGATCGGAATTCCAGATGAGCTCAAATGCGCCCACATTTAGTAAACATTTACTGAATTAAACAACTTAAAAAACTAAAAACTGAAGCGTTATTCCTTCTCTTTCACTCTCTCTCTCTCTCTCGCGCGCGCACGCACTGCAGGCCACGCCCACAAGACGTGAATTCAAAGCGCATTCCTTGCTTGACCACTTACTGAATTAAAATAACTTAAAAAACTAAACTAAAAACTAAAGCGTTATTCTCTGTCTCTGGCGCACGCTGCGGGCCACACCCACAAGACATGAATTCAAAGCGCATTTCCTGCTTGACAAACTCAACTTTAATTTGATTCCTTGAGGGATCGGAATTCCAGATGAGCTCAAATGCGCCCACATTTATTAAACATTTACTGAATTAAACAACTTAAAAAAAACTAAACTAAAAACTAAAGAGTGAATCTTCCTCCTGTCTCTATCTGGGAGCCCAGCGGGGCGGGATGTTGTGAGACAGCCAATGAGAGAGAGCATTGGCGCGTTTGAATTTCTTTTCGTAAGAGGGGTCGTTTTGTATCTCGGGGATGGAAACTCAGGAAAATGTTTCTCACAACCGGGGATTTCGTACACAGGGATCTTCGTAAGTTGGGGGCCGACTGTATAAGGGGTGGGTTATTTATACACTGACGTGGAACTCTTCCAGGACGGCTGCTCTCATGTTTTGCCTTGGCAAAAATTCAAGAATTGGGACAGCCAGCAATAGATGGCAGAGCAGAGCAACATCCGGGTCAAGAGAGGATCAAGGAAATGACAAAACAAGGGTTTTAGAGGATATTTCTTTTAGACTGGAAGACAAGTTTCTGTCTGAAAATAGGAGACGAAATGTCCTGAAAACATCCAAAACCAGTTCTCATTTTTTGCAGTGTGAACTGGAGGGTGGGGGTGGGGGGTGGGGGGGGGGTTTTCCTAAGAACTGCAGTTGAAAAGCACCCAAAGTTCTTCTACCAGTCATTTTAGATTGTTTTTTCTGATGATACAGTATTAATAACACCCCCCCAAAGGAAAAACAATGCAGCTTTAAATTATTAAAACAGTTTTGAAATTATTCCCTCCCCTGTTCTGATGATGTCACCAGACTCTCCACCCATAAATATTAAATAAACTGAAAAACAAGTACAAAATACTCAACTCTGCGACCCCCCCCCCCAAATAAATAAAGAAAGAAAGAAAGAAATGCATGAAATGCATCAAATGGGTTCTCGCTTGGATTTAAAGTCGGAGTTCATGCTGGTTCTGATCCGTTTTGATGAACAAAGGGATCGGATTCGGGGTCACGATCATCAGTTACCATCCATGTCCATATGGAATATGATTACCATACACACCTACGTTCGCTGCAGGTTGTCAACAAAACTCACGGCAACGTTTTTGTTTTTTTTGAGCCAACCCTGATTTCTCAGAACAGGACAGACAGGTTCTGTCCCATCAACTGGTGGACTGTAATCTTTATGTAATCCGGTGCTGGGCGGGGATGTTTTTAAGGCGGTGCTTTAAAATGGCTACTGGGCTAAACAGGATTAATTACATACTGTAGATGAAAAATAAATCATTCATTCATTCACTGATCCACTTAATCCTAATTAGCGTCACCATCGCAGGGCCAACACCCACACAACCATTCATACTCACACCTAAGGGTGATTTGGACCAAACCAATTAGCCTACTGTGCATCTTATTGAACTGTAGGAAGAAACCGGAGAACCCAGAGGAAACCCACACAAGCTCAAGGTGAACACGCAAACTCCACACAGAAACACCCAGACTGGGACTTGAACCCAGGACCTTCTTGCTGTGAGCCGGATGTGCTATCATTACGCCACCATGCCGCCTAGAAATAAATCAATAAATCCAAAACATTCAATCGATTGTGTAGAGGCTCTTCTAGTTAAAAAAATAAATAAAGTTTTATGTGGAACTTTATAACATTTTTACCATCAGGTCACCACGCCCGGGACTCGAACCCAACTCCTTCTGGAGTGAAACTGACTGCAATATGAACTTTTTGACGTTTTTTTCGGGCTGAACGGTTTCAACATCGTACGAACTAAATTCAATTCTGTTAACCTTCATAAATCAAATATACGTTTCTATGAAAGATCGATTGAGTGATGACATCATGAACGCTATTTAAACCACTTTCAACCAACAACCATGACTCCGCCCCTTCAAGGTTTCTTGTTCACTTCCCAAGTATATAAAAATGAAGATGAAATACAGCAGTATCTCATCCATTCATTTATTTTCTGAGCTACTGAATCCTAATTCAGGTTGTGGAGAGCCTGGAGCCCATCTCAGCCGACTATGGATGAGGACAGGGTACACTCAACAGCTCAGCAAACCATTGTATGGCCAACACACAACCATTCACACTTAGAGGAGATTTGGAACAACCAATTCGAATAATGTGCATTTTGGGGACTGTGGGAAGAAACCCACACAACTCCACAAAGAAATACCCCGAGCCTGGGATTCGAACCAAAGACCTTCTTGCTGTGATGCTGATGTGCTAACCACTGCACCACCATGGAAGTCGTGTGATATCTGACTTTTTAAGTTTCTAAGAACTCAGCGTAACAGAACGAAGCGAGCCTTTAAGACTTTGAATGTTCATTATTATTATTATTATTATTATTATTATTAAAAGGTTTTATAAAGAACATTATAGCAACGTTCCACTCCGAGCTAAACAGCCCCACACCCACCTGAAATGCCCTTGAGAGCAGCTTTAGTACTGATGGGGTGAATAGTTCAGTAAATAAAGACAGTTATGGAATTGAACAGTTGGAAGAATTTCCGGGTTAAAATAAACCCAGAACCTTCGAAACCACACAGAAAGAAAATAAATATATGAACCACTTAATCCTAATTGGGGTAACGGGGAGGCTGATGCTCATCTCAACCGACTCTGGGCGAGAGCAAAGTACACCCTGGACAACTCACCAGGCCATCGCGAGGCAGAAACACGCTGACGGCTATGCAGCTCCTCTTTACATAAGTCAGCAATGGTTCTTTTACATGAACCTCCAACACAGACAGTCAGAGACACAGCCGGCCTATGATAACCCAGTTAGTGCACTGGGGGGGGCAGCAGTGACAACTGTTGAGAGTGGAACTTCTACCCCCAGCCTTTGGATCAGTAATCCAGCACCTTACCACCGGGCCCCCCACTGCCCTGTTCTGAACTACTTTATCCTAATTAGAGTCAGAGTCGACTCTGGGCGAGGGCGGGGCAGATAGGTTCGTTCATTCATTTATTTTTAAAAACCACTTAATCCTAATTAGGGTCAGGGGAAAAGGGGGGGGGGGTGGTAGAGCCCAGCTCAGCAAACACTGGATGAAAGTGATGTACAACCTTGAACAGTTTACAAGGCCACTGCAGGGCCAACACAGCCACAATCATTCACAGTCTGACTCATACCTGGGGCGATTTTGAACAGTCTGATTATCATGTCTTTCTACGATGGCTGGAAACCCGAGTCCCAGAAGGAAACCCACACAAGCACTACAACATGCAAATGTCACACAAATGTCCAGAGCATGGGAATCGAACCCAGAACCTTCTTGTGGTGAGGTGGGAATGTTAACCACTGTGGCACCGTTACTGCCTTAAATGTATAAACAGAGAGACAGACAGATGGGTAGACAGACAGATAGATGGATGAATGAATATCTCAGAAGCATCGATCACAGCCAGAGTCTGCAGAGGCTGATCGTTTAAAAACCAATCAATTAATCAATCGCTGAATAAGTTAATCACCAATTAGTTTACTTAGGCAACACGCAGTGGTGAGGACGTCCGCCTCACAGCAAGAAGGTCCTGGATTCGAGTCCCAGCACGGGTGGAGTTTGCATGTTCTCCCTGTGCTTGTGTGG
>CM045747.1:4230581-4233081 GCA_024760905.1 Plotosus lineatus | reverse complement strand
CTGTACCTTAGAATCCACCATCAACAACTTCAACAAGCAAATGATTTCATCTTATAAACGTGTTCGTCTGCAAACCTAGACAAGTTCTGGAAATGTTTATTATCACCTGACAGTTGAACTTTGTTCTAATGAAGCCAGTCCAGCCATGGGCTCGAATTTCTTTCTGTCGCTCATTCAAACCCATCTTCCTGTTCTCTAATGGACTCTTTATTCGCTTTATATTATACTCCGAATGAGCGAGTTTGGGAACATTCTCTGTGGTTTTGTCATCGTGTATGTGGACAGTAATAATGCAGACGGACTCCATGCTGTGACGTCTCTTTCACTGGACAGGACTCCCTCCTGAAACCGGAGTACAAGGGCCAGGAGGTGACATGGGGCAGCGGGTGAGAAACACACGACGACTTTTCAATGCCTCCTATTCTACAGCCTCTATCACCTAACCAAACAACAACAGCCTCAGACAAAAGCATCGCCTGGAAAGGATCGTTCCTGTCGAGAAGCACAAATGCTCTGGATGCTCAACGCCAGGAGAAAATCAAGACCAATCCCGAAGACCTATTATAGTCAGAATATCTTTCATTCTCCACACGAGGAGTAATTTTCAATACATGACATCAGGGAAATCAACACGACTCCCTACTGACATCTTTTGTTCAAAATTAGAGATTACGATAGTGGCACTTCACTCCAAATGACGATAGAGAAAACCCCGCGGATAATCACCAGCACGCTTTTAAATAATCCTGCTCTGCAGTCAACAGGCTCAGTTAGGAAAACGTAGAAACAAATATATAATGTTCGTTCGTTCATTCATTTATTTTATCAACCGCCAAATCCTAATTAGGGTTTGGGAGAGGCTGGCACCCATCTCAACCAACTCTGGGTGAGGGTGGAGTACACCCTGGATGGCTCACCAGGCCATCGCAGGACCAACTAATAAAGTTCTATCTATGTATTTTCTATAACCTTGTGTGCGTGTATATTGATAACGACAGAGCAACGGAAAATGACAATGCTTTCATGGAATAAATGCATACAGCGTAGCCACACCCAGAAAATTCCATAAAAGGGCAAGGATTTCAATGGGCTGAAAATGAGTAACTGCAGCGTTAAATATGACCCAAAGGACCCAAAAGATTAAAAAAAAAGACCCAAAGATGCAGGAGACCAAGTCCGATGAAATAAAGATTTTTATTAAGCTCAAGAGAAGCACTGAGGGGGCGGGAAAATGGTGTTCACCGTCGTGGTGAGGGAAAAACAGTGTCCAGCACGGAGCTCCTCTAGCACGCGGATGGCTGAGTGAATTCAGGTGTGCTCTCTGGATTTCGCCTGCGGGTAACAGCCACGCCTTTTATAGTTATTATAAGCATTTATAGCGTTGAATATGTATTTATTGATATTATATACACATATACATATACGTGTACGTCAGTCACGGGGAGGGGGGAATTCTACTTTGTGGAAATTAACAGGTTGCGATGGTGTATCGGTCCGCATTAACCACGGAAAGTAAAGGATCCCTGTATTTATTTATTTATTTTTGCTTTTTTACACCCGAGCCATAGCGGCTCATCAGGCCGGTGCTTATCCCCAGTTTCTGTAGCGTGAAACGACCAGGAGTTCAACTCCTCCTGGATGGGACGCTAGTCCATCGCAGGTTACCTTCCCAGTATATTTTTACTGGTCCCCATTTATACTGCTGGGTGAACAGAGGCACACTTGTGGTTGAGACCTTGCCCAGGGGTCTTGGCACATTGGAGGTCTAACTGGGATTTGAACACACAACCTCCCGATCATGAGCGCAGCATCCTAACCACTACGCCTCCGGCCCCACGTGTATATACGTATATACAGGTATACCTCGACTTCAGTCATTTTCTATTATACGTCGGTTTTCGAAAAAATAGATGGAAAAATTTAAAAATAATAAAAGTACATTTTACATCATTATGATCATATAATCGCACCCCACTACTTGAAGAGCCCTGAATTAGTGGAGCCCCGGCAAATTATACATATGCATCATCACGACATTGGTCTGGTTTGGTACCTTCCAATTCGTAGGACGACTCTTGGCGACCTGCCAAGAATGATACCGCTTTGATTATCATCTGCATGGAGGTTTTCTTGGCAAGGATAGTGCAGTGGTTTGCCATTGCCTTCTGCATGATGCGAACCTACGGGCAATTTAGAACCGCCATTTAGCCTACCGTGCATGTTTTTGGACCGTAGAAGGAAACCGAAGTACCCAGCAGAAACCACGCGAGCATGGGGAGAACATGCAAACTCTGCACAGAAACGCCCAGGCCGGGAATCAAACCCAGGCCTTCTTGCTGTGAGGCGGCTGTGCTAACCACTACGCTACCGTGCCGCCCCATTATGACATTACTGGCATGTGATTCAAATTTCGCCAATGGCTGAGAGGTTTTGTTTCTCCCTCCTGCTGATTGGTTGCAGATGATGTGTACACCTCTTTTTTTTATCTCCTTTGTGCAGA
>CM045747.1:4225581-4228081 GCA_024760905.1 Plotosus lineatus | reverse complement strand
ATAATAATAATAATTATACTAATTATAATAATAATAATACATGTAAGATAAAGGTAAAGTCCTTTGGGATTTTTCCACCCGAGCCTAGTGGCTCATCAGGCCGACGCTTATCCCCGGTTTCCGTAGCGTGAAGCGACCAGGAGTTCAACTCTTCCTGGATGGGACGCTAGTCCATCGCAGGTTACCTTCCCAGTATATTTTACTGGTACCCATTTATACTGCTGGGTGAACAGAGGTTCACACTTGTGGTTGAGACCTTGCCCAGAGGTCTTAGCACAGTGGGGGCCTAACTGGGATTTGAACTCACAACCTCCCGATCATGAGCACAGCACTCTAACCACTATGCCACCAGCCACAAATAATACATGAACATTAACATTAATAATAATTCATAATAAAACAAAAATAAACAATAAGTCAACTAACTCTTTCGATCATCGACTGCGACGTGACGATGTCTTGTGGGCAGACATGAGGTGGTGCGTAACAGAGGAGGAGGAGGAGAATTTTGTGCATGAGCACACTACGAATGCCAGCGAGGAAAGGCTCGTGGTGAGCTCCCACAAGACCAGTGCTTCTCAAAAGGTGTGATGCCAGGGGTGGTGCGTATGACCCTGGGGAACATGCTTTTTTGCCATACTATACTAGAATTAAGTGTAATTGCGCATCCTCTACAGTAGGCGGCAGTGACGCTCTCACTGTGTTCCCCATGGTGTAGGGAAAAAGCAAGGTCGAAGTGCACTAAACACTATTTATAGTCACGTGCGAGGCATTGGGTGGGGTGGGGGGTGTTTTTCTTTCTTTCTTTCTATGAAAGCATCACAGAAAATAATTGAGAAGCGCTGCACAAGGCATTCTCGAAGCACGGAGGAATGCACGCGGAAGAATATGAGGCTAATCTGCCCAGAAAAGCCATTTCCCCAGCAGAGCTCATAAATCAAAATATTGCTGATTGGATGGGTCAGATATTTGGTGGATCGAAGCTAATATTATAGAAAATTCATGAAAAAAGACACTCATAAGTCAAGGTACTACTGTACTTGGAGGAAACCCACATGACCCAGGAACTTCTTGCAGTGAGACGAACATACTAACCACTATACTACCATCCAGAGAAACTTACATTTTTATCTCATTTATATGCCTGTGGGTTAAGGGCGTTCCTGAAGGGCCAAACAAAGCCAGCTTGGTGGTACCAGAGCTTGAACCTCTGCCCTTCATATCAGTAACCATGAACCCTGACATCTGAGCTGGTCTGCTGCCACAAGGATCCTGGAAAATTTTACTGTCTATTAAGTATTTATTTTTCTCATGGCACATGTTCATCAGTTCATTTTCTGTAACCGCTTCATCCTAATTAGGGTCGTGGGGAGGCTGGTGCCCATCCCAGCCAACTCAGGGCGAGGGCAGAGTACACCCTGGACAGCTCGCCAGGCCATCGAAGGGCAGAAACACGCTGACGACTTTGCAGCCTATTCATGTCGAAAGTCAGAAATGGTTCTTTTACATGAACCTCACACCATAGACAGTGACAGACATGGCCGGCCTTTGATAACCCAGTTGGCTGCACTGGGGGTCATGGCACATGTATGAACATATTTCATTTGTTAACCCAACTACACAGGTTTCATCTGCACGTCATCCACACCCGTCCCTTCTGTCTGAGCTCTGTTAAGTTTGTGCACTCTGTGTAAATGGCTTGAAGAAAAAGCGCGATCACCCGGCCTTCAGAGCTGGTCAATGGCAACATGAACACCCGAAGGCAGGATGAAATTGATCCACAGATGGATCTTCAAAGCAGAATGTCATTAGAGAAATAGTTACAGGATCCCAAACGAATCCATTTTCTGCACAGGAAAGATGTGTGGGTTTAAATGCTCGATCACTTCCTTCGACCTCATCAGCACCTGAATGGAATTAGTGACGAGTGATGCTGATTCATTCACCTCTGTGTTTCATTCAGGTTGAATGGTTTTCAGGGGAGAAGAAAAAAACAACAACTCTTTCTATGTTCAAGAAATCAGACTTGCGGGCAGACAAGATCTTCCTCAATGCCTCGGATCGATTTTGAAATGGTGTGGGTTGCCTGAGCCTCAAAAAATGTGCTAAATGACAAAGTACGTATGTAGAAATGCATTATAGATTTGAACTGTGTGCCAGACTGGTCCATGTTCCTGCAGAGTCGTAGGTAATGCACTAATAATGGCATCTCGAGGAAGTACGTTTAGGATCACATGACAACCAAAATGAAAAACCATCAATAACACATTTGGACAGACAGGTATTGTTTCCTGAGCCGGAAAAACTATTTCTCTGGCTGTTGCCTAGCAACAAACTCTCAGGAAGGAAACGATACAATTGAATTTCAATCAGTGTCAACAAGGGAAGTACTGATGCCAATAACACAACTTATTACGTTCTGCTTACTTATTTAAACTCTGCTTGTAGGAAGTTTAATGAAGAAAGAATTGTTGGTGTTATATTTCTGCTCTATGTTGTA
>CM045747.1:4198081-4220581 GCA_024760905.1 Plotosus lineatus | reverse complement strand
GAAAGGTAACAGACCTCAATCTTACTAGAATCTCTTCACACGTATAAAAGGCACTGCTCTTTTATACACTTGAAGAAATGTTCATGAGGACGTTGTCGAGGTTAAAGATGAATATGAGAGCGAAAGCAAACTCAGGAGTGAAGCTCTTAGAAGAACTATGAAGTTCACGAGACAAACAAACAGTATGTTCACTCACATGAGAGAAAATACCACTTATCACATCGACTGCACAAAGTGGTATTTTTATTTCTAGTTTATTTTTTTCCAGGAATGAAATCAGTGGGTTTTTTTTTTTGTTTTGTTTTTTTTTCATTTATTTTTTATTTTTAAATTAAATAATTATCTTTTAAAAAGTTCCATCAAACCAAACTCTGTTATTGAGGGTATTACCACTCTATCATGTTTATTTATTTACAATTTCCTTTAAAAATTTAAACTACATCTAGAGTACATCCTCTTTTAAACTTTATTAGATAAGTTATCAGATATTCACCAAACATGCTCATTTCACTGTTTTATCGACTTTTAATTCCATTTTAAGTTCCAACCTCCTCCTACGTTACAGTCATGGCTGGTCACATATCCATCAAAAAAAATCTCCCGATACATCCAGGTGAGTGTGAGAATGAATGGGTGAACATGTGTTGGCCCTGTGATAGCCTGGCAAGCTGTTCGGGGTGTACCCCACCTTCGCCCTTGCCCAGAGTTGCCAGCTTCCCCTCGACCCTAGTTAATATTAAACAGCTTAGAAAAAGAATGAATGAATGAACAGAACAGAAACTGGATGATTGACTAAATCCAAAGTGTGAAAAAAAAAAAAAAAAAAGCAAACTTTACACAGAAACACTGAACCTGGGAACCGAACCCAGGACCCTCCTGCAGTAAGGAGAACGTACCATACACTGTGCCATCACTTAATATGGTTTATTTTTCAATGTAGATTTCTCTGGTGGTGTCCCATTAGTACAAAAGTCTAGAAAGGCCATGATGTCGTTGTTTTACGGTTATCATTCATTTCATTAATTTTCTAAACAACTTAATCCTAATTATGGTTGCGGGGAAGCTGGTGCCCATCTCAGCCGACTCTGTGCGAGGGCGGGGGACAGCTTGGACAGCTTGCCAGGCCATCACAGGGCCAACAGTTATTCACACTCACACCTAGGTATGATTTAAAACAGTACATTAGCCAATTGTGCATGTTTTTGGATGATGGAAGGAAACCGAAGTTCCCAGAGGAAACCCACACGAGCACGGGGAGAGAACATGCAAACTCCATATAGAAATGCTCGAGCTGGGAATCCAACCCAGGACCTTCTTGCGGTCAAGTGAATATGCTAACCGCTATGCCACTGTGCCATTTTATTGTTATCTCAAGGCCATTCCATAACGCAAAGGAACATCCCGCTACTTCCTGTTGTGTCAGGCATTAATTAAATGATGTGGATTTTAAACATTTGTTATCTTAAGATATAAAAGAAAAAGGCAGAGCCGCTTCCTTTAAGCTCGTGTTCCAAGGTCAGCCCCGCAATGATGATTTTGTGTGCAATGCAAGAAATTGATTGCTGCGATCATGTCCCTTGTTTCAGTGTTAACTATAATCAGATGAGAACAAACGCAGATGGACATCACAGACAAGCAGAAGAAGCAGGGGTAACTGTACCTGTATAGGCCAGGGTGTTGTCTTCATTGTGTCCGGACGCAGGGGCCGGCGTGACCCCTTCCTTAGTCGCTGCTGCTGCAGTGCCCGATTCTGTTGGGAGTAACACAGGGACTAAGACTTGCAGAGAAAAGCAAGGACTAAGAACCAGACTCCAGAAAAGAAGTGTGTTGAAGAGCACAGATCTTTGGGTCCACATTATCAGAACTAAATACAACACAGGATCAGTACTCGACTAAAGAAAAACCAAACTAATCCACAGAGATGGACTGTGGACCCTTGGTTAGGGATGCAAGTGATGGTGTCTCTCAACCATGTAGAGTCTGTATTTCTACCCCAGACTTTTCCAGAGAGCATATGGGAAGAACCCAGACCACCCACTCCAAACACACCCACACATCCTATTTAGTCTTAAATACACTCATTGACCAGAGACACACCCCAATCAAGGCCTGTCACTCTCTCCGCCTAATAGACTGACACTCGTTTTGCAGGCAGGGCAGGTTGCCGAGGAAGGGAAGGGAGGGTGGGGTCGCTTGGCCCCTTTGAAGGCTAAACGTGGGATAAATTAGACAGGGGCATGCCTACTTCCATTGTGACCCAGTGACAGGAGGTTAATTTGAGTCTGCACGGAGGGAGTGGAAGGAAAAGCGAGCCAGCTGATTCACCAGTCTGTCAGAAACGAGGCTGGCATCAGAGACGGGATAAACGGCAGACAGACAGAGAGCACATGATGCTCAGTGAAGCGTGCGATCAGCACTATGAGCACCGTTGATCCTTAATGTTAATTCCGACTGGAATAAAGAGGCTGGCATGAGTACGAGGACATGCCTGGGCCAGCTTCTGACCCCAACAGACCACAATCTGTCCTGGAGTTCATATGAGTTTTATTCCTGAACTGTTTCGGAACAATTCTAAACTAATTTGATGTCTACGATCCTCCAGAGATCAGAGATGAGTGTGATACAACTAAAAGATCTGAAATTTTACTATTTAATTGACAATTCACTGAACATGCCCTGGGAATCGCGGAAAAAATAAGAAAACTAACAAAAATCAAGACGTCAAAAGTCTTTGCTGCAATTCATTTCCCTTTCTCTAATTTTCCCCAATTTCTCCAGAATTTTAGTCGTGTCCAATTCTCACCCATCAGGTATTACCTTCTCTATCACACAGCCACCACCGACCAGGGAGGGGCGAAAGCATGCACACGCCCCCCTCCGTGATATGTAATGCTAGCCAGCCACCTCTTTTCGAAGTGCCGCACATGCATATTTTTATTTTATTTTTTTATTGTCGGACACACTCGGAGAGAAAACGGTATCTGCATACTCGCAAGAATGAGCTCAGACGCCCGTGATTGGCTGTGAGTGACAGGGAAGTGAGCATATGTTGCCCTCCTTCCTGTGAGCACTTGGCGAATTGGCGCTCATGGACTCCCGGTCATGGAAACTGTATCTCCGGGTTAATTGTCCCACAGCTTTTCGATGTGCCATTCGGGAGCCCGTACGATTTTTTTCCATCTGATTCATACTGTGCTCTAAAACTCAAAGCAGGTCATCACATTAGCGGTGCGATAGAAATTTATTGGCACAAATGAATTGTTTTGCGATTCTGAAACTCGCGTCAAGTTGTTTTATAATTCATATGCAAGTGAATATTTTGAGGCTTAAAAACGTATATCACTCGAGAGTTGCGAGAAGGTGGAGCAGCAATTTTGCAAGAAATGTTTTGACTGCTTCATGACAGGAGATTTGCTTTTTTTTTTTTCGACAAACATCCACAAACCAGTCGCACTTTGTTCACTTTATGTTGTCAAGATATTCTCTTTTTATTTTCAGGGTATAAGTACGAACAAAATCCAAATAAAATATGAATGATACAGAAAACTTTATAGAATATGCGTGGAAAGCTCCAACTTTTTGGTTTTCCTTGGGAATGAAAACGAATAATTTATGAGAAAAATGACAATTTTGTGACGTCTTTACTACATTTGCATATTTTTGACAAGAATTCAGGACTCCATGTCAGAGCCTCATCTAACGGCATTCCTATTGTGATGAGTTTACGAACCAGACGACCAAATTGAGAATATTTTGAGAATGCAATGCGTCTAGTGTGATCAGCCCTAAACTTCTGGTTTCCGGGCTGATGGGAGATTTCACAAAAATATAAAAGTACAGTGGTACCTTGCCTTATGGGTGTCTTTTATAATAATTTTCCATAATATGAGCATCGATCCACCAAAAATCTGACCCATCCAACCAGCAGAATTTTGATTTACGAACTCTGCAGGGGAAATGGCTTTACCGGGCCGATTAGCCTTGTATTCTTCCGTGTGTATTCCTCCGTGCTCCGAGAACGTCTTGTGCAGCTTCTCAATTATTTTTTATTATGTACCCTATAGGAAGAAAAAAAAAAAGTACCCCCACCCCCTAACATCCCACGCGGGACTATAAATAGTGTTTACCTCACTTCATATCGTTTGCTCGGTGCTTTTCCCCTACACCATAGGGAACACAGTGAGAGCCATCTACTGTAGAGGATGTGCAATTACACTTATATCTGGTGCAGTATGGCAAGAAAGCATGTTCCCCAGGGTCATACATGCCCCCCCAGCATCACACCATGTCCCCCAAAGGGGGCGCACCCCACTATTTGAGAAGCACTGTGGAAGCTCACCACAAGCCTTTCTTCATTGGCATTCGTAGCGTGCACATGCACAAAATTCTCCTCCTCCTCCTCCTCTGTTATGCATCACCTCATGCCTGCCCACGTGACATCTTTGCCACAGTCGATGATCGGAGGGGTGAGTTGACCTAATGTTTATTCTTGTTTTATTATTATTTATTATTATTAATGTTAATGTACATGTATTATTATTATGAAATGTGTATTGTTTTTACGTGTTTATCTTTGATATATTAGGTCAAATATACGTGTTTGTGTCGGGTTATATGAGTTTGGGAGGGGGTTGGAACGGATTCATTGGTTTTCTGTTATTTCCGATGGGAATTTTTGTTATATCTAACAAACATTTTGACTTACGAGCTCGCCCTCGGAACGGATTATTGTCGTAAGTAAAGGTACCACTGTATTTTGAAAATGCCTGGTAGATTGAGACGACTTTCTGTCCATCAACTTTAAGTACAAATCTTGACACACGCTGTCTTTACAGAGCTTGCTTTATGCACGGGAGCATTGTATGTATACACACACACACACACACACACACACACACACACACACACACACACACACACACACACACACACACACACACACACACACACTCTTTCTCTCTCTCTCTCTCTCTCTCTCTCTCTCTCTCTCTCTCTTGGGCAAAAAAAAGAGCCACATCTATATTTTCCAAAAAAATTCAGAATCATTTTTAATTGTAACATATAAATGTATTGAGTAAGTTTTCAAATTATTTTAAATAATGAGTATGGAGTTGGTTTCCCTTTAGATTTTCTGAAACATCCCGGTCTCTTGGTTCAACTTGCTGAAAGTTTCCTGCATCTGGAAATGTCCAAATTCATCCACTCGTACTCAACGGATTCCAAAAGTTTGGTGGTGTTACTAAACTTTCATCCAACTGATTTATTCTGTCTAGTGGTATAGGGCGCTGGATCGCTGATCCTAAGGTTGGGGGTTCGAGTCCCCACAGGGTTGTCACTGTCTCCCCAGTGCAGCTAACTGGGTTATCAAAGGCGGGCCATGTCTGTCACTGTCTATGGTGAGAGGTTGATGTAAAAGAACCATTGCTGACTTTCGTAAAGAGGAGCTGCAAAGCCGTCAGCGTGTTTCTGTCCCTTGCTAAAAAGGGTTGTGACAGGAAGGGCATCCGACGTAAAAACCTCTGCCAAATCAAACGTGCGAATCAGATGATTCACTGTGGCGACTCCCGAGAAAGGGAAAAAACCGAAAGGACGGAAGGACTCCCATACATGTCCTTGACTGGGTTTAAATCTGGACTCTGGACTCTGTCCCGGACAAAACGAGAGCTTGATGTCATTCTTGTCCACAAAAACTTGACTGGTGTTTGTGGTGTGGACTGGGGACGTTTATTAGTTTTAAAATTAATTAATTGATATAAATTAGCTGGTGGGCCGGTGGTAAGATGCCGGATTACTTCAAGCCCCATCATGACCGGGTTGTCACTGTCTCCCCAGTGCAGCTAACGAGGTTATCGAAGGCCGGCTGTGTCTCTCACTGTCTATGCTGCGAGCTTCACGTAAAAGAAACGTTGGTGACTTTGATAAAGAGGAGCTGCATAGCCGTCAGCGTGTTTCTGCTCTGCGTTGGCCTGGCAAGCGGTCTAGGCTGTACTCCGCCCTCGCCCAGAGTCAGCTGAGATGGGTGCCAGTCTCTTCATGACCCTAATTAGGATTAAGCAGTTTAGGAAATGAATGAATGAAATTAGCTGTTCAGACAAACTTGGCTGTTATATACTTTCCCTCCTGTACCTACAATTAGTAATTTCAATGATGGCTCAGGTTTTTTGCCCAGGACATATATACATATACATATATATATATATATATATATATATATATATATATATATATATATATATATATATATATATATATATATATATATGTGTGTGTGTGTGTGTGTGTGTGTGTGTGTGTGTGTGTGTGAGATGACTCACATTCTTATTTTCTCAATGGGTAACTGTAAGTATTTTGTGGTGTATCATCATGAGATGTTAAAAACAGAATCCATGGCAGCAATCAACAGTAACAACAACATCAAAGTACAGTCATACGCATTTTCATCACATCAACAGAAAATTAATGCTGTCACAGTATTACATAATCAGGGATGGCAGAGACGTTATTACTTTTTGTTGTATAACCAAACATCATGAAACTGTCTGTTTGTGCACTGACACCACTCCAGATATGATATCGTGTCGTGTTCTGAAAATGATTACACATTTCCATCACTGAGGTGAGGTCGGACTGACTCTCCATGCCACGGGTATAACACGTTCACGTTCAGGCTCCACACTGTTAAACTCGTCCACCGGATTTATATCGGATGTAAATAATATCGAAGCCTGTCTGATGCCATCGGAAGAAGAATATTTGTGGAAGTCGAGGTGACTATCTGCTGAATTGGAGGTGAATAATTGTTTTAGGATATACTACACGGGAAGAGGAGGGAAAGCAGACTAAAACGAGAGCTGCATGGTTTTGAGGAGATTTTTGTCCAGTGTTTTAATTTTCATATCATTCCTGAGTTGAAGATCTACATTACATGATAGGAGATTCATCATCCATCAATTAGATATCTAGACCACTACGTTTACCACTAGTCAGCTAGTCATGGACTAAAATGTTGGCATGTGATCATTATGGCCGTGGTGCAGCAAAAGGCTCCAGATAAATAACCCGACTTTCAGATATGGAAGTCGCTTAGTGATGAGGACAAACACTACAGTGAAGTGTCGGCTGTTTATGGCAGAACTGAAGTACAACAGGAATACCAGCGCTGTAAAACACATGCAGCCTTCAGCTAGCGCTAGCAGTAATGCTACCACCGGTGGGTGGAAAATACACGTCTCTTTTGTTACATAACAAACAATTCACTGCTATTTGCAAAAGTTTGGAAACTCATAACAATTTTGTACAACTAGTACACATGATGGTAGTTGTGGCCCGGTCGCGTGTTTCTGCCCTATGATGGCCCAGCGAGCTCTCCCAGAGTCAGTTGTCTTTGGACTGTGGGAGGAAACCCGAGTATTCAGAGGAAACCCACAGGAGCATGGGGAGAAATATATTCTAATACAGTCCAATCCCACTGGGCAATAAACAATAAACAAACTTCAAATCTAGAAATTATATGCATTGCAATATAGAAAAAATATATATATTTAAACTCTATATCCTATAATCCCTGTAGAAAAAAAAAAAATCAGTAAATTTTTACTTTGCTTAAATTTAACCCAAGCCACAGAAACAACACAACACTTAATCACATGACATGCGTGTTTGCCCTTCTCATTTTATCCCTCGCTCAGCACACTGGGAGTCTGGTGTCGTGGCCAAAGCTTAGATGAGACCCACTTCACAGCTCTTTAACAGGTGGTGTACCCAGCTGCCCTCCAGGGATCATGGGCCAAAAACTGGTGCCCCCCAAATCCAAACTGACCCATTCACCCCCCACACACACACACACTTTCCTCCCCTCTTCTGGTGACTCATTAAACCCAGCCATGTGCGGCATTCTGACCTTCTGTATGGACTCACAGAAAGGGCTGGTTCCAAATTTCCAATTTGTGTGAAAGCCGTGATCTTCCCTGAGGACTCGGCCTGAATGCTGGAAGCTCATTTATTATCGATACTGACTTAAATAAGTAGAATAGGCGGCGGCGGCGGCTCCACGATGAGGCAAAAGCAAGAGCACACAAAACAAATGTGGTTTATTACCATGGTTTCCGAAACACTTTCTACACAATTCGTTAGGACGTCAGAGCTGAAGATTGACGTGGCCGTGTTGAGTGTTGTGCCCTATTTGAAATGGGTTAATTTTGCATGTACAGTGTAAAGTAATGCAATCACACTCATGTTGTTTTATACACCACATATTATCTTCTATAAACCCTGGGCGTATGGATTATACAACCATCACACAGTGCCATCAGCTGGTGACTGGGAGTCGATCAGGAATACAAGCAGAACACTGTTAGTCCGAATCCCTCACCACCACATGGCTGAAATACTGCCATTACAACTGAATTAGGATTTGTATATCAGGTGCACTAAACCTAATCCTGAAGGCCTGTTAGGATGCGCTGGGAGATTAGTGTGTCTCTCTGAAAGTGATTAGCTTCAGCTTCACCGTAGGAAACCTGAGTGAGGATTATGTGAATGCACTCAGACATCATGGCGAGGGGGTAACGCTGAGCCACTGATCTCTGTGGGGGTGTTAGGGCCGAGGGTAGTAGGGGACAGTAGTGGTAAGAGAACACAGCAGAAGAGATACTGATACCTACAGAATCCGGAACCAAAACTGACTCAGCTACTGATGCAGTAACTAATACTGACTCTCATCATAACTAATAATGATTCTGATGACATTTGTACTGACAAAGACTTTTATACTGATACTGACATGAAGGCAGTTGGTGTAAGAGAAAAAGATGCAGAGGATAGGGTGAGATTGAGGCAGATGATTCGCTGTGGCGACCCCCGAAGGGAAAAGCCGAAAGGACAAGAGGAAGAAGAAGACTAATACTGACTCTGATACTGACTCAGTAACTAATACTGACTCAAAGACTTTTATACTCATACTAATATTGACTCTAATACTGACTCAGTAACTCATACTGACTCTCATAACGAATTTTATTCTGATACTTATTCTGACTCTGATACTGACTCAGTAACTAATACTGACTCTCATAAAGAATTTTATACTGATACTAATACTGACTCTAATACTGACTCAGTAACCAATACTGACTCTCAAAGAATTTTATACTGATACTAATACTGACTCAGTAACTAATACTGACTGTCATAAAGAATTTTATCCCGATACTAATACTGACTCTAATAGTGACTCAGTAACTAATACTGACTCTCATAAAGACTTTTAAACTGATACTAATACCGACTAATTCTGACTCAGTAGCTAATACTGACTCTCAAAAAGACTTTTATACTGATACTAATACTGACTGATACTAATATTGACCCTAATGCTGACTCAGTAACTCATACTGACTCTAATAACAAATTTTCCACTGATACTAATATCGAGTCTGATACTGACTCAGTAAGCCATACTGACTCTTATAAAGACATTTATACTGATATTCATACTGACTCTCATACTGACTCAGTAACTCATACTGACTCTAATAACAAATTTTACACTGATACTAATATCAAGTCTGATACTGACTCAGTAAGCCATACTGACTCTTATAAAGACATTTATACTGGTATTCATACTGACTCTCATACTGACTCAGTAACTCATACTGACTCTAATAACAAATTTTACACTGATACTAATATTGAGTCTGATACTGACTCAATAAGTCATACTGACTCTTATAAAGACTTTTATACTGATATTCATACTGACTCTAATACTGACTCAGTAACTCATACTGACTCCCATAACAAGTCTTAAAGAGACAATAAAAGAAATATTATCTGTTATTAATACAGTAGGCCCTCATTTTTTGCAATGGTTCAGACCCCCCCCCCCCCCCCCCCCCCCGCGGATCCCGGAAATCCATGAGTTATCGATGTGGCTTTAAAACCCTATGTATGACATTACATGCGCTAAAATCTGCTTGTTAAACTCATTCTCTCGCCGGTCTTACTCATCTTATTTGTATGAATACAGAAGTAATGCAGTAAAATGTAGAAATGATTAGTAAAAACTTTTTAATTTTGTACTGTGATAATATTTATGAATAAATAAAGCGGGGAGGCTCCTTACCAGAAACTAGAGAAAATGCAGAGCGTTTGAGTGACATCATAGCGCTTAAATAATCATTAAAAACACACGAAAAAATATACTGCACGATTCAGGCAATCGTGTTGATAACATATGTGCGAAGGAGAAAAAAGAGGTGTATACATCATCTGCAACCAATCAGCAGGAGGGAGAAACAAAAGCGCTCAGCAATTGGCTAAATTTAAATCATGTGCCAGTTACTTCTGGGCTTGTCACCAATCAGCGATTATGCGGGGGCGCGAACGCTGAAGCGCAAATGGTCAAGTGCTTACTGTAATACTAATATCAGTACTGACTCCGATACTGATAATGAACTCAATACTGACTATGATACCGACTCAGACTGACAATAAAACTAGTACTGCTTATGTTACTGACTCTTATACGGACTGTCATCATCATCATCATCATCATCATCATCATCATCATCATTATCGCCCACTTGGTCTGGGATGGGTCACAGGGGCAGCAGCCTAAGTAGTGAGGTCCACCCTTCTCTGCCATTTCCTCCAGCTCTTCGAGCTGACACCGAGCAGCTCCTAGACCAGCCAACAGACACGGTCACTCCAGCATGTTCTAGGTCCACCCCGGGGTCTCTTCCTGGTTTGATATGACTGAAACACCACACCAGGGAGGCGTTCGGGAGGCATTCTAACCAGATGCCTGAGTTGCCTCAATTGGCTCTTCTCAACATGGAGGAGGAGTGGTTCTACTCCGAGCTCCTCTCGGATGACCAAGTCTCTCACTATCTCTGAGGGAGCCACGCCACCCTGCGAGGGAAGCTCATTTCAGCCATGGGAATTTTTTAATATTTTAATAAATCACATAATCTGTTTTTCTCACCTCATAACATTGGGCTTTGAAGCCATAATCTCAGGTTGACTCGTCTGTTGGGGGTGAAACAGTCTGAATGTGGAATGTGTTACAGTTTACATCTCCTGTGCTTTGTAAATATTAAAGACAGCGAGAGGACCACAAGCTGTTCAGAGGCTCAGAGGAAGATGAACACCTACATATCATTGGAGAATATGTCTAATCCAGTCGGAAAGCAGTCATGCGTGTATCACATGATATTATATTCTATTATATATATATATATATATATATATATATATGAAAGAAAACCTCCAACTAAATAATAATAAGCCATTTTTGTTTCAAACCTGATCTTATTACAGCCGTATTGTAATCAGCAGTCTTTGTCTGTCTATTTATTTGCTTGTCAACCAAATCCTGACCACACCCAAGCACTAATTTTCACCAAACTTGGTGGAGACACTATGCTACACGAGTCCGAGAAATTATTTGATTTTGGACTGTCAAAGTCAAAGGTGAAGGTCAGAGCAAAGTCACAAACTTTTAGATATGAAGTGCGTATTTTTATATGAGTGTTGATAAACATGACGTTACTATAGAACACTAAGAGTAAACCATATACGAAGATTCAAATAAGGCCATGACCTTTAACGCCGAGTGACCTTCAAAGGTCAAACCCTCACCATTTTGTAAGTCCTTCAATCATGATAGTTTTTGCTTATTTTGTAGCGTCGGCATACTCCAGAACATATTGATGTTTTTTATGCCATGAGTATAAGGGGCGGTTCAACATTTTCAACATTTTCACAAGTGAACAGAGAGTACGCTTGTTTTTTTTACCTCCCTCCCCCCTCCGAAAGCGTACAAATAAATGTTGATGATCTCTCGGCAGGATTTTTTAATAAGATATGAAACAAAACAATGGTCAAACCTCTTTATAAAATAAATCAAGGTATTTCCTTGATCAATACTTCTTTTATACACCAATCAAATAATAATGAAATCAATAAACATATATACTTTTAAAGAATTATTTTTAATGACATCTTCTTTAATATTAAGACATTTGGTTTTAATAATAAAAATGACATTGTTTTTAATAATATTATTTTATATTAAAATATAATTCAAAATGTCTGCATTTTTTTATTGGTCATTGGCTTTTGGACGACCACGCTTCAGTTTGTGATCAGCTGCCTTGTGATGTTTCAGCAGCTGATACCGGGTTGGGTCGTATTCATTGAAGACTTTGCAGATATGCTTCGGTGTCTCATCTGCAGCTATAGTAAAGGTTCAATGTCCTTGAAACGCTCCATCATAGCCTTAAACTTTAAAAGCTTTAAGCGTTAACACCAGTGTTATGTCAAGCAGAGCGAATGAAACAATGTTGTTGTTGTTGTTGTTGTTGTTGTTGTGCATGTACCGCAGGTAATTGGCGAATCGCGCATTGAGAGTTTCAAACGTACAGGCACAAAAAAAAAAAAATATATATATATATATATATATATATATATATATATATTTTTTTTTTTTCACAAGCGCATGTATTATTGTTGATCGACATTTTTATAATATTAAAAAGCATACCCGGATCTCTTACCCTCTCCCACCTAGCGTAAGTTTTGTATCCTTAGGAAAACGTTGAAAATGTTGAATGACCCCTAAGACAATCACATTGCTGTGGTTTTCGGAAATTAAAACCCTGCAGGAGGCTCTGCTATAAGATATTAATCAACATCAGGAGGATAAGAACAGAGAACAGGAAGACTACACCAGAACCTGCTGTTGGTGCGACCGCGTGCTTTACTCTGAGATACTCAGCACATTTTCACTGAAATTCAGATCACACAAATCTAATCAGGCTGAGAATGGAAATGAAAGTCAAAGTCTCTCACAGTATGAACATCCTCTGCATTCCATCATTCACGAGGAGGAGCTGGACAGCAGAGGAGGAGCTGGACAGCAGATTTCCTGCACTGATTAGGCTCAGTGTAGAGTATTGGTCTGATTTATAGTTAACACTTTCTCTTAAAGTAATGAACCGCCTCAGACGGCCGAGGAGGTTCAAAATAAACACCAACACACCTTCCAGCAGCCTGGAACATTCAAATCCAACAGCGTTTTAAAAGTAAAAGTCATTAAAGGGAGATTAAAACATATCATTCATTCATTTTCTGAACCACTTAATCCTAATTAGGGTCGTGGGGAGGCTGGCGCCCATTTCAGTCGACAGATGCGAGATAGGAACCTTGAGAGGAACCAGGTCCAAAAGGAAAACCCATCCTCATTTGGGTGGAACCATGAAGATACAAAACCATATATGAGAAATTCATTACAGTCCAGAATGTAGTCCAGTTGTTCTTACCACATCTGTAAGTCCTAAATAATTGTTGGAAAAGAGTTTATATCACCAGCAGTGAAAAGTCATGTTCACAGTCTGTTAGTGCACATCTGGATCCATATAGATCATCATCAGCAAAAGGGAGGGGCTTCCAAAATGAGAACTCCAGCCAGCATCAGAATTTATTTCATGACAATAAGTAATATACGTATTACACAACTATTATCCTAACTATTATACAGGATTTTATTGCTTTCACTCGGTTTGTTTTGATACACTCCATAGCAATGTTCTTTTAGAAAGCTGACCATGACCATTACTGACCAATCAGAATTTAGTATCCAGATGAACCATGTAAAAATGTAATATAATAAAATATATTATGATATAGATCCCAAGGTCAGTGGTTCAAGTCTGACTATCATCGGGTTGTCACTTCCATACCCCCAGAGCACCAACTGGGTTATCAGGGGCCGGCCGTGTCTCTCACTGTCTGTGGTGGAGGTTCATGTAAAAGAACCATTGCTGACTTTTGTACAGAAGAGCTGCATAGGCATCAGTGTGTTTCTGCCCTGCGATGGCCTGGTGAACCATCCAGAGTGTACTCTGCCCTTTCCCAGAATCAGCTGAGACGGGCGCCAGCCTCCCTGTGACCCTAATTCGGATTAAGCGGTTCAGAAAATGAATGAATGGATGAATATTATAATACATGACCCATTCCAGCATAACCCAGATTAAGTATGAAATGTGAGATCCTGGGATGTTGATGTATTTATAAATAGAAGTGAATCGGGTTTAAAATGAAGTACAGAACATGATTACAGGATGAAAACGGACTGAGTTACATTACTCTGTATGTCGTTAATCAGGAAAAGCTCCTTCTGAGAAAATAGTAATTACAGAAACAGAACCGGGTCCTGAATGTCCACAACTGAACCTTCTGACATACCTACTGTAAATATAATCAAATATATATACTGTATTCAACGTGATAAGTGTCCAGGACTCTTTTAAAATTGGAGTGGGTGGACGCTCATTAAAATGTTACTAGCTGAGTGGAACGGTAAGTGCGTATTACCATCGAGGTGGAAAACATGAATAATAACAGAACAATTAAAGAGTTTTACTGGTATTTGTGTTATTCATTTTGTGGTATCAACCAAGCTACTTACATGAAAGCTGAAAATAAACAGAAAACAGCATAATTAAAAATACTACTAATAATAAATAATAAAAGACCCCTTACTTTTCCCCTCCTGGTGCTGTTCTTTTAAATATTTTCCCGGAAGTAAAATCGAGCCAATCGGCACGAATGTCCACTTTAGCACATGGCACATTGAACCAATGAACACGAACATAAATAAAAGCACATGTCCAGGAACTTTTTTAAATTTATGAAGTTAGTGAATTAGCAGGAGAATTGGGTGAACATTATATACATTCACAGTGTGTTTCTGCCCTGCGATGGCTGGTGAGCTGTCCAAGGAGAGATTCCGTCCTCGCTAAGAAAGAGCGGATACATGCAAGGGCCAGTGATGCCAGAAGCATGTCAACACACCAGTAAGCAGTATATATATATATATATATATATATATATATATATATATATATATATATATATATATATATATATATATATATATATATACATATACATCAGCATTTTTCTGATTACTGAAACATGTTAAACGTGACCCATCACAGCACAGTGAGCATTTACTAATTTTGAGTAATTGGTACCTAAACTTTAAGATAATGCTAAATTTTCGAAGATAATTGCCTAGTTTTGAAGTAACTAACAAAAATAGCCAGGGATTTTCAGCATGGAACTCTGAAGAAAATCTCAGAACATCAGATGATCTCAAATCAAGTTTTCTCTTTAACAGTCAAAGGATTCGTCGATTTATTTCCAGTAAGGACACTCAGATACTTGTTCAATCCCTTGTCACCCCAAAACTAGATTACTGCAACTCATTCCTGACAGGTCTACCTTTGAGCACTATTCGGCATCTGCAACTGATCCAGAATCCAACTACACAACTCATTTGACACCTTCCCAAATTCTCCCACACTGCACCACTGCTATGGTCTATACACTGGCTTCCTGTAGCTGCTCGCATTTGATTTAAAACACTAACAGTTGGCTACAAAACCAAAAATCGACTTGTACCATCCTACCTCAAAGCACTTATCACACCACTTTCTCCCAGATTTTTTCACATTGCTAGACTGATCTCTATCTCTCTCTCTCTCTCTCTCTCTCTCTTCAACACACAAGGGAAAATGCATGTGATCTCCTCTCTGTCCTGTCTCCAAGGTGGTGTAATAAACTTCCTTTGGATGGCTGTACGGCTGAGTCACTGGGTGTCTTTAAACAAATTACCTTTTTCGATAGTACTTAGATTAGCAAAATGCTTCAAACATATACACACACACACACACACACACACACACACACACACACACACACACACACACACAGACACACACACACACCTACCAACTGAGTTTGACTGACCGTATACTTGGTCTGTGTTATAAGAAACCAGTATAAGAATATATTCACTGATTGTGACTTTAAAGCTCTTCTGGATAAGAGCATCTACTAAATGCTGTAAATATAAACATCTAAAGTTCAACAAAATATTTAATCATTTACAACTTAACACCCAGCTGTCCAGGGTGTACTTTGACCTCAACCAGAGTTGGCTTAGATGAGTGCCAGCCTCTTTGCGACCCTAATTAGTATCAAGCGATACAGAGAATGAATGAATTAATTAATTTATTATCCAGTTTACTGTATTGGTTCCCGTTTCTCATGACACCTGTGGTCATGAAGACCTCCTCACTGAGCCTATATTGTGCAGAGGAATGTGTGTACTGGGGTGAAGGAGACAGTTTTATCTCTGTGCTGACCTTGGGTGAGAAGACGAGTTGAGATGTTTTGGGAAAATGCTTTCTGGTAGTTAAAGACCGAATGTGAAGCTTTAAATAAAACAATTTAACCTAGCCACGTTTCTGCCTGCTTACAGCTTTATTTAAGGGTGAAGGACTCATCGTACCCATAATCCACACCATCGAGTGGCGAGTGGCAGTTTTTATATTGTAAATTGTAACCTTTAAGTGTTGACATTTGGTCAAAATACGTATTAATTAATCGATGACATCGTAATGTAGCACTCAGGAACATGATGAGCATCTTAATAAACCACAAATGAGTAAGGAAAGGAAAGGCATGGAAATGAAGAGGTGTGGAGGGAAAAAAGGGAGTTAAAAAGAGGGAGAATCACAGAAAAGTGTAGGACATCCTGAAAGAAAAATAAAGCAACTGCCGACTCCCAAGTGGCACATCGACAGGGTGCTTGATTATTAACCCGGAACTTGCAAGTCTGAATCCGGTTTAATGCCACAGCTGTCCGTGACCAGGAGTCCATGAGAGCTAATTGTGGGAGGGACCGCATACATTCACTTCCCTGTCACTCACAGTGATTGTCTGCCAATCATGGGCGTCTGTTTGAAAGTAAGTGGGCGGCTAGCATTGAATGTCAAAGAAGAGGCGTGTGCATAGGTGTGCATAGTTTTGCCCCTCCCTGATCGGTGGTGGTTGTGTGACAGGGAAGACAACTAAAGTGGGGGAAAAAAAAACAAAAAACAACCCCCCCTCCAAAAAAAAAAAAAGCAACTGCCAATATACATGCTAACTTCCTGTTTTCTAACTTCAGCATCTAACTATGGCTGCAAGAAGCGATTCTCGAAAAGCAAAGAGACAAAGAAGAAGCATGAAAAAAGAAAAAAAACAGTTCTCAAGAGAAAGAGAGTTTTCAAAAAGGTGTGAAAAGAAAGAAAGAAAGAAAGAAATTATTTATTTATGTATTTATTTGGTTTGTAGCCAAAGTGAGCACCCACATGTACATAATTTATCACAGTAATGCACTGTTATTAACACCCACTATGTAGAACATCCCATAATAATAACACGCCTTCATGGTTTATGATGTTTCTACATTTAAGTGCCTTCATTAGATGCTCGGAATCAGGAGCCGCTGACCCTCTTCCCTTCACTGCAATCTCAGCACGACGTCATTCGCCTCAATACGACCAAGGACGCACAGAGGTTTGATCTTATCTCAAGCAGGGTACACCCTAAACATCTCACCAGTCCATTTTAGGGCCAAAACACACACACACACACACACACACACACACACACACACACACACACACACACACACACACACACACACACACACACACACACAAAACCATTCACTCACACTTGCACCCAGGGGCAATTTATAACAACCAGTTACCCAAATGGACATGTCTTTGGACTGTGGGAGGAAACTAGACTACTTGGAGGAAACCCACTCTAGAACAGAGAGAACATGCAAAACTCCACAAAAAATGGCCTTTCCTGGCCCAGGTCAGTGAGGTGGATGTGCTGAACACGACGCCATCTTGCTGCCCCATTCCCACACTGTGATCTGGAAAAAGAAAACAAAAAACGCCCAGAAGCTAGAATGTGTTTCTTGCTCTTTATCCCTCCCCCCTCCCCAAGTTCCCCCCCTCCCCCTGCTCTCCCTCTCACACCGCCTAACTTTTATTCATCAATGAGAGTGAAGGGCTGAAGGACATCATATCACCGAAGCCCAGGTGACAGTGTTGCCGTCTGCTAGAACCTTCCGTGTGGAAAAGGGAAAAATAATAGAAAATAAAGTGAGAGAATCACTTGGCGTTCAACACACTAAATCTGTTCCGCTATAATTCAGTCAGTAGATTCGTTTATAAAGAAATGCAAATAAAAACATGTACTATTAGTCTGGACTTTTAAATATCACACAGACAGACAGACAGACAGACAGCCAGCCAGCCAGCCAGCCAGACAGACAGACAGCCAGCCAGACAGACAGACAGACAGACAGACAGATAGATAGATAGATAGATAGATAGCTGATCTGCTATAACTGACTGTGTTAAAAAGGCAGAAGGAGGAAGAGAGAAACAGAGAAAGAAATCTGGAGCGCTTGACGCCCACATGCACTCCGACTGTAATTCATTTGGGCGACTGATGCGTTAAATCTGTTCAGCTGTAAATTAGAACAGTCAGTGGCATATTTTTGCTACATTCACATGTTAAAAACATCTGGCAGTTCCGAGTCCCATGTGATCCTGAACCCTGGGAATCATCCAGGGTGTTTCCACCTCTTAACCTTCTGCCACAGTGTCTGAACAGGTTCCAGGTGCTCAGATAGAAGAAAAAAAAAAAACTACTCACTTGATCATTTATTACATTTACGGTGGCGTGGTGGTTAGCACGTCCGCCTCACAGCAAGAAGGCCCGGGTTCGATTCCCGGCCTGGGCGTTTCTGTGTGGAGTTTGCATGTTCTCCCCGTGCTTGTGTGGGTTTCCTCCGGGTGCTCCGGTTTCCTCCCACAATCCAAAGACATGCACTGTAGGTTAATTGGCCGTTCTAAATTAGGGACTACAGATGGAAACTAGCTATTAAGCTATAATCTGGTACAGTACATCTCTGTCTCTATGAGCTTAATGTTCCTGTACATTGTCCCTTAAAAATAAATAAATTAAAAAAAAAATAATAAATTTTATTATTCTGTCACTGATGAGCATCATACGACGACCACGGAAAATCATTTCATTATTAATTACTAATTTATTTCATGTACCGCTACTAATTATACAGAGAGCAGCAGTATAATCATGTGCATACTCAGCCATTCATCCACTGAGTAGTTTGTACAAACATTTTTTAAACTTTTTTATAAACATTTTTTAGCTACTTAGGTTATAACACAGAGGCTCCAAGCAGCGATTAAGGGGGCCAAGCATTATTTGTCCGCACCACTAGAAGCTATCAGGATCATCAGCGCTTGGTCCTGAAAACATGTCAACTTAAGCTCAGCTTAAAGAAATTGGAACATTAATTATGTGAATAAATATTGCTTAAATATGACATCACTTCCTGTTTACATTAGCTTTCTCAAGTCAAAGCTCAGGTCCTATGATTAAAAGTGTCTCATATCAGAAATAAAACTTGGCATCATAAGTCAAACCACTGCTGTGTTCTGATTGGTCAGAAGGTATTGATTACTTTTTACAGTCACACAGCTATAGCTCACAGGTTTAAATTAATGTACTTGTTTTAATATGTTTCCATAGTAACAGAATCATCAATATGATATTATGATTATTCATCACCAGCGTCTTGAAGTGATGAGGAAAAAACTGAACCCCTCCATAAAGTCTTCTCCAGCACATCCTGAACACTTTCAATAGGATGAAGGTCGGGGGCGGGGGCAATACATATTTGAAAATGATTCCTCGCGCTCCCTGAACCACTCGCTCAGTATTCAAGTCCCCATTTTATATCCGAGGAAGAAATCAGGGAAGGAAACGAGCATTGATGTGATAACCTGCACATTCAGAACATTCAGATTATCAGATGCTTTTTTTATTTTTTACCACATTAATGTTGCTGAGCCTCGACCGAAACCAATCAGAGCAACATCGCCATGGAGATTACACGCTGTGATCAGGGATATATGACCTCCCTTAAAATAATACAGTGTGAGGCCTGTTTTCGCTGAGCTGTGCATAATGTATAATGTGACATATTCAATGCATTCACTCACTAATTTGCCAAGCCGCCTAATCCTACTAGGGTCACGGAGGGAGTGGAGCCTCCCTTAACCAACTCTAGACCTCCTTTGTATACAAGTCTGGAATTCTTTGATGAAGTGTGAACCAGGAAATCAGACATTTCTTGATTACACTGAAACTTCAACAACCAAATGACCTTCTGTTTAATTAATCTGTAAATCCACTGCACTCGTACACTCTACACGCGACACTTAAATTATTATTCCAGCCTCGAACGACACAAACAAAAGTCTGAACACGCGTACTTCCCAGTGACTGTCTGCAGACTTCTAATTAATGCATTTATTAAAATCAAACTCATTTGTTCTCGAGTGGCCGTGAAGTGCCAGTCTTCGTTTGCGGTGATTAGCTTTGCAGGTGCACGGTAACGGTTTCCAGAATAGTCCCAAAAAAAGACAGTAAAGAGAATATACACATCTCCTTAAGTTTTATATAAAAAAATAACAATTAAAAATAATAATAATAATACATGGATTACAGCAACATTACAGAGAAGGTAAAGTGCTTATTAATCCTGTTTGCTCGGTCTGTACAGAGAAATCCCAGCGTGGGGTCCTTTAGGACAAACTGAACCGAAGGTGAGCCCATGTTCTGGGAGTTCTCTGTACAGACCGAGCAAATAAGATGAATAAGAATTTCATCATATGGCATTCAGAAACAGAAGCCTTCTTTACTTCAGTCCCCTCTCACTGTTACTTTCCCGCTTCAGAGCAAGGTGTGCCTAGCCGGTTCCTTGAGGGATCTGGTAGCGTTCAGTATCTTATCCCTCCTTTCACAAGCAGGAGCTTCATACCAAACAGTGAGAACTTTGCAGAACTTCATAAACTCTTCACCCCTGTACTTCCCATATAGCTTTTCTTTTCAGGAAAACAATAAATGCTGCTCTGAAAGCTGCTAAAGATCACAGCATGCTAATGGCTAACGTGCCGGTTGGATGCAAGCCGATCCAAAAACCTAGTATTCAGTTAGTTACCTGTGTGTCACCCAAACAAATTGCTTATACTGTTGAATACATGGCGGCACGGAGGTGCAGTGCTTAGCACGTCCGCGTCACAGCAGGAAGACCTGCGTTTGATTCCCGGGTTCGGGCATTTCCGTACTGAGTTTGCATGTCCTCCCAGGATTTGTATGGGTTTCTTCTGGGTGCTCCGGTTTCCTCCTACAGTCCAAAAACATGCACAGTAGACTAATTGGCTGTTCCAAATCACCCCTAGGTGTGAGTGTGAATGATTGTGTGTGTGCGTGTTCTGGCCATGCAAACGACTGACAAGCTGTTCAGGGTGTTCCCCACCCTCACCCAGAGTTGGCTGAGATGGGTGGCAACCCCCCTGCTACCATAATTAGGATTAAGGAAATAGGTTTATAACATGAATGGATGTAGCATCCATAGACAGAAAGCCCTCATTATTCACGGGGGTTATGTTCCTCCCCCAGCCGCGAATCCTGAAAATCTGCGAACTATTGACGCGGTTTTAAAACCCTATGTATGATATTACATGCGCTAAAATATGCTTGTTAAATTAGTTACAGTAATTAGTTAAATTAATACCGTAATAATGAGTAAACTGTAGTAATGATGAATAAAAACTTTTTAATTTTGTACTGTGATAATATTTATGAATAAATAATGTGCTCAGGCTCCTTACCAAAAGCTAGAGAAGATTCCGGGTGTTTGAGTGACATCATAGCGCTTAAAGAATCATTAAAACACATGAAAAAATTGTGAATTCACAATTCAAGCAATCATGTTGATGACATGTGCGCGAAGGAGAAGAAAAGAGGCGTACACATCATCAGCAACCAATCAGCAGGCGGGAGAAACAAACGATCTCAGCCATTGGCTAAATTTGAATCATGTGCCAGTAATGTCGTGATGATGCAGATGTATAATTTGCTGGGGCTGCCATTAACTGAGTGCTTCATAAATGGTGGGATGTTCCCCCCTAGGGGGGGGCGTGGTGTGATGCCAGGGGGGCGCGTATGACCCTCACACCAACACACCCGCACACTCACTCTCACAGTGCTCCATTTCAACATTAATAATTCAGTCATAAATTCTGTGGGTGAGGCTTTCGTGTCTGATCTCAATCTGATCTTCTGAGGTTTACCGACTCAGTGTGTGATGAACATCCACTGAACGGAACCAACGAGACGCAGAGCAACACCAAGGAAACGTATGCCAAGTTCAGGGTGACTTTGAGGAGATCGTGTTCATTCATTCATTTTCTAAATCGCTTAATCCTAATTAGGGTCGAGGGGAGGCTGGTGCTCATCTCAGCCGACCCCGGGCGAGGGTGGGGTACACCCTGAACAGCTCTTCAGGCCATTGTAGGGCCAACACTCATGCAGCCATTCATGCTACTATTAACTAGCCTACTGTGCATGTTTTTGGACTGTGGGAGGAAACCGGAGTGCCAGGAGGAAACTTTTGCGAACACGATGAGAACATGTCAACTCCACACAGAGACTCCCAAGTCGTAGTGGTTAGCATGTCTGCCTATCAGCAAGAAGGTTCTGGGT
>CM045747.1:4160581-4193081 GCA_024760905.1 Plotosus lineatus | reverse complement strand
TCCTTACCACAAGCTAGAGAAGATGCGGGGCGTTTGAGTGACATCATAGCGCTTAAATAATCATTAAAAACAAACGAAAAAAACATGAATTCACAATCCAAGCAATCACGTTGATGACGTGCGCGAAGGAGAAAAAAAGAGGTGTACACATCATCAGCAACCAATCAGCAGGCGGGAGAAACAAAAGATCTCAGCCATTGGCTAAATTTGAATCATGTGGCAGTAAGTTCCGGGGCTGCCGCTAATTCACGAGTATGCAGGGCCACAACCGTTGAACTGAGAATGGGCGGGGGGCCTACTGTATATGTACATATACACACAGGTGGGTCAGTGGTGGCCCGGTGTTGGATTGTTGATCCCAAGGGTTCAAGCCCCACTATCACCACGTTGTCACTGTCCCCCCAGTGCACTAAGTGGATTATCAAAGGCCGGCCGTGTCTCTCACTGTCTGTGCTGGAGGTTCAGGTAAAAGAACCATTGCTGACTTTTGACAAGAGGAGCTACATAGCTTCCAGGGTGTACTCTGCCCTTGCCCAGACGCGGCTGAGATGCGTGTCAGCTTGTCAGACCATCACAGGCCATGAACAATTTTAGTGACAGAATCTTAATGAAATCAAAGCCAAATAAAGCTGAAGATCAAATACTAGTAAATCAGAATCAGCGTCAACAGCAAAAGTGCATCGAGTCTCCTCCGAGTAATTTAACCTGGTGCTCATCCCAGCCGACTCCGGGCGAGGGCAGAGTACACCCTGGACGGCTCACCAGGCCATCGCGGGGCGGAAACACACTGATGGCCATCCAGCTCCTCTTGTTGAAAGTCAGCAATGGTTCTTTTACATGAACCTCCACCATGGACAGTGAAATACACGGCCGGCCTTTCATAACCCAGTTAGTGCACTGGGGAGTCAGTGACAACCCGGAGAGAGTGGGGCTTGAACCCCCAACCTAACCACCGGGCCACCACTGTCGTTCTTAAATTTGTATTCAGGACAACTTTGCTCCAAGACATGAAGCATCTTAACCAGATCATCAGATCACCACCCAAGATTCACACAAGTCCAACAGAACCGCCAGGAAGTCTCAGGAAAGTCAAAAAAGTCCCGGAGATGCTGATTCTCATCCCGGCCGCTTCACACTCATCCCTCATTGATGACTGACAGCTGCTAATCAGCAGGATTATCAAAATCATAAAGGGTTAAAGCAACTATTTAAACTCAGCCATCATCATCATCATCATCATCATCATCATCATCATCATCATCATCAGGACAAATTTCACAGATTAAAGTTCATCTCATCTTCTAAAATGAGTGGTGGGGAGGCGAGAGCCTATCTCAGTCAACTCTAGGTGAAGGCTGGGTATACCCTGAGCAGCTCGCAGGACCATCAGTGGGCCAACACCCATACAGCCACACAGTCTCACAGTGATTAGCCATTGACATTCAGAATAAGGTGCATGTTCTTGAACTGTCGGAGGAAACCCGAGTACCGTAAAGAAACCCAGGCCCGCAGGGAGAACACATGAACACTCCACACAGAAATGCCCTCACTGGGTATAAGGCTTGAAGCTAGGAACCTCTTACTGAGAGGCGGAACGCTACGCCACCGCCGGTCAGATTGACGTCTACAGTCTTTTTGTGTCGGAACCAACAGGTATCGCATACAGTGCGGTCCATCACCTGCTGCTGTCGTTCTTACACGTATACAACAAGCACGATATCACACAGAGACCTGATGAGATGTATCGATGCTAATATTGTTATTAGATACCAGGATATCGTAGGCATAGTGATGTAGGCGTCAGAGCGTCCGTCTCACAGCCACACGGTCCCGGAGTAGAGTGAGACCGGGCTCAGCGAGGTCGGTTCTGTGTGAAGTTTGCATGTTGATCACGTGCTTAATTGGCTGTTCCAAATCACCCCTAGGTTTTAGCGTAAGTGTGAATGGTTGTAGCTCTGTGATGGTCTGGTGAGCGGTTCAGGGTGTACTCCACCCTTCTCCACAGAGCTGGCCGAGATAGGCTTTAGCCTCCCTGTGACTCTGATATGAGAAAGTGGTTCTGCGGGTGAGTGAGTGAGTGAGTGAGTGACTCAGCATACACCTGCGTGTAGAAAAAAAAAAAAACCATCCGAGTCAAGTTTCACGGACTGGGTTCACAGAGAGGTCGGGTCACGTTACAGATGGCTCCAACTGTGGGATCTCGTTGAACCATAACTCAGTAAATCTCAGAGAAGAAGAAGAGGAAGCAAAACGGTAGTGACCCAGAAAGACAGTGAACAGTGTGTGATTAACTGAAGCGCTTTTTCTACCATGTGTTTCAGAAGGTCAGTGACACCTCCAGAGTCCAGAAGGTCAAGTGGAACAACTGATCAGAAGGTTGGCAGATTTGAAATGATCATACAAGAGAGCAGTAAATACAAACAAACAAACAAACAAACAAACAAAAAGGAGAGAACATTACATTTTTTGCAGTCTCGTAACACTCATCCACTTGGCAATCAATCAAGTTCCAAAGGGAGGAAAAAAGGTTTCGCTAACAATGGAGGCAGTAAACAGCGCCGCGGTAAGTGCAGGCTTTCTCCCGAACATCACTAATGGATGTTTTGATAGTGCTTTACTTTTACAGCACTTTCATCATTATTATTACTTTTTTTTAACAACACACACACACACACACACACACACACACACACACACACACACACACGCGCGCGTGCACAGCTCATCAACATCAACTTTCGTGAGCTTTCCATCACCACTCACCAGCAGTGTAAAGTTAAGAGATGAGCTGAGGACAGTTGAAAGAAAAAAAACGTGCTCTCTCTCTCTCTCAATCATTTCTTTGACGCCACAGGAACCATGGATCCCTAAACCCAGAATCGAATAATAAAACTAAAGTCTGTTGCACTTTTAACACCTGAGCCCAGTGCCTCATCAGGCTGGTGCTGATCCCCGGTTTCCGTAACGTGAAGCTACCAGGAGTTCAACTCCTCCTGGATGGGACGCTAGTCCATCGCAGGTTACCTTCCCAGTATATTTTACTGGTTCCCATTTATACTGCTTGGTGAACAGAGGCATACTTGTGGTTGAGACCTTGCCCAGGGGTCTTAGCACAGTGGGGGTCTAACTGGGATTTGAACTCACAACCTCCTGATCATGAGTGCAGCACCCTAACCACTATGCCACCGGCCCCACAGGGATGAATAATAATAATAAACATTAAAGATTTAAGATCAGCTTTAAAAATAAAGATGGCGGTTCAAGTCCCAGTATCACCAAACTGCCACTGTTGGGTCCTTGAGCAGGTCCCTTAACCCTTAATTGCTCAGATGTATATAAAAAAAAAAACAATGAATAGAAGTTATTCGGGAGGCGGCACAGTGGTGTAGTGGTTGGCATGTCCACCTAACGGCAAGAAGGTCCTGGGTTCGATTCTCTGCTCAGGTGTTTCTGTCTGGAGTTTGCATGTTCTCATTGCTTGTGTGGGTTTGCATCGGGTACTCCGGTTTCCTCCTACAATCTAAAAGCAAGTGATTCAAAATCGCCCCAGGGTGTGAGAGTGAGTGTGAATGATTGTGTGAGTGTTGGCCCTGCAATAGACTGTCGAGCTGTCCAGGGTAAACCCCGCCCTCCCCAAGAGTCGGCCGAGATGAGCACCAGCCTCCCTGTGAGCCTAATTCGGATTAAACGATTCAGAAAATGAATGAATGAAAGCATCTGCCAAATGCCCTGAAGGTAAATTAAGCTTTCTGAATGGTTGGGCTTATTTTAAATGTTTCTCGAAGAAGTCTGCAGAAGTCGTTGTAAACAAGTACCAACACAGGAAATGCTGCAGGACAGACCGGTTTATGTTCCGCTTCCTCTGTCACTTTTTAACTGGGAGAGAAACGTGTGAAGTGAAGTGAACAGCTGGAACCTAATATTAAACAAAACTATAAACAAACCAAAAGTTTCATTCACTCACTCATTTCCCAAACTGGCTTGCTGGAGACTATCTCAGCCGATTCGGGATAAAGGCAGGGTACACCCTAAATAGCTTGCCAGCTCATCACAGGAACAAAACACACACACACACACACACACACACACACACACACACACACACACACACAATTTGCAATCACGCTTACACCTAGGGGCAATTTGGAACAGCCATTTAATCTAACACACATGTCTTTGGATTGTAGAAAGAAACCAGAGTACCAGGAGGAAACTCATGCAAGCTCAATGAGGACATACAAAGTTCACACAGACTTTGGGGACATTCTATAACAATCACAAACCATTTCCTCTGTTAAACCTTTGTGAATATGAAGAGGAGCTTTTAATTCATGCATGATGTCCCGTTCCAAACTCCCTCAACCTCAACTACACAATCTGAGTTTGTAGCACATCTCAACCCCAGACTTTTTTTTCCTTCTAAAATCTCACTGCCACAGTTTTGTTTTTTTTGCTCCTATTACCCATAATAAAACCAAACCTGCAGCAACCCTGACCAGGCAGGTACTAAGGATAAATAATGGCTGACTGTAAATGGCACGATGGTGTAGAAATCAACACATCCAGCAAGAAGACAATCGTGCAGCAACTAGGTCCTGGCTTTAAGTTCCAAGTGTTTCTGTCTGAGTTTGCATGTTCGCCTCGGGCTTGTGTGGGTTTTCTTCAGGTACTTCAGTTTCCTCCCTTGCAAGTCAGGCTAATTGGTTGTTCCAAATTGCCCTTAAGGGTGAGTGTGAATGGTTGTATGTATGTTGGACCAATAAAATTCAGGTGAGCTTGATCATGGTGCACCCTGCCCTTTGCCCAGTTTTGGCTGAGCTGGGCTCCAGCCTCCCTGTAACCCTAATTAGGATTAAGGATTGAGTGATTGAACGAGTAAACACATCACACTGCACCACACATTCCATGTGCTCGTCATCAACATGGCTTCATATATGACTGTTTAAAAAATAATAAACTTGTGCAACCTTGTGTGTTGTTATATTTAATGGGATCCAACTGGACGCCCTGTGAAACCTTCTGGCTAGTTTTATTTAAAAGGAAAACAAACCCCTGCTATTCATATTTGTTTTGGTTTGGAACTAATAACCTGAACTTAAGAGTAAAAACATTACACAAAAAAGAGACAAGAAAGCGTTTGACCCTCTATGTGAGAGCGAGGAGCGGGGCTGAAGAGAAGCCAGGGAGGAGGGGGTTACTTACGAGACCTGTCCCCTTTCCATCTCCATCCACCCTTGCTCTTCCTAGGCTTGTCCCCATCGCCGACCCAGCATAGCCCGTAAGTTATCCAGGTGCTTAGAAGCAACAGGGTAAGGAGGAGTCTCTGCTTCATCATCCTAGCACGAATATCTGCTTCCTTAAATCACACACACACACACACACACACACACACACACACACACACACACACACACACACACACACACACACACACACACACACACACACACACAGTGCACGGAGACCCTACGCTGCTCCTCTGACGCACACGGATACTGTCATATTCCCTCCACTTCAACTGCCTAACAAGTTCTTCAGGCCATATGGTGTCAGACTTCCAAGTTCACCTGAGTGCTACTGTCCTCTTGCCTTCTTAATTCTATCGGTTCTTCCAGTCAATCAAGAATTAATGCCATGCCGAATGATGGTGCGGGCGGAGACGCAGTTCCGGGGTTGTGCTATCACTTGGCGGAGAAAAAGTGAGTTGCATGTCCGTCTGAGGATGATTCAATTCAACAGCAGGTGTGTGAGAGATAGTCACAAATGGTGCGCAATCAGCGAGAACCAGCAGTCCCGGAAAGTGCCACGGAGCCGTTATCTGGTCTGTTGTCCTCGCTTTAATGGTAGTTTGGCAGAAGTGGAGCCAGAGCTGATGCTGATATGAAAAAAGGAGATAAATCAGAGGCAGGGTTTCAATCCTGCAACCTTGACAGTGCCAAGTGTGTGTCTGAGTGTGTGAGGAAAAAGGCGGCGGGGGTGAGCGAGAGCGAGGGAGGAGGGAGGACAAAGTGTGATCGAGTGTGAAGTGTTCAGGTCAGATAACTCGAGCTGAGAGAATTTCTTTCTCTTCCACAGAGAAGCTGCGCTAATGCGCTAATGCGATGTTTCAGGCAGGTATGACTACACTACACAAGGCATCTTCTCTCTTTAATCTCTGCCTCATTTCTCTCTCTCTCTCTCTCTCTCTCTCTCTCTCTCACACACACACACACACACACACACACACACACACACACACACACACACACACTCACTTTCTATATATTAATGTTTCCACAGTAACAGGTCATTCACAAGGACTTGTCCATTGATATAAGTGTGTAAACACTGATGTGGTGAAGTTATCTGTGTGTTTATTTAAACACAGATGGAAGGAGTCTCCAGTGTCAGAGCTCTGTAACAGTTCAGGATAAAGGAGTTTTGTAGGAGTTTGGTACCTAGACTTATGAAATTAATCCATTCCGAGAGCGAGCTCGCAAGTCAAAATGTTTGCTAAACAAAATAAAAATTCACATTGTAAATAATAGAAAACCAATTAATCCGTTCCAACCCCCTCCCAAACTCATATAACCTGACACAAACACGTATATTTGACTTAATATATTAAAGATAAACATGTAAAAACAATAAATATTTCATAATAATAATAATAATAATAATAATTATAATAATAATAATAATAATAATAATAATACATATACATTAACATTAATAATAATTAATAATAAATAATAATAAAACAAGAACAAACAATAAGTCAACTAACCCTTCCCATAATCGACTGCGACAAAGATGTCACGTGGGCAGGCATGAGGTGCTGCATAACAGAGAAGGAGGAGGAGGAGGATAATTTTGTGCATGTGCATGCTACACATGCCAGTGAGGAAAGGCTTGTGATGAGCTCCCACAAGGCCAGTGCTTCTCAATTAGTGGGACATGCTCCCTTGAGGGGTGCGGTGTGATGCCGGGAGGGGGGGGGGGGGGGGCTGCATATCACCTAGGGGAAATGCTTTTTTGCCATACTGTACTAGAATTAAGTGTAATTGTGCATGCACTACAGTAGGTGGCAGTGGCACTCTCACTGTGTTCCCTATGGTGTAGGGAAAAAGCACCAAACAATCCATATGGAGTGCAGTTAACACTATTTATAGTTGCGCACGGGGCCCTGGGGGGGTCGTGAAATAATTTTTTTTTCTTCCTATAGGGGGTATCACAGAAAATAATTGAGAAACACTGCACAAGGCGATCGGAGTGTGGAGGAATACAAGCGGAAGAATACGGGGCTAATCGGCCCGGAAAAGCCATTTTTCAAATCAAAATCAAAATTTTGCTGGTTGGATGGGGCAAATTTTTGGTGGATTGAAGCTCGTCATCATCATCATCATCATCATCATCATTATCTTCTGCTTGATCCAGAATCGGGTTGCGGGGGCAGCTACCTAGGCAAAGAGGTCGAGACATCCAGATGGTAGAGCTTCTCACCTTATCTCTAAGGGAAAGCCGAGCCACCTGACGAAGGAAGCTCATTTCAGACACTTGTATCCGCGATCTTGTTCTTTCAGTCACGACCCAAAGCTTGTGACCATAGGTGAGGGTGGGAACCGAGATCGACTGGTAAATCGAGAGCTTCACCTTACGGCTCAGCTACTTCACCACAACGGACCGGTACAGGCTCCGTTTAACAGCAGAGGCCGCAGCGATCCATCTGTCGATCTCCATCTCCATCCTTCCCTCACTCATGAACAAGACCCCAAGATACTTAAACTCCTCCTCTTGGGCAGGACCTCATTCCCAACCCATAGGGTGCATTCCACCCTTGTCCGACTGAGAACCATTGCCTCAGATTTGGATGGGATTTGGATTTGGATCAAAGCTCGTATCATGGAAAATTCATTATAAAAGACTACTCGTAAATCAAGGTACCGCTGTATTCTATGTTTTCTTAATTACAAGGCATGAACTATAGCTCATGTATAGAGTGTAAAGTTCCTTCGTGATGCAGTGAGGATAAGAGAATAAATATGTCCTATATGGGGACTGGTTCTAATTACCCATCTGCTTGTCTTATATATTTTTACAGGACATAAACAAAGAAATTATCAAAAAAAAAAAGTCTCTCATTTAAACAATTTATAAAATCTCTGTGGTTTGACCTTTCAAGGTCACTCAAGGACAAAGATAATCGTGGCACTAGAATGTCCGTATATGGTTTTCTATTAAAGTTCCATAGTAACATGTTTATCAGCACTTGGTTCAAATTTAGAAATATTTGATCTCCAAAATTCTGTGACCTGGCTCTGACCTTCACCTTTGACCTTGACATTTCAAAATCAACTCATCTCTGGGCGGCAAGCAGGGTAGTGTGCACACCGAGTTTGGTGAAAATTATTGAGTGGATGTGGTTAGAATTTTGTTTAAGGTAGAACTATACGTAAACTCACGACATAATGTCACCTCCCCCTCCTACAGCGTGATCTATCGGTTTAATCCGCAACCTGTCAGAACATCGGAACAGAGTATTTTAGTTCCTGCACTCCTCATACTGCATCCAAGCAACGTTTCATTCAAATCCTTTCCACAGTTCAGGAAGAGTTGCACTTACAAGCTTCCATGTACAGGCAGACAGAGTGACTGATATACGTCCCCAAGCTCTGTTTCCGGGTGGGTGGGGCATTTCTAGGGTTTTCGGACAAATAGACGGACCAACGGACAAACTGTCGCCAGGAATTACAAAACTTCCAACAAACATGGAGTTAAAGTAATTTTAAAAAGACACAGGGAAGGAAATGTCTGTTTGCTGCTTCTACCTTTATCGAGAATGACTTACATTTATACAACTGAGGCTTAAGCGCCTTGCTCAGGGCCAAATACTGGCACCTTGGTAGTACTGGGGCCTGAATCCCTGACCTTCGGATCAATAATCCAGAATCTCAACTACTGAACCATCACTTTCAAGGAAATTCCTCAACTTCAAACGTAATTACAAAATGAATAAATAGTGCAAGCTGGCATCATCATCATCATCATCATCATCAAGTGCATGATGTAATTTTTAAAATGAGAATAGGAATAAAACCCTTAATGGGGTGTACAGTAACTCCGGAGTGGAAATGTGAATGCTGTGACTGATTCTTTTCCATTATGTCCTTGATGTTGTGTGGTTTTCCGTCCGTAGACCTGCATTGTATGTACGATTATAAACACATATATATTTATTCAACATAACGTAAATCAGAGAGCATCCAAGGCCGGTAGTGTGAGAGACGGAAAAGTCCCTGTGCATTCAGAGTGGGAGGGGCATTACAGCGTGGGACACTGCCTCAGTGGGAAATCACAGGCTGCTGTGAGCTCATGTATGTGGAAGTGGGCGAATAGCACTTTATGCTGCATGTGTTATCATGATCTCTGAAAATGCACAAGCAGAAAATTGAAAATATACAATCAATAAAGAGAATTAAAAAAATACAAAAGTTAAGTTACTGTTTACTTTGTACTGTTAGCACTGTTAGCACTTTTTACTTCATTACGGCTCTTTAATAATAACTAACTAAAAAAACGACGGGAATACAGTTTACAAATATATTTTTAGGAAGAAAAAAAGACACCTGGTGTCTAAGTAGGTTGTTATTTTTATTCATTTATTTTTTTTTTTGAAAAAAAAAAACACATTTTTTGAAAAAAAACCCCTATTTTTTGATTGAAGCAGAGATTGGAACTTGATCAGATCAGGTCGTTTTTACTATGAGTGGCGTCGACAGTCTTTCTTTAGCCGCTAATTAAAGCCTGACTTCATGATAAGAGGAATTAGCAGATATTGAGATTCCTCTTTTCTCCACACACACACACACACACACACACACACACACACACACACACACACACACACACACACACCAATTTCACATAATTAAGTCATTAGCTCTGAGGGTGAAAGGTAGGTGAAGGTTTTATAAACACACGGTGATGAGATTATAGCTTCGTCTCTCATTACCTGAGAAAGTTCATTAAATTAGAAAATTACAGGCTTCCAGTGAACAATATTCTGAGTACTGTAATTAATAAATAATAAAAAGAGACTTTATTACAGCAGGATATCTGTGTCTATTAATATCCACACACTCTGTTATAGACTGTATTTAAATAAAGTCTCATCTGAATTCAACAACTGTGTGTGTGTGTGTGTGTGTGTGTGAGAGAGAGAGAGAGAGAGAGAGAGAGAGAGTATGATCTCAGTGCCCAATGGTAAAGTTCTTCTCACATTATCAATCAGCCTGATTTGCACTTGAGAACAATCACTCATAACCATCGTCCCACCCAAAACCAATCATTTATCACATAGTCTTTCCCACAGCCAATCACTTGTAACCATGGTCCCACTCACAACCAATCACTCACTTATCACCCTGGTCACACTCACAACCAATCATTCGTTACATGGCTCTTCCTATAACCAGTGACGGTTAACCATGACCCCATCACATCTAATTACTGTTAACGAAGGCTCTGCCCATAACCAACCACTCACAACCACTAGCTGACCCACAACCAATTACTGAAAACTATGATACCATCCAAAATCAATAAATAATAATAATGGCACCAAACCTGACCAATAACTGATAACTATTGTCCCCGACCACAAATAATCACTGATGACTGTGGACTCGCCCACAGTCATGAACTGATAACCATGGTCCTGCCCACAAATATCTCAGATAACCATGGGCCCACCAGCAATCATTCTTGATAATTATGGCTGCATTCACCGATCACCATGACCCCACCCACAACCTAGCTCTGAAAATAATGGCTCCACCCATGACCAGTCATCGAATACCTCTTCGCCACCTTCTTGAATCTTTATTGTTGTTTTTGAGCATTTTGAGCATTCTTTTTGCAGATGAAGATTGTCCTCCGAGGTAATCACAGCTTTTTTGGACTCAGACTTTTTAACACTCGAGAACTCAGCACTGCGGTGCGTTTGCAAGACGAAGCTTGGCCCCTGAAATATGGGTCATTACATCACACCCTGCCGAGTGGACTGTCATTGTCACTCGTACATTTATAGGCATTTTCATCACTTTAGCCTGTCGGTGGACATTAGCCTTTAGCGGTACATTGCTTCAGGATCGTTCGCTCTGTCCGCCACCTTGCAATGCCACCGCCGAAGAATGTCCAACCAATTCTTTTCACGCATCCGGGTTTAATTTCCTGTGAAAAAGGAGCAACATGAATCTTTTGGGATGTTTACCAGGAACGCAGACATCAGATGTAAATGCCATCTTACAGACGGCGTGAATAGGACTTCAAAAAAATCTCAGTGTCGTCCGTGTACAACGTCTCAGAGCTATTCTTCAGCTAACCTTGTCTGAAGTGTGTGACTTAAAGCATTCTCTAACAGCAGCATGCATTAAAAGCCCCGAGCTCCATCCCTCCACCTCTCCCTCCATCACGTCTCCTTCATTCACCTCTCTGTTCATCAGCCATAATTGTAACGTTCACAGAACTCAGCCTTAATTTAAAGTGTTATTAGGGAGGGAAGGAGAGAGAGAGAGAAGAGAGAGAGAGAAAGAACTTGGGAGGGGGCAGAGAAGGGGAGAGGGAGGGGGGGTAACAGTGGGAGGTGAGAGAGAAATGCAAGGGGGCAGGAGAAGGAAAGCGAGGGGGAAGAGGGGGAGGGGGCGAATGAGAGAAAGGGAGAGAGAGAGAGAGAGAGAGAGAGAGAGAGAGATAGTGTGTGTGGGTGTTGAGAGGGGGTGGGAGAGAGAGAGAGAGAGAGAGAGAGGGGAGTAGGACAGAGATAGTGTGTGTGTGTGTGTGTGTGTGTGTGTGTGTGTGTGTGTGTGTGTGTGTGTGTGAGAGAGAGAGAGAGAGAGAGAGAGAGAGAGAGAGAGAGAGAGAGAGAGAGCCGTATCTGCTGACCTTCATATAAATGTACGGTTCGTCTCACTCTCGCTCACCGTTGCGCGGTAATATCAGCGCCTCCATTTGTTAACGAGCCGTAATCTCTTCATGCTGCTGATTTATTTTATTGCGATGAAGGTGAACAGGAAACATCCGGAGTCTTTGATGGTAATGATTTAATAATGACATTGAGGGGTTATGATGGACGAGTTTGATTTATCCATTGACTGAAACCGAATAAATAGAACCGGGCGTGCAGGAGAAGACACGGGACAGAATTTATTTCACATTTCTCTTAAACAAAAACAAACAAACAAACAAACAAACAAACAAAAACAGGAAGACTAAAACGATTTTGTTTGATGGAACCTTCTAGAGAACCGATGCTTCTGGAGGCAACTACATACTGCTGTAAAGTAAACCTTCGGTGGTCATGTGACCCACTAATGACCAAAGCATAAAATGAGTTGTGAGGTGTGCATGAAATGCTAAGCATGATGAGCGCGCATGCATCATGAAGACACGCCCATTTCTTATCAGTTATCTCAAGAAATTTGGATGACAATTACAAGAAGCTAACATTCCATTTCAGTCACATGTACATTCATCCTATTAACCAAGGGTCCCCAACCGTCGGTGCACGGACTGATACCGGTCAGCGGCTCAATTGGTACCGGGCCGCAGAAGAAATAATTCATTATTTCCATTTTATTTATTATCTGAGTCTGGATGATCTTTATTTTTGAAAAATCTTTTATTTTGAAAAATGGCCGGATTCTCTCGGTGACATGTCGGTCATTTGAGCGCTAAAATGTAACCCACAAGGGGGCGGCACATGAACAAAGGCGAGTTGGACATGTATCAAACAATAGTGGGGATTTCGGGTGAGACTGAGCCTGAGCCTTCATTCACCCCGCTGGTGCACCATCACCTGTATTTTTTTTTTTTTTTAGAAAACTTCAAGCTCTACTTCACAACCAACTTTATTTCAGCTGTTGAAAAATAACATTCATGGAGTGCTTATTATTATCATCATTATTATTATTATTATTATTATTATTATTATTATTATCATTATTATTATTATTATTATTATTAATAATAATAATAATTTAGATGAATAAATTACATTTAAAATATAAACAATCTATGGACCCCCGGTCTGACGGTCTGAGGTAAAATTGTCAAGTGTTGGCCGGTCTGCAGTGATAAAAAGGTTGGTGACCCCTGCTATGAACGGATCCCGCAAAACCATTTTGTGTGTTGAAAGTCAAATCAGTTCGGTGTTTATTTTTAACTTGAAGAATAACTATACTGGGGCAGTGGTGGCCCAGTGCTGGATTATCCATCTTAAGGTTGACAACTGGTGCTCATCTCTGCCAATTCTGGGCAACGGCAAGGTACACCCGGGACAGCTCACCAGGCCATGCAGAGCAGAAACATGCTGACGGCTATGCAGCTCCTCTTTCCGAAAATTGGCAATGGTTCTTTTACATGAACCTCCCACTATAGACTTGACCGGCCTTTGATAGCCCAGTTTGTTGCACTGGGGGACAGTAGTGACAACCTGGTGATAGGGGGCTCGAAAGCCTAGGTTGACAGTCACATACCCTGTCGATGCGCCACTTGGAAGCCCCTTCAAAAGGATTCTTTAACATTGTGAAATCAGATAATTTTTTTAAGTATTATTACAGTAGATCCAGCTGTATAATTATTGTAATATTTTTTGGATTGGCAGAGGTTTGCACTCTCTAAGTGCTCATTTTTATTAGTTTATTCATTTTATTAGTTTGAGAGGACATACCTCTGCCAAGCCCAGCAATCCCTATATGAGACAAACTGCCAAAAATTATCCTACTTCACAATGTTAAAGAATCTTTCAGAAATGACTGAATACACAATTAAGAATATGACCCAGTCCTTTCCCCCCAGGTTTAATTAGAAGCATTGCTAGATTAGACACTGATAGATCAGTCCCACTGAAAGCCTTTTAGAGGGTATTATCATTTCACAACATCGACCTGATCAGTCAGTCAGCTCACCTTCATCCTGCCCTTTCAAACAACCATCCAGAAATCCTTCAATCAATGCAGAAGCGAGATGTCTGGAGGTTAATGTGTGCAACGAGACATAGAGCCCACACACAGCTGTCTCACACCTGCAACCCGGGGCTTCATAGGTCAGCGATGGTACATCATACTACAGGCTGACATTATCACCAGAGCTACTGTTTCCTGTAAGCTCCTCATTTTTTTATTCATATAACAGTGGTACCTCACTTTACGAAAGTCTCACCAAACGAAAAATGTAGGTTACGATACGCATTTTCCTAAAATTTTTGTCTCTGTATACGAAAGAAGTGCACGTTACGAAAGCGCCGTCTTAAAAATTCAAATGCGCCATTCAAACATTAAAACAATGCACAAGCTGCTCTCCCATCAATGACATCCAAAATCCTGACCCACTGGACTCCCATTGGCTAACTGAACTGCCGTTCGTGTCGCCGTCACTCGAGTGCCATCTTGGACAGGTCCACCTGACGCCATCTTGGACAGGGATCCCCATTGGCTAGGAGGGATGACGGAGCCACCTCCCATTGCTTATTATGGAGCTGAATCCACCATGATGCTTTTCGTGTAAAGGACACAGTTACTGTTGTTTTGTGTTTTATTTCTTAACTCAGGCTTTTAACCTTCCATAAACATTTGTAAGATTATAACTTTGCTAAGAAGACGTGGTCAACACTCGCCTGTGTGTGTGTGTGTAATTTACGGTGTGAGTGAGAAGAAGAAACGGGCTCTAGTGATATCGCAAAGGAATATGGCCGAAACCCGTCTACCATCGGTACGATATTGAAGCAGAATGAGGTCTTAAAAGGTATGCTTTTATAATTTTTAAAGTGTTTAGGGGGTAGTATTGGGGGACTTGGAATGAATCACGCGTTTTACATGTAAAATGTGGTTCAATTTACGAAAAATGCAGGTTACGAAAAAGGCTTGCGAACGGATTAATTTCGTAAAGTGAGGTACCACTGTACAGGAAACAATCACTTCAATCACATCTCATTCATCCAAAGAAACTCCAAAAAACAGGTCAATATACCTTCATGGAGACATTCAGATTGAGTCAAGGACAAATAAATTCACATTTCATCAAGACAGTCCAAAGAGGGTCAAAACCAACTAATAGCAGGATCTAAGGAGGCTAGGTTCAAGTCAAAAAGTACAAACACCATTTAAGTCCAAACCAAGACAAAGTTCAAAGAGGTCAAAGTCCACGTAAAGAAACAAACAAACAAAAAAAAAACAGTCCAACAAGGTTAAAGTTCAACTCAAGGCAGAGTCAAAAGATTTACCATATTCAAATTAAGACCAAACACAGTCCAGAGAAGTTCAATTTGATGCAATAGGTTAAAGTCCCAGTCAAATCCAAGTCCAATGAGGTTCAAGTCCAACTAAAGGCAGTGTCCAAGGAGATTTATCATCATCATCATCATCATCATCATCATCATCATCATCATCATCATCATTTTCTTCTTTTCCTTAATCCAGAGTTGGGTCACGGGGGCAGCAGTCTAAATAGTGAGGTCTAGACGTCCCTCTCTCCAGCCATTTCCTCCAGCTCTTTCAGGGAGATACCAAAGTGTTCCCAAAACATCCAAGAGAAATAATCCCTCCAGCATATTCTGGGTCGGCCCAAAATTACTTCCCAGTTGGACATGCCCAAAACACCACACCAGGGAGGCGTTCAGAAGATATTCTAACCAGATGCTCGAGCCACCTCAACTGGCTCCTCTCAATATGGAGGAGCAACGGTTCTACTCTGACCTTCTCACCCTATCTCTAAGGGAGAGCCCCACCAACCTGCGCTGGAAGCTCATTTCAGCCACTTGTATCAGCCATCTTGTTCTTTTGGTCACTGCCCAAAGCTCATGATGATTGTCGAGGGCTGGAACATAGATCCACTGGAAATTGAGAGCTTTGCTTTGCGGTCCAGCTCCGTCTTCATCATGACGGGCCTGTACAGGCCCTGCTTTACAGCAGAGGCTGCAATGATCCACCTGTCGATCCTTCATGAACAAGACCCCTAGATACTTGAACTCCTCCACTTGGAGCAGGACCTCATTCCAGAACTGGAGGGTGCATTTCCGGCTGAGAACCATGGTCTCGGACTTGGAGGTGCTGATTGTCATCCCAACCACTTCGCACTCGACTGACTGCCAATCGCTTCAATGAGAGCTGGAGATCCTGGATTGATGAAACCAAGAGGAAAACATCATCCACAAAAAGTAGAGATGAGATCCGATGGCCACCAAACCAGAACTCCTCAATGCATCGGCTACAACTGGGAATTCTGTCCATACAAATTATGAACAGAATCAGTGACAAAGGACAGTCTTGGCAAACACCAATCCTCACCAGAAATGAATTCAACTTGTTGTTCCCAATGCAGACCAAACTCTGGCTCCAGTGATACATAGACCGAATGGCCCATAGCAACGGATCCGGTGCACCGTACTCGCAGAGCACACCCTCCAAGATCGTCTGAGGGACACGGTCGAAAGCCTTCTCCAAATCCACAAAACACATGCGAACAGATACCCGCCCAAACCCCCAGGGTCTTCATCCTCCACTGAGGGCGTGTTGATGGGATTGAGGAGGTCCTTGAAGTATTCGTTCCATCTCCCAATAACATGCTCATCTCGACTGAATGGCTGGAACATAGATCCACTGGTAAATTGAGAGCTTTGCTTTGCGGTCCAGCTCCGTCTTCATCATGACGGGCCTGTACAGGCCCTGCTTTACAGCAGAGGCTGCAATGATCCACCTGTCGATCCTTCATGAACAAGACCCCTAGATACTTGAACTCCTCCACTTGGAGCAAGACCTCATTCCAGAACTGGAGGGTGCATTTCCGGCTGAGAACCATGGTCTCGGACTTGGAGGTGCTGATTGTCATCCCAACCACTTCGCACTCGACTGACTGCCAATCGCTTCAATGAGAGCTGGAGATCCTGGATTGATGAAACCAAGATATAAAATCTCAGCAACAGCTCGGGCTGCAACATTTTGGAATTCCGGTACCAGTCTGAAGAAACCGCAGAGTGTAAGCACCTGTACATCAGTCTGCTGCATGGTTCTGACACTGGAGACTGCTTCCATAACATCACCATACCATTAATACAGTCTTTTTATTTTAAATCTCTGGAATGAGTGGCTGGTACAGAGAGGATATTGTAGAAAAGTGAGTGTATAAATACAGTATAATCCTGTACTGCTACTGTGTGTGTGTGTGTGTGTGTGTGTGTGTGTGTGTGTGTGTGTGTGTGTGTGTGTGTGTGTGTGTGTGTGTGTGTGTGTGGAGAGACGTCTGGGTGCAGTGCTTGGACCCAATGGACCTTCAGCACTCAGCTCCCGGGTTATTTACTGAAGCTCGAACAGGTCACGTCACGTCTCAAACTCACACCATGATCAGCACAAGTGGACCTTCAGTCACATCCATCCCATAATAACTGCAACCATTACACCACTATTCCCCCTCAACTGCTTTCATTGAAACTATAAACACACAGAACCCCATTAATTCCTCTATTTTTACTCCAAGTTTGGTTTTAATGGTCAGAAAACCTGCACTGAAAATTCTTCAGGCTCTTCAGCACGCAGCGCTGTTGGCTGCTCCATAAATATTGGCACCTCAATAGAATTAAAGAAAAATACGAACGTCTCAGTACACAAATCCACATAAGCCTATTACAGCCACAGGTAGTCTGGAGCCACATCTCAGCCGAATGAGGGGTACACCCTGAATAGTTTACCAGACTATCTCAGGGCAACACACACACACACACACACACACACACACACTCAACCGTTGAACTCAAACCTAGTGTTGACTTGGAAGAACCAGTCAGACAGCTGTGCATGACTTTGGACTTTTTGAGGAAACCCAGATAGGCACAGGGAGAACAAAACACCGACTCAAACCCAGAACCTTCCTGCTGTCAGACACATGTAATAATCACCACTGATAAAATTCTAAACTATAATAATAATAATAATAATAATAATAATAATAACAATAATAATAATAATTTAATTATGGGCCTGATGATGTACGCCTCCTTGTGGTGGGCCTGGATAGGGGATTTTGCCTGAACTAAACGTACATCACCCAGTTAGGGCTGACCCCCCCCCCCCCCCCGAAGCTGGTTTACTACTGGGTTACTGAACGGGAAAAAATTTTAATCTTTCACTTCCGCAGCCCAGTCATCCGCCCTCCGGTAATCAAACCTGCCAAACTAGAAATGGGATTTTGCCCCAGAGGGAGGCAAAGAACCCGTCCACGAATATCCTGGACAAACCATCTAAACTCCACACTACTTGAGTGTGCGAAGGCGACTGGTTGGCCTGAAAATCCACGTATCAATGGCAAGTCACTAAAGCAACTGTCAAATAACCATGAAAACCACTTAAAAAGAATTTAAAATCTTTGATTGTCAATATTTCAGGAAAAATGACTTTGATGTCACTGTGCAGTAGGCGGAGCTTAAATCCTTCTTTAATGCTAGTACAGTAGGCCCCTTGACTATTCTCAGTTTTGCACCCACGGTTTGAGTATTTATTGACTGCCGAGTAACTGGCACATGATTCAAATTCAGCCAATGGCTGTCCCCCTTTCTCCTGATTGGTTGAGCTCATGTCCAGCCCCTTTTTCCTCATTCGTGCACAAGTTGTCAATGAGCCTCTTTTTTGTGTGTTTTAATTACCAGTTAAGCTCTATGATACCATTCAAACGCTATGCGTCCTCACTGGCTAAGCGATAGAAAACGCTGGATGTCTCTTCTGAACTGTTGTGTTAAAATCTTTTTCAATTATTATTCCAGTACAGTACCTAAGTTCATGTTTATGCGTGAGATTTGATGTTCTGTAGCATGTTTAACAAACGATACCAAAAGGACAAACTTTATTACAGTTCTCTTCATGTCCTTTTACATTGAACTTGGAGTGACGTCTCCAAGATGGCGTTGCCCAGAGGGCGACGTCACAGAGTTCTCAGAGTCAAATTGTTTATTTGTTTGTTTTAGTTTGTTTTATTTGTTCATGTTTTGCTCTATACTTGTCTACGACCGGTCGACTCTACTACAGCTATAAGATCGGAGTATCTTCGGGCGTGTATAACTAAGCACGCTCAACTGGGCTTGTTAGCCGGGATGCGGCTAGCAGAGCTAATATGCTACAGTAGGCAGCTCAATGCGAGCCGTACCCCAGCTGACAAGAAGCCCAGGCGGGAAGGGGCCGAACGAGGACTCCGGCGCTTGGGATTGCAGGGGATGAAGGCTATGTAGCCAGCTGGTGCAATCACCTCATCGGGTGTACTCTCCTCGAGCCATGTTTCACAGAAACACAGCAGATGCTCTGCGCTGCAATCTGAGCATGAAGCTCGTCCATCTTGTTTCGCAGGGACCGAACATTTTCAAGTAGTATGGCCGGAAGTGCTAACCAAGCCTCTGAGAACTCCACCTGGGCTTAGCCGGTAACCGCTAGCTAACCGCTAGCATTGAGCTCTAATAGCATATTAGCTCAAGATAGAAGTTGCTGTGTGCTTAGGTGCCCGAAGCTGAAGCTGCTCATAGCTGTAGTAGGGTCGACCACTCATAGTGCAAAACATGAACAAACAAATAAAACAAATTAAAACGAACAAAGAAACAATTTGACTCTTCGAACTGCTGATGTTGCCCTCTAGGCAGCGCCATCTTGGAGACGTCACTCCAAGACGTCACTCCAAGTTCAATGTAAAAGGACATGAAGCGTAATAAAGTTGATCCTTTTGGTATCGTTATTTAAACATGCTACAGAACATAAAATCTCACGCACAAACATTCTCAGAATTAACTTCGATACTGTACTGGAATAATCATTGAAAAAGACTTTAAAACGAGTGCTTTACAACAGTATATGCTGCATAATGTTTCTATTTTATCATCAATAAAAAAAAAAGTAAAAATTAAAAAGTTTTTCTTAATCATGACTATATTTTATTACATTAATACTGTATTAATGAGTAAGACTGTCTATAGAATGTGTTCAACAAGCATATTTTAGTGCATGTAATAGATGCATCGTATTTTACTTCCAGCTGCTGATTCGCGCATGTGACGTCATACATGGGGTTTTACTTCAGGGTACAGAACACGCGGATTATCTCGATTCACGGGAGGGCTCGGAACCGAACCCCCGCGAATGTCGAGGGCCTACTGTACTGGGAAGGTAACCTGTGATGAACTAGCGTCCCATCCAGGAGGAGTTAAACTGGTGGAAAAAGCCCACAGGGCTTTACTTTTACAATTTTGATATGTTTAAAAATCTACTAAAATATTTCGTTATCGCTTTTTAATATTTGTTTTCTTTTCATTTCTCTGTTTAGTATTTTTTTTTTATTCTTCAGTGACAAACCTGTTTTTTTTTTTCAGCAGCAGGATGTAATATCCAGATCCGCCACCAGATGGAGGTCTAACTTTAAAAAACGGTATCTTCATTCATTCATTTTCTGATCCGTTTAATCCTAATTAGGGTTGCGGGGAGCCTGGTACCCATCTCAGCCAACTCTGAGGGAGGGCAGAGCACACCCTGGACTGCTTGCCGGGCCACTGCATGGCAGAAACACGCTGACAGTCAGCAATGGTTCTTCTACGTGAACCTCTCACCATAGACAGTGAGAGATATGGACAGCCTTTGATAACCCAGTTAATGTACTGGGGAGACAATGACAACCCTTGAGGGGTGGGGCTCGAACCCCCAACCTTGGGATGAGTAATTCGGCACCTTACCACCTGGCCACCATTGGCCACAAAAACTGTATTTATACTGTATAATTTAATATACTGTTTTCAACTTCAGATGCTATTATTATTATTATTATTATTATTATATTATTAATAATATTATTATGTAATTAATTTATAATTCCAGGTCTGTGACTGCAAAAATTATTTCCTTTATTTACAACTATCTGCCAATATGTTTTCTCATCATTCCAAACCCTTTAATTTTATTAGGGTTATTGGGAGGCTGAAGCTTATCTCGGCCGACTCTGGGTAAGGGCGGGGTACAACCTGAACAGCTTTCCAGACAATTGCAGGACCAACACACAAACACCTTGAGAAAATAATGTAGAACAGCTAATTATCTGGGTGTGCATATCTTTGTACTGTGTGTGAGTATTACCACCATCATCACCATTAACACCATCATCATTACTACCACCATCATAATCTTCATCATCACCACCGCCATCATTTTCCTGATCACCATCATCACCACTGCCATCTTCATCATCACCATTAACATCATCATCACCATATTTACCACCACATCACCATCATCATCATCATCATCAAAACCATAATAATCATCACCATCTTCATTACCATCTTTACTGCGACCACCATCATCATCATCACCACCACCATCAGAACTACCATCAACATCACTATCTGCATAAAGTTTCTCCGTCTTAACAGGAGCATTTTCTGCATACTCCACCAGGGGGCAGCACTGCCTCACTCTCCCACGAACTCCCATTCCGCCGTCAGCGACTCAGAGTGAAGTAGCACGTGGAGTGTTTCACTGGGATTAATTACAGGGTCGTTATATTTAAAATGTTAAAAAGTTAATGCAATCCATTTAAAAACATCTACTTTAGGACCAGATGTTAATACCCATCATCCCACACCTGTCCTGCACATCAGCTGAGAATTAAAGTCTGATCTTGATCAAGATAAGCTGGAGAAAACCATGAAGTGCCTGGTAGAGAATGTAATGATTATAGATTATTTAAATCCTGTTGATAAGAAATATATAAAAATGATTAAAGTCTGCATGACCAATGATCTTCATTTCTATTAAGATTGAGGTAATTAAGCCCTCAGAGGATGATTAATATTATTATTAATTATACATCATTGAATAATCGTTTAAAGAATTTCCAAAGCAATTCAATAAATTAATTTTAATATTTAATACTTATTATTTAAATTTTCTTACAACCTTATAGTTTCGGTCATATTTTAATTTATTCTACATGAACTGCTGCACATTCATTTTAAAAGTAGAAATAAAGACAATGTAATTTAAAATCCTGAAGTGAATCACCACCTTATGGTGTGGAGAGGTTTCCATGTCCTAAAGATCCTAAGAGTGATGTTGTCGGGGGTATTGTGCCCCTTGTAGGGTCACCCAAGGAAAACAGGTCCTTGGTGAAGGTCCAGACTAAGTGCAGTTCAAAATACCTCCATATGAATAAAGACAAAAGTTTCCCTTGGCTGGTCACTAGTCACTGGGGTCCCCCCCAGAGGCAGGCATCGGGGTTTGGCGGGGGGGGGGCACTCCAAACTGATGGTTGTGCTTCTGCCCTTGGAGCCCGGAAGGGAGACATGGGTCCATGTTCCCATGGACCGGACAACTGTGGGAGAGGCCATATTGGTTGGGTGCACTGTGAGTTGGGTGGTAGCAAAAGGTACTGATTCTTGGGAGATGGACTATCACCTCTCTGGCGGGAAAGAAGCCCGAGATGGCTCGCTAGGATAAGAGATACCAACGAGATATGGCCAGACTGACCTTAACGCATAGCTTGGGCTCTGGAACCACCCATCTCCATCACCCATAAGGCTGGACCTTATGGCACTCTGGACTTGCTCATGGAGAGAGATGTGGGAATCCTTGCTACCACCTTGTCTTGGTGCGCACATGTTGGGGAGAACAGAACCCCAACATGCCCATGTGGTCAATGACAGTGTCACCTGAAAGGGGGTCACTGGTAAGTCTGGCCTCTCCAAGCTGAACCGGAATGGTGTTTCATTGTTGGACTTTCGTGCTCGTCACGATTTGTCCATCATGAACACCATGTCCGAACATAAGAGTGTCCATATGTGCACTTGGCACCAGGACACCCCAGGACACAGTTCAATGAATGACTTAGTCATGTCACTGGACTTGCAGCCACATGGTCTGGACACTCGGGTGAAGAAAGGAGCTGAGTTGTAAACCGATCACTGCTTGGTTGGCCTGGATAAGGTTCAGGACCACCAGCTGAACACCTCAAGAGAGGAGGTAGTTCTCCAAATACTTGTTCATAGTGGAAACGGGGAGCTGCTCACCTCGACTTTGGATGTTGTTGGGAGGTGGAAGGAATACTGTGAGGACCTTCTTAATCCCACCAACATGCCCGCTGTGGAAGAAAAAGACCCCAGGGATTGGGTGAGGGTCCTTCCACCACTGGGACTGAGGTGGCAGAGGTAGTCAAAAATTTCCTTGGTGGTTGGGCTCCAGGGGTAAATGAGATCTGTGCTGAATATTTCAGGGCTCTGGATGTTATAGGACTGTCTTACTGACATGCTGTCCCCCCAGTGCAGCTAACCGGGTTATCAAAGGCCGGCCGATTCTCTCACTGTCTGTGCTGAGAGGTTCATGCAAAAGAACCACTGCCGACTTGCGCCAAGAGAAGCTGCAGAGCCATCAGCTTGTTTCTGCCCTGCAATGGCTGAGCGAGCTGTCCAGGGTGTACTTTGCCCTTGCCCATATTTGGCTGAAATGGGCACCAGCCTGCCCACGACCCTAATTCAGATTAAGTGCTTCAGAAAATAAATGAATGAAAGGATCTTGTCTCTGCTTTTTGCGGAGGTCATTGTCATTTTGGCTTCATCAATCCGGGACCTCCAGCTCTCATTGGAGTGTGAAGCATCCGGGATGAGAATCATCACCTCCAAGTCCGAGGCCGTGGTTCTCATTCGGAAAAGGGTGGAATGCACCCTCTGGTTCTGGAATGACATCCTGTCCCAAGTGGAGGAGTTCAAGTATCTCAGGGTTACGAGTGAGAGAAGGATGGAGCGGGAGATCAACAGACGGATCACTGCAGCCTCTGCAGTAAAGCAGAACCTGTAGCGATGTGTCATGGAGAAGACAGAGCTGAGCCACAAAGCAAAGCTCTCAATTTAACACTCGATCTACGTTCCAACCCTCATGTATGGTCACGCGCTTTGAGTAGTGACTGAAAGAACAACATCGCCGATTCAAGCAGCTTCCTTCACCGGGTGGTGGAGCTCCGCCTTAGAAATAAAGTGAGGAGCTCAGGCATCTGGAGAGAAGCTCGGAGTAGAGCCGCCGCTCCTCCGCATTGCGAGGAGATAGTTGAGGTGGCTCGGGCATCTGGTTAGAATGTCTCCCGAATGCCTACCTGGTGTGGTGTTTTGGGCATGTCTGACCGGGAAGAGACCCCGGGGTCGACCTAGAACATGCTACAGAAAGAAATGCTGAAGAAAGACAGAGCGAGAGAGAGAGAGAGAGAGAGAGAGAGAGAGAGAGAGAAGGGGAAGACAGAGAGATAGTGATAAGAAAAAGAAGAGAAAAAATGGTGACAGATTCACATTCGTGTACTGTGTGTGCGTGTGTATGCTCTCTCCCTCTTTGTGTATGTGTGCATGTACTGTGTGTGTGTGTGTGTGTGTGTGTGTGTGTGTGTGTATGATGTATGAAGTCTCTCTCTCTCTCTCTCTCTCTCTGTCTCTCTCTGGGTGTGTATGTGTGTATATGATCTCTCTCTCTCTCTTTTTCTCTCTCGCTCTCTCTCTCTCTCTCTCTCTCTCTTTCTGTGTGTGTGTGTCATCTCTCTCTCTCTTGGTGTGTGTGTGTGTGTGTGTGTGTGTGTATGATCTCTCTCTCTCTCTCTCTCTCTCTCTCTCTCTCTCTCTGTGTGTGTGTGTCATCTCTCTCTCTTGGTGTGTGTGTGTGTGTGTGTGTGTGTATGATCTCTCTCTCTCTCTCTCTCTCTCTCTCTCTCTCTCTCTCTGTGTGTGTATGGACTTCCTTTATGCAAATCCAGTGCTAAATTTCATTTTTCTAATCCCTTTAATCAGAGACGAGGGAGAAAGCCAGCTGTTAGGAAGCCGTGTTAAGATGTAATTAAGGAACTGATTAAATCTCAGTGAGAACAAAAAAGCTTCTGCCAAAAACGCCACCAAAACGGCGAGTCTGCACAAGGGGCGTGTTTCACACCTCAGTGATGTTCAACACCTAAAAACACGATAAAGATCTCAGACAGGGTTCTACTGGTTCAAAGAAACGTCCTCTTGAAGCAGGTCATTCAGGGGGTGGAATCCGGCTGTAGGAGAACGTACTGGTGTGATGAAGTCACGAAATTCAACCGCAACAACGTTTATGTGCGTAACCTTCACATAAACCACGAGTTCACCCGGAGAACATCACCCACAACATCACACCGAGTCTGCTGACTTTCCTTCAACCCATAAAGCACCCTGACCCAATACCACGCCTCAAAATCTAGAACCAGTCAACCGCTGAGTCATTTTAAACTTTTATTCCTGGTTCATGTTCTAGCTTCCTAAAGATGGTCTACCAGGAAACTTTGTGAAAGTTCTAGAACCAACACTGTGAGAAGGCAAGAACTGTGCATGTTTTTTGGACTGTGAGAAGAAACCAGAGTATGCAGAGCAAACCCACGCAAACTCCACACAGAAACGCCCGAGCTGGGAACAGAACCCAGGACCTTCTTTTTGTGAGGCGGCGTGCCTCACCACTGCGCCCCCATGACACCGTCTACAGCAGTTCCAAATTCAATAGTACATTAGAAGGTTCTATATTTAGCACGAGGACAGGGAGTTCTAGATCTAACTTCTGAAACCTGGTCCACCTGGAACCTACTCTGAGAGTTATGGATTTTGCATTGTAATAGAACATGCAAGATACAATGTCTGGAAAGGGAGTCACAGATCCAACACAAAAGGATCTGCGTTCTAGCTTCAAAAAGATGTTCTAGCCAGAATCTATGACTGGTCTAGATTCAGCACGAGACGTACATTTCTAGATTTGACACAAGGAAAGGTTCTAGATTAAGTACCAAAGGCACTGTGCTTTAGTCTCCCAGTTCAGCAGAAACCTTATATGAGAGTTCTAGATTCAACACCACACCAGGAAAGTTCTAAATTTAACATTAAATAAAATGTGTTCTAAAGCGTTCTAGATAAGCTATCTGGAACTGTCTATGGGAATTCTAGCTTCTATATTACATAAGAAGGTTCTAGATTAATCTAGATCAATCTAGATTAGTTCTAGATTCCTTGAGATCGTCAACTGAGATTTAACAAGGTCTATCTGCCATTTAATTCAAATCGACAACATGTTCTACTGAGAACCATTCATGAGAGTTCTAGATTCAACATTATAAAAGAAACTTCTAGATTTAACACCAGGAAATTGAGTTCGAGATGCAACACCAATGGAACTATGTTCTAGCTTCCAAAAACTGGTTCACCTGGAAACTTCTCTGAGTGTTCCAAGTTCTAGATATTATACCAGGAAAGTACTATATTTATCATTTAAGGGACTATATTATAGTTTTCTAAATGTTGTTTACCCGGTACTGTCCATGTGAGTTCTTGATTTAATATTATATAAGAACGTTCCGGATTTAACACGAGGCTGAGGATACCTGCTGTGAGCCTCTTATGACGGTTCTAGATTTAATTCTAGTAGAGTTCCTTACTTATTTATTACTAAAGGAACTGAGTTCTAGATTCCAAAAGGAATTGTAGCTGTAACCTTAAATGAGAGTTCTAGATGTAATACTAAGAAAGAGCACTCCAGGTGTAAGACTAAATGAACTGTGTTCTACCACTACGACTACCGTGCTGTCGGACACAGTCGGGCCAGGTTGAGTTCCTCCCACACCGCTTTGTGCTACATCAGTACGGTAGTAAGACTAGCAACTGGAGTCCACATTAATATTTCACGTAAGGAAGGTTCCAGTATCGCATTGTACTGCACTGTGTATCGGTGATTAGAGGATGGAACTGCTCTAGCCTCCTAAAATGGTCTACCTGGAACCTTATAGAATAGTTCTAGATTCAAGACTAAAAAAAAAAAAAGAAAGAAAAAAAAAGAGAGTTCTAGAGTCAACAGTAGGAAAGAAAGGTCAAGATCGATCAGTTGTTAACTGTGTTCTAGAGTCCACAGAGTCTGTGTTCTAGAGTCCATCTGGAATCTCATATGACAGTCCTAGACACAATGCTATTCAAGAATGTTCTAAAAGGAAAGTTCTAGATTTGTCGATATAAATAGAAGGATTTCGATTTACTCCTGAGGTGAACTTGGAACCTTTTTCAGAATGGGACATCATTTGGTGCAGGGTTCTACCCAGACCCTGTAAAAAAAAAAAAACAACAAAAAAAAACCCCCAAGGTCTTTATTGTGGTTCATTGAGCTGGGATTCTATCACTATGGTATCAGGATTGAACAAAGGAATGAGACAAAGATAAACACAGACCCACCGTAATGACATGCAGTTCCTCTGAGGCATGAGTGGATGGGTTTGTGGGGTGGGAGGGGTGGTGGAACCGTGGGGGAGTTCAGATTTGCCCAGGTGTGCGGTGGGGTTAAAGGAAGGATAAAAGGAGACGGTGAATTTGAATTTCTATATCCACCAGTCCCCATAACATCCTGACACACAGGAGTCCAGCATGAACAGGAGGGTTCCCCCAGACGGCGGCAGAAGTGACGGAAGAAGACAGGTCACCCACCCGCTGTGGACCATCGGATATGTGTCAAATGTCACGGCAGAGACGGCTATCATCCCGCATCTGCCCACATCATCTCCCCCCATCCTCCCATCTCATCCGTCCATCCTCCTGTGTGCTGACGGGAATGAATTCGTCTACACTGAGTGAAGTCACATTCATATTTGGAGGAATGTTTCATCAGGACGTTGGACAAAAATCATCTTCAGCATTTTTTAAGCTGAATGTAACACCATTCATTCATTTTCTAAGCAGCCAAATCCTAATGAGGGTAACGTAGAGGCTGATGTCTATCTCAGCCGACTCTGGCTGGGGGCGGGGTACAAGGAACAGCTCGCAAGACCATTGCAATGCCGGAACACACCAACTATTCACCCTCACATTCACACTGAGCACTGATTTGGAACAGCCAGTTTTCCAAATGTTGCGCCATGTACATCCACAACATATCAAGATATTATGATGTACATATACATATATATATATATATATATATATATATATATATATATATATATATATATATATATATATATTTACCATGTTTCCCTGAAAATAAGACCTAACCACAAAATAAGACCTAGTGTGATTTTATAAGATGATTTTAATATAGGTCCTCCCCTTAAAATAAGCCCTAGTTGAGAGCGGCAGCAATTCATTGGCCTGCCATGCGCTCAATCTCGGGCTCTAGGTGAAAGCGCTGACTCATCTATTAGGCAGCTTTACCTAAGGTACGCTGTCAAAGCATCAATCCTTGCGCGTTAAGGCTCAGTCGATGATGTCAGCGACTGCTTTAAAACGAGGACATACACTTGTGTCTATAAAAATCGCGAAAAACGCTCGATTCGGTTCTGGTTAAAATATTTAAAAAATAAAGAAATATAACGAAATAAGAATATATAAAGACAAAGATATATTATAAGACACGTAATAGAGAAAAATGTAAAATACATCATCACCTAAAACTAAGCCCTGGTATCATATTTCGGTATGCAAATTAATATAAGCCCGGTCTTATTTTCGGGGAAACACGGTATGTATGGTAGTGACGTGTGATGAAGTTGAGAGCTGGAGAGGCACTGACTCTTTTAGAGTTAGATTTATGCATAAAAATGAACTCAAAACAGAATATTATTCATCATGTGATTGACAACAGACAGTGCGTTGTGCTTTATATCTCATATATGCATTCTGTACACAAACTTGTAACACATATTTCATTTTAAGTTAAATTTATTCCAACTGTGTTGCTCTTCCTTTAGTTTCCACCTCTTGTTTTGATTGAAAGTCCAGATTTGTGAATTTTCTCAGTCGTCATTGTCCGTTTTTATGAAAGCGGATTGTAAAGGAAATATATCAACAAAAGAAGAAGATTGTTAGTTTTGTGGGTTGCATAATCATCTATGGGCTCACTGGCGCCATCTGCCATTGAGTCAGAGGTACTGTTTGCCTCACCGAGGCACTTTTTTTACTGGGTTTAATGAGATTACGCTGCAGAGTAAACACATTACATAAACACATTTTGTACATTTTCCACATTATGAGAAGACAGAGAATATAATCTGAGTGCTTGAAAGCATTTCGTCGGCGATATGTAGAGGGACAGCAACACGCTATTTGCGTCACATACCAGCACAGTTTGTGAGGGACACAATCCATTGAGCTGCGCAGCAAAGCTTCGCCTCACCACGCAGCTCCGACCTGTATCTGAACACAACATCTGGAAATTATGCTCTTATTTATTGAAAAATATAATACTATTGGATTCGGACAGTAAAAGGTTTTTGTAATAAATACTAGCTGACAAATATTAACATTTATTCTATTTTATGATTAACTTGTTTTTTTTTTCATTTCAAGGCTCTGCGTCCCCAGAATGCACGTCACTATTGTCTGTATATGTGTCTATATGAACACATAGGTTGTGAATGTAGCTTTATGCACATGTACAGCTTAGTGTCATCCCCCGGTCCTCTTTTGTGCACTTTTTAATGATCAGTTCTTTGTTCATGGCTAGCCGGGCAGTGGTAGCCCGGTCATAAGGTGCTGGATTGCCGATCCTCAGGTTGAGGGTTCTGGCTCCTCTTTGAACACTAACTGGGACGTGTCTCTCACTGTCTGTGGTGAGAGGTTCATGTAAAAGAACCATTGCTGACTTTCAACAAGACTAACTGCATAGCCGTCAGCTTGTTTCTGCCCTGTGATGGCCCGGCGAGCCCTCCAGGGTGTACTCTGCCCTTGCCCAGAGTCAGCTGAGATGGGCGCCAGCCTCCCTGCGACCTTAATTAGGTGTAAGCTGTTCAGAAAATGAATGACTGAATTGTGGATGCAAAATTGGCAATAAACATCTCTTTATCTTTCAACGCAGTCACATGGTCTGGCCGGAGCGCAGCCTGAATCTAGAAGGGTTCTGGACTTCACGGAAGTGCTGTGCACTTCTATATGAAATCAAATCACTAAATATCAAACCAACATCTCAACTTTAAAGTAGCTGTTGGTTCTATTTTTATCTTTACATGTGTACAAATAAAGGGAGCCTGCTGGTGTAACAGGTAACACGGCCGCCTAACAGCAAGAAGGTCTTGGGTTCAAGTCTGGGCTCAGTGAGGTGTGAAGTGTGCATGTACTTTCAGTGCTTGTGTGGGTTTCCTCCAGGTGCACTAGTTCCCTCTGACAGTCCAAAGACATGCAGATTAATTTCATTGGCTGTTCCAGATTGCCCCTCGATGTGAGTGTGAGAGTGAATGTGAAATGGTTCTGTGTATGATGGCTCTGTAATGGTCGAGTGAGCTGTTTGGGATGCACCACACCTTCACCTAAAGTTGCCTGAGATTGGTTCCAGCCTACCTATCCTAGTACAGGGGTACCTTGACTTACGAGTGTCTTTTATCACAAATTTTCCATGATACGAGCTTCGATCCACCAAAAATCCATCCCATCCAAACAGCAACATTTTGATTTACGAGCTCTGCTGGGGAAATGGCTTTTCCGGGCCGATTAGCCTCATATTCTTCCGCATGTATTCCTCCACGCTCCGAGAAAGTCTTGTGCAGTGCTTCTCAATTATTTTCAGTGATGCCCCCTATAGGAATAAAAGAAAACATTTCACGCACCCCAGCTCGACAGTGTGTGACTATAACTAGTGTTTAGTGCACTTCATATCGTTTGCTTGGTGCTTTTTCTACATTATAGTGTAGAGGCCGCTCAATTACACTTAATTCTGGCTCCAGGTTCCCCGCGACCCTGACGGCTGAGTGGTACATTTACAGTGACACCTAATAATGGAAGGATGAGGACTGAAGACCAAAAATTGAGGTCAGGACAGTAAATAAAACTGGAGGTGTTATTATCCGTAATTAAACCCAGTATCAAAGTGAAATACAAGTGCAGACACACACACACACGTCCTTGCGGTGAAACGCAGAGGAGAAACACATTAAACGCTTGTTTAACAAAGTCGTCCCGATTCATTTTTTGTAAATAATGCAGTCCTTTGTTCATGTTTCGAGGCTTCATCCATGAAGAGGAGCCGAGATGCCCGGGAGAAAGTCGCTGCGTTGCACGGCAGCTTATTAAAGTGCATGTAGGATACAAAATACTGTACCGCGGTACCATGACTTACGAAATTAATCCGTTCCGACAGTGAGCTCGTAAGTTAAAATGTTCGTTAGATAAAACAAAAATTCCCATCGGTCATAATAGAAAACCAATCAATCCATTCCAACCCCCTTCCAAATTCATATAACCTGAACAAACACGTATATATTTCACCTAATATATTAAAGATAAACATGTAAAAACAATATTTCATACGAATAATAATAATAATAATAATAATAATAATAATAATAATACATGTACATGAACATTAATAATAATAAAACAACAATAAATAATAAGTCAGCTAACCCTTCCGATCATCGACTACAGCGAAGATGTCATGTGGGCGTGAAGATTTCACATGGGCAGACAAAGGTGGTGCGTAGCAGAGAAGGAGGAGGAGCATTTTGTGCATGTGCAGTTTGAAAAGAGCCGGGTGGAGGGAGTGTGTCCATGTTTTTGCCCCTCACTGATTGGTGGTGGTCACGTGATAGGGAAGGTAATACCTGATGGGTGGGAACCAGATACGACTAAATTAGTGAAAAATTTGGTGGTGGGAGGATATTCTACCTGGAGGAAAATCTGTGACGTCACCAAAAATCCATCGTTCAAAGTGAAATGTTCCAGATGAACAGGTTGAAATCTCCATAAGCACGATGTGTCCATGATAAAGATCCGTGTAAGAAAGGGCTCCATGTCCACGTCGGTGTAAAACAGTAGAAATCTCCTCTTATTGTTCTGATTTCAAAGGGTTCTCTGGTTGTTCCGGGTGTTTCCTCATGATCCGTATTCAGTACCGGAACCTTCTCCGTACTGACAGAACCTCCGATCATACAACACTGAACCGATCAGAAGCCTCACAACAGACACGATTCGGCATGAATAGAACTCGTCTGTCGTCAGGGAGACGCTGGTACGACGGCGCCGATCGGCGGTGAGTCGGATTCATTCAGTGTTTGGATGTTCGGGAGGTTCGGATGCGGACGTTCAGAACCCGGTTCTGTTTCTGTAATTACTATTTTCTCAGAAGGAGCTTTTCCTGATTATCGACAAACAGAATGATGTAACTCAGTCCGTTTTCATCCTGCAATCATGTTCTGTACGTCATTTTAAACCCGATTCACTTCTCTTTATAAATACATCAACATCCCAGGATCTCACATTTCATACTCAATCCCTGTTATACTGGAGAACGTCCCATATACTACTCATAAAAATGTATTTTTTTGGGTAATTTTATCTGAGGATGGATGGATGGATGGATGTATGGATGGATGGATGGGATGATGTCAGCTGCTCCATGCTACCATACCATGCCAAACTGTGAGTGTCTGTCATGTTGATTCAAGCATTATCCACTCGGAATATTTAGCAGTAGCAGTATGTGATTGTTAAGCAGAGAGAGAAGAT
>CM045747.1:4148081-4155581 GCA_024760905.1 Plotosus lineatus | reverse complement strand
TTCAGAATGATAATTTCACTGCCTGCTCTTCATATTCCTATATAATTAAGTGAATAAAATGAAAACAGTAATTTTTTTAAATTATATGCATCAATCTGAAGTGCTGGAGGCCCGGGCGTGGGTAGTGCTGTCCTTGGTGGCTGAACTTGATGAAGGGATGAAGGACATGGAGCAAGAGAGAATTATGGGTGAAGGAAAAGCTCCGAGTAAGCATGTGTGTGTGTGTGTGTGTGTGTGTGTGTGTGTGTGTGTGTGTAAGTCTGTGTGTGTCTGTTATGTCCGTGTGTGTGTGTGTGTGTGTGTTCCAGTCATGGACACAGTCCAATGTTATAGAATGAAAATGTGTCCCTGTACATCAGGGGTAAGTGTGTTGGGCCTTTTACGTCGGAGCCGGAGCATATCCCAGTTTGCTAGACACGCAGATATTTAAAGATACAGTGGAGCCTCAGTACTCGAAGTTAATCCATTCCAGACGGCTGCTCGGATTCCGATTTGTTCGGATTCCCAATCCGCTTTTCCCATTCCAAATAATGTAAATGTTCTTAATCTGTTCCGTCATCTTTTGAACAGAAGCTAACAGTACCGTAACTCATACCATAGGCTCTCAAATTAAGTGAAAAAATTATTGAATACAGTACACTGTTAGGGTCTGTGTTGTGAGAGACTCTTTATCTTTTCTGTGGTTTTAATTTTAGTGCGTTATGGTCTCTCTCTCTCTCTCAAAAGACTTGCGTGTTAAAATGCATGTTGGAGAGGGGCGTGGCTCTCAAGCCGGTGGACTGCTCAACACACACACACCTAACTTCATTTAATCACCGGCTATAAAGTAACAGCGCCATTTCGGGTGCAAGAAGATTGTCCCATCTCCCCATGATCGCTTTGGCTCTCAGCTCTGTGCTCTATTAGATCCCGCTTTAGTTTGATTTCCGTGTTTCTAGTGCTCTCGTGCCTTTCCTATGAACAATAAAGCGCACCCATTTTTAAAAAAACACCCGTTTTTAATTTTAAAAAAATCCGTTGTTAAAAACGCACCCGTTTTCAATAAAACTCACCCATTTTTATCTAGTGCCTTCCTTGTGAATGCAGAGAAACACAGAAATCGAACTAAAGCGGGAACTGGTGGAGCTGAGACAAGGGGCAAGGACAGAACAATAAAGATAAGAATTTTAACCTTTGTGGTGATGAGCAGTTGGCATACGTAAATGTTGGAAAGGAAGAGAGGCTCAGGATTCCCTTCCATAACAGAGAGGGATAGAGGAAAGCGGATTCCATTCAGGTAAATCAGCCAAACATGTTGCTTTCTCTTGCTACCGCTTTCCATGGATGACTCTTCTTCAGGATGTTCCCAATTTTCTTGAAGAACATTTCTAATGTGGCTTGTTTCTGCCTTCTTCTCAAAACCTTAAAAGGTAAAAGGTTAAAGGTATTCACAGCACTGCTCGAGCTTGAACTTAGCTTAGCTTACATACATACATATGTACATCTTCTTCAGCTTCATTTAGGCGGTTATGCCTATAAGCTGATCTGTGGGTTTTCTGTTCGGTACTCTAAATCATGTGTCGCTGGAGGTGGTATATGGCATTAGTGATGAGATATCTTTAGTACTTTAGCGCTAGCTTTAGCTTTAGTACTGTATCAACAATAGCCGGACCTCCCCAGGACAGCTTTATTAGGGTCATACATAAAGCACCGGCCTGATGAGCCACTAGGCTTGGGTGTTAAAGCCCAAACAGACCTTACATTACTATTACATTACTACAAAAACTTCCGGACTTCCCCAGAACATACATAGTATCAACAACTTCCGGACTTCTGGCTCCATCGCAGTCTTATTTTTTCTCACGCGTTTCTCAAGTTCGACTTCCGGTTTTTGTTCAGTTTCCCGGACGGAAGAACTCATGAATTTTTTGTTCGGATTCCGATTTGTTCGGACTCTAGAGCGTTTGGATTCCGAGGCTCCACTGTATATCATAAACCATGGTGTTATTTAAGAGGGAGAATCGTTGATATAATAATTGCATACTGTATGTAATGTTTATGGAAGGAGTCTCCAGTCTCAGCAGCGATTAACATGGTGTGCTTTCATAGCAACGAGACAAACTGCATTTTGGTTTAGAGCAACTAATTCTAAATTTAAAAAATGTGAAGCTTCTCCTAAAATAAAGAAAATACATTCAATCACTTATAGCCGCTCAACCCATAGGTTTGCAAGGAGGCTGGAGCCCATCTCGGCGAACACTGGGCAAAGGTGGGGTACAACCTGAACAGCTCACCAAACCCTGACAGGGCAACATACACACAGCCATTCACCCTCACACCCAAGGGCAATCTGAAACAGCGAATTAGCCTAATGGTGGCTTAGGTGCAAGTATGTTCACCTCACCACGAGAAAGTCTTTGGTTTTGAGTCCCAGGTTCAGCGTGAATGTCTCTTTGTGAAGTTGGTATGTACTCCATCTGCTTATATAGGTTTCATCAGGATATCAGGATACTCTGGTTTCCTCCTACAGTCCAAAAGCATGCACATTGGGCTAATTTGCTGTTGCAAATTGCCTCTAACCGTAGTGTGTGTGTGTGTGTGTGTGTGTGTGTGTGTGTGTGTGTGTGTGTGTGTGTGTGTGTGTGTGTGTGTGTGTGTGTGTATGAGTGAGAGAGAGAGAGAGAGTATGGTTGCATGAATGGGTTGAGAGCTGTTCAGGGTGTACCCCGCCTTCACCGACAGTCGGCTGAGACAGGTGCCAGCCTCCCCGTGACCCTACTTAGGATTAAGTGGCTTAGAAAATGAATGAATGATAAACTGACTTACTGCAGGTGTAGATATTAGGGGCAGTGGTGGTCTAGTGGTATAGGGCACAGGATCACTAATCCTGAGGTTGGGGGTTCAAGTCCCCACAAGGTTGTCACTGTCCCCCAAGTGCAGCTAACTGGGTTATCAAAGGCGGGTCATGTCTGTCACTGTCTATGGTGAGAGGTTGATGTAAAAGAACCATTGCTGACTTTCGTAAAGAGGAGCTGCAAAGCCGTCAGTGTGTTTCTGTCCCTTGCTAAAAGGGTTGTGACAGGAAGGACATCCGACGTAAAAACCTCTGCCAAATCAAACGTGCGAATCAGATGATTCGCTGTGGCGACTCTAGAGAATGGGAAAAAGCTGAAAGAAAAGAAGAAGACTGCAGGTGTAGATATTATTTTGATAGGAAGCTCTCATTGTTCATATTTCGGCATCAGTGCAGTAAGCTGTAGGATCTAATACAGTAACCCCCTCGTTATTCGCGGGGGTTGTGTTCCGTCCCTTCCTGCGGATCCTGAAAATCCGAGAATTATTGACACTGTTTTAAAACCCTATGTATGATGTTCCATGCACTAAAATCTACTTAAACTGATTCTCTCGCCAGTCTTCCTCATTAATGCCGTAATAATGCAGTAAAATGTAGTAAAATGTAGTAAAATGTAGTAATGATTAAATAAAAACTTTTTAATTTTGTACTGTGATAATATTGATGAATAAATAAAGCACTGAGGCTCCTTACCAGAAGCTAGAGAAGATGCAGGGCATTTGAGTGACATCATAGCGCTTAAATAATCATTAAAAACACACGAAAAAAATGTGAATTCACAATTCAAGCAATCATGTTGATGACGTGTGTGAAGGAGGAAAAAAAGAGAGGCGTACACATCATCTGCAACCAATCAGCAGGAGGGAGAAACACAAGATCTCAGCCATTGGATAAATTTGAATCACGTGCCAGTAACTTCCGGAGCTGCTGGTAATCCGCGAGTATATGGGGCCGTGATCAGTGAACCATGAATGGGCGGGGCAGCTACTGTATATAAAATCTATAGAGGAAATACCAATCAGATTTTGGCTGTGATGCTCTCACTGGGTTTTGAGGTCAGTCCATGTTGAGGTGTTTTTCTCGTCAGCCTTCCCTGCTCTAATGGGGCATCGGGGGAGTAAAGGGATCTGCTCGGCTCCTGGAGCGCGAGTCTACCTCTGGAGTAGCGCCTTTAAATGGATACTCCTGATACCAGACCAAAGTTACACTGAAGTGAAAGGTCTGGATTGGAAAATCAGTTTAAAATGGCATAATGGACTTCGCTTCAGAGTGACAAGAGCTCTTAGAGCGCCGCTATCCAGAGCAATCACGCTGAGCTCCTCTTCTGCCAACGACTCCTTAAATTCCTATCCTGTCAACTCCTGTCTTCGGAGGACTGAGCTTTTCTTAGACACTTTCAAAAAAAAGAAAAAAGAAAGGAAAAAAAAGGTGAGCAGGTGAATAAGAGCACTGAAGAGCGGTAATAAAGTCCACCATTACTCACGGTCCGTATCACGAGGTCAGCTGCTGTAAAAATAAAATAATAATAAATAAATAAATAAATAAATACACAGCCAGGAGCAATTTCTCATCTGGACTTGCAGACGGACGGAATATAAAAGCTGTTATTATAATCCGTGAGGAGACGACTGCGCTGTGGAGGAAATAGGAGACGCCTCAGCTTGCAGTTCAGCGCAAATCGCACCGAATGACGAGGCTTGCTAACAGGAAGAGATTCAGTCATTCATTTTCTGAACCGCTTAATCCTAATTAGGGTCATGGGGAGGCTGGCGCCCATCTCAGCTGACTCTGGGTGAAGGTGGGGTACACCCTGGACAGCTTGCCAGGCCATCGCAGGGCCAACCCTCACACAACCATTCACACTGACACCGAAGGGAGATTTGGAACAGCCAGTTAACCCCCTGTGCATGATTTTAGACTGTGGGAGGAAACCGGAGAACACTGAGGAAACCCACTCCAGCACGGGGAGAACATGCAAACTCCATACAGAAACACCCGAGCTGGGAATCGAACCCAGGACCTTCTTGCTGTGAGGCGGACGTGCTCACCAGTACGCCACCGTGCTGCCCAACAGGAAGAAGTGAACCTTGAAAACTTGGCGATTATCCCAACGTGTCCATGCTTTGATGTTTCGCCTTTAATCACAACTCTGTATAATACTGCAATAATTACAAATATAAACAGAAAGCATAACAATTCTGATTGTAGTTTTCTTCCCTTTTGTTCCTGTGTAGTACATACCTGACGCTTACTGGATGTAGATAAATAACCCACCTTCACCGATATCTGTCCGTGGATATTTATTATATTTCGCTAATAAATCGTAAGTTTATATGACTTCACTTTCTCGTTGCGCTAACAGTTTAGCTTCTTTTTGGAAGGCAGTGGCAGACAATATTAATGATTATCAAATTTTGTAAAAAGACAGTACGGTCCCAGACCCCCAGTGCAGCTAACTGGGTTATCAAAGGCGGGCCATGTCTCTCACTGTCTATGGTGAGAAGTTCATGTGATAGAACCATTGCTGACTTTCGTAAAGAGTAGGCTGCAAAGCCGTCAGCGTGTAGGGTTGTGACAGGAAGGGCATCCGACGTAAAAACCTATGCCAAGTCAAATGTGCGAATCAGATGATACGCTGTGGCGACTCCCGAGAAAGGGAAAAAGCCGAAAGGCCCTAGAGTGGCCAGCATGTGTGATTGAGATCAAAAAGCTCCCCGGTTGAATTCCCGGGCTCGGATGTTTCTGTGTGGAGATTGCATGATCTCGCCATGCCGGGATGGGTTTCCTCCAGGTTCTCCAGTTTCCTCTGATAGTCCGGAAACATGCACATTAGGCTAGCTAGCGGTTCCAAATTGCCGCTAGGTGTGAGTATGAGTGCGTGCATGTCGTCCTTGCAATGGTCTGCAAGTTTTAAAAGGGATACGCCACATTTGCCCAGGGATGGCTGAGATAGCCAGGAGCCTCCCTGCGACTCTAATAGCATTAATCCGTTTGGCAAATGACTGATTTCAATAAGGACTTTTTTTTTGAAGCTCATACCTACAAGAAGAGGAAAATTATAAAAGAAAGAAAAACAACCCAGATATATCTATTTATTTATTTATTTATTTACTTGATCTGTCTAATTTAATTTTGAACCCCATTTTTCTCCCTAATATAGTCATATCCATTTCCCACCGATCTGGTATTACCTTCTCTATCACACGTCCATCACCAATCAGAAAAGGGTGAAACATGCACACACCCCCTCCGTGACATGTGATGCTTCCCACCCACCTCTTTTTGAATCGTGGCACATGGGTATTTTAGGACAGTCTAACACACTCGGAGGGGAAGCGCTATCCGCCCCCCTCGTACGAGCTCACAGATGCCCATGATTGGTTAGTGATCGCTGTATGCCATCCCCCCCCCTACATCCCATGAGAGCTCAGCCAATCAGCTCCCATGGACTCCTGGTCACAGAGTGTCTGGTGAATGTTAACCCCGGGATGGCCTGGCGAGAGTTTCAGGGTGTACTCCGCCCTCGCCCAGAGTGGGCTGAGATGGGCACCAGTCTCTGTACGACCCTAATTAGGTCCAGAGAAATGAATGAATGAATGAAATGAGAAGAAAAGAATGAACTGTTTGGCCTCTGGAATTTGAAAAGGAGCTGAAAGTTTCAGTGTTTAAATTGAAGAAACCACCAGATAATTGTCTATTAAATCTGATTATGTAACACTGCAATCGAGTCGATAATGAATGTGATTATGTGAAGGAAAGTGATTTGTTTTTTATTCTTTTCAGTGCTGGATTTCATTACGGAGAGTGATTCAATCCTTCTGAAGTCATTTTCATGGATTAGAAGATGTACACTGGTGCTTTTTGGTTTTTTTTTTTTGTTTTTTTGTTTTTAAGTACGAAGCACAAAAACATCTTGATGAGTATTGGAATTTTAGGAAGAGACATTCGTTACCGCTCGGCGTGATGTTGTGAACGAGTGCAAAGACAAAGCCCGGCGAGGATCGATCTCTCCTTGCGATCAATCACTTATTCCACAGTTCGGATTACTCTTTTGAGTTGAAGCCAAATGGAGCTGGGTGACTGACGGAGGATCGATGTGGAAGAAAACCGAATTTGGAATGAGTGGAAGAGAAGAAGATGAAGAGGAGGAGGAGGAGGAGACGCAGCTGGTGAGAGAGCCACCAGCGTGAAACCGCATGGAAATGCTGCGTAATGTCTCAGTTTGTCAATGAAGTCGTCTGTCATTGGTTTTGTGTAATGAATGAAAAGAAACCTCTGAGCCACAGTCCAAAAGCACCAAACAAATATTGATCCCCTGCATCCCTGAGGGACTTCATATTACTGCTCATGCTCAAAACGTACAGAATCTATCAGATAAATAGATAGCCGTTATAAATAAGTAATGTTCCACTTGAGAACCTTCGACAGTGATGTCACCTTGAGTGAGTGACATGCACAGCAGTGTCAGCACTATTTCAATCAGAGCTGATCAGGATTTATTTTTATTTCGCTTTTCCTGGTGACATCAGCAGTGGAAGAATTCCTGAGGGAGCCCCAAGACATCTTTCTAAGGGATCTCCAGACACCTCCCTGAACGTCCCGGATGTCATCCTAGGGGTCCCAGATGTTTTCCTTAGGGATACCAAACATCCACTTGGGAATCCCAA
>CM045747.1:4110581-4140581 GCA_024760905.1 Plotosus lineatus | reverse complement strand
CTGACTCACCAAACAAGAACGAATCAAATCTCAGTCACATGAATCATTACTCATATGATTCACTGACTGAAAAACTGACTCACCAAACAAGAACGAATCAAATCTCAGTCACATGAATCATTACTCATATGATTCACTGACTGAAAAACTGACTCACCAAACAAGAACGAATCAAATCTCAGTCACATGAATCATTACTCATATGATTCACTGACTGAAAAACTGACTCACCAAACAAGAAGGAAGTGAATCTCGGTCACATGATTCATGACTCATATGATTCACTGATTCAAAAACTGAGTCACCAAACAAGAAGGAATTGTGTCTCAGTCACATGATTCATGGCTGATGGAGTTCAATGACTTCTTTACAATTAAAAAAAACGTTGAATCTTGGAGGATGGTCACACTAACGGTGTGGCAGAAACACACCTGATATGAATTGATTTTATTTTATGCAAGTGATAATTTTTTTTGCTTAAATACCTGCATCACGCGTAAGTCATAAGAAGGTCGTGTGACAATTTGTGATTGTTTCATGTGTAATGACATCAAGCTTAATAGTTTTGTAATAAGTTAAAATAGTGTGAAAATATAAAGCTGTGCTACCCTTTAACATGAATTGTACACACACACACACACACACACACACACACACACACACACACACACGTTAAACTGAGATTAGTTTAAAAAAAAATACATAAATACAGTATCCCTTTAAAGATGGATGGGAGGCTCATACACACGCGATGATGTCACTGATGCTTTTTCTTCACATACTTTAGTGTAACTAACATTCGCCGGAGACAAACATCACCACAATCCAATCTCACAGCGTCGGGAAAGCAATAAGCCCTGATTTATCACCGTGTCGCAGTGTGTTAGACCGAGTCTGAGACAGCATGCGGGATAAACGCGGCCTGGTTTAAAGGATGAGGGTTTCATGGTGATAAGGAAGCATTTTTTGTGACAGGTTTGTCGAGTAACTCCGTTGAAGCACTGCACACTCGTCCGTACCCCGAATACCACGAGAGATTAAACACAGTGATTGAGAGAGTGGCAGCGTGGAGGACTGCTCGCTGTATTGTTGTTTCATAATAATCTCTCTCTCTCTCTCTCTCTCTCTCTCTCTAACACACTCACACACACACACACACCCAGGGCTGTTGAGTCAGGTGACAGCACAGACGGTGAAATGATGGACAGATGGCTTGAGGAGAGCTGCTGACTGAGATGCATGCAAAAGGTGGAAGATATTGACACATCACATATGTCAGTCTGGCTCACAACTTGACACACACACACACACACACACACACACACACACACACACACTTGACAGAAGTAATTGTACATCCTGTGAAAAAGTGCAATAACAATCTCAGTTTGAGTCAATGGAGAGAAACTTGCCAGCCCTGCATTTTACCCTCCTCACCGGTCACTAGTCGTTATTTACAGCCAGTTACCATGGTTTCTCTGGTTTCCATGGATACACAAATTACACCACTAGCTACAAAGCATACACTATTGTTTAGCCCAGAAATTATTCTATTTGAAATATTTCTTGATTAACAGTGGCAGTTGCTATCTGAGTCAATCAGTTCAATTAATTGATTCATTTAGTTTAAAAACTAAACAAATTTAATTTACTTAATCAACTCAACCTGATCATGAGATTTTTAACAAACACATAAACCACCAAATAAATAAATAAACCACTGATCACTGAACAGCAGACAAAGCATATGAACAAAAGACTCAGTGATTCATCCAACACCACGAAAGTGAATCTTATTCATGACTCAAATGATTCGCAGACTCAACCACTGCCTTGGTAAAGAAGAAACAACTGAATGGCAAACGATTCATCGTTCAGGTTATACAAGTGACTCTCAGTCTTGAAATTCATGACTCAGAGGACTCAACTGACTCAAACGCTGACTCACCAAACAAGAAGGGAGATAAACTTCGTCACAAGATGAATAACTTAAATAATTACCCGAATCAAACATCGACTCACTAACAAAGCAAGGAAAAAAAATCACTGTTCTGACTCAAGTGAATCTCGGTCTAGACTCAAGGGATTCAGTGACTTAAACATTGATGCTGAGTCGCTCAGGAAAAAAGAAGCAAATACCAAAAGATTAACTGATACCAATAAAATAATTAAATTATTTATAAATAAAGTTGTGAGCATTTCAAAAGATCGAAACGCCTTAGACTCTGAAAACATGAACCGGAGGATAACTGCCTGCTCCAAATTGCCCCGAGATGTGAGAGCAAGTGTGAATGTGTGTGTGAATGTGTGTGTGTGTGTGTGTGTGTTGCTCATGCAATTGCCTGGTTAGCTTTTCAGGGTGTACCCTGCCCTCTTCTACAGTTGGCTAAGGTGGCCTCCAGCCTCCCACAACCCTAATTTAAGATTAAAAGTCTGTTGGGGATTTTTACATCCGAGCCTAGCGGCTCATCAGGCCGGTGCTTATCTCCGGTTTCCGTAGCGTGAAGCTACCAGGAGTTCAACTCCTCCTGGATGGGACGCTAGTCCAGCACAGGTTACCTTCCCAGTATATTTTTACTGGTTCCCATTTATACTACTGGGTGAACAGAGGCACACTTGTGGTTCAGATCTTGCCCAGGGGTCTTAGCACAGTGGGGGTCTCAGTGGGATTCGAACACACGACCTCCTAATCATGAGCACAGCACCCTAACCACTACACCACCGGCACCACAATTTATGATTAATTGGGTCGCGACAAAACAAAAGCAAAAACAAAGCTCAGAGTTGGTGATGATGATGATGATGATGATGATGATGACGACTTGTGTTCACACTGAACATGATGACTTTTGACCCCTACAATGTTCAACGCATCCCCTCCCACCTGATCTAGCAAAAATTCCTGTGTCCTTCCTGCATCCTTCAGTTGTCTGAACTTGGGCATGGAGCCAAAGACCTCTCAGCTCCGTTTTGTACCCATCAGCACTTCACCCCTCACGCCAATGTCATCCTGACATTCCTGCGACCGTATCAGCCCCCTCATGTGACAGAAACACAGCCCGTACTCCAACACGGTTTCCCAGGTGCTCGTTTTCTTCACGCTACACTTCATCGCTAGCCTATTTACTGAGAAAATGAGCTGTACGCAGCCATAATATTTGCTCGATTGCCTGATAATTGTTGCTTTGCATTTGGAAAAGGGCGAGAGGCAGCAGGTGAGGCGCGTGTACAGAGAGAGGCGCTGTGCTTGTGGTTTATGTGCGTATATTGAGATAAATGATGGTGTGAATCAGCGCTAGGAGCTCAATATTGCCACCTTCCCCTATTAGGGCTACGTCTGGCTGTTTTAACGGTGGAGGTGGAGCTGTAAATGAGACTTATTAGCCTGACGATGTCAACGGTTTGTGGCTCCCGAGACCCAAATGAGTCAGAGATGAGAAGTCTGGTAATGCTTGCATTTTAGAGATTAAACCCACTGCAGGTCGGGTTCTGTAGTTTTATTTTAAATCTCACCACGATGCTTCATACCTTACAGAGTCACAGGCAGAATGGAACCCATCTCAGCCGACTCCCGGTGTAGCACCGCGTCAAAACCACACACACAAACCCATTCAGATACACACTTGGGGAAATCAAAAAAAAATCTCTGACCAGCTTAATGTGCATGTATTTGGACTTCAGGAGCAAACTTGAGGGGAACCCAGAGGAAACCCACCCAGGAACAAAAATAACATCCAAATTCCAAACTGAGATGCTCTCACCAAGCCTGGGACTCAGACACAACAACTTCTTGCTGTGAGGGTGACGTGATAACCACAACGCCAACAATAAGTCACCCTTGAACCATTAGATCCTAAATATACACACCATGTGGACACATTGGGATTTTGAGTAGATGTGATGGACACACACACACACACACACACACACACACACACACTCTCTCTCTCCTCACAGCACTGAATCATTGAAGAAGATGAGCCGAAAATCAGGTCTCATCATCAGGAGACAAACCGTCGGCCAAGAACGTGTATGGATTGCGGGATTACGTGTCAGGTGGGCCCTGATATCCGAATGAAAATAATCTTCCTCGAAGGAACTGATTCGCTATTAAATGTATCTGAGATGTGAATCTTTTTCTCATCAGTGAATCGAGTCATTTGGGTTAAATGATTCAGTTAGATTCAGTCAGTTGCACAGTTTTCTCAAATACTCCGCTGGATCCGTCTGGTGTCAGCACGAACGCTACATCAGGCGTATACGCTAAACTAGGTATCAAACTTTTAGTCCTATACGCATTCATACGCTCATTTACGAAAGCGCTTTATCCTATGAGGGCTGTGCTGAGGAAGGAGCATATCTCAGCCAACACTGAGGCAAAGGTGAGGTACAACCAGAACAGTTCACCAGACTATTATGGGGCCATAGCATACAGCATGTAGGACCTCCTTGCTGTGAGGTTGATGTGCTAACATTACATCATCGTGTCGCCATAGATCCCACCGATAGGTTTTTGGTATCTGTCTGTCTATTTGTGAACAAAATCCTGACCACACCCATAAATAAAGCACTAATAAGAAACTTCGGTGGCAGCCGAAGGCATGGGTTCTGTCGGACTGATCCTCGGCTGCTTACTCTGACCTTCGGGACATGGAATGTCACCTCTCTGGCGGGAAAGGAGCCCGATTTGGTGCGTGAGGTGGAGAGATACCGACTAGATATAGTCGGGCTCACCTCAACGCATAGCTTGGGCTCTGGAACCATCCATCTCGAAAGAGGCTGGACCTTCTTCTATTCCTGGAGTTGCTCATGGGGAGAGGCGGCGAGCCGTGTGGGTATTCTTGTTGCCCCCCGTCTCGGTGCCCAAATATTGGGGTTCTCCCGGCTGACGAAAGGGTAGCTTCCTCTCCGCTTCGGGTGGGGGACGGGTCCTGGCTGTTATTTGTGCTTATGCACCAAATGACAGTTCAGAGTACCCACCCTTTTGGAGTCTTTGGGGGTGTTGGAGAACGCCTCCTCGGAGACTCGCCGTTGTCTTGGGAGACTTCAACGCCCATGTGGGCAACGATAGTGTGACCTGGAAGGGTGTGATCGGTAGGTACGGCCTCTCCAGTCTGAACTGAATGGTGTGTCGCTGCTGGACTTCTGTGCTCGTCATAGTTTGTCTATCACGAACACCATGCCAACATAAGGTGTCCATAAGTGCACTTGGCACCAGGACACCTAGGTCGCAGTTCGATGATTGACTTTGTAGTCGTGTCATCGGACTTGATCATATGTTCTGGACACCGGGTGAAGAGAGGAGCTGAGCTGTTCTACCGATCACTACCTGGTGGTGAGTTGGCTTCGGTGGTGTGTGGAGGTTGCCTTCCAGACCTGGCAGGCCCAAGCTGTAATCAGGGTCTGCTGGGAACGCTTGGCGGAGCCCCCTGTCCGAGAGGCCTTTAACTCCCACCTCCGGCAGAGCTACAACCACGCCCGGAGGAGGCGGGGACATGGAATCTGAATGGGCCATGTTTCAGGCTCCATTGCTGAGGCGGCAGCCCATAGCTGTGGGCCGTGAAGGTCGCCGGTGCTTGTCGGGCGGTAATCCCCGAACCTGGTGGTGGACACCTGCGGTGAAGGGGGCCGTCCCAGCTGAAGAAGGAGGCCTATCGGGTTTTATTAGCCTGTGGGACTCCTGAGGCAGCAAACGGGTACCGGCAGGCCAAACGTGCTGCAGCCGAGGCTGTCGTGAGATGCAAAATCTCGGGCGTGGGAGGAGTTCGGTGAGGGCCTGAGAGTGATTATCGGTTGGCCTCAAAAGGTTCTGGGCCACCATCCGACGCCTCAGGGAGGGGGAAGCAGTTCTTCACAAACACTGTTTACGGTGAGGTGGGGAGCTGCTTACCTTGACTGGGGATGTTGTTGAGAGGTGGAGGGAATACTTTGAGGACCTTCTCAATCCCACCAACACGCCTCCGTGGAAGAGGAAGACCCTGGGGTTCGGGTGAGGGTCCGCCATCACTGGAGTGGAGGTCACTGAGGTTGTCAAAAGCCTCGGTGGTCGAGCTCGGGTTGGACGAGATCCGCCCGGAATACCTCAGGACTCTGGATGTTGTAGGACTGTCTTGGTTGACACGTCTCTGCAACATCGTGGTCATCGGGGCTGTACCTCTGGATTGGCAAACTGGGGTGGTGGTCCCAATTTTTAAGAAGGGGACCGGAGGGTGTGTTCCAATTATCGGGGAATTACACTCTCAGCCTACCTGGTAAAGTCTATGCAGGGGTACTAGAGAGGAGGATCCGACCGATAGTCGAACTGGATTCAGGAGGAACAATGTGGTTTTCGTCCTGGCCGCAGCACTCTTGACCAACTCTATACGCCCACAGGATTCTGGAGGGGCATGGAGTTTGCCCAATCTGTCCACATGTGCTTTGTGGATTTGGAGAAGGCTTTCGACCGCGGTCCTCGAAAGATCTTGTGGCGGCTCGAGTACGGGCGTTCGATCCGCTGTTACGAAGGCTATTCGGTCGCTGTATCACCGAGCCAGAGTTTGGTCCGTATTGGTAACAGCAGCTCGGATTCGCTTTCCGGTGGGAGTTGGAGTCCGCCAAGGCTGTCCTTTGTCACCGATTCTGTTCATAATTTTTATGGACAGAATTTCTAGGCGCAGTCGAGGCGATGAGGGGTTCTGGTCTGGTGGCCATCGGATATCATCTCTGCTTTTTGCGGATGATGTTGTCCTTTGGCTTCATCAAGTCGGGCCCTCCAGCTCTCATTGGAGCGATTCGCAGCTGAGTGCGAAGCAGCCGGATGAAGATCAGTACTCTCCAAGTCCGAGGCCATGGTTCTCAGTCGACAATGGTGGAATGCACCCTCTGGGTCGGGGATGAGGTCCTGCCCAAGTGGAGGAGTTTAAGTATCTTGGGGTCTTGTTTACGAAAGTGAGGGAAGGATGGAGCGAGAGATCGACAGACGGATCGCTGCAGCCTCTGCTGTTAAGCCGGTGCCTGTACCCGGTCCGGTCAGTGGTGAAAAAGGAGCTGAGCTGCAAGGCGAAGCTCTCAATTTACCAGTCGATCTACGTTCCAACCCTCACCTATGGTCACGAGCTTTGGGTAATGACCGAAAGAACAAGATCACGGATACAAGCGCTGAAATGAGCTTTCCTTCGCCGGGTGGCGGGTTCTCCTTAGAGATAGGGTGAGAAGCTCCGCCATCCGGGAGAGCCTGAGTAGATCCGCTGCCCTCCGCATTGAGAGGGGCCAGTTGAGGTGGCTCGGGCATCTGGTTAGAATGCCCCCGGACGCCTCCTGGTGTGGTGTTTCGGGCATGTCCAACCGGGAAGAGACCCCGGGTCGACTCCAGAACACGCTGGAGGGACTATGTCTCTCGGCTTGTCTGGGACCGCCTCGGTGTCCCCCCGGGAGAGTTGGAGGAAGTGGCTCGGGAGAGGGATGTCTGGACCTCTTTGCTAAGGTTGCTGCCCCCGCGACCCGACCCCGGACTAAGCGGAAGAAGATGAGATGAGATGAGATAAGAAACCATACAAGAACTTTCGAATGAGATGATTACATGTGACCTTGAGGGATCTTTATAGGTCAAACTCCAATCATCTTGTAAAGCCTCCAAACAAGAGGCATGTCTGGGCTTATTGGGGTGGCAGGGTCCATTCAGCTTTCGGCGGCGAAGATGTCACGTGGGCAGGCATGAGACGGGCAGGCATGAGGTAGTGCGTAACAGAGGAGGAGGAGGAGGAAGAGAATTTTGTGCGTGTTCATGCTATGTATGCCAGTGAGGAAAGGCTCGTGGTGAGCTCCCACAAGTCCAGTGCTTTTCATATAGTGGGCTGTGACCCCTTTGGGATATTTTTGGTGGATCGAAGCTCGAAAATTCGTTATAAAAGACACTCGGAAGTCAAGCTGTGTAATAATGTAATTAACATTAGTGGTTTCCTTATAGCTGATCTGTTCAAAAGTATGTACACCCCTGACCATCATACTCACAGAAATGAGGCTCTTCTCCAATGTTGGACTGAGTCGCCCACAGTGCCTGTGTATGGGTGGGGGGTGGAGTCTGAGAGATGGAGCAACGATGTCCTGCACACCCTGCTGTTAAAGGGTACGCCAACCAGATCATGAGCATGGACAAAACTCCAGAAAAAGACATAACATCCCATCAGTGCTCTCAACTAAGTCCATGTTCTCTTCATTTTTTTCCACGCCAGCAAGGGTTCTATATTTAATACCACACAGGTAACAGCAGACAGACTGAGGAGACACATTTCTAAAGCCGCGCTGCCTTTTTAACAACCAATTGATTTATATTTACAATAAAACAGTAGATGTTTTTATTTGGTGGGCAGTGGTGGCCTGGTGGTAAGGTGCAGGATTGCTGATCTTAAGGTTGGAGGTTCAAGCCCCACTACCACTGGGTTGTCACTGTGTCGTCGTCCCCAGTGCACTAACTGGGTTATCAAAGGCCGACTGTGTCTCTCATTGTCAATGGTGAGAGGTTCATGTAAAAGAACCTTCGCTGACTTTCGTCAAGAGGAGCTGCATAGCCGTCAGCGTGTTTCTACCCTGCGATGGCCTGTAAAGCTGTCCAGGGTGTACTCTGCCCTCAACCAGAATCAGCTGAGATGTTTTTATTGACAAGGTTATCCAAGGGGAAAAACTAAACACTATGTTTATATTAGTTTAGACGTAAATGAAGGATAAAGTGCATGAAGATCCGACACAATGTTCATGATCTACATTGAAATCTGTTGAATTATTATTATGTTTTTTGAATCCATGAAAAACTGATCCGTGGTGAGTAGACGCGATGGTGCTGACTCAGAGAAGGAGGCGAGTCAGGCAGAGGCTCTGGGCTGATAAAACCAGCCAACACTCAGCCTGTGTTTCATTTCGTAAAAGCTCTTCAGATTCCACGCCAACAGGAGACATCACCACCTCTCCCTGTGTACGATTTAAAACCTCGGCAGAGTGAATGGTGGAGTTACGATTATACAACGCTTACTGTAGCCACTGGAAAACGCTACGTCAGTGATTTATACTGCTTCACATGCATCAGCGGGATTAGACGCCTTCATTATACTGATTGAACGACGTTAAGACAGGACTTGAAGCTGAAGAAGAAAGAAAAATAATAAACGTGTGGTGAAAGGACGGTGGACTCCATCCTAGCAGCTGTGTACATGGTTCCAGTAGAAATACTGGGAAGGTAACCTGTGATGGCCTAGTGTCCATCCAGGAGGAGTTGAGCTCAGGGTCACCTCACGCTGGGGGGGGTGGGGGGGGGGGGTGTACCCCGGCTTTGATGAGTCAGTAGGTTCGAATGAGTCCGAGTGGAGGACGGTTACAGCATGAACAGCTTAAAAAAACTATTGCAGGGCGAACATACACAACTAGCAACACTCACATTTATACTCAGGCGCAATTGAGAATATCCAATCGGCCTAAGGTGTGTCTTTGGACTGTCGGAGGAAACCTGAGTATCAGGAGGAAACCCAGAAAAAGTCCGGACACACATGCAAACTCCATACTGAAACTCCTAAATTGCCCCGAGGTGTGAATGAGAGTGTGCATGGTAGCATGAGTGTTGTCCCTGCGATGGACAAGTGTGCTCATCAGGCTGTACTCCGCCGTCCTCCACGGTCGGCTCTGATGGGTTCCAGCCTTATCATTGACCCGGGTAAGACGAAGTATTTCAGTGAATGAATTGGTTGTAAACAGTTTCTTCTCCATCACAGGAGGCTTCTGTTTTTGTTCCTCTCATGACTGGTCCATGCAGAAGCACGTCTAAGTTCAGGGTTCTCCATTCTGAATTCCGGACACGTTCTTCTCCGGGTACTCGGTAACTACTTCAATGGCCGACCCCACAACCGAAGACAGAAAGGACAAAGAGGTTGTAAACTTGCTCACTGTTAGCACAATTCCAGTCTGTTAGCGATGATACGGAGACAGATGACAGCCAGGAGTCGCCTCATTCTCATGCAGAGTGCCGGGCCATGACGGGGGAGCACGCGATCGCTGATGAGTCCGGGCTCACCAGAGTGCTGACTGACAAATGAAAGGCCTGGAATGGGTTCGTCTTTTAATTGAGGTAGAAGAACTAGCTGGAGGAACATTGTTATCATGCGTGAGTGAAAAGCCGGCGTAATTCAGCCGCTGTAAAAGCCTCGCTAAATGAAACGTTAGGAGGGCCTTTATCATCCGTTTTTGAAGTCGTCCTTCTCATTCATGTCATTGCCATTGTCCTTTAAAACGAATCCGGCTGTAATGAAACGGGAATCTCCTCACCGCAATCAAGACGAGATTCTCCATGATGCTGGTGATGATGGTGATGGTGATAATGATGATGATGATGATGATGATGATGATGATGATGATGATGATGATGATGATGAAGGCCATCCTATGGTATTCTGATGATGCTCATGATCACAAACCCTGGAAGAAACTCAACCTGATGGATTTATGAAGTATGAATCTGATGCCTGTACAAGTTCTTTTTTCTTCTTTTAAATAAATTAGCCCGAGTGGTTCTCTGTACGGAATCACAAAGTACAGCACAAACCATGAGGAATGAAGAAAATATTCCAGGAACTATCTGGAGAATGAGAGTGAGGAGATAAATGGTTGTGAAAGTGTGGCGTGATAAATGTGGTGTGGTTGGAGAGAACAGCAGAGACTGGAGCTGCTCATTGTCCTCCCGGTGCACGTACGGCATGGATTTCTGATCATGGACCTGTTCGTCCTGAGTAACACAGCCGTCTGATAGCTGCTTGCACAAGCGACACCTGGTCCATACATAAAGCTTCGAAAAAGATGAGAACCCCAGATTCTAACCTTGTTAGAGCCACCTAAACCTTGCATGAGCGAAGAACACATCAAGCCCCACCTTAGTCGATCACAGTGCACTCTTAGCAGCGCACGGTCTCTACGAGGACATCCCCAGGTTACCCAACATTTATGCACTGCATATTCGTGGATCTCAATGTAACCTCATCCACGCACATGAGGTCAGGTCTTCTTCCATATATGGTAGAGGACTCTTAAGTGTGTCTGTCATTTATCTTGTCATTACTACAGGAAACTCTTATCTATTCATTCATCAAACCATCTAATCATCTTAAGGACACGGGGAGGCTCGACCTTATCTCAGCCGACTTTAGGTGGAGTCAGGGTACACCATGAACAGGTCATCAGACGATCACAGGACAGCACACCCATCCACCCGCACAGGGGCAATTTGAAATAGGCAGTTATCTGAATGTGCATATTTTTGGACTATAGGAGGAACCAGAGAACCTGGAGGAAACCCAGACCAGTACAGTACATGGAGACATGAACATTCTAACCACTATTTCATCTGCAATCCTTGTAAGGATAAGTATCCGGAGCATGGACGGAGCACGGGACTCAAACCCAAAACCCAAAGCCAAAACCATTTTGCTTTGAGAAGGCCACTATGTCATCGTTCCATCCACTGCTCTACACTTTAAGGAGAACTCAGATTACATCTAGAACCTTTATCAGAACCTTTAATAGACTTGTTCCTCCTGGGACAGCCAAGGAAACCTTAGAACAGAGATGTTTTTTTTCCAGGTAGCCAGTTTGATGAAGGTTCTTTGTGGAGTCTTTGTTACATAGACATGGTTCTAAGAGGAACCCTTTCCAAGTTGGTTCCACTTCAAACATCACGTATAGAAGTGCTTTCTAGAGCCTTATTTTTCACAGATAATGAAGTTCTCCCCAGAGGCCGAAATCACCTCCGGAAACCAATCAGGGTTTGCGATTGAATCCTTTTTTCCTTGCGTGTGGAAACTGGTGTGTAAACTGTCCATCCTCAGAAAGTGTAGAACCCTTGAGGGGTCTGGATTGATCCTTCATTTGAAACAGGTCTTCGTTAGGAAAACTTTTCTAATGACCCTTAATTATCTAACAACCCAACAAAGAACCCTTAAAACACCCTAACCACATGCGGTCTGTTTCAAAAGGATCCAGAATCCCAGTTAACCGTTAGCATGTTGCTGTGCATGTATCGTTCACTATGTCCCCTTCAACGTCCTGGACTGGATCAGGACATAGAACCGCATTAAAGCAGGAAATAAAGGATGGAGTGCAGGTAGATGTGCTGTGGGAAAGGAGAGAGAGAGAGAGAGAGAAGCCTGCTGGCTGCCACAGCGGGATTATGGGTAATGGGGTGGGGGGTTGGCAGGAAATAGATTTGTGCACTGGATAAATTTCCAGCCTCAGGGTTCTGCTGCAGCCGATGTGCCGCCTGACCGCTGGAGATGAGTTTCATCAGAAACACAACGAGGGTAAACCATCCAGCACACGCCGGAGCCCACAGAAGAGCATTGCGGTGGGTAGCACACTCACCTCTCAGCAACAAGGTCCCCGTTATATTCTCAGTCGCCGATGTTTCTGTGTGAAGTTTGCATGTTCTCGCCGTGCTTGTGTGGGTTTCCTCCGGGTTGTCCGGTTTCCTTCCACAGTCCAAAAACATGGAGTTTGCTTATTAGCTGTTCCAAATCTCCTCCAGGTGTTAGTGTGAATGGTGATGTGTTTGTTAGCACTGCAACGGTCTGGTGAGCTGTTCAGGGCGTTCGCTTTAGCCCAGAGTCGGCAGAGACGGGCACCAGCTTCCCCACTTCCCCACGATCCTAAATAAGATTAAGTGGCTTCGAAAATGAAAATAAATGAATGCAGTAGAATCAGGTCTAGAACGACTGATCAAATAAATACAACTGATCAGGTTCCAGGCAAACGTGCATCTATTCATCCTTCAAATATTCCTTCTTTTTTTTTTTTAACCAAACTGCCTAATCCTCTTAGGGTCACAGTGAGGCCGGAGCCTATCGAAGCCAATCTTACACAAAGGCAAAGTACACCCTGAACAATTCATCAGACCATTGCAGTCAACTATTCAGACTCGTGCACTTCTTGGGATGATTTTGGAACAGCCAATAAGCCAAAGGTGCATGCCTACGGACTGAAGGAGGAAACCAAAGTACCATGAGGAAACCAAGGAAAGAGAGGGAGGGGCATGCAAACTCTACTCAAAAACACCACTGCCGGGCGAAGACTCGAGCCCGTACTGTGAAATTAACATGATAACCGCCAGGCCGCTAAGTTTCATACAGCATATTAATTTCTTGCGGGGCAGTGCTGGCTCGGCGCTGAGATACTGGACTACTGAACCTAAGGTCGGGGGCTGAAGCCCCACCATGAGCGGGTTGTCACTGCTGTCCCCCCAGTACACTAACTGGGTTATCAAAGGCCAGCCGTGTCTCTCAGTGTCTGTGGTGAGAGGTTCATGTAAAAGAGCCATTGCTGACTTTCGTAAAGAGGAGCTGCAAAGCCGTCAGCGTGTTTCTGCCTCGCGATGCCCGGGAGAGTTGTCCAGGGTGTACTCTGCCCTCCCCCTGAGTCAGATGAAATGGGCGCCAGCCTCCTCGTGACCCTAATTCGGATTAAGCAGTTCAGAAAATGAATGAATGAATATTAATTTCTCTGATTTAAGCCACGCCCACACTGCGTTTAACTGTAAAGACGTGTATTTCTAGGCGGAGTCATGCGCTGCTCTCCCAGTGTAGGATATTTCTTTTCTTTTGCTTTCTGCCCATCCTGCTAAAACTGTGCTGATAATTGTGAAGTGGACTGCAGAGCAATATCATGCCTGAGTAAATGAAATCAAAAGCACGCCACACAAGCAAGCCCGTTCGATCACAGACTGTAATCACATGCCTAGCTGTAATCGGTGCGACTGCGTGTACGTTCGTCGCAAACGGTCAAAAAAAGTTGTTTTTCTCTCTCTCTCTCGCTCTCATTTCCACAGTCATTAGTGCTGGAGAATGCAGCTCGAGCATATTTTCATCAAGTCTGTGAGTTATTAGGATTCCCCTGGATAACGTGGACGCGTGGGCGGGAAATGTTTGTCTGTGCTGTCAGCACTTTGAAACTTAATGGATGTTCAGCTGCGTTTATCCTCCGCCGCTCTTCAATAACACGCAAGAGTGTTTCTGTTCACGTAGACTAGAATCAAACATGCTGTTATAAACGGTAATAATCAGGGACGGATCCGATCCCGCGACAGGCCCGATGTTCTTTAACAGCACGTCCACGTGTTTTATGATGAAGAACATCAGGGAACCTCCCGAAAGCCGAGCTGCTTCCATTTATATTTACATTACAGCGGCACTATATTTGTCCAGTTACTGGCAATCCTTGCTTGGGATGGCCTGGTGAGCTGTTCAGGGTGTACTCTGCACCCAGTCGGCAGAGAGGGGCGCCAGCCTCCCCGTGACCCTAATTAGGATTAAGTGGTTCAGAAAATGAATGAATGGCACTCCGTGTGATCATCAATCATTAATCATTCGGCCGAACTGCTAGAACCTTCTAGGAGACTGTCTCAGCCGACGACTCTGAGCCAAGGCAGGGTACACTCTGAAAAGCACACCAGACCATTGGAGGGCAAACACACACACACACACACACACACACACACACACACACACACACACACACACACACACACACACACACAGTGCCAACTGTAATCACAATTCTACCCTGGGGCAATTTGGAACAGTCACTTAGCCTAATGTGCATATTTTTGGACTGCAGGAGGAAACCGGAGTATCCGGAGGAAACCCAGATAAGTACAGGGAGACATGGACACGCTCATCACTATTTCACGTGCATGCTTTTGGACTGCGGGAGGAAACCTGGATGAAGTTCACGCAAGCATAGCAAGAATATACATCTCCACACAAAGATGCCTGAGCCCGGTTCTCGAACCCAGAACCTTTTTACTGTGGGGTGGATGTGCTAGCGGCTATGTCACCAGCACCTCTTGAAATCTGTTAGCAAACAGGGTGGAGAACAGCAAAGCGTTTGGATTATCATCTGAAATCTGTGAGTTCTGATCCAACTCCTACTCACAATATAGCAACTTCATTGCCCTCCATTCACATAAGTAATGGCACCCCTTGTTCATTCATTCATTCATTTATTCATTTGCTGAAACATTTAATCCTACCCGGGTCCTGAAGCCCATCTCAGCTGATGCTGGGTGTTTTTTAGGAAGAAACTGGAGTACACAGAGGAAACCTGCTCAAGCACTGGGAGAGCAGGAACTTAAACCGGAGACCTTCATGCAGTGAGGTGGACATAATGGCCGCTACGCCACTATAATTAACATCCCTCTGATAAAAACACACACACACACACACACACACACACACACACACACACACACACACACACACACTGCAGTTTAATCCATTTTCCTCTTCAAAAATATAAAACAGAGCCCAAGAGCCTCCAAAAGGAAATGACTGTATTGATATGCACACCGCACATCCTGAGACCACACGAAACTTCGCTGAATATATAAATATTATGCTTTTGTTATTAAAAGTAATGAGAAAGGAGGACCTCTGCTTTAATTAATTGTCCTCCAAAGAGCTGGTAGAGGTGAAAAACACCGCGGGAAAGAGAAATTCTGCAGGGCACTTGACAGAGTGAGGTTATCTAGAGACAAAAAAAAAAAAAAAAAATCAAAAAAGAAAGAAATAAATAAAAAAATCCGAGATGGGAGAGGGGATTATCTCCACTCGTGCTGTCCATGGAATGATAATGCGGCGAGGTTTAGAGCCGGAGACGCCTTCAGGACACGATGGACTGCACAATAAACACCAAACACCACTTCTGGAAAATAAATAAATAAAAATAAACACATACTGTATGTATTCCACGCTTTTGATTTGAGTTTGTGACATGAACAGTCGCATCACGTCACCGTTACACTCTTCAGTATGGCAGCGGATCGTCTCCTCACATCTCGCACATACTTTATTCTTGCTCTGTAATAACCAGGCGCCATTCGCATCCCTTTTCTGAAATATTCTTCCTTTGGCTCTTCTTGGGATTAAAAAAAAAAAAAAAAGGAGAAAAGGAATGTATTGCTGAAATAGCCGTTTTTTTTTTTTTTTTTGGTTGTTTTTCACACAAACACAATTACAAAGCAATTTGCAGAGTGTTCTACAAAGTAATGTATGATGGCTTTCGCTGAGAGTCTGGAAGCGAAGGAAGCAGCACTTACGTCAAGTGATTTTTCTGCTCATCACATTTAAGAACTGAGAAAGAAAGAAAGAAAGAAAGAAAGAAAGAAAGAAAGAAAGAAAGAAATATTTTTTCCTCTCTTTGTAGATTGCTAGTCATTTTGTTGGACAGTATAAAGCACGTGAGGATAAAACGTGCACGACAAGTCTGAAATCCAGGGTTTCTGATTCTTATTTGATTCTCAAATACAGCGGTACCTTGAATTACGAGACTAATCCGTTCCGAGGGCGAGTGTTCGTTCGATAAAACAAATTCCCTTCGGAAATAATAGAAAACCAATGAATCCGTTCCAAGCCCCTCCCAAACTCATATAACCTGACACAAACAGCTATATTTCACCAAATATATGACGGATAAACATGTAAAAACAATAAACATCTCATAATAATAATAATAATAATAATAATAGTAATGCGTGTACATTAAAAATAATAATACTCATTAATAATTAATAATAAATCAACTAACCCTTCTGATCATCGACTGTGGCGAAGATGTCACGTGGGCAGGCACAACGTGTTGTGTAACAGAGGACTCCTCTGAAGGGAGAGGTGAAGGGGGAGGAGAATTTTGTGTATGTGCATGCTGCAAATGCTAATGCAAATGCCAGCAAGGAAAGGCTCATGGTGAGGCCAGTACTTCTCAAATAGTGGGGCGTGCCCCCCTTGGGATGGTGCATATGACCCTGGTGAACATGCTTTTTTGCCATACTGTACTAGAATTAAGTGTAATTGTGCATCCTCTGCAGTAGGTGGCAGTGGCGCTCTTACTGTGTTCCCTGTGGTGAAGGGAAAAAGCACAGAGCAAACAATATGAAGTGCAGTAAACATTATTTATAGTCGCGCGCAGGGCGCTGGGGGGGGGGGGGGGGGGCGTGAAATGTTTTTTCTTCCTATATGGGCAGTGGTGGTCTAGTGGAACAGGGCGCTGGATTGCTGATCTGAAGGTTGGGGGTTCTAGTCCCACTCTCCACAAGGTTGTCACTGCCCCCCCCCCCAGTGCAGCTAACTGGGTTATCAAAGGCGGGCCATGTCTGTCACTGTCTATGGTGAGAGGTTGATGTAAAAGAACCATTGCTGACTTTCGTAAAGAGGAGCTGCAAAGCCGTCAGCGTGTTTCTGTCCCTTGCTAAAAAGGGTTGTGACAGGAAGGGCATCGACGTAAAAACCTCTGCCACATCAAACGTGCGAATCAGATGATTCGCTGTGGCGACTCCCGAGTAAAAGGGAAAAAGCCGAAAGGAAGACAGACAGGGGGCATCAAAACAAATAATTGAGTAGCACTGCACAAGGCGTTCTTGGAGAGTGGACAAATACACACGGAAGAATACGAGGCTAATCGGCCCAGAAAAGCCATTTCCCCAGCAGAGCTCGTAAATCAAAATTTTGCTGGTTGGATGAGTTTTGGTGGATCGAAGCTCGTATCATGGAAAATTCATGATAAAACACACTCGTAAGTCAAGGTACCGCTGTACATTGTTTTAAAAAAGGGAGATTAAACAGGTGACGGATCTCGATGTAGACGAATGTAAAACACATGCGAATTGATTGAACATCAGAAGCAACGACATGGTCCAGTCTGGGTGTATTGCATTTATCCATTCACTCATTCATTCATTTTCTGAACCGCTTAATCCTAACTAGCTAACTAGGATTTCGGGGAGGCTGGCGCCCGTCTCAGCCGACTCTGGGCAAGGGCGGACTACACCCTGGACAGCTCACCAACACTTACACAACCATTCATTACTTACACTCACACTCAGGGGGGGATTCGGATCAGCCAATTAAAGAACTGTGCATGGTTTTGGACTGTGGGAGGAAACCAGAGAACCAGGAGGAAACCCACTATAGCACCGTAGCGCAATGATGCATTTAGTTTTAATTTCAAAATAAAAGCAAAAATGCTGTTCCAAATCACTCCAGGAATGTGTGTGTGTGTGTGTGTGTGTGTGTGTTAGCGTGTGTCTGTGTGTGTGTGTGTGTGTGTGTGTGTGTGTGTGTGTGTGTGTGTGTGTGTGTGTCTCTCTGTGTGTGTCTGTGTGTGTGTGTGTGTGTGTGTGTGTGTGTGTGTCTGTCTGTCTGTCTGTGTGTGCGTGTGTGTGTGTGTCTGTGTGTGTGTGTGTGTGTGTCTGTGTGTGTGTGTGTGTGTGTGTGTGTGTGTGTGTGTGTGTGTGTTTCGTGTGTCTGTGTGTGTGTGTGTGTGTGTGTGTGTGTGTGTCTCTGTGTGTGTCTGTGTGTGTGTGTGTGTGTCTGTCTGTCTGTCTGTCTGTGTGCGTGTGTGTGTGTGTGTGTGTGTCTGTGTGTGTGTGTGTGTGTGTGTGTGTGTGTCTGTCTGTCTGTGTGTGTGTGTGTGTGTGTGTGTCTCTGTGTGTGTGTGTGTGTGTCTGTGTGTGTGTGTGTGTGTGTGCGTGTGTGTGTCTCTGTGTGTGTGTGTGTGTGTGTGTGTGTGTGTGTGTGTGTGTGTGTGTTGGCCCTGCGATGGCCTGACGAGCTGTCCGCGGTGTACCCCTCCCTCCTCATCGTCAGCTGAGATCAGCCCCACTCTCCCTAAGTAGGATTAAACGGCTCAGAAAATAAAAGAATGAATAAATAAACAAAATTCAGAGTTGTTTACCAGTTTTATCTTTTTCATTTCTACACAGGAAGCAGCAAATGAAGGCATGAGTGCCGATTTATTTTTTCAGGTTGTTGTTGTTTACATGTTGGAAACTGAAACACAATCATGCGCTGATTACAATCGGAAATGTGCATTCGGCTTAAAATAAACAAAACACAATCTTTCGATGCGTAAACAACTTCAGTTTATCTTCGAAAACATCCTGAGATTATAAAGCGCTCAAATTAAATATTTTTACCTCCACTGAAACCGCCAAACACACACACACACCACGCCCCCACACTCCGCCCACACCCCCACCCCACAGCGACTGCACGTAATCGCTCGTCCTTGTGAACTGATTGTAGAGAAATCGATTTTCTCGTCCTTCAAGCGGAACTGATTTCGGAGAATCATCCCGAGCGCTGCGGTGAGACAGCGAGGAACCCTGACAGGAAGAGCAAGACGTCTCGTCAGCGGTACGACCCGAGCGCCGGGAATCGCTTCTCCTTCAGGCTGTATCCCGGCTCCACCTGTTAAAAAAAACGCCACCGCCACCGTGCCGCCGCCGCTGCTGTCTCGCTCGATTGAGTCTATAATACCGCGAAAGGTCATAGTGACTACAGTATAATTCAATACACCTCCAGTGCTGTATTAACCACGTATTTAATCACTGACCGTGGAACAGTAACCGGACGCCCAGCCAGGGCCGGACAGGAAACATATGTGGCACAAAGTGACAGAGTCAGCGGCGACTGAATGATGAAGCAGGTGAAGAGGCCAAGAACAACACATTTGACATGGTGACGGAAAGCAGGTGATGGCGAGATAAAGAGATCGTGAGTGACATCACCATCCAGCTCGACTTCTCAAACGCTCGCTGAGATCAAACACTCAGAGCTGAACCATTTAATCATATTATGGTAGCAGGGAGGCTGGAGTCCTTCTCAGCCAGCACAGAAGGAAGTTGGGGTACACCCTGAACAGACTGCCAGACCATTACAAAAGCAGCACATACACACACACACACACACACACACACACTTAGGGGCAATTTTACACAGCCAGCAAGCCTAATGTGCATGTCTTTGGACTGTGGGAGGACACCAGAGGAAACCGAGGAAACCCTGCATGCTTGTGGAATACACATAAACTGCATTCAGAAACACCTTCTCTGAGCCAGGGAATTGAACCCAGGACCTTCGTGCTCTGAGGTCGGCATGCTAAACGCTAAGCCAGCGCCCCTCCAGGGCAAAAACGGTCTGCGTCATTCAAAAAAACAAACAAACCCCCCCACACACTGTTTCTTTTAAATCAACTTTTATATTTTCGTACGTTTGCGATATTTATGTTTATATTTTGATATTTCAGGCTTCCACCTCTACCTGTACGCCATCAGAAATGAATTTCTCTATCAAGCACATCTCGCTGCTTCAGCTCGTACTGCGCTCCTAACGTCCTCAGTAAAGCCGCGACCACGCTCTGCAACTCATGTTCTTAACACGGCATCCCATCATGCCGAGGGAAATGGAGTGAAGACCTGGCTCGCTCTTATTCATCAGCACCGCCTAGCAGAGCGCCGGTCATCGATGCAGCCGCGCGGGAGCCGAAACAAGACTCGGCACGTCTGCTTTCGTCTGAAATTACAGTCGCCTCAACCTGCACGCCGACAAAGAACATCACATCCGCAGGGCGAGACGCACGACTTCGCAAAAGATGCCGGTGAGGAAATTGTTTCCTGGGTGCAAGGAAGGAGAATAACAGGGAAATAAGAGAGAGAGAGAGAGAGAGAGAGAGAGAGAGAGAGAGAGAGAGAGAGAGAGAGAGAGAGAAAGAGAGAGAGAGATACACAGAGCATGAGAGACAATGAGAGCAAAAGAGAATGATAGAGAGAGAGAGAGAGAGAGAAAGAACGAAAAAAGAGAGAACTAAAGAGAGAACAAAATAAAGAGTGTGTGTGTGTGTGAGAGAGAAAAAGAGAGAGAGAGAGAGAGAGAGAGAGAGAGAGAGACCGAGTGAGAGAGAGAGAGAAACAGAGAGAAATAGAGAGAGGTAATAAAAGATAAAGGATCTGACAGCGAGGTGATTCTGAGCCGTCAGTCTGTCAGGCATGATTACGGTTCTCAGACGCACAGAGGGATGAACCTCGTCCGACATGCTGAGAGACTGAACTGACGTTTGTTTCATCGACACGTTTATCGCGTTGTGTCTTCACCAGCCGAGTCAGTTACACTCGCCGCAAACAACAAGCTCCGAATGAATAGAAATGTTATTCATTCATTTGTTCGTTTTCTAAGCCGTTTAAACCCGTTTAGGGTCGCGGGGAGGCTGCCACCACTCCAGGCGAAGGCGGGGTACTAATCTACTGCGCATAAAGAAGGAAACCCGCGCAAACACGGTACGAACCTGTAAACTCCACACAGAAACACCCCGAGACTGGCGAGACTGGGACTCAAACCCAGACTATTCTCTGACTATTAACCCGGAGATTGCAAGTTCGAATCCTGTATATTGATTCATATGAGGGGGCGGATAGCGCTTTCCTTCCAGCTGTTTGAGACCGCCCCTTCATACACGTGATCAGCCGGCGATCACTGCGAGTGACAGGGAAATGAGTGTATGCCGTCCCTCCCTCCCGCGAGACCTCGGCCAGTTAGCTCCCATGGACTCGCGACCACGGACGGCTGTTGTAACCCAGGACTCGAACCTGTGATCTCCGCGTTAATAGTCGCACACCTTGCTCCAGATGTTTCAATTACATTTGTGGTGGCGCAGTGCTCAGCACGGTCGCCTCTCAGCAAGATGGTTCTGGGTTCGACCTGGAACAGCCAGTTATCATGACATGCATGTCTTTGGATTGTAGGAGGAAACCCACAAAAGCACAGGAAGAACAAGCAAACTCCGCCCAGAAATGCCCTTGCCTGGCCCAGGACCTGAACCCTCAACCTTCTTGCTTTGAGGCAGATTGGCAAACCACTACTCTACTGCTCCTCATTCATTTTCTGAACCGCTTAATCTTAATTAGGGTCACTGCGAGGCAGGTGCCCATCTCAGCCAACTCCGGGCAAGGGTGGGGTACACCCTGGACAGCTCACCAGGTCATTACAAGGACAACACTCACACAACAGTTCACACCGAGGGGCGATTTGGAACAGCTGATCAACCCACTGTGCATGTTTTTGGACTGTAGGAGGAAACCAGAGAACCCGGAGGAAACCCACACAAGCACGGGGAGAACATGCAAACTCCAAACAGACACAACCGAGCTGGGAATCAAACCCATGACCTTCTTGCTGTGAGACGGAGATGCTAGTCACTGCACCACGGCGGCGCGCTACTACTCCTATTTCAATTAATTTTGCATTGTCGTCTGAAAATTGCGGCTCGGTGGCGTTTTTATCAATCAAGTTCTTCTGTTGTTTGTTTGGTTCGTTTTAACAGCGTGGCTGTTTAACGCTGATGAATTCCGGACCAGAGGAATCCGACATGTCAAGTGGAGGGCTATAATCAAAGCTTGAGCTTACACGTGCGACCCACGCCGTGGTTACATTACAAGCGATTAGTGGCGCTGTAGCGAGTCATTTATCAAGGCGCAAATGAGACGCTGCAGCAATTCCAGTCTTGTTTTTGATGAGCACCATCTGGCTGTATCTCCTCCAAACGAAAAAATAAATAAATAAAAATGATTTCTTCTGACGTCAAGAGCAACAAAGAAATCCGTTTCAGAAATGATCCGCAGAGAACACGGTGTGCCGTAAATCTGAGGTTTGAATCTTCGGTGTAAAGTCTGAGGTTAAAGGTACGATAAACGTTTTATTTTAGTCATTACTTTTACAAATTATCTACAAACACTAGCAGACCACGAATAAGAACCAAGCTTTGGAGCCGTTGTTCAGGACGAGTGGACCATGAGGCCGAGAAAAGCTACGTGCAACACTGCATCATGGTCCAGAATACTTGTTTGTATTTCTGTGTCTCCTGTCAGTCATTCCATGTACACGCCCCCACATCACTTCATCCCTCATCTCAATCTGCTTATCAAACAAAACAAATCAGTGCAGCCTGGAAAGTTATACTGTAAGAACAATTACTGTGGCAAAATAAATAAACAAATAAATAAAAGCAACAAATGAATAAATTAATGCTGATCCGTAATGCACCTGCATGTGTTAATACAATCTGTGTCAGTAGCAGATGTTTCGAGGCGGAGCCAGACGAGGAAACTTGCACGCATAATTGATTTTCATCTCTACTAAACCATGCTTTTAAATAAATAAATCAATAAAGACTCACATTCACACCTGGGGAAAAAAAAATAAATAACCAAGCCTGTATTTTCCAAAAGATTTATAATTATGAACTATAACATAAATACATTGAATAAATAAGTGAATTGTATTAAATCGGTGGAATGGTGGTGTAGTGGTTAGTATGTCCGCCTCACAGCAAGAAAGTCCAGGGTTCGATTCCCAGCTTGGGAGTTTGTATGTTTTCCCTGTGCTTGTGTGGGTTTCCTCAGGGTTCTCCGGTTTCCTCCCACAGTCCAAAAACATGCACAGGAAGTTCATTGGCTGTTCCAAATCTCCCCCGCGTGTGAGTATGAATGGTTGTGTGAGTGTTGGCCCTGTGATGGCCTGGCGGGCTGTCCAGGGTGTTCCTTGTCCGGAGTCGGCTGAGAAAGGCTTATGTGTGGCTTATGAAATTAATGAATTCTTTTAAATCGTGAGTATGGAATTGGTTTCTCTTTAGGTTTTGGAAACATCCGGGTCTCTTGGTTCGATGCACTGAGTTTCCTGGATGTCACAATTCATCCACTCGTACTTGACGGCTTCCCAAAGTTCAGCAGTGTTACTGAACTTTCGTCCACTGATTTATGCCTCATGTTTGCCCAGATGTTCTCTACTGGAATCAAATCCGGACTCTGTCCCAGTCAGAACAGGAGATTCTTGCCTGATTAGCCTCAGTGGCCTTGGCGGTGTCACCTGGAGTGTTTAGTTGTTATAAAACTACAGACGCTCCCCGACTTACGTTTTTAATTGGTTCCGGATGGCCGAACGTCACTTGAAAGTGAACGTAAGTTGATACAGTGACGTATGACGTATGACGTATGACGTGTGATGCTCATACTGTACTATACATCCATAAATACCATTACCGTATCTCATAAAACACCCCAAATCAATTATTATAAACATAACATTATAAAATAATATCAAATATATCAAATAATATCAACATTAATTTCAAATAAGTCACTTATTTATACCAAGTCACTTTACATGAAGCTTAAAACAGCCAATCAACGCTTACAATATGTGAAGCGCTCAATACTGAAAGTAGTGTACTTGCAAAAGTAGTGTACTTGCTGTGGGTTATACAGACTTCCAGTGTTTCAAGTGCACAAGGGTGCCGTTGAACTCGTTTAGAACACAGCCTGCACTGATGTGGATCCCAGCAAAGCGGAGAGTTCTTTCTTTTGTGTAAGTAAGTAAAGTTTATTCAAGAGATGCATACAAAGAACAAGAACAAATCCTAATGAATATTAATATAAAAATAAATATACAGTCTTAGGATTCTGCTAAAAGATAATAAATAGCTGTAATTGTTCTGTAATTTGTGCATTCGGGTTTTCATTTTACAACTCTCTTTGCTTAACTGAGTATGCATGGTAAAGTATGCATGGTGCCGATCTGAGCAGATCGTTAATTCATCTCTGTGTATGAAACTTGCACCCATGCTAGTAGGCTTACGCTTCTGACCAACTAGATTTGCTTAGGGTTACAAAATTCCGCAAAACAGTGTAAACACAAAGATCACAGAGACGACGTCGTAACACGAGGGTAACACGCTATATAACTGATATACTAGTCCTTCTCAAAAAATTACATATTGTGATAAAGTTCATTATTTTCTGGAATGTACTGATAAAAATTAAACTTTCATATATTTTAGATTTATTGCTCACCAACTGAAATATTTCAGGTCTTTTATTGTTTTAATACTGATGATTTGGGCAAAAAAGTAAAGAAAAACCAAAAATTCCTATCTCAAAAAATTAGCATGTTTCATCCGACCAATAAAAAAAATATTTTTAATACAAAAAAAGTGAACCTTCAAATAATTATGTTGAGTTCTGCACTCAATACTTGGTCGGGAATCCTTTTGCAGAAATGACTGCTTCAATGCGGCGTGGCATGGAGGCAATCGGCCTGTGGCACTGCTGAGGTGTTACGGAGGCCCAGGATGCTTCGATAGCGGCCTTAAGCTCATCCACAGTGTTGGGTCTGGTGTCTCTCAACTTTCTCTTCACAATATCCCACAGATTCTCTATGGGCTTCAGGTCAGGAGAGTTGGCAGGCCAATTGAGCCCAGTAATACCATGGTCAGTAAACCATTTAGCAGTGGTTTTGGCACTGTGAGCAGGTGCCAGGTCGTGCTGAACAATGAAATCTTCATCTCCATAAAGCTTTTCAGCAGATGGAAGCATGAAGTGCTCCAAAATCTCCTGATAGCTAGCTGCATTGACCCCACCCTTGATAAAACACAGTGGACCAACACCAGCAGCTGACATGGCACCCCAGACCATCACTGACTGTGGGGACTTGACACTGGACTTCAGGCATTTTGGCATTTCCTTCTCCCCAGTCTTCCTCCAGACTCTGGCACCTTGATTTCCGAATGACATGCAAATTTTGCTTTCATCCCAAAAAAGTACTTTAATACTTAAGTTAATTGGTTGATTCAGATGATTAGGTTAATAGCTCGTTTAGAGTACCTTTTCATGATATGCTAATTTTTTGAGATAGGGATTTTTGGTTTTCATGAGCTGTATGCCAAAATCATCGGTATTAAAACAATAAAAGTTTAATTTTTATCAGTACATTACAGAAAATAATGAACTTTATCACAATATGCTAATTTTTTGAGAAGGACATTAATATATATATATATATATATATATGCACACTCAGTCTGGAGTTTGTAAACATTAAATGCAGCGTCATTGCGTCATTACATCAGTGTCCTACATAAGTACGTTTAAACTCAAAATTTGAAAAAAAAAAATGTTAATTTCATTTTCTGTAACTGCTTAATTCTAACTAGGGTTGTGAGGAGGCTGGCGCCAATCCCAGCCAACTTCGGGCGAGGGCAGAGTACACCCTGGATAGCTCACCAGACCATTGCAGGGCGCAAACATGCCAATGGCTTTGCAGCCTACTCTTGTCGAAAGTCAGCAATGGTTCTGTTAGATGCCTAACACCATAGACAGTGAAAGACATGGCCGGCCTTTGATAACCCAGTTAGCTGCACTGAGGGGGACAGTGGCAACCTTGTGGAGCATGGGACTCAAACACCCACCCTTTGGATCAGTGATCCAGTGCCCTGTAGCACTAGACCACCACTGCCCGGGTAAAATGTAAAATCGAAAAACTATAAAACATATGAATGTAAGTCGGGGAGCGTCTGTAATTATTCGATATAAATTAGCTGGTGTTCAGACAAACCGTCACTGTTAACTGGTGATGATGAAGAGAGATGGATTCTTAGCTGTTACCTACTTTTGCCGCTGTACCTACAAACATGTAATTTCAGTTTTGGCTCAGTTTTTTTTTGCCCAGGAGTGTAGAATCTATAAAAATGACCGAAAACCCCCCACACAAGGGGTGACACTGTAATGTGAAAAGACGTAAAACGTCATGTGATCACTCAGTGTTTTCATTGGTAATACGGGTGATATACATAAACAAAGAAACCAGCAAGTCACGGCGGCAAAGGGAAAACTCAGTGGTTACCTTTCCTTCTTTTGCTTCATCACGCAGTCGGGAAACACAGGGGAGATCATTTGTGTGATTGAATGATTGATATATTGATTTATTTATTTATATCTTAAACGGTTGAAGGTGATTCAGCTCTTAAAGGAGCTGCCCTACTCTTCTAACACCAGCCTCGGATACCTATGAATTGTGATTGTCTATCAGGAGCTCTGCCTTCAGTCAGGCCATCAGCATTATATATTATATTAAAATGTGATGCTTTATACATTGTTGATTCTTCTCCGTCTGCTGGATTGCATTTTTTTAAATTAAGACCGCTAATAATGCGCGTGTATTTATTCATTTTTCTTGAACAATTTCAATCAGTGTATTTATATGGGTATAGAAACAGAAACCAGACGTCACGTTTGGACTCTATTTAAAAAATATGCAAATGAGCATAACCGGGGATTTAGCTCAGTTGGTAGAGCGTCTGCTTTATCCTTCGGGAGGTCGGCGTTCGAATCCAGCCATGTCATACTATAAGATGTTAAAATGTGGGAGTTGTTGCTTGGTGCTCAGCATCAAAAGGATAGAACAACACAATAACTGGTGCTGCATGGTGGTGAAGAGCACATGGAGCATGCACTATACAAGCATCCATAATAATGATCAGATCAACATGGGTTCTGCAATGTTCCCAAACCTGCAGGGGTACCATTTCCTTTTGGAATCTTACGTGTCCTTGGTTAGATATGAAGAGAAGCAATTCTCAACACCTCCGTGATGTTGGCTTTCATTTATTATTTGTCTGTTACTCTTCTAATAACGAGTGTTTTTTTAAATATTTTTCAGATACGAGAGAAATATGGCATCTCGGTGAGCGGAGGGTCAGTGGTGCCCTTCACACAAACAGACAGTAAATTTAAAAGAGAAGCTGGTGCAGCTAGGTATTCACACTCATTGAGAATAATAACAGAGCACCACCTCTTACCTGGAACTGAATAGCTCTCCACAGACCAGATGAAAGTGTTGGTGAGAAGGATGATGATGAAGAAGATGATGAAGGCCCCTGTCCATGTCATCCGCATGATTCTTACTGAACTGATAGCATCCCTGATATCCACCTTCCTCCACGATTCCCCTTCAAACAAATAACACACAGCGCTGTTCAATACTGGGCTCTGGTTGGTTAGAAAGTGTTGAATGCTTTTTGTTACAATAATGTCTGATTGTTTCTATAGCAACATGGAGGTGTTATGGCAGACACTCGAAAGAAAATAATAACGAAACTGAGTAAATATGGACGGCACGGTAGACAGTGGTTGACATAACGGTCACAGAGGAAGAAGGTCCTGGGTTCGACTTCCCGGGCTCGGGCGTTTCTGTGTGGAGTTTGCATGTTCTTCTGGTGCGTTTTTGTTTGTTTCCTCTGGGTACACTGGTTTCCTCCTACAATTCAAAAACATGCAGGGTAGACTACCTGACGGTCTCATATCCCCCTGAGGGTGAGAGTGAATGGCTGTATGTTTGTTGGCCCTGCAATGATCTGATGAGCTGTCTAGGCTGTACCCCGCCTTCACACGGAGTTGGCTTAGATGGACGCCAACCTCCTCAACACCCTAATTACGATTAAAGGATTTAGAAAATTAATGAAGGATGAAAATTTGCCAATGTAATATTTATGGAATGAGTCTCCAGTTTCAAAGTTAAAGTGTCTTCAAAACAGACGAGTTGACACTTCTTTGTGGTTCACTGATCACATGATTAGCCACATTTTTTTTTTTTATCAGAACCAAATTTTGCATAAATTTGAAATATATATACACACACACACACACATATATATATATATATGTGTGTGTGTGTGTGTGTGTGTGTGTGTGTGTGTATATATATATATATATATATATATTTTTTTTTTTTTTAATTCAACAGCACATCTTCCTTTTTTCCTTTTTTCAGGAAATTTGCTCTTGCACGTGCCCCCGTGCCCTATCATGTGATTCACATACATTTCAATGATCAGAAATGCAGATAATGACAGGCTGGTGACAACAGTTTCTTGCTATAGCATATGTCAGAACAGAAATTAACAGGAGCCTATCTCAGCCAACTCTGAGTGAAGCCAGGGTATACCCTGAACACCTCACCAGTTCATCACACACACAGGGAGAGAACCCTTTACACCGACACACAAACACACACACACACACACACACACACACACACACACACACACACACACACACACACCTATAAGGCAATTTGGAACAATCAATTATCCCACTGTGCATGTCTTTGTGGGGGTGGTTTTAATGTTATGGCTGATAAGTGCAGACATATTCATATGGTTATTGGCGCTCGCACACTGCTTCTTTTAGTGAGAAAATGAATTTGAAATTAACATTACATTGTCATATCACAGCCAACATTGTTCGTGTACATCATACAGTCGTGTTGAACTTGTACACAATAATGTCCACTTCCTGTGGAATGGCGTTCCGGGGAATCAGGTGGACGTGTGGAGTAATTGTTCCTTCGCTCTTATCATAGCGGCCGGGGAAACACTCTCTCTCTCTCTCTCTCTCTCTCTCTCTCTCCCTCTCTGGCGGAGTGTTTTCTGAGCAGGGGAATAAACCCGTGATCAGATCGGAGCCACTTTTGGTGACGCCTCTTATCGTGCTTTATTTCCGCCTCACTCAAAATTCCGTATTGCGTCTTCTGAATCAATTTACATTCGATGATGAGAGGAGCGTTTTCCAGACAAAGAGTGCAAGTGTCATTTGAACCGTTTTAACCTCTTTTCAGCTTTCCCCGCATTCAAAAATGTTCACAGCTCTTGCAAAGGTCCGCAGGCGGACCGGGATTGTTGAGAGACGGGCTTTTCCTTTGATAATTGTGTCAGATAGGCAGCTGGAGCAGCTTTCACAAACCATCTGATAAATACCCAATTACTGAGAGGGAGACGCAAGTGACGATGAAGGATGCAATACACGAGGAAGGCGCGGGACAATATATATATATATATATATATATAAATAAACAACCAAATAAATAAATAAATAGATAGATAAATAAGGATGGCCTCCATCAGCCTAAACCCTGACCGTCATAGATGTGACAACAAAGAGTAATTATTCAATCACATGAATGGATTCATTCGAGAGAAGGGAAGATTGATGTATAGTTAATTAACACTGGAAGGACATGGAGGAGAAAAATACAGAGAACTCTGCACCACCTTCCATCGCCCCAAAACATCTGGTGAAGGGTTTGAACATGTCGAAAAACCATCTCACAGATTGACAGAATATATACATGCAGACTGGGAGGCACGGTGGCGTCATTAGCACCTTTTAGGTTCGAGTGCTGGGTTCGGTCAGAACATTTTCTCTTGAGTTTGCGTGTTCTCCCTGCACTTGCGTGGGTTTCCTACTGGTACACGGGTTTCCTCCAACACTCCAAACACATGCACACTAAGCATATCAGCTTTTCCAAGTTTCTTGTAGGTATGAGTGTACATGGTTGT
>CM045747.1:4090581-4105581 GCA_024760905.1 Plotosus lineatus | reverse complement strand
TTCTTACCCTTCTTTGTCTTTCATATTTTCACCATCTTCTTCTTCTTCCTTCCTAAGCTTTATCCCTTTATTCCTTCTCCTTCTATCCCTCTTTAATTTCTTTAATTTTAACTGCTTTCTTTTTCTTTGCCCTCCGTCCTTCTTTCACATCCCTTCTATCACTTTATTTTCTCTTAATTTTTCTATTTATTTTTCTCTGTTTTCTTACTCACTTGAATTCCTGTCTTCTCTTCCTTTATTTTTATTCTTCATCTCTTTCTTATTCACTCTTCAGATATTCCTTCCTTCATTTCTTTTATCATGTTTTGTTCTTTCCATTTCATTCCTTCAGTCTCTTTTTGTTTACATTCTTGTTTTTGTTTTATATATACAGTGAGGTTTTTTTTTAATACACCTACAGTATATACTGCACTATACTATATATCCAGATAAACATGGTTCTTGGTTCATGGTTCATAGTTCCTGGTTATTGTTTAAGTTCCATGTTAATGTGTTTGAGGGGAACCGGCACAAACATGGCACCTCATTTCACTTTACAGCTCAATTCCGAGGTGCCGGCGCTCCGTTCCAGGCCAGCCTTCATGTGAAAGAGGTCCAAGTGCATTTTGGCCGAGGTGATTGGATCAGAGTGAAGGGGAACAAAGCAGCTCAGGGTCTCTTTTGTGTCTCTTTCTGTCCTCCATGTCAGGAGTCCACACCGGCAACAATGGAGCAACTGCCACTGCAGCGCCAGCGTTCATTATCTCCAGTAAGGATCGGAGGCTTCACCCTGCTGCAATCATGACTCTAATTAGAAGAGATGCTTTGTAAGCATGGAGGTTATGCAATGTTAATTATGGACGCCTCGCACCGCAGACGCAATCTCTAAATGCCACTTGTCGTTGTTCTGCTCCAGCACTTGTCATTGTGCTGATGTGGAAGCGCCAGATTTCTCCCCAGAGTCTCTTCCTATGCACAGGGACTGCAGCTTTCTCATCTGATTCATTCATTCATTCATTCATTTACATTCAAAGACATTCATTCATTCCTTTACATTCATTTACATTCATTTACATTCATTCATTCATTCACTGATTTATATTCACTTACATTCATTCATTTATTCATTCACATTCATTCATTCCTTTACATTAATTTACATCAATTCATTTACATTCATTCATTCATTCTTTTACATTCGTTCACATTCATTCATTCATTTACATTCATTCAGTCATTCACTTGCATTCATTCATTCATTCATTTGCATTCATTTACATTTTTCATTCACTCATTCATTCATTTTCCGAGTCACTTAATCCGGAGGTGAGAACTGCAAGAAGCGTGAGTGTTGGATCAGGTGAAAATAAATAATAATGATTCACACATGCCATGCCAGAAGGTGGCAGTAATGCACTCAATAGCTGTTTGCTAAGTGCTATGAAACAACAAAGAAAAAGAAGAAGAAGGAATTCCCGATGAATCCGTGATCATAAAAACAGAATTCCCGATTATAATCTGGAACTCTAAATCTGGAATTATGAACGAATCTTGCACTTTAAAAACCAGGATTCTGAATTGATCTGAGAACTTTCTTTTTTCTTTTTGAACCGCTTAATCCTAATTAACTGGCACCCATCTCAGCCGATTCTGGGCAGGGGCAGAGTACACCCCGGACGGTTCACCAGGCCATCGCGGGGCAGAAACACGCTGACGGCTACAGTTGTTGCGACCATTTGCAGAAAGGTCACAATGTCGTGTTGCATGTAACGTCATGTAAACGTTGCAGCGACGTTGCAGCAACGGTTTGGGGAGTCTACAAAGTGATGTTTGTCTACAAAGTCTACAAGTCTACTTTGAGTCTACAAAGTAACGTTGTAGCGATGTTGCTGCAACGTGACCGTGTTCGCTGGGTATGCAGCTCCTCTTTATGAAAGTCAGTGAGGGTCATTTACATGAACCTCACACCATAGACACTGAGAGACACGGCCGGCCTTTGATAACCCAGTTAGTGCACTGGGGGGGACAGTGGCAACCCAGTGAGAGTGGGGCTTGAACCTCCAACCTTGGGATCAGTGATCCAGCACCTTTACCACCAGGCCACCACTGCCTGGGAATAGAGAAAGACTGTAGAGGAAATATTGTGCGGGAAAGAATAAATGATGGCGGGAATAAATCAGAAATCCACCAGGTGTGAATAACAAGGGAAGGAAGGAGTGTCATATTGTTCTCTCTTTTTGTGTCTTGTTCCTGTGGGTTACTGAGAAAGGGCACCAATGCTCGTCCTTGCCTTTCGGACAGGACGTGGTATTATCAGTAAAATACCGGCAGTGTTTGTGTGAGACATCCAGAGGAGCGATACATAAAACCACAGGAAGACACAATATGGAAAAGGAAATGCTCAAATATGGAGGTGATCTCCGCCTCCGGCCCCCCTCAAGCTGAGAAGATCCACATCAAACATTTACCTTGATGGCCTCAGAAGCCAGGTGAGGGGGTTCGGTGCTGATCGTTGTGCTTACAGAAAGCACGAGGTCAGAGCCGTCAGGGGTTTTTCCGCGTGCGAGTCGGTGGATTAAACACACACAGTGATTGTTCTTTAGCATAGAGTGTGGTGTGAGGGGCGGCCTGAGTGACCTCACAATCGTCTGGGATTGGTTACTGTACATCATTCATCCAGACCGAGTCGCTCACACCTGCACGCCGCGGCAAATCAGTGCTAACAGAGCACATACGCTCTGTAATGGTGGGGGAGTGAGCTACACCTTCCCTTCCTACACCTTCTGCTGACGTGTCCTTGAACAAGGCACCTGACCTCCAGCAGCTCTCTGGGTGCCGGAGAACACCAAAGGAAACGAGATTAGAACTGATGAAGAATGAAGGACAGTAAGACAAAAAGATGTCTGGAGTGAGGGGAAACAAGGAAGGGACGAAAGGAAGGAAGGAGTTAACAAAGGTGGTCAGAGGGAAGGAGGGAAAGATGGGAGGATGGAAGGAAAAATGTCAAAGGAAGCAATAAAGAAAGCATTGATGGCTGGATGGATGGATGGACGGATGGATACTGTGAAGGAGGTCAAGTCAAAAATAAATTCTCAAGGAAGTATGAAAATCTGAAAGTCTGAAGTTCATAAGGGAGGGGAATGGAGGAAATGAAGGGGGGAAGAAGAATGATAGGACGGAAGAAAAGAAGAGAAAAGCAGAGCAAGGATCCCCATATGTAAGTCTAAGAGGGAGGAAATTCACAGGTCAGAAAGGAAGGATGAAAGAAAAAAGACAGGGCGTATAAAAAGAGGACAGGATGGACGAAAGGATATAAAACAGGAAGGATGTCAGAATGAAGGACAGAAAAAAGGAAGGGAAGAAAGAAAGGAAGCCATATCGCCACGCCACAGTGAATTGTGGATGTGTGAAGAAGAGATTATTAGAGGAGTGCTGATGGACGGATGATGTCAGGAGGGTTATCAGATCAATGCCCCCTTTCTCTCGCCAGGATTTTAGAGCTGTAACACACAGCAAAGTTTCACACTCTCTATAAGAACATCTCAGTCAACCTCACAGCTCCATAGCATCGTGTAAAGATCAAGAGTGCACATCAGCGCACATCTGTAGAGATCATGAGTGTACATCTGCACACATCTGTGGAGTCTGTAGAGGACCAGTGCACATCCATAGAGATTATGGGTGTACATCAATGCACATCTCTAGTCTGTAGAGTACCGGTACACCTCTGTAAAGATCATGAGTGTACATCAACACACATCTGTACAGTCTGTAGAGTACCAGTGCACATCTGTAAAGATCACGAGTGTACATAAGTGCAAGTCTTTGAAGTTTGTGAAGCTTGCTCACATCGGTAGAGTACCAGCACACATCTGTACAGATCATGAGTGTGCATCAGAGCACATCTGTGGGAGTCTGTAGAGGACCAGTGCACATCCACAGAGATTATGGGTGCACATCAACACACATCTGTGGAGTCTGTAGAGTGCCAGAGCACATCTGTAGAGATCATGAGTGCACATCACACACATCTGTACACTTTGGAGAGTAACACTGCACATCTGCAGAGATCATGAATGTATATCAACACACATCTGCACAGTCTGTATAGTACCAGTGCACATCTGTAGAGGACCAGCCAAATCTATAGAGATCATGAGTGCACCTCAGCACAAGTCTGTAGTCTGTAAAGTCAGCTGACATCTGTAGAGTACCAACACACATCTGTAGAGGACAAGTGCACATCTATAGAGATCATGAGTATATATCAGTGCAAGTCTGTGAAGTCTATAAAACCAGCTCACATCTGTAGAGAACCAGCACACATCTGTGGAGTCTGCAGAGTACCAGTGCACATCTGTACAGATCATGAGTGTACCTCCATGTGTATCTGTCGAGTCTGTAAAGTACGGGCTGGGATATAATTAAAAACTGATCATGAAGAAAGTGTAGTGAACGACTGTGGAGAGGAAATGATGGCAGACTCGGTGTAATGTCCCTCCTCAATCAATGCTCTTTGATTTATTATTCAATCCAATCTAGCGGCGTACATGAGAACAAAGCACAGGGTCGTGCAAGACGGAATCAATAATCAGCAGGACACGTCGCTCACGAACAATCACAGATATGTTTCTCTCATTTCTATTTGGATTAAAGTGTGAGAAGAGACAAATGATTGTTAAACATATGTTTACAGAAATGCATCACTCCTAAAGGTCCACTTTCTCCATATCATCCTCTTAAAGGAAAATATTCAACCACAGCATGGTGTGACGACACAGACTTACTGCAACCACCTGAGCCCTCACCGTCACACTCAGCCTTGTCTCCATGACGTCCTCAAAAAATGATGTGGACATGTGCACTCACTCATTCCCCAAACCTGTGCACTCAATCATACCCAAATCCTGTCAGGGTGATGGGGAGGCTGGAGCCATTCTCAGCAGGCTCTGAACAAAATCGGGGTGCACCCTGAACAACTCATCAGTCCCTCACAGAGCTAAAACACACAGGCAAACACACATCTGGGGGCAATCTTGAGCAGCTAAGTTGTCCATTTATCATCCGTTCACTTTCTGTAACTGCCTTAACCCTAATTCTGGCGCCCATCCCAGCTGACTCCGAGTGAAGGGAGAGTACACCCTGGACAGCTCGCTGGGCCATCGCAGGGCAGAAACATGCTGACTGCCTTGCAGTTAATCTTGACAAGAGTCAGCAATGGTTCTTTTACATGAACCTCTCACTATAGACAGTGAGAGACATGGCCGGTCTTTGATAGCTCTGTTAGTGCAGGGTGGGGGGGGGGGGGGTGGGGGGGGGGGGGAGTGACGACCCGTGGAGAGTGGGGCTCGAACCCCCAACCTTAGGATCGGTGATCCAGCAGCTTTACCACCAGGCCACCACTACTCCAGTTAAGTTGTCTAATGTTCATATTTTTGAACTGTGTGAGGAAACCGAAGTACCCAGAGGAACCTCACACGAGCATGTGGGAACCGTTTTTGCAGAGCCTGTAACTTTTGCTGTGTGGTGGATATGCTAACCACTACATCGCTGTGCCACCTGTACTAAAAACTTGTACAATGTCAGTAGAATGCAGGAAAGTCGAATAAGCACATGATATGGTCTCCATGGACACGGAGGGCATGTTATAAGCTTAAAGAGGACACCGTACGAGCGTAATAAGGGTGCAATAACAACAATGCCGATGTAGTAACATCGTAACTAAAGCCCAGTAAGGATGTTGTAAGCATAGTACACACGTGGCACAAGACTTGATGAACACATATGAGACCAGAACAAGACAAGAATGATAGAAAAAGTGCTCAGTGGAATGCGGAAAGTAAGAGGTGTGATCTGATTGGTCAATGCAACAATGCAGTAGAGACTGTGCACAGTTTAGAAATTGGAAGGAGTATAAGATGCATAGAGAAGATGTTAGGGACACAGGGGAGGACAGTGTCAACTTGAAAACCAGACATTTTTCCCTTTCTGACCACGCCCCCTCTGTGGTACTGGAAATTGGCGCGGATGCAGTATTTTCTTCATGATCTTTATCTGAGTTTGATGGAGAGAGCAAGCTGATTTCCTTTCACTGAAGATCAGACAGTCTTTTATTCCACTTATATCACAGAGACCTGACAAATTCAACACAAAACACATGTGTTTCTTTTCTCACGTTCATTTCTTCACCAGCTGCTCTTCGTTCTGCTGTTGAAGTGATCAGGGCAAAAAAAAAAAACCCAAAAAAACGGCTTATCACACAAACATTTTATTCCAGAAAACGCCCCCATATCAACAACCACATGCTTTACTGTTAAACTATACAACTGTTTTTATTTTATTAGATTATGCTTCGCTTTAAAGTGCACAAACTGTAATTTCAAGGTACCTGGAAACAATCTGTTGCTATGGAGACAATGACATATTAGACTGACTTGCTGCTAGATATATGGACAGAAAGATAGACAGACAGACAAGCTCAGTACATAGCGTCACCATGGTGAAGTACATTTTTGAATTTTTTTGAATTTTATTTCTCCTGACAGAAAACATTATATGTGTCTACAAATAACACTCTATCGAAATGAATGTTTAATTACCCATAATTTATCATTTGAGGATGAGGGTTTAAGCTAATCACATTCATTTTACTCTCTCTCTCTCTCTCTCTCTCTCTCTCTGTTGTCCACACCACTCTGTTGCTACGCTGCCCTTCAATGACTTCCTGTAGCTGCTCGCATCAGATTTAAAACACTGATACTGGCCTATAAAGCCAAATATTAACCTGCACCCTCCTAATTTAAAGCATCAGTCACACCCTGCACTGCAGCTACACTCGCTCTGATCCTCCAGCACTGCCCAGCTGGGCCCCAAGGAAACATAAGCATCAAACCCACATCTGTTTTGGCACTGAGATGGTGAAATTCCATGAGATTTTCAGACAGTTGAGTCACTGGGAGTTTGCAAGTTTAGCACTAATATTTATCCTTATGTTTATATATTTATTAAAAAATAAATGAAAAGAACCTCTCTCTCTCTCTCTCTCTCTTATCTCCAATTTTAAATAAAATTTATTTAAATTTATGATGTTTTTGTAAAAGTGAACTCAGATTTAATTACAAATTTCAACAGTACTGAAAGAAAATAAGCAACAAACATGTGCAAACAGTGTTTTATTTTATAAAAAAAAGTATTATTTTAATTAAGGAAAATGGTGTATGAGATTTATAATAATAATAATAATAATAATAATAATAACAATAATAATAATAATAGCACTGTCCACTGTGTACTATGCCCACGCCCAGAGTTGGCTGAGATGAGCAACATACTCTTTGTGACCCTGACAAGGCGGCATGGTCATGTTATGGTTAAAATGCCGGCCTCGCAGCAAGAAGGTCGTGGGATTGTGAGTCATGGGTTCAGAATTTCAGCAAATGATGGTCTGAGTCAGTAATAACAATAATAACAACAACAATAATAATAATAATAATAATAATAATAATAGGAAGAAGAAGAAGAAAAAGAAGAAGAAGAAGACTTGTGTCTTAAAGTAAATTTAAAAATAAATAAATAAATTAATTAAAGAAATAATTTTACCCCCCCAGTGTACAAACTGGGTTATCAGAGGCCGGCCACGCCTCTCACTGTCTGTGCTGGAGGTTCTTGTAAAAGAACTATAGCTGGTTTTCGTAAAGAGGCACAGCCGTCAGCATGTTTCTGTCCAGCCTGTCGCCTGCCCTCCCCAGAGTCGGCCATGTTGGGCCCCAGCGTCCCTGTGTCCCTAATTAGGATTAAGCAGTTAAAATCGAATGCATGAATATTTGATTATATCTGGTGTACGCCCCCTTAAAACTGAACAGCGCCACGTCCTCCTGTTTTTTCGAGCTCTGCATCATTTCATTCTCTCTTCATTTATTTCCAATTTCTCAACAGACACTGAAACACACATCACGTTGTTCTGCAGCAACCTCTCCACCCTCCCATACGGGGCGTCCTGTCCGCTCCACCCTGATATAGATAGATATCCTTCCTGAATCTACATTAGGTCATTTCAATAAACCGCCGCGGCTCCGAGTCTTCGTCCTGCAGTCAGGAACAACAGCAGCTCACTATGTCATCCATCTTAGTTACCCAGGAGTCAAAGCCACTGACACACACACACACACACACACATACACACACACACACACACACACACACACACACACACACACACACACACACACACACACACACACACACACACACACGTGCATGCGGGTGTGCTGACAGAGGGGCAGCATTCCTACCCAATTCCGCTCTCGTTTGTTATTATACTACATTAAAGCACTTAATTGAGTGTATCAGGAAATATTGAAAATATCACGCCATGCTTCGGCCCCCCTTTTGGAATGACCGTAATGCACGGATGTTTGTGGAACGCTGCTCTCAAGGTTAGTGATGAGATGACCTCGCACACTCATTCTCCCGCTCGCTGCTGATTTTAAAAGTACTGACCCTTGACCCTACAGCTGAGAGCGCTACGTTATCATGGAGAGCGGGATTATAAGAGACCACGGGTCACTGCGCCCACCCCGTACCAGAACCCACGCAGTCACTAGTTAAAAACCTCTTCTGCAGTTCTGGACTAGGAATGAAATGGAAATGCATGAATTCTTTACACCACTGGGGATTTCATTCACTCCTAAAGCAGATCCTTCTGGAACCTACACATTTTCAAAGCTGGCGAGATCTGAACACATAGACTTCAGTTGAAAATCTTCACCAAAACCACACGCCAATCCTCAGGTAATACTGTGTGGCGGTCGAACCAATGACTTGTTTCAAAGATCACGTCCAAAACCAACGACTTTCTCAAATTTGGGCCACTTTGGCTGTTTTCCATCTCATACGTACATTCACTCATTTATTTACTGCAAAATTGTTTCATGCAAATAAAAAAATGTCCAGCACTGAGAGACATGATATTTTTAACTAGTGACTGCGTGGGTTCTGGTACGAGGTGAGCGCAGTGACCCGCCGTCTCTTACAATCCCGCTCTTCATGACAGCGTAGCTCTCTCAGCTGTAGGGTCATGGGTCAGTACTTTAAAAACCAACAGCAAGTGGGAAAATAAGTGAACGAGCCTATCTCAGCTGACTCTGGTGAAAGAATTGTATCGGAATCACCAGCGTTTGTGAGTCCGTCTATTTGTTTGTTTGTGGATAGAATTCTGATGGCTCAAGTGTCCAGGATTTTTATCAAACTTGGTGGAGACTCTACCCTACCTGAGCCCCAGAGATGATTTGATTTTGGAATGCCAAGGTCAATGTGAAGGTCACAAAACATTTGAAGGACATGCGATATCTGTGGAAGACTAACAGGAACCATACACGGGCTTTCACATAACACAATTACCTTTCACCTTGAGTGACCAGGAAGTGTTAAACTTTAGCTGGCAACAAATGCTTAAAGACAGTTTTTTGTTTGTTTGTCACGTCATGTCCAGATCCTATAGTGCTGTATGAGGAGTTCATGGGTTGTCGAAAGATTGAGAATGACAGAACCCACAAACACTGAAAAATGAAATGGTATATTGAAAGATGTGGATATGGCCCCTTCGTCTCCCGTATCCTTCACCATATCATGAGTATTATCCCTGATTTCTCTTGAGAAAACCTTCATGTCACTATTTTGATGAGCAGTGACCCCACTCCGGTTCTCAGAACTTCAGCTGAAACCAGTACACCTGTAGGAACGCGTGATTACCTTATTGATGCTGTGTGGCGGCAGTATCATACACTTGGTCAGTGGGTCTCTCGTTTCGTTTTTCATGTTTAAGTGTTCAGGTCAAGCTTCAGAAATGATCTCTGAGCAGTTGTTCACATTGAGATTTACATCTTCAGACTCTGCTGGCGAGTTTTATATATAATCTCAAATCGAATGTCACATATCACTTGGTTGTCACGGCATTTACGGATCGTGAATTTGATCCTCACATCAATATCTATCTATACAAATAAATAAATAAGTAAATAAATAAATAACCCGCTAGACTGGGATATTTAATCTGAATCCAGTCTATGAAGGATTCATGGCATGAAACAGGAATTTATTTCTGCTCGAAGAACGTTTTTAATCAGGGTGGACCTCAACCTCATGAACAGGTGAACGGGAAGCCTGACCTGACAGAAAGTGACGGATGAATGGCGAGCTCTAGCGCCATGTAGGAGGATGACGCGGTTACTGCGCTCACATCAAATAGGATGTTAATTTTCTTTCATGTTTCATGTTTCAATTCTCATCTCATCAACTTATTTTCCAAACCATTTAATCCTACGAGGGTTGTGGGGAGGGTGGAACCTGTGTCAGACAACAGTTGTCGAAGGTGGAATATACCCTGAACAGATCAGCAGGCCATCACAGGACCAACACACACCTGTTCACACTAGCACTCATACCTAGGGGTGATTTGGAACAGCCCTTCATTCTACGATGCCCGTTTTTGGACTGGAGAAAGAAACCGGAATACCTGGAGGAAACCCACACAAACACGGAGAGAACATGCAAACTCCACACAGATATCGGGAATCGAACCCAGGACCCTTTTGCCGTGAGATGACCATGCTAATCATGATGAGGGATATGGTAATACAGCACCTCCATTATGGATGCGAGCTCATCCAGTTGTGACCTTGAAGTGACAGTGACTAGCGTTGTTTAATTTTAATGGATGACTTATCAGTTTACACAGTCCTCCTGTCACACGCAGCTCTGTCGCCAGTGATAAAACTGTCAGTCACCGTCACCGCTGTGTTCGGTCATTGTGTACATGTTACACTTTATCGAAGGTTCGTTCATTAATCCAAACAAACCTACGTTTAGCGGTGGATTCGTTATTAAAAACCTTCAACTACATTTTAATACATTGCGGCGTTGCTTGAGAAATGTTTACTAACCATAAATAATTAGTTCTTTGAGGATCACACACACACACACACACACACACACACACACACACACACACACAGACAAATACACACATGCAAACAAACACATACTCAAACACATAAATACAAACACATACACACACACACACACATACATACATACATACACACATATATTTTATATATATATATATATATATATATATATATATATATATGAGGATTTTCTGAGTAGATCCTTCCGTAGGAGAGTGCTCAATACTTTTTGGTAGAGCAAATAAACAAAAATTTGTTTTTTGTATATATATATATATATATATATATATATATATATATATATATATATATATATACAAAAATAAAAGGACAGGACAAAGACTTTCTATTGAAACTCCATTTATCACGACAGATCTGTTTCGAGGGGTGGTGAAACCATCCTCTCTCTTCAGGTGATTATAGAAGAATCATGTTCAAGAATCAATTCTGCTATAATCACCTGAAGAGAGAGGATGGTTTCACCACCCCTCGAAACAGATCTGTAGTGATAAATGGAGTTTCAATAGAAAGTCTTTGTCCTGTCCTTTTATTTTTGTTTATTTGCTCTACCAAAAAGTATTGAGCACTCTCCTACGGAAGGATCTACTCAGAAAATCATATATATATATATATATATATATATATATATATATATATATATATATATATATATATATATATATATAAAATGCAGCTATGAGGCGAGGGGGGGGGGCACTAACCAGTGTCTTTCCCCCTGATGCCTTCCCAAGACCGGAGAAATGCAGAGGGTTGCGACAGGAAGGGCATCTGGCGTAAAACCTCTGCCACATTTCTCATGCAAATAATCAAAACAAAATTCATACCGGATCGGTCGAGGCCCGGGTTAACAACGACCGCCATCAGTGCTGTCAACCAACAGGGTGCTGATTGAAATTGGACTTTGTTGGTCGAAGACGTCGAAGAAGGAGAGGCAGGAGGCGTGTCCGTAGGCAGAGAGAGAAGAGGAAATGCGTGAGACTAGGACTGAGAGTGGGGACTTTGAATGTTGGAACTATGCAAGGAAAAGGTAGAGAGCTGGCTGACATGATGCAGAGGAGGAAGGTGGACATACTGTGTGTTCAGGAGACCAGGTGGAAAGGTAGCAAAGCTAGAAGCTTAGGATCAGGGTTTAAGCTGTTTTATCATGGTGTGGATGGGAAGAGAAATGGAGTAGGAGTCATCTTGAAGGAGGAGTTTGTCAGGAATGTTCTAGAAGTGAAAAGAGTGTCAGACAGAGTAATGAGTCTCAAGTTAGAAATTGAAGGCGTGATGGTCAATGTTGTTAGTGCTTATGCCCCACAGGCAGGATGTGAGCTGGAAGAGAAGGAGAGATTCTGGAGTGAGTTAGATGAAGTGATGCAGAATACCCCCAGAGGTGAAAGAGTGGTCATTGGGGCAGACTTCAATGGACATGTTGGTGCAAGCAACAGAGGGGACGAGGAAGTGATGGGCAGGTTTGGTATCCAGGACAGGAACACAGAAGGACAGATGTTGATCGATTTTGCAAAAAGGATGGAAATGGCTGTGGTGAATACTTTCTTCAAGAAGAAACAGGAGCATAGGGTGACCTATGAAAGCGGAGGTAGGAGCACACATGTAGACTACATCTTGTGTAGGCGATGTAATTTGAAGGAAGTCAGTGACTGCAACGTAGTAGTGCTTGAGAGTCTTGCCAAACAGCATAGGATGGTGGTGTGCAGGATGACGCTGATGGTGAGGAAGGTGAAAAGGGCAAAGGCAGAGCAGAAGACAAAGTGGTGGTAGCTGAAAAAGGAAGAGTGTCGTGTTGTCTCCAAGGAGGAGTTGAAACAGGCTTTGGGTAGTCAGGAAGTGCTTCCAGATGACTGGACAACCACAGCCAATGTGATCAGGGAGACAGGTAGGAGAGTAGTTGGTGTGTCCTCTGGAAGGAAAGTAGATAAGGAGACTTGGTGGTGGAATGAGGAAGTGCGGGAGTGTGTACAAAGGAAGAGGTTAGCTAAGAAGAAGTGGGACATAGAGAGGACCGAAGAGAGTAAACAGGAGTACAGGGAGACACAGCGTAAGGCAAAGGAAGCGGTGTCAAAGGCCAAACAGAGGGCGTATGATGACTTGTATGATAGGTTGGACAGTAAGGAGGGAGAAAATGATTTATACAGGTTGGCACAGCAGAGAAATAGAGATGGGAAAGACGTGCAGCAAGTTAGAGTGATAAAGGACAGAGAGGAAAATGTATTGACTGATGACAGAAGTGTGCTGGGAAGATGGAAAGAGTACTTTGAAGAGTTGATGAACGAGGAAAATAAGACAGAAAAAAGAGTAGAAGAGGTGACCGTTGAGGACCAGGAAGTAGCAAATATTAGTAAGGGTGAAGTGAGGAGGGCATTGAAGAGGATGAAGAGTGGAAAGGCAGTTGGTTCTGATGACATACTGGTTGAGGTATGGAAGTGTCTAGGGGAGGGTAGCAGTAGATTTTCTGACAAGAATATTCAACAAGGTCTTAGAAAGTGAGAGGATGCCGGAGGAATGGAGAAGTGTGCTTGTGCCCATTTTTAAGAACAAGGAAGATGTACAGAGTTGTGCTCTAGTTGTGAGCCACTACAGAGGGATAAAGTTGATGAGCCATACAATGAAGTTATGGGAAAGAATAGTGGAAGCTAGACTAAGGGCAGAGGTCAGCGTTTGTGAACAACAGTTTGGTTTCATGCCAAGAAAGAGCACCACAGATGCAGTGTTTGCTTTGAGGATGTTAACAGAGAAGTACAGAGAAGGTGAGAAGGAGCTGCATTGTGCCATTGTGGATCTGGAGAAAGCATATGACAAGGTGCCGAGAGAAGAACTGTGGTATTGTATGAGGAAGTCTGGAGTGGCAGAGAAGTATGTTAGAGTGGTGCAGGACATGTATGAGAGATGTAAGACAGTGGTGAGGTGTGCTGTCGGTGTGACAGAAGAGTTCAAGGTGGAGGTGGGACTGCATCAAGGGTCAGCTCTGAGCCCCTTCTTGTTTACTATTGTGATGGACAGGCTGGCAGACGAGGTTAGACAAGAATCTCCATGGACTATAATGTTTGCAGATGACATTGTGATCTGTAGTGAGAGCAGAGAACAAGTGGAGGAAAATCTAGAGAGGTGGAGGTATGCCCTGGAAAGGAGGGGAATGAAGGTTAGTCTCAGTAAGACAGAATACATGTGTGTGAACGACAAGGACCCAAGAGGAACGGTGAGGTTACAGGGAGCAGAGATAAAGAAGGTGGAGGATTTTAAGTACTTAGGCTCAACAATCCAGAGCAATGGAGAGTGTGGAAAAGAGGTGAAGAAGCACATACAGGCAGGTTGGAATGGATGGAGAAAAGTGTCCGGTGTGATGTGTGATAGGAGAGTATCGGCAAGAATGAAGGGAAAAGTGTACAAGACGGTGATGAGGCCAGCGATGTTGTGTGGTTTAGAGACAGTGGCCCTGGGGAAAAGACAGGAGACAGAGTTGGAGGTAGCAGAGATGAAAATGTTGAGGTTCTCTTTGGGAGTAACGAGGATGGATAGGATTAGGAATGAGTACATCAGAGGGACAGCACATGTTAGATGTTTTGGAGACAAAGTCAAGAGAGGCTAGATTGAGATGGTTTGGACATGTACAGAGGAGGGATAGTGAGTATATTGGTAGTAGGAGGCTGAGGTTCGAACTACCAGGCAGAAGGCCTAGAGGAAGATTTATGGATGTGGTGAAGGCGGACATGAAGGTCGTTGAAGTAAGAGTAGAAGATGTAGAGGATAGGGTGAGATGGATGCAGATCATTTGCTGTGGCGACCCCTGAAGGGAACAGCCGAAAGGAAAAGAAGAAGAAGATATATATGTGTATCTGTGTGTGTGTGTATGTGTTTGGATATATATATATATATATATATATATATATATATATATATATATAAACATACAGACAAACACACACAAACATAAACACTCGCACACACACACAAACACACAAAAACACACACCCACACAAATGTAAACACACACACACACACACAGACAAAGACACACACACACACACACACA
>CM045747.1:4025581-4085581 GCA_024760905.1 Plotosus lineatus | reverse complement strand
CCAGGTGGATGTAGACCACACGTGTGTGTCCGGATGTGTCCATGAACTTTGACACCAATGATGTGCACACCCCAAAACACCAAGGCGTTCCTCTATCATCTTTCCAGAACATTTAAGCTTTATGTTCTTAGTTTGTCCCTCAAGATTTTTCTTTTAGATAAAAATATCCATAAGATTCATGACTGTCAACCTGGAGATCGCAGACTTGAGTCCAGGTTGTTGCCGCAGCCATCCGCAGCCGTGAGTCCGTGGGAGCCGATTGGCCAAGTTCTGACTGGAGAGAGGAAGGCATGGCTTATGCCCACTCTCCTTTCACTGACAGCGATCACCAGCCAATCACAGCCGTCCCTAAGCTTATTTGTGCATGTGAGTGTGATGGGCCACCCCTGAATGTGCATGTGCAGCAATTTGTAAAGATGTGGGTCACAGCATAACATATTATGTTTTGCGCCCCTCCCTGGTTAATAAAGTTTGTGTGTGAGAGGAACGTAATTGGATACGAATAATTTAGTTGTGTAATTACTTATGTGATCAGAATCCATTTGCCTGTATTACCCAAAATCTATAGCGGAGTAGAACTTGCATATTTTGGATTATGACTTGGTTTCATGCTGCACACAATTAAACCCCCATCACACTCACCATGTACAGCACAGGAGAAACACAGTAGAACCTGATAAGGACATGCTGCGGTCTCCATGGATGTGGAAGATATGGAGAAACTTAGAGAATCTTTTCATGGGGACAAGCATGGTTTGGACTTGTTAAACATAGATGTGGACCGAAAAAATGCAGAACAAACGAAAAACTTCAGAGTGTAGGACAGTATTAATAAAGCCTGGATGGGTGGAGTGACAACGTATTAAACGTGTGGTGCGATTGGCTGTGAGAGCCACGCCAAAATGTACAAAAACAGATGAAACGCTGCAGAACTGAAAGAGTAACGTTTGTTTTACGAGTCTTTAATAACCATAAAACTGGACTTTTCCTGGGGGACAGGTTGGTGCCGTGGTTAGCATGTCCACCTCAAAGCAGGTGGGTTTGATTCCCAGGCTCGGTAAAAGCGCGTACCTGTTCTCCTTGTGCTTGTGTGGGTTTCCTCTGGGTTCTCCAGTTTCCTCCAACAGTCCACTCACATGCACAGTAGATTAAATGGCGGGTCGAAATCTTCACTATCGGTGAGTGTGAATTGTTGTATGTGTGTTTTGCCCTGTAAGAGCCGGGCAATCAGATCAGAGTGTACCCCACCATTGCCCAGAATTGGCTGAGATGGGCGCCAGCCTCCCTGTGACCCCAATTAGAATTATGTATCTTAGAAAAGGAATGAATGAGTGAACTTTTTGTCTTTTAAATGAACGAGCCAGACTAAACGGTGACATCCAGGATCGGATCTGATGGGTATCAGATTAATCCACGTTGAGTTCTGCGTTAAAACCGGGCATGTTTTTGATCGGATCATGTGATATTAGATGTGTTGTGCTCTGTGTGATTGCTTCTCTTGCCTGGATTTAATCTGCAGCCCTTTCTCCCTGTGAGATTATGATTTATTGGAGGGATAAACCCGGCTGGGCCCGCATTATGCCACAGTGCAACCATGTCACATGTTAATCAGAGGATTATAAACAAACCCTGCACGCCACAGCGCTGATTGATCCCCGAGGGTATTAAATCTATCTATCTGGGGTGTTTAGAAAGGAGGAACGTTTAGGACGTTTAAGATGTGATATGATGGATGGAGGGCCCTTTCACCCGGAGGGGAAGGGACGGAGCAGTCGCTCACGTGAATGCTGACGGGAAAATGCATGAAGCGGGCAAGAGAAGTCACACATCGGTCCCGCGGTGTGCCGTACAGTACAGTACCAGAGCGAGGACTGGTAGCAGAACGGGTAGCATGAGCTGGGAGACGAGGTTCGAGAGAAAGAGTGCAGTGTGTGAGGATACAGATTGCACATCTAACTCAATAAGATTTCTTAAAAATAAAGAACTCATTCATTCAAAAGGAAGATTTTAAAACAATTATTCATAAAAAAGACACAAGTTATAAAAATAATTAAGTTATATTGTATACACAGACAAATACAAAGCCATTTAGTACCACTAAGGTTGCTTGGATGTTGGACTCTATGTTAGCCAACTCTAGGCAAAGGCAGAGTCCACCCTGAATAGCTAACGAGTCTATCACAGAGCCAACACATTCACACCTTGGTGATTTGGAAAAGTCATGATGTCTTTGGAGTGCGGGAGGAAACCAGAATACTCAGAGGAACCCGGATAAGCACAGGGAGAACATGCAACTCCACACAGTACCCTCACCGAGCCCAGGACTCAAACTCAGGACTTGAACCCAGGACTTGAACCCAGGACTCGAACCCAGGAGCTTCTTGCTGTGTTGTGGACATGTGCGCCACTACACATCGCGCCTGCTGAGTAAATACATAATACTGTATACACATTAAAAACAAAGAAAACTTTTACTGTATAACTTAAACCGCTCCCATCAGTCCGGGAGGTGGCGTAGCTTTGAGAGTTGTGTAGAAACCTTCCTGCAACGTTCCTGCAACATTACACTGAAGTTCAACGCGATCCGCAGTGTACAGTACATGTGACGGTAGAAAGCATGAGTGCAGTGTGGGGTCTGCATTCACTGCGCTCTCAGCTACCTCAACACACACACACACACACACACACACACACCCAAACATACACACACACACACACACACACACACACATACACACACACACAAACACACACACACACACAAACAAACACACACACACACACACACAAACAAACACACACACACACACACACACACAAACAAACACACACACACACACACACACACACACACACACACACCATCATGCTCAAATCAAAAGCCTTCAAAAGTTCTCAACACGTGACAGGAGGAATCCGCGCAGTGCGCATCATCACCATTTCCTCCAAAATTCACTGTGGATCTCAGCACCACCGTTTAAAACCGTTTAAAGCGCGCGCGCGCGTGTGTGTGTGTGTGTGTGTGTGTGCGTGTGTGTGTGTGTGTGTGTGGGCGTGTGTGTGTCTTCATATAGTACATACTTAACGCACACTTACCGGCGCGCGACAGACACTCCAAGATACCGGTTACTAGACGGCCATGGCTGCAGAAAGCCGCGCGCAACTTCCGTGTGTTTACCGCGTCAAGGTGTCCGAGGACTCTCCAAGCACAGCAGCACGCACCACGGAGCACAACACGCTGCGCGCGCTCGAGATACCCGAGTCCCGCACCGTTATCACACGCGCGCGCGCGCACGCACGCACACAGAGAGAGAGAGAGAGAGAGAGAAGGAGGGGCGCGCGCGAGAGAAAACAGAGGAGAGAGGGAGGAGGGGGGGAGGGGGAGACAGGGACAGATCTCGCGCTGTAGAATGAAGCGTGTGAGATAAAATATGGGAAGAAAAGAAACGGGAGAAGCGCGTGCAGTAATAATTACGCGGCGGCGGCGGCGGCGGCTGCGCTTGTGAATAGCACGCACAGCACTGGACGCGCTCACGCTGTGGAATGTTTACGTTCACCAACGCAACACCTGCACACAAAGCAAAAACAAAACAAAACAAAGCAAATAAATAAATAAATAAACTCTGGTGTGAATTGCGCAGAACACTTTCATCCCGAAGCTCTCAGCGCTGATCTATTGGTTTGATGATTTATTGAGGTCGCTTTTATTTATGAAATCTTTTGATTTATTATTTGTTAAAGAATTTTTCTTTGATTTAAATAATCACAGCAGAAAATAATGTCCATTAAAATAAACATCGAATAAACACACAAACAATCCAATGACCCACAGGCCAGAAATCAACAAGATTAAGCAGAAATGTGCCAAAATTCCTTTATTCCCTTTGGATTATAATAAAGCTGCATATTATTATTATTATTATTATTATTATTATTATTATTATTATTATTATTATTGTTGTTGTTGTTGTTGTTGTATTCGAGAGCTTCTGGAAATGGTAGTAAAGTAATTATGATAATTAAAAATATTATGATTACTCGAATTGAATGGCGAGGAACATAACGGTCTAATTGCATCATATTATATATTATCATTACAGTATATAATGACATTATCATCATCATCATCACCATTATCATCTTCTTCCACTTGTTCCGGGTCGGGTCGTGGGGTCAGCAACCAAAGCAAAGAGGTCCAGACATCCCTCTCTCCAACCATTTCCTCCAGCTCTTCCGGGGGTACACCGAGGCGTTCCCAGACAAGCCGAGAGACATAGTCCCTCCACGTGTTCTAGGTCGATCCTGGGGTCTTTTCCAGGTTGGACATGCCCGAAACACCACACCAGGGAGGCGTTCGGGAGCTACTCTGACCAGATGCCCGAGCCACCTCAACTGGTCCCTCTCAATGTGGAGGAGCAGCTTATTTCAGCCATTTGTATCCGCGATCTTGTTCTTTCAGTCACTACCCAAAGCTCATGACCATAGGTGAGGGTTGGAACATAGATCGACTGGTAAATTGAAAGTTTTACCTTGTGGCTCAGCTCCCTCTTAACTATGACAGGCCGATGCAGGCTCCTTTTAACAGCAGAAGCTGCAGCGACCCGTCTGTCGATCTTCTGTTCCATCCCTCCCTCACTCGTGAACAAGACCCCAAGATATTTAAACTCCTCCACTTGGGGCAGGACCTCATTCCCGACCCGGAGGGTGCATTCCCCCCCTTGTCCAACTGAGAACCATGGACTCTGACTTGGAGGTGCTGATTTTCATCCCAGCCACTTCCCACTTGACTGCAAATCACTCCACTGAGAGCTGGAGGTCCTGGCTTGATGAAGCCAAAAGGACAACATCATCTGCAAAAAGCAGAGATGAGATCTGATGGCTACTGAACCAGAATCCCTCAAGGCCTCAGTTGTGCCTAGAAATTCTATCCATAAAAATTATGAACAGAATAGGTGACAAAGGACAGCCTTGGCGGACTCCAACCCTCACTGGAAACAAATTCAACCTGTTGTTACCAATACTGACCAAACTCTGGCTCCGGTGATACAGCGATCAGCTAGCCCATAGCAATGGGTCCGGAATGCCATACTCCCGGAGCACGCCCCACAAGATAGCCCAAGGGACATGGAGAAAAGCCTTCTCCAAATCCACAAAACATATGGACAGATTGGGCAAACTCCCATCACCCCCTCCAAGATCCTATGGAGCATATAGAGTTGGCCAAGAGTGCCATGGCCAGGACGAAACCACATTGTTCCTCCTGAATCTAATGTTCAACTATCGGTTGCATCGTCCTCTCAAGTACCCCTGCATAGACTTTCCTGGGTAGGCTGAGGAGTGTAATTCTCCGATAATTGGAACACACCCTCCGGTCCCCCTTTATAAAAAGGGGGACTACCAACCCAGTTTGCCAATCCAGAGGTACAGCCCCCGATGACCATGCGATGTTGCAGAGACGTGTCAACCAAGACAGTTGGTTGCATCATCCAGAGCCCTGAGATGTTCAGTCCAGAGCTCATCTAACCCCGGCTCCCAACCACCAAAGAGCTTTTTAACCATCTCAGTGACCTCCACGCCAGTGATGGGCAGACCCTGGTCCTAACCCCCAGGGTCTTCCATCTCCATGTTGGTGTGTGTTGTAGTGTGTTAGTGGTATTCAGAAGGTCCTCAAAGTATTCCTTCCACCTCCCAATGACATCCCCAGTCAAGGTGAGCAGCTCCCCACATCCACTGGAAACAGTGTTTGTGGAGAACTGCTTCCCCCTCCTGAGGCGTCGGATGGTGGTCCAGAACCTTTTTGAGGCCAACTGATAATCACTCTCCAGGCCCTCACCAAACTCTTCCCACACCCGAGATTTTGCATCCGCGACAGCCTCAGCTGCAGCACGTTTGGCCTGCCGGTCTGCTGCCTCAGGAGTCCCACAGGCCAATAAGACCCATTAGGCCTCCTTTTTCAGCTGAACGGCCCTCCTCACCACAGATGTCCATCACCGGGTTTGGGGGTTACAGCCACAACAAGCACCGACAACCTTCTGGCCATAGCTATGGGCTGCCGCCTCAGCAATATGGGCATGAAACATGGCCCATTCAGACTCCATGTCACTTGCCTCCTCTGGAACAAGGTTGTAGCTCTGCCAGAGGTGTGAATTAAAGGCCTCTAGGACAGGAGACACTGCCAAACATTCCCAGCAGACCCTGATTACATGCTTGGGCCTGCCAGATTTGGAAGGCAACCTCCTCCGCCATCAAAGCCAGCTCACAACTAGGTGGTGATTGGTTGACAGCTCAGCTCCCCTCGTCACCCGAGTGTCCAGAACATGCGGCCGCAAATCCTGTGACACAAGTACAAAGTTGATTATCGAACTGCAACGGGTGTCCTGGTGCCAAGTGCACATATGGACACCCTTATGATCGAACATAGTGTTCGAGATAGACAAACTGTGACGAGCAGCGAAGTCCAACAAAAACACCATTCAGGTTCAGACTGGAGAGGCCGTACCTACCGATCACACCCTTCCAGGTCACACCATCATTGCCCACATGGACGTTGAAGTCTCCCAAGACAATGAGAGAGTCTCCAGAGGGAGCGTTCTCCAAAACACTCCTAAAGACTCCAAGAAGGTTGGGTACTCTGAACTGTCATTTGGTGCATTAGCACAACTAAGAGTCAGGACCTGTCCCCCCACCCTAAGGCGGAAGGAGGCTACCCTTTTGTTGATTGGGGTAGAACCCCAAAATTTGGGCACTTAGACGGGGGGGCAACAAGGATTCCCACACCGCCTTGCTGCCTCTACCCATGAGCAACTTCAGAATGGAAAAAGGTCTCGTCTCTCTCGAGATGAGTGGTTCCAGAGCCCAAGCTATGCGTTGAGGTGAGCCCGACTATATCTAGTCGGTATCTCTCCACCTCACACACCAGCTCAGGTTCCTTTCCCGCCAGAGAGGTGACATTCCATGTCCCAAGAGTCAGAGTCAGTAACCGCGGATTGGTCTGATAGAACCCATGCCTTCTGCTGGCACCCAACTCATATTGCCCCAACCCCTATTGCCCCTCCCATAGGTCGTGGGTCCATGGGAGGGCGGACCTATGTCTCCTTTTCGGGCTGGGCCTAGCTGGGCTCTATGGGCAGAAGCCCGACCACCAGGTGCTCGCCTTTGAGCCTCTCCCCCAGGCCTGGTTCCAGGGTGACCTCGATGACCCATGTCCGGGCAAGTGTCCTTTTCTTTTTATTTAGCGTAGAGGTCTTCTTAACCACACTTTGTCTGGACCTTCAACCAGAACCTGTTTTGGGTAACCCTTCCAGGGGCATTATGCACCTGACAATGTAGCTCTTCGGATCATTAGGTCATGCAAACTCCTCCACCACAATAAGGTGGCGATTCAAGGAGGGGTTATGTTATATAATTGCATCATATTATATATTATCATTACATCATGTTATGGCCACTAGATTGGCAAAGGCTACGGGAGACAACCCAGACAGAAAATCCGGAATGGAGCACGATAGGCAGCTGGTGGAACACTGTGAAACCTTCTGGCAACTCCTGCAGCTGAGCCGACACCAACTGTACTGGACTTCCTTTCCGTTGGATCCTGGCTGCGAAGCCGAGAGGGGGACACTGAAGTTTGGGCAATCCAGGATCTCCATATCACCCGCCCTGGCCTACATCTGGAAAGGTCACTCCAGCGATGCTATACCAGCGACTAAATCAACACGGGAGAAGACAGTTATGAGTTCTAAGTCTAAAGCATATTGGCGTAAGCTTGGACACTACAGGTCATCTCTGATGGTGGGAGGGACCGCTGTGTCCCACTAGTCAGCTACTGCCCGCCTCAAGCTGGGCAGCCCCCGGCTAATAAGGTGCTGACTCGCCACAGTCTGCCTGCTTCAATGGGTGCTTGGGGCTCAGGATGAAATCCGAACTGTAGACTGACACTTCTGCACCACGCAAGAAACGAAGAAACAAAGCTCCAGTCCTCTGACTGGCAACCTGGAACATCATAACAATGTGTCCTGGTATCTACGACCTCCAGCAAATTGACAACACCAGGAAAACTGCAATCATCGACTGCGAACTAAACAAACTTCAGATAGACATTGCTGCTCTTCAAGAGACCAGACTTTCTTCCTGCTGCGGTCTGAAGGAAAAGAACTACACTTTCTTCTGGCAAGGTGTCGAACCAGACAACCACAAAATACATGGAGTTGGATTCGCTGTATGCAACACCCTCCTTTCATCAGTGGAACCTCTGTCTGAAGGAACTAAACGCATCCTCTCACTGCGCCTCTCTACATCCCAGCGCCCCGTTAACGTGTTCAGTGTATACGCTCAAACCCAGTGCTCAGAAGCTGCCACTAAGGATGCATTCTATCAACAACTCGAGGAAAAAATAACCAGCACACCTCCCAAAGATCATCCAATCCTCTGAGGCAACTTCAACGCCCGAGTAGGAAATGACCATGACTACTGGTCAAATTGCATAGGACATTTTGGAGTCGGTAAGCATAATGAAAATGGCCACGCCTTCTTGAACTATGCGGCTATCACGATCTTTGTGTTACTAAAACTTTCTTCAACAGCAAGCTGCACAGAAGCGTATCCTGGAGACACCGCCGCTCCAACCACTGGCACCAGCTTGATCTCGTCATTACAAAAAGGTCCTTCCTTAATAATGTTCTGGTCACTCGCACCTACCACAGTGCTGACTGCGACACAGACCACTCACTTGTGGGTAGCAAGATACAACTCCATCCTCAAAGGTTCCATCAAACTATACAGAAAGGCAACCCTCGTATCAGCACATCGAAAACATTCCTACCGAATCTTCAAAGCAGCTTCTCCGAAGCTCTCAACAATGCCTAAATGATTGCCAAATTGAGAACACGACAGAGTACTGGGAATTCATCCGAGATACTACCTATCAAATTGCAATTGAGATCTTTGGCAAGAAAGCAAAGAAAAGTGAAGACTGGTATGAAGCAGGGATTGAGGAAATACAACCAGCCATAGATGCGAAGAAAATTGCGCACCTTAAATACAAACAGCACCCATCCAAAGCGTCGCTACTTGCCTACAGACAAGCACGGAACACAGCCAAGTCCATAGCCCGCAAGTGTGCAAATGACTATTGGCTCAAACTGCGTAGTGACATTCAGGCTGCAGCAGACAACGGAAATACTGGTGCTATGTATGAAGGGATGAAGAAAGCTTTCGGGCCCCAGCCGATTAAGATGGCTCCCCTAAAGTCAACATCAGGAGAAATCATCAAAGACAGGGCAAAGCAAATGGATAGATGGGCTGAGCACTATCAAGATCTCTACTCAGACAAAACATCGTCACTGATAAAGCCTTGGCTGGAACTCCCGAAGGACACACAAGAATAGAGCTTCATGTCTTACCAACACCTGGAGAGCTTAAAAGGGCAATGAACTCACTTTTCAGCGGGAAAGCACCAGGAAGTGATGGAATCCCCCCAGAAGTCATCAAGGCAGGAATAAAAAGCAAGCTCTTCTACCACCTCCATCAACTCCTGATGAAGTCTTGGGAAGAAGGCACTGTCCCGCAGGACATGCGTGATGCCAAGATTGTGACCCTCTACAAAAACAAAGGTGAGCGCAGTGACTGCAATAACTACCGGGGATATTCCTGCTCAGCATTGTTGGAAAGGTGTTCGCTCATGTTGCCCTCAACCGGCTACAAGCTCTTGCTGAGTCTGTGTATCCTGAATCTCAGTGTGGGTTTCGATCAAAGCGTTCGACAATAGACATGGTGTTCTTGCTCAGACAGCTACAGGAGAAATGCAAGGAACAGAGACATCCACTATACCTTGCCTTCATTGATCTCACCAAGGCCTTCAACCTCATCAGTCGTCCTGGTCTTTTCAACCTCCTGCACAAAATTGGTTGCCCTCCCAAACTCCTTAAAGTTAGAGGTTGGAACTACCAAGCAGAAGGCCTCGAGGAAGACCAAAGAAGAGATTTATGGATGTGGTGAAGGAAGACGTGAAGGTCGTTGGAGTCAGAAAAGAAGATGCAGAGGATAGGGTGAGATGGAGGCGCATGATTTGCTGTGGCGACCCCTGAAGGGAGCAGCCGAAAGTAAAAGAAGATACAAAATTATCGGAATAAAAACGATTAAAGAAAAAATCCATCAATCTGGAATATATTCACTGCCTGACCAACCCCCAAAAAAAAAAAAAAAAAAAAAAACAAAAACAAAAAAACCAAAAACAAAAAAAACAAAAACAAAAAAACAAACAAAAAACCCCCCACAGTAAGTATATTTTCTTGTAGAGCCTTTATTCTCGCTTACAGCGCCAACATTATGCGGTTTCAACTAACCTAGGCATCATCACATGATTCCCATCCGGAGTCAGGTTCATATCTCACTGGCGTCTTCAATCAATGATGGATAAACTGAACCGCTCCATGAAGGCTTCTCCAGCACATCCTGAACACTTTCAATAGGGTGAAGGTCAGGACCCTGGGGGGGCCAATACATATGTGGAAATGATTCCTTGTACTCCCTGAACCACTTGCTCATTATCCGAGTCCCCATTTTATATCCGAGCCATCGGGGGAGATAAAGGGCATTGATGTGATAACCTGCACATTCAGAACATTCAGATAATCAGCTGCTTCATTTTTTTACCACATTAATGTTACTCAGCCTTGACTGAACCAACCAGAGCGATTAGGAGGAATGCCAATCATTTCCAATTATGTCCTGGTGTCTTACTAACTGGGACATGAAGAGACGTCATCGATGCAGTGGTCATTCATTCATTCATTTTCTATGCCAATTAATCCTAATTAATCCTTAATCCTAATTGAGGTCACAGGGAGGCTGGTGCCCATCTCAGCCGATTCTGAGAGAGGACAGGGAACACCCTGGGCAGCTTGCTAGTGCATAGCAGGGCCAGCATTCACACAACCATTTACACTCATGCTTAGGGGTGATTTCGAAAAGCCAATTAGTCTGCTGAGCATGTGTTTGTGCTCTGGGAGGAAACCGACGTGCCCTGGAGAAACCATACAAGCACAAGGAGAACATGCAAACTCCACACACAAACATTCACATTGGGAATCGAACCCAGGCCCATACAGTGGTCATCAATTTTATTTCTTAGTCAATACATATTTTATCACTGAACCAATTTTTCACACCAATTTTCTGACCAATCAGAATCGATAATTCAGCTCTGCTGGGTCATGTGCACGTTATAATCCAGTGTGTTGTGTTTAAATGGATGACATGCTACAGAGTAAACAGATTACAGCATGAGAAGCATGTTCTGTGAAAATAAACATTAATCCACGATTATGCAACATGCCGGCTCAGTTTCAGGGGGAAAGTGATCATAGCCGAGTCAGACACACGATGCAGGTGATAAATCATAAAGCTTGTATTCTGATAGGGTGTCTTAACATTCTGGCAAATACTCCATCAAGCCAGACATCCGGGTATCGCTATGATTAGTCTATAAGTGCAGCTGCAGATGGCTAAAACCACCGAAAGCGGCCAAACTCAAACTCGCAGTCCAAGAATTTCATTTTCTCAACCAGTTAATCCTAATTAGGGTCGCAGGAAGGCTGGTGTCCTTCTCAGCCGAATCTGGGTGAGGGCGAAATACACGCTGGATGGCTCGCCAAGCCATCACAGGGCCAACACTTACAAAATCACACACACACACACACACACACACACACACACACACCGAAGGGCAATTTGTAACAGCCAATTAGTCCACTTTGCATGCTCTTGGAATGTGAGTGGAAACCGGAGTAACCCCGGGAAAATCCACGCAAGCATGGGGAGAACACGCGAACTGCACACAGAAACGCACCAGCTGGTATCAAACCTCGGACTACCTGCTGTGAGGCAGACGTGACACTGTGCACCATAAATAAGTCCCAAGATGATACATTATAGAGCGATACGTACTGAGCATGTTCTGTAATCGCATCTTTTTAAACTGAATCAGAGATTTAGTGTAAACTAAACAGAAATAAAAGAAACACACATAAACAATATCCTTCTACAGCTGAGACCATTGATGTGCATTGCCGCCATCTTAGATTTTGAAGCCGCAATTGGTGAAGTTTTAATCAGGAATCCACCATCCACTGAAACTTCCCACTAACAATTTGGAAATCTGGCGGCACAGTGGCATAGTGGATAGCATGTCCACCTCACAGCAAGAAGGTTCTGGGTTTGATTCCCAGCTCGGGTGTTTCTGTGTGGAGTTTGCATGTTCTTTCTGTGCTCGTGTGGGTTTCCTTTGGGTTCTTCGGTTTCCTCCCAGTCCAAAAACATACACAGGAGGTTAATTGGCTGTTCCAAATCGCCCCCAGGAGAGGGTGGTTATGTTGGTGTTGACCCTGCGATGACCTGCCGAGCTGTCCAGGGTGTACCCTGCCCCCACCCAGATTCGTCTGAGATGGGCGCCAGCCTCCCCATGACCCTAATTAGGAGTAAGTGGTTCAGAAAATGAATGAATGGATGAACTTGTGAATCTTGGTGGCAGATACGGCATAGTGGCTAGAACGTCCATCTCACAGCAAGAAAATCTTGGGTATGAGTCCCAGCATTGCCGAGGGTGTATGTGTGTGTGTGTGTGTGTGTGTGTGTGAGTGTGTGTGTGTGTGTGTGTGAAGTTTGCATGCATGTTGTTCACATGCCTGAGTGAGTTTCCTCTGGCTATTCCGGTGTTCTCACATGGTCTACAGACATGGCATAGGCTAATTGGCTGTTCCAAATTGCCCCTAGATCTGAGTGTGATTGTGAATGGGTGCATGTGTGTGTGTTGCTCTGGGATCGTTTGGCGAGGTGCTTAGGGTGTACCCCATTTTCAGCAAGTGTTGGCAGAGATAGGCCTACTGTGACCCTAAAAATAGGATAAAGTGGTCCGCCGTGTGTGTATCTTCTAAACACAACCCGTGTACACTTTTTGAAATTCTGTACCATCTCAATTAAACTCTTGAAGTCGACCCGTATACAGAACTACGCGGTGTATAAAACTCGAGGAGGGACGTGAAGGTGTTCGCACTCTGGGTTTGGAGTGAATGACCCTGGAGGAAAGTGTGGGAGTTAGAGCTCTGATTGCACTTTGACAAGTTCAGCATGTTCCCTGCCCTTCAAAATGCACTCGCTCCTCACTCCGGCACAGCCAGACGATCGAGCTTATTGAAATTCTCTGGATGCGATGCGAGAAGTTGTGAGAAGGCACATTCACAGTTACAGGAAGGGACGACACCTTCCAAATGCTTATCATGAGGCCGTGTGACCGGCGAAGACTCGGCCGAGAAAAGCCACTCGAGCTGCCGGAAAGAGTGAACTCCCAAAGAGTTTCATGACAGTCCCTACAAGGCCGAAGGGAGAAGCTGGAGGTAGACGTTATGCGGCGCTCGGTTGACAGCTGGGTAGTGGGAGAGCGTGCGATGGTCGAGTTCTCACTGCAGATGCCTTTCCGAGTCTTTCATATCAACAGGATCATCGGATCCGGAACCATCAGGCTCGACAATAACCAAACATAAACAAGGAAACCAGACACATCCACCGAGCAGCACTGAAAAGCAGCCTGAAGTTTATGTGCACGGGATATTAATGCACTCATTCGGATACATTATCGTTTCCATGGCAACGACTTGTTCACAGGATGGAAGACGCTTTACATAGACGCTAATAAAGTGTTTCATTATCTCCTGATATCCTGAAACTTTATTTAATAAACACGGAGAGAGCCTCCAGTGTCAGTGCAGCCGGTACAGCAGGATGGAGGTGTTCAGAGTTCAGCCCCATCACACCGGTACGTATCTCCTCCTCACAGCGTGACCGTCCCTGGTTCTGTGTAGAGTTTGCATGTTCTCCTGGTGAGTGTGTGGTTTCCTCCGGATCCCCCGGTTTCCTCCCACAGTCCAGAAACATGCACAGTAGGTTAATCGGCTGTGCCAAATCACCCCTAGGTGTGAGTGTGAATGGTTGTGTGAGTGTTGACCCTGATATGGATTGGCGAGCTGTCCAGGGTGTACCCTGCCCTCACTAGAGTTGGAGGAGATGGGTGCCAGCCTCCCTGTGACCCTAATTAGGATGAATGCTTCACAAAATGAATGAATGAAATCATTTGTAGGTGTGAGTGTGAATGATTGTGGGTGTGTTAGCTTTTTGATGACCTGATCAGCTGTTCAGGGTGTACATCGCCTTTTCCCAAAGTCGTCTGAGATGGGCACCGGCCTCCTCGTGATCCTAATTAGGATTAAGTGGTTTAGAAAATAAATGAGGGAGTGAAATTGCCCTTAGGTGTGAGTGCGTGACTGGTTTTGCATGTTGGTCCTGTGACAGCCTAGCACGCTGTTCCGGGTGTACGCCACCTTCACCCAGAGTCAGCTGAGATAGGAGCCAGCCTCCCTGCAACCCTTGTAGATTTAAGATGTTCAGCAAATAGATGGATGGACAGTAAGAAGCTGTGGACCCTATTAACAAATACAGCAGCAGGTGACCAGGATGTGGGTAGCTGCAGCAAGAACCAGGTGTGGCTGTATAAAGAAAGTAGTACGGACTTGACCACGCCCCTTCCTGCATTTCCGAAATTCCCAGAGAGCGTTGTGGTCTTCAGAGTCTTGGTGTGGGTGAGATGGGCGGCTTCAGGAGAACTTTTCTTTGTAGCTTAACTCTGAAAGCGAGAGACGCTGGTCATGGAACGGCACTTCCAACTGTTATAATAACTCAGAACTGGAAGTGAACTCGATTCCAGATGTTCCATAACCTTCAGTCTTATATAAACCATCACAAACCTGACAATAAAGTGGAAGAACGCACTACTGGACACGGTGCTGGAGGAAAATAATGCACTCGGATGTCATCTCTCTAATTCAGAGTCGATAAACGGCGAGACGGCGCAGGAGTTCTGCGCTTATTAAATTTAACAGGAAATAAAAGTAAACATCTCTGAAAGGAAATAAAAATGTTTGATCTTTTCTCCGATCGCTTCCCGTCCGTTTCCTGATGACGCCGGGCAACGAGGGAATGTAGAGCAGATGGTAGGAGACTTTATGAGTCTGTAAGGCCTCGTCCATCTGCGCTTTCAAAACGCCTTGAGAACAAAATATCATGTTTTTATTGTTGTTGTTGTTGTTGTTGTTATTGTTCGGGCTTCTCTCAGTTTTCGACCTTTAATTGAATCTGTAAACATCTGTAGTTTCCTCACCGTGCAGCACAGGGTATAATACACAGAATAAATTCACCTGAAGACTATAAATTCGAGTAGTAATTTATCTCAAAGGTCAAATCCATACACAAATCAATTCATCCACCCATCCACCCATCCATCCATCCATCCATCCGTTCATCCACCCACACATCAATCCTCCTACACATCAATCTATCCTTTCACCCACTCACATATCCATCCATCCATCCACCCACCCACATATCCATCCATCCATCCATCCACCCACACAGTCATCTACCCACCCTTCATCTACCCACACATCCATCCATCCATCCATCCATCCATCCATCCACACATCCATCCATCAATTTGTTCACCCACCCACATATCAATCCTCCCACACATCAATCCATCCCTTCACCCACTCACCCATTCACCCACCCACACATCTATCTATCCATCCATTCATTCATCCATTCACCCACCCACACATCCATCCATCCACCCATTCATTCATCCATTCACCCACCCACACATCCATCCCTCCACCCCTACCTCTCCCCTCACATCCATTCACCCATCCATCCATCCATTCACCCACCCAGACTTGCATCCATCCAGCCTCCATCCATCCATCCACTCATCCTCCCACACATACATACTGTATATCCCTTCACACACACATACGCACTCACACATCCATCCATCCTCCCACACATCCATCCATCCCTTCACCGACATACACATCCATCCATCCAGCCAACCATCCACTCATCCTACTAACACATCCATTCATCCATTCATACATGCATTTATTTATTCATCTATCCAGGCACACATCAATTCATCCTTCTATCCAACCACCCATTCACACATCCATAATTTGATACATCTATACACATTCATCCATTTCTTCACCAACCCATCCATCTACACAGACATCCATTTATCCATCCACCCATCCATCCATCCATTCACTCATTCAACCATACATGCATTCATCTATTTATCCATCCACCCACCTGCACACACACACACACACACACACACACACACACACTAGCTCTCTATTCACCCATATACCCATTCATCCATCTGTCCATTTACTTATTCATCCACCTTCACATTACTACATTCATCTATCCACCCAAACTCCCATCCAGTCCTCTGTGCAACATCACAGAACTTTCTAAATATAAAATTATAAAGACATGAAGGGAACAGCCGAAAGGAAAAGAAGAAGAAGAAGAAGTTCAGAAAATGAACGAATGGAGTAACATTTTTTTTAGAAAGATCCTGATTGTGGTGATGTTCCGTTGTGCTGAGAGTTAGAGTGGGAGGTCCTTCACCTCACCGAGTTCATTCTCATCCTTTTAGTTCAGAAACTAAAAGTAATAACAACCTGCAGCCCAGATTAGTGGAGGATATCTCCATCCTCACCGAGTGATATTAAACGTCATTATATCCCTCAACAACGAACATCACCCATCTACTCATGAAGCTACAGTTCCTCAGGGGTTCCTCATGGGTTCCTCAGTTCCTTCTGTCTGCTAATTAAGAAGTGTGTTTAAATTCCTACAGAGCCAACACTGTCTGAAATATTTTCCTCTGATTAATTTCCAGTTCACACAAACACACAGGCTGATAATAACCCAAATACAGTTTGAAAGGTAGAAGTCTGCAGTTGTACCATTTCTCAGGTTCTGATGAAAAACCTGCAGCATCATCACTCCATCTTCAACAAACCATCGAATCTGTCAATTAATAACATAAAAAATAACATACCGGAGGTTAACAACGACCACCTTCAGTGCTGTTAACCAACAGGGTGCTGGTGGAAATTGGACTACTGTTGGTTGAAGAAGGAGAGGCAGGAGGCGTGTCCATAGGCAGAGCAAGAAGAGGAAAGGCCTGAGGTTGAAACTATCAGGCAGAAGGCCTAGAGGAAAGAGAAGATTTATAGATGTGGTGAAGGAGGACATAAAGGTAGTTGGTGTAAGAAAAGAAGATGCAGAGGACAGGGTGAGATGGAGACAGATGATTCAGGCGACCCCTGAAGGGAACAGCCGAGAGGAAAATAAGAAGAAGACATAAAGCACCAGCCTGATGAGCCTAAAAGCTGTCCTGGGGAAGTCCGTAAGTTGTTGATACAGTACTAAAGCTAAAGCTAGTGCTAAAGCACTAAAGCTATCTACTCATTAACGCCACATACCACCTCCAGCGACAAATATGATTTAGAGTACCGAACAGAAAACCCACAGATCGGTTTATAGGCATAACCGTCTGAACAAAGCTGAAGAGGATACAGTATATGTATGTATGTATGTATGTATGTAAGCTAAGCTAAGATAAAGTGCTAAAGCTAAGCTAAAGTGCTAGCAGTGCTGTGAACACCTTTAACGATGAGGTCATAAGCCACTTCCGTGAGGTTTTGAAAAGAAGGCTTTTAAAAAAGGTTAAAATTCTTATCATTATTGTTCTTATGCTTTAACTTTTCAGTGGTTTTCATTTTAGTGTGTTATGGTCTCAGAAAAGAGTTGCGCATTGGAGAGGGGCGTGGCTCTAACACACTCATCTACGAAAATGTGTTGTGCTTTATTGTTCACAGGTTTCTAGTGCTCTAGTGTCTTCCCTGTGAACAGTAAAGCACAGCTGTTTACATGGATGAAATGGGAAATCGTACATGGAAATCAAACTAAAGCTTGAACTGCTTGAGCACAGAGCTGAGAGATCAAGAGGGAAAGTCTTCTAGCACCGAGAGCGCTGCTAGTCTTCATAGCCTGTGATTAAATGGAAATGATTACATGTGTATGTTTAGCACTCCATTCCACGTGTTCGAGTCACACCCCTCTCCAACGTGCATTTCAACGTGCAACTCTTTTCTGAGAGACCTCCGCATGACCCTAATTGGAATTAAGTATTTCAGAAAATGAAAGAAAGAATGAATAGTTTACCAACGAAAATAAGTATCATATGTCTGTTACAGGGAAAATGCAGCCGTGAGGGGGGGGCACAAACCAGTGTCTCTCCCTCACGCCGGTCCCAAGCCCGGATAAATGCAGAGGGTTGCGTCAGGAAGGGCATCCGGCGTAAAACAAATGCCAAATAAACTATGCGAATCACAAGAAAGAATGACATACCGGATCGGTCGAGGCCCGGGTTAACAACGACCGCCATCAGTGCCGTCAACCAACAGGGTGCTGATGGAAATTGGACTACTGTTGGTCGAAGACGTCGAAGAAGGAGAGGCGGGAGGCGCGTCCGTTGCCAGAGAGAGAAGAGGAAAGGCATGAGTCTAGGACTGAAAGTAGGGACTTTGAATATTGGAACTATGACAGGAAAAGGTAGAGAGCTGGCTGACATGATGCAGAGGAGGAAGGTGGACATACTGTGTGTTCAGGAGACCAGGTGGAAAGGTCGCAAGGCTAGAAGCATAGGAGCAGGGTTTAAGCTGTTTTATCACGGTGTGGATGGGAAGAGAAATGGAGTCGGAGTCATCTTGAAGGAGGAGTTTGCCAGGAATGTTCTAGAAGTGAAAAGAGTGTCAGACAGAGTGATGAGTCTCAAGTTAGAAATTAAAGGTGTGATGGTCAATGTTGTTAGTGCTTATGCCCCACAGACAGGATGTGAGCGAGAAGAGAAGGAGAGATTCTGGAGGGAGTTAGATGAAGTGATGCAGAGTACCCCCAGAGGTGAAAGAGTGGTCATTGGGGCAGACTTCAATGGACATGTTGGTGCAGGAAACAGAGGGGACGAGGAAGTGATGGGTAGGTTTGGTATCCAGGACAGGAACGCAGAAGGACAGATGTTGGTAGATTTTGCAAAAAGGATGGAAATGGCTGTGGTGAATACTTTCTTCCAGAAGAGAGAGGAGCATAGGGTGACTTATAAAAGTGGAGGTAGGAGCACACAGGTAGACTACATCTTGTGCAGGCGATGTAATTTAAAGGAAGTCAGTGACTGCAAAGTAGTAGCGGGTGAGAGTGTTGCCAAACAGCATAGGATGGTGGTGTGCAGGATGATGCTGATGGTGAGGAAGGTGAAGAAGGCAAAGGCAGAGCAGAAGACAAAGTGGTGGAAGTTGAAAAGGAAGAGTGTCGGGTTGTCTTCAAGGAGGAGTTGAAACAGGCTTTGGGTGGTCAGGAAGTGCTTCCAGATGACTGGACAACTACAGCGAATGTGATCAGGAGACAGGTAGGAGAATACTTGGTGTGTCATCTGGAAGGAAAGTAGATAAGGAGACTTGGTGGTGGAATGAGGAAGTGCAGGAGTGTGTACAAAGGAAGAGATTAGCTAAGAAGAAGTGGGACATTGACAAAACCGAAGAGAGTAAACAGGAGTACAGGGAGACACAGCGTAAGGCAAAGGTAGCAGTGTCAAAGGCCAAACAGAGCGCGTTTGATGACTTGTATGCTCGGTTGGAAAGTAAGGAGGAGAAAATGATTTATACAGGTTGGCACAGCAGAGAAATAGAGATGGGAAGGACGTGCAGCAAGTTAGATTGATAAAGGACAGACAGGGAAATGTACTGACTGATGACAGAAGCGTGCTGGGAAGATGGAAAGAGTACTTTGAAGAGCTGATGAATGAGGAAAATGAGAGAGAAAAAGAGTAGAAGAGGTGACTGTTGAGGACCAGGAAGTAGCAAAGATTAGTAAGGGTGAAGTGAGGAGGGCATTGAAGAGGATGAAGAATGGAAAGGCAGTTGGTCCTGATGACATACCGGTGGAGGTATGGAAGTGTCTAGGAGAGGTAGCAGTAGATTTTCTGACAAGAACATTTAACAAGGTCTTAGTGAGCGAGAGGATGCCAGAGGAATGGAGGAGAAGTGTGCTGGTGCCCATTTTTAAGAACAAGGGAGACGTGCAGAGTTGTGGCAACTACAGAGGGATAAAGTTGATGAGCCATACGATGAAGTTATGGGAAAGAATAGTGGAAGCTAGACTAAGGGCAGAAGTCAGCATTTGTGAACAACAGTTTGGTTTCATGCCCAGAAAGAGCACCACAGATGCAGTGTTTGCCTTGAGGACGTTAATGGAGAAGTACAGAGAAGGTCAGACGGAGCTGCATTGTGCCTTTGTGGATCTGGAGAAAGCATATGACAGGGTGCCGAGAGAAGAACTGTGGTATTGCATGAGGAAGTCTGGAGTGGCAGAGAAGTATGTTAGAGTGGTGCAGGACATGTATGAGAGATGTAAGACAGTGGTGAGGTGTGCTGTTGGTGTGACAGAAGAGTTCAAGGTGGAGGTGGGACTGCATCAAGGGTCAGCTCTGAGCCCCTTCTTGTTCAAGCTATGGTGATGGACAGGCTGACAGACGAGGTTAGACAAGATTCCCCATGGACTATGATGTTTGCAGATGACATTGTAATCTGTAGTGAGAGCAGAGAACAAGTGCAGGAAAATCTAGAGAGCTGGAGGTATGCCCTGGAAAGGAGGGGAATGAAGATTAGCCTCAGTAAGACAGAATACATGTGCATGAATGACAAGGACCAAAGAGGAACGGTGAGATTACAGGGAGCAGAGATAAGAAAGGTGGAGGATTTTAAGTACTTAGGCTCAACAATCCAGAGCAATGGAGAGTGTGGAAAAGAGGTGAAGAAGCGTGTGCAGGCAGGTTGGAATGGTTGGAGAAAAGTGTCCGGTGTGATGTGTGATAGGAGGGTATCGGCAAAAATGAAAGGAAAAGTGTACAAGACGGTGTTGAGGCCAACGATGCTGTATGGGTTAGAAACAGTGGCCCTGGGGAAAAGACAGGAGGCAGAGTTGGAGGTAGCAGAGATGAAAATGTTGGGGGTCTCTTTGGGAGTAACGAGGATGGATAGGATTAGGAATGAGCACGTCAGAGGGACAGCACATGTAAGACGTTTTGGAGACAAAGTCAGAGAGGCTAGATTGAGATGGTTTGGACATGTACAGAGGAGGGATAGTGAGTATATTGGTAATAGGATGCTGAGGCTGGAACTACCAGGCAAAAGGCCTAGAGGAAGACCAAAGAGACGATTTATGGATGTGGTAAAGGAGGACATGAAGGTCGTTGGTGTAAGAGAAGAAGATGTAAAGGATAGGGTGAGATGGAGGCAGATGATTCGCTGTGGCGACCCCTGAAGGGAAAAGCCGAAAGGAAAAGAAGAAGAGGAGATGTCTGTTACAGGGAAATTGTACGATTTTCATCCGAATGTAACACAATTAATGCAAGACAAAAAAACAAAACATCCGCGTATCACATTCCTGCAATACGCGGCTAACATACCACCACCAGAGATACGCTACAGTACACATGAGGAATCCCTGTCAGTTTAACGTAGTACAATCATAGGACGCATCAGATGACTGTGAAGCATATGAAATGTGTAAAACTATCGTAACATAGCTGTAGAATATCGTAAGCCATCACCAAGGAAATGGACCTGATAAGAATCACTTGGGAAACAGAACCGGTTTAAACCGACACAAACCAGCTCTGATTTTATATCTGGCAGCAGTGGCATGACATCCCGATCCAGCGGATGACCCTCTTGCTAACGATGTGAGCCTGGAAAGTTTCTCTCTCTTCTTTCTGCGGATCAAGGTGATATTCGTGCTGGTCTCCTGCCCTCGTCCGAGGAGGCCGGAAGTCTCTACTCATAAAATGAAACCTCAGTGATGAAGGTCTGGGATGCCACCTTTCAAATCACAGCAGGTGAGCTTCATACGATATACCCACAACTGTCCCTGGAATCGGCCCAGTGTTCCGTGTGCGTCCATGGCTGTACTGACTCGGATAAATTTTACTAGGGCAAAACATGTCAAGTTCCCCCTCCTCCACCTCGTCTTCCTAACACCACCACCACCACCATCATCATCATCACCATCATCATCATCTTCTTCCAGACGCCCGAGCCACCACATCAGCTTCTCTCTTCCAACTATTTTGAACACTACTTAAATGTGTTTATACAACGGTCACACCGTGCTGGAGTTTTATTTTGTAAAAGTAAATAATCTGGTGGTGAAATCATCTCCGTGGTTTCCGGTATTGTCCCGTGGACCCCGTTACACTGCCGTTATTCATCAGTTCCCAGTTGTCCCTTGTCAGAAATCCTTCACCGAACTTGCCGCCTTTGTCTGACACACCTCTGCATCACCTGCTGTGCGTCCGGTAGAAGTCCAGCCGCAAGTCAGGTCAACATCACAACCCTACAGACAGTGGATGACTTTTCCTGGTGTAGTCCGTTCCAAGTCACAGGCGTGCACACACACTTTCCATCAAGGACAAGAACGGGTTCGCCAAACACGTAACGGACCAGAAATGCGCGTGAATAGAGAGGATCGGATTGAATGCTTTGCTCTTTGGTTATTTGGTTTCCTGGTTATTTCTCTCTGCTAAGGTGTGGCTGCTGTTTCAGAAAGGAAAGTTACGAAAGTTTATCAGCGGCAGATACGAGTGAGATTTCACTATTATCAGCTGTTCTGGAGAGGCCGTGTGATTGGTTACTTTTTGAAATATGGATGGTGTTAATCCAATACCACATACACACACACACACACACACACACACACACACACATCTGTTCACACTAGTAGCTATGATATAAACATTACTGCATGTTTTTGTTAAAGGGGGCAGTCAGTATAAATCTTGGCGTCTGCTGTTAATAAATGAAACAATTAGCAGTATAATCGTTATAATTTATCCCTTCTCACACCATCCACAACCAGCTCCAGGTTATTATCTTATCAAACACTCTACAGGACGGAGTGCAGAGTTCCGCCATCACCAGACGAGGAAAAAGAAACTGCACCACATCAGCAGGAGAAGAAATTCCACTCCATCCCTCAACAGCTTTATAAACCCAGTTCTGCATCTCAGAACAGTTCTGAAAAAGCCCAGTTGAAGGCCATTGAGATCCGCCGAGAGAAAAGACGCTCACCTGGGAACTGACTCGTTGGAGTCCAGCCGACATTTTCTCAGCTAATAGCTTTTCAGATAGGAAGTTAATTCTGCGGTGGAATTAAATTATAAAGAACGTCAAAATAAATTAAGGTCTCGGTGAAAGCAGGTGCGTTGTTGACAGGTCTGGGGAATTTGTAATCTCGAAGAAGCCCTTGGTTCTATTAAGAGTGTGTTCTCCTGGACGACGTTAATTCGTTGAGTTTGTCCTTTCTCTGTTCCGTGTGTGTGAGTGTGTGTGTGTGTATGTGTGTGTGTGTGTGTGAGTGTGTGTGAGCGTGTGTGTGTGTATGTGCGCACGTGTGTGTGTTTCAGTGTTATACAGCATTATAAGTGCTCCATTCTTATGATATCAGGATTTAATCAAAAACCGAATGAACCTGGAAGAAGCTTCAGTAAGAGCGTATGGAGAGTGACCTGGTATTTTTTTTATTTATTATTTTTTTTAATAGACTTGAACAAATCGACTGGACTTGCATGTAAATGTTCCGCGTAGACCAAAATGTATATCATACAAAAATAGTTACAAGTAGAACCCTTGTACCATGTTCCATGATTTGCTTATCTGTCCCTATAATATGCAGATTCTAGAATTTTCTGATAAGTAAACCCCTCCCCCTTTCGATCCTGGGAACATGCTTTTTTGCCATACTGTACTAGGTTTAAGTATAATTGTGCATCCTTTACTGTAGGTGGCAGTGACATTCTCACTGTGTTCCCTATGGTGTAGGCGAAAGCACCGAGCAAACGATATGAAGTGCAGTAAACACTATTTATAGTAGCACGCGAGGCGTTGTGGGGGGTTGGGTGTGTGTGAAATTTTTTGTTTTTCTTTCTAGAGAGGGCATCACACAAAATAATTGAGAAGCACTGCACAAAGTGTTCTCAGAGTGCCGAGAAATACATGCGAAAGAATACGAGGCTAATCTGCCCGGAAAAGCCTTTTCCCAGCAGAGCTCGTAAATCAAAATTTTGCTGGTTGGACGGCGCAGATTTTTGGTGGATCGAAGGTGGATGGAAAATTTTTTCTAAAAGACACTCGTAAGTCCCAGGGCAGCGGTGGTCTAGTGGTATAAGGCGCCGGATCGCTGATCCAAAGGTTGGGGGTTCGAGTCCCACTCTCCACAAGGTTGTCACTGTCCTCCCAGTGCAGCTAACTGGGTTATCAAAGGCCAGCCATGTCTCTCACTGTCTATGGTGTGAGGCATGTAAAAGAACCATTGCTGACTTTCGACAAGAGTAGGCTGCAAAGCCGTCAGCGTGTTTCCGCCCTGCGATGGCCTGGCGAGCTGTCCAGGGTGTACTCTGCCCTCGCCCTGAGTTGGCTGGGATGGGCACCAGCCTCCCCGTGACCCTAATTAGGATGAAGCGGTTACAGAAAATGAACTGAACTGAACACTCGTAAGTCGAGGTATCGCTGTATTTTGTAGCATGGCAACATACTATTTTGCCACTGAAATGGTTAATACCACCAGCGTCATGGGAAAGCTGGAGCTCAACTCACACTAGGCGTGAACCATGACCGATGCAAAGCCAACACATAGTCATAAACATTCATGCTTGCACTCACACTTGGGGGCAATTTGGAACAGCCATCCTAATGTGCATGTGCTTTGATTGTGTGAAGAACCCGGAGTATCTGGAGGAAACCTATGCAAGCATGAGGAGAACATTAAAACTCCTCATAGAAATGCTCGAGCCCAGGACCTTCTTGCTATGAGATGGACATGCTAACCACTATGTTGCTGTATAGGCTGTAATCCTACGGCCTTACTGGGGTTAAGTGGTTCATTGGTTGTTCACTAAAGTTGAACTTTATCCCAGAGATGATATGAAAAATGTGTCTCTGTGTTTTAAACCGGGACAGAATTGTATGGCTGCATTCCAAAACCCTTAAATTGCACCCTTCATTCCCTCAAGTCTCATAATTGTGTTTTAGATCCTCCCACCATGGAAACATGGACAGACGCAAAACCAAACATTGCGATGTGCTTGGAATTGAGAAAATGTGTTTTGAGAGAAAAAAGATGCTGCTTCCTCTGAAGCATCACATGAAGCGAATTCTACTGCTGATGACGGCGGCATGACTGTGCAAAAGGGTGTGACCTCATCTAAGAGGCAGGTTAATTACAGCCCTTCCAGGAAGGCTGCTCTCAAGTATCCTCACTCACCGTAACAGAACTGCGATACCCATCAAAGATGGCGCAATAGAAGAACTCCCGGACCGAGCGAGAATCACAGGCCTACGAAACAATAAATCAGTGGGGTTAGTTTTACCGAGTTCCCTTTTGAACTAAAATCCTTAAATTGTTAATCAGTAGGTAGAAGGATATAAAATAACTGTTTACAAATTCCACTCGTATTAAATACAGTGAGAACGATATGAGTATCAGAGAGCGACCTCTGGCACAAATGAGTCAACACATTCATTTATTCAGCAGTAATCCACTGGCTTCACTGTGAAGGTCACACTCGGTTCCCTCCGCATCCTAGCCGACGGTTAAAGAGTCACAGGCTACGCATACTAAACACAGCGCACTTACAGGGCCACGTCGAGGGAGAGGGTTGTGGGGGTCACACTCTGCTCTTTAATTACTCAGACAGAAAGAAAAGCACAGGAAGTAAATATATCCTAATGAATCACTGGCCCGCAGGAGTTCACCGTCATACTCTAGGGCTCAAAAAACAACTTTTATGTCATGGTTCCTCTGGGCTTTCAACTTGTCATGAGGCCGGAACTCTCATTATTACCAGGTCATGTTTTGGTGTGAAATGAGATTTATTCAAAGCTATAGCTGAGAAACAGAATAAATATTACTCAGCATTAGGTGGTGATGGTCGTGGTGATAGTGCTGGTGATGATGGTGATGATAGTTGTGGTGGTAGTGGTGGTAGTGGTGGTAGTGTTGGTGGTATTGGTGGTAGTGGTGTTGGCGGTGGTGTTGGTGGTAGCGGTGGTAGTAGTAGTGTTGTTGGTGGTGGTGGTAGTGGTGTTGGTGGTAGTAGCGTTGGTGGTGGTAGTAGTGTTGGTGGTAGCGGTCGTGTTGGTGGTAGTAGTAGTGTTGGTGGTGTTGGTGGTGGTAGTAGTGTTGGTGGTGTTGGTGGTGGTAGTAGTGTTGGTGGTAGTGGTGGTGGTGGTAGTAGTGTTGGTGGTGTTGGTGGTAGTGTTGGCGGTGGTGTTGGTGGTGGTAGTAGTGTTGGTGGTGTTGATGATGGAGATTATACTGGTGGTAGTAGTGTTGGTGGTGGTAGTGGTGCTAGTGGTGGTGGGGTTGGTGATGGTGGTGGCGGTGTTTAATTCAGTACTCATTCTGATCTGAGATTTAAATATACCAGATGTGGCTCTTCCTGCTCATATGAAGGTTCTACATGTATGATATTTTCATTGTTGATCCCTTTTAGCAGGCAGCACATAGGTGTAATGTTTTGCATGTCCACCTCACAGCCAGAAGGTCCTGAGTTTGATTCCCAGCCTGGCGTTTCTGTGTGGAGTTTACATGTTCTCCAAAACTCGCATGGGTTTCCTCTGGGTTCTCCGGTTTCCTCCCATCATCCAAAAACATGCACAGTAGGCTAATCGACTGTTCCAAATCACCCCAGTTGTGTGCAAGTGTGAATGTACCCTGACCTCACCCAAAGTCAGCTGAGATGGGTGCCAGCCTCAGATAATAATTAGGATTGAGTAACTTAGAAAATGAATGAATTACAGTGATACCCTGACTTACAAGTGTCTTTTATAACGAATGTTCCATGATACGAGCTTCGGTCCACCAAAAAAAAAAATCTGCCCCATCCAACCAGCAAAATTTTGATTTACGAGCTCTACTGGGGAAATGGCTTTTCTGAGCTGATTAGCCTCGTATTCTTCCGTGTGTATTCCTCCATGCTCTGAGAACGCCTTGTACAGTGCTTCTGAATTATTTTCTATGATACCCCCTATAGGAAGAAATCCCCCCCACCCCCCGGCACCCTGTGCATGACTATAAATAGTGTTTACGGCGCGTCGTATCGTTTGCTTGGTGCTTTTTCCTTACACCATAGGGAACACAGTGAGACCGCCACTGCCAACTACTATATAGGATGCGCAATCACTCTTAATTCTAGTAAAGTATGGCAAAAATGTTCCCCAAGGTCATATGCCCCCCCCCCGGCATCACACCATTCTCCCCAAGGGGGACGTGCCCCACTATTTCAGAAGCACTAGCCTTGTGGGAGCTCACCACGAGCCTTTCCTCGCTGGCATTTGTAGCATGCACATGCACAAAATTCACCTCATGCCCCTCTGTTATACACCACCTCTTGCCTGCCCACGTGACATCTTCACCGCAGTCGATGATTGGAAGGGTTAGTTGACTTATCATTTATTCTTGTTTTATTATTAATTATTATTAATTATTATTATTATTATACTGTACATGTATTATTATTATTATTATTATTATTATTATTGTGAAATATTTATTGTTCTTACATGTTTATCTTTAATACATTGGGTGAAATACTGTATACGTATTTGGTGCAGGTTATATGAGTTTAGGAGGGGGTTGGAATGGATTTATTGGTTTTCTATTATTTCCGATGGGAATTTGTTTTATTTAACAAACATTTTGACTCACGAGCTCGCCCTCGGAACAGATTGAATTCGTAAGTCAAGGTACCGCTGTAATTTTCTTTTAGCCATAAACAGGAAGTGATGTGTCTGACAAATTTGGTCAGAGAAATTCAGCAGCATCCATATAAACTGAGCATCCAGCTGAACATACATTATATCCATAATTAAGTTGAACACACTGAATTCTGAAGAACTCAATTTAACAAAAAAGTTTAACACAAATCTATGAATTATAAAAATTATAAAAAATATATACTTGGAATCAAATATCCAGGATGACAGACAGTGTGGTAGGGAAGTGAGGATGAGTGCAGGTAGAGTGGAATGAGTAAAGAAGAGTGGATGGCATGATAGAAGTGACAGGGGAGTTTAGGGGAAGGTGTATAAGGCAGTCGTGAGACCCGCTATGATCAGGGAGCGCTGCCCAGAAATGAAGATGTGGCAATTTTCTCTGCAAGTCACAAAAATGGACAGAATTATAAACAAATATGTTACAGCGGCAACACAGAGAGGAATGTTTGGGAATCAAGTGAGAGAGGCCAGAGTGAGATGGTTTGGACTTGTGCAGAGGAGGGATGAAATGAGAAGAGTACTCTTCAGTAGAAGAATGTTGAGGATGAAACTTTCTGGTAGATGGTGAGGGAGGGCATGCAGATGATTGGCATGATGTTGAGGAATCCAGAGGACGGAGTGAGTTGGAGAATGATGATCCTCTGAGGTGAACACTAACCGAAGTAGCTGAAAGAAGGAGAAGAAGAAACTGAAACATCCTTTATTTATTTAGACAGGAAGTGGACGTGCTGTGTCAGCTCATATTACAATAAGATGAAATGTGTGAAGGAAAAAAAGTGGAAGAATAAAGGATGCTGGAAAGTACAGTGTTTCTTGGGTATGAAGATCTATTGTAAATGTATAAATGAATAAAGAACCAGAATATCTGCATAAAGATAAACTGATTTTCTTATTTAAATAAAGGTAATAAACAAATCGTATGAAAAAAGATGAATCGACTGCAAGCAACAACACAACCGTCAGTTACTACGGATTCATATATCAACCCGTTCTGCAGTCTGCACTGGGGAAAATAATAACCTACTTCTTAATAAATACACACACACACACACACACACACACATATATATATATAAAATAGAGAGAGAGAGCGAGAGAGAATCTGCCATATTTATCAGCTCAATATCGTGAAAAGTTTTGGAATGAACAATAAAACAATTATAGAATTTATGGGGTCATAATATTAATAATATTACAGGTGTGATAGAAAATCAACTGACATGGTAATTCGTAATAATTGGTAATTTGGGACAGCGGTACTTTGACCTACGAAATTAATCCGTTCCGAGGGCGAGCTCGTAAGTCAAAATGTTTGTTAGATAAAATGAAAATTCCCATCAGAAATAATAGAAAACCAATTAATCCATTCCAAGCCCTTCCCAAACTCATAACCTGACACACAAACACGTATATTTCACCTAATATATTAAAGATAAACATGTAAGAACAATAAATATTTCATCATCATAATAATAGCTGTACATTAACATTAATAATAATAAACCAAGAATAAACGATAAGTCAACTAACCCTTCCAATCATCGACTGCAGCAAAGGTGTCATGTGGGCATGAAGATGTCACATGGGCAGGCATGAGGTGGTACATAACAGATAAGGATGAGGAGGAGGAGAACTTTGTGCATGTGCATGTGCACGAATGCCAGCGAGTAAAAGCTCGTGGTGTGCTCCCATAAGGCCAGTGCTCCGCAAATAGTGCGGGGGGGGGGGGGGGGGTTTATGATCATGGGGAACATGCTTTTTTGTCATACTGTACTAGAATTAAGTGTAATTGTGCATCCTCTGCTGTAGGTGGCAGTGGCACTCTCACTGTGTTCCCTATGGTGTAGGGAAAAAGCATCGAGCGAACAATATGAAGTGCAGTAAACATTATTTATAGTCTCACGCAGGGCACTGGGGGGAGTTGAAATGCTTTTTTTCTTCCAATAGGGAGCATCACAGAAAATAATTAAGAAGCACTGCACAAGGCATTCTTGGAGTATGGAGGAATACCCGGAAAAGCCATTTCCCCAGCAGAGCTCATAAATCAAAATTTTGCTAGTTGGATGGGGCAGATTTTCGGTGGATCGACGCTCGTCGAATTCGTTTCATATCATGGAAAATTAGTTATAAGGGACACTCTTTAGTCAATGTACCACTGTATATGGTAATTCGCAGCTGGTTTTCTTTCACAAATTTGTCTCGAGATGTTCCCAGCATCGGATTTTGGTCACCTGGTCCATTAACTTGGCACAAAAAAATTCAAACATGTTTAGAATTTCTGTAAACATGGCAAAATGAGGCTCTGACGTGGAGTAAACTTCTCAAACTGACCACACAAGTCGCGAGAACATTGCAAAGTTTGTTTTGCTTGCAAATTATTCACTTTTCAGTCACAAGGAAAAGACAAGTTGGAGACTTCCACATGGAAAGATTTATACTTGTTGACTTTCACCATATTTTGTTTATTTTGCATCATTTGCATTTTATTTGGATCTTTTGGAGCTGATAATGTGCAAATAAAATTCAAATGGTTTGAGAACACAAAGCAATGAAAACATTACTGATTTACGACAGGAAATTCACTTTTTTCAATAAATATCCACAAATTACTCAAAATTAATGTGCAAAAACTGTTGCTCAAGCCTTGCATGACATACACATTTAGGCTGAAAAATATTTGCTTGCATGTGGAGTCTCAAAATATCATCACGCGAGTTTCAAAACTCAAAAGAAAAAATCAATTTGCATGAGTCCCTTGTCTATTGCACATCCAATGTGATCCCCTCCAACGTTTCCATGTTAATTATTGTATTCGCAAGGTGTCACGTACCTCGGTATTCAGCCTTAGTGTATAACACCACCCTGATCGGAATAATACTCCATATCCCACTTCACTTTATTTAAAAAATGCGTATTATCCACCTCCTAAACTCAGGATGACGACTGAAATTAAAACAGTCAATATTGCCTTTGTATTTTTAAAATATTTTCAAATGACTTTTTAAAAATTTAAATGTTGCCAATAAAGTTGTAACATGTTAAAAGATAAAGATGTGAACACTTTAAAATAAAAAATGGAAAAAAAAAATTATATATATATATATATATATATATATATATATATATATATATATATATATATATATATAAACATCTCATTTCGGTATGTCCATCTTAAGTTACCATGAAGTGTCAAGTGAAACCTCAGGACTATTGAATATTGCTAAAAAGTACAAAACTGTAATAACTACTACAAATAATTGCTATTTACCTGTTGAACTCATTATGAAATATGAATTAATACTAGCATAACAATACACACTTGTACTAGCATAATAATATGTACTCCTGCTGGCATAATAATATGACTTTATGTCAGCATACTACTTATTCATACTACCATAATAATACATATTCCTACTAGCATAATACAAATTCATACTCGCATAATAATACATACTCATACTAGCATAATAATACTTATTGATACTAGCATAATAATAAGTACTCATGCTAGCATAATACATACTCAGACTAGCATAATCATACTTATTCATACTAGCAAAATAATATGTACTCATGCGAGCATAACAATCCAAATTCATACTATCCTAATAATACAAATTCATACTATCATTATAATACAACTGCATGCTAGCATAACAGTACACATTCATACTAGAATAATAATACGCACTCATACTAGCATAATACAAAGTCATACTAGCATAATAAAACACACTCATACTAGCATAACCTTACACACTCATACTAACATAATAATATGAATTTATACTAGCATTATAATACACACTCATACTAGCATCTTCTTCTTCTTTTCCTTTCGGCTTTTCCCTTCAGGGGTCGCCACAGTGAATCATCTGCCTCCATCTCACCCTATCCTCTGCATCTTTTTTTCTTACACCAACTGCCTTCATGTCCTCCTTCACCACATCCATGAATTGTTTCTTTGTTCTTCCTCTAGGCCTTCTGCCTGCTAAGCTCTCTAAGACCCTGTTGAATGTTCTTGTCAGGAAATCTACTGCACTCTCTCTCCTAGACACTTCCATACCTCCACCGGTATGTCATCAGGACCAACTGCCTTTCCACTCTCCATCCTCTTCAATGCCCTCCTCACTTCACCCTTAATAATCTTTGCTACTTCCTGATCCTCAACAGTCACCTCTTCTACTCTTTTTTCTCCCTCATTTTCCTCATTCATCAGCTCTTCAAAGTACTCTCTCCATCTCGCCAGCACATTTCTGTCATCAGTCAATACATTTCCCTCTCTGTCCTTAATCACCCTGACTTGCTGCACGTCCTTCCCATCTCTATTTCTCTGCTGTGCCAACCTGTATAAATCATTTTCTCCCTCTTTACTTTCCAACCGAGCATACAAGTCATCATACTCCCTCTGTTTGGCCTATGACACCGCTACCTTCGTCTTACGCTGTGTCTCCCTGTACTCCTGTTTACTCTCTTCAGTCATCTCTATGTCCCACTTCTTCTTAGCTAACCTCTTCTTTTGTACACACTCCTGCACTTCCTCATTCCACCACCAAATCTCCTTATCTACTTTCCTTCCAGATGACACACTATGTATTCTCCTACCTGTCTCCCTGATCACATTAGTTGTAGTTGTCCAGTCATCGGGAAGCACTTCCTGACCACCCAAAGTCATTTTCAACTCCTCCTTAAAGACAACATGACACTTCCGTTTTCAGCTTCCACCACTTTGTCTTCTGCCCTGCCTTTGCCTTCTTCACCTTCCTCACCATCAGCGTCATCCTGAACACCACCATCCTATGTTGTTTGGCAACAGTCTCACCCGCTACTACTTTGCAGTCACTGACTTCCTTCAAATTACATTTCTTACACAAGATGTAGTCTACCTGTGTGCTCCTACCTCTGCTTTTATAAGTCACCCTGTGCTCCTGTCTCTTCTGGAAGAAAGTATTTACCACGACCATTTCCATCTTTTTTGCAAAATCTACCAACATCTGTCCTTCTGTGTTCCTGTCCTGGATACCAAACCTGCCCATCACTTCTTCATCCCCTCTGTTTCCTGCACCAACATGTCTATTGAAGTCTGCCCCAATGACCACTCTTTCATCTCTGGGGGTATTCTGCATCACTTCATCTAACTCACTCCAGAATCTCTCCTTCTCTTCTAGCTCACATCCTGCCTGTGGGGCATAAGCACTAACAACACTGAACATCACACCTTCAATTTCTAACTTGAGACTCATCACTCTGTCTGTCACTCTTTTCACTTCTAGAACATTCCTGACCATCCCCTCCTTCAAGATGACTCCTACTCTATTTCTCTTCCCATCCACGCCGCAAAAACAGCTTAAACCCTGCTCCTAAGCTTCTAGCCTTGCTACTTTTCCACCTGGTCTCCTGAACACACAGTATGTCCACCTTCCTCCTCTGCATCATGTCAGCCAGCTCTCTACCTTTTCCTGTCATAGTTCCAGCATTCAAAGTCCCTACTCTCAGTCCTAGACTCATGCCTTTCCTCTTCTCTCTCTGCCTACGGACACGCCTCCCACCTCTCCTTCTTCGACGTCTTCAACAAACAGTAGTCCAATTTCCACCAGCACCCTGTTGGTTAACAGCACTGGTGGTGGTCGTTGTTAACCCGGGCCTCGACCGATTCGGTATGATTTTTTTTGTTGTGACTCGCATATTTTATTTGGCATTTGTTTTACACCAGATGCCCTTCCTGACGCAACCCTCTGCATTTATCCGGGCTTGGGACTGGCGTGAGGGAAAGACACTGGCTTGTGCCCCTCCCTCACGGCTGCATTACACTCATACTAGCATAACCATACAAATTCATACTAGCATAATAATACAAATTCATACTAGCATAATAATACGCACTCATACTAGCATAACGATACACACTCATACTAGCATAATAATATGAATTCATACTAGCGTAATAGTACATACTTTTACTAGAATACGAACTTAAAATTCAGAGTGTCTATATACACCACAAAAGAGTGAGACGCCTCTGATTCGATTTCACATGACAAGGACTGAAATTTACAACCAGCTTGCTGTTTCATGGGTTTAAAAGCAGATCCATAAACACAGTCTGTGTGCCAACTCACCGCCTTGCATCACCTCTCCAGAATACTGAGCACCTGTTTGATGTCATTTCCTGCTTAGAGGACAATAAAGAAAAACAGAAGCTGAGGGTTTGGTCATAACTCAAGGTGTAAAGTCAATCATAAACCAAATTGCGAGGAGGAGGTAGTTTAAAGGAGTAATGAGCAGGATTTCAGTTGCTCCATAGACGCCTACGGTGTCTTGTAATGTTATGGAGTAAAGTGATTCTAAATCAAAGTTTGTCACATGAAGGCAAGACGTCAGGTTACATTCTTTATGATACACTTCATGATTTTGTTTTGAAGGCTGTGATAGAAACATCATCTGAGATGTTAATTTATGTACAAGGAGAAACTGCTGCCGCTTATTCCTATGAGGATTAAGGGGAGGCCAGAACCTATTGCAGCCGAGTCTGGCTGAAGGTGGGGGGCAGCCTGAACATCCCATCAGTCTATTGCAGGCCCATCAAACATAAAAACTCATTCACAATAACACTGACACCTAGGGGTAATCTAGAACAGTCAGTTGTCTTAGTCCCTACACATCCTCAATTAGCATCACACACCGCAAAGATGGCAAGGAAAAACTAACTCAGTTGACACGAAGAAGAAACCTTGAGATGAACCAGGTCCAAATGAGAAACCCATCCTCATTTGGGCGGAGCCATAAAGATATAAAACCAGACATATGACAAACTTCATTATAGTCCAGAATATAGTCTGGTTGTTTTCACAACAACTGTAAGACCTAAATAAATGTGGGGAAAGAGTTTATATCACCAGCAGTAAAAAATCATGTTCACAGTCTGAGTGCACATCTGGGTCCATATAGATCTTCATCAACAGGGGGGAGGGGCTTCCAAGATGAGAACTCCAACCAGCATCAGCACACCTGGACAGACCACAGGACTCAGAAAGCAGAAGGACCAAGATCACCGGCATTTCAGAAGAAGCATGTGTACCTCAGCAAAAACACACGTACGCACCCCCCCACACACACACACACACACACAGAGAGAGAGAGAGAGAGAGAGAGAGAGAGAGAGCGCACACGATTGTAATGGAAATAGGATAATTTATTATTGTTCTTATTATATTTTATGAATAAAGTTATGATTACCATTTCCTTTGATCTGTAAGAGAGGCGGAGAAGTGCTTGATCAGTTCACCCATTGAACTCTGGACATGTCGGGGGTAACTGTGGGAAGCCTTATTTGTGACAGATTGCCAGGTTTCTCTTTCAGATCATTTTCCTGTTTATTTACTTTATAAAAGTTTTCTTTATCTTTTTCCAACTGGAAGTCTAATCACAACAGCCGGAGATAAAAAGGCTTTTGTGGAGCGGTGAAAAAAATTCACTCACTGCCAAAGACAGTCCTGGGCGGTGCAGGAAAAGCGAAATGAATTTCAAATATCTGAACAATCACACACAGTTCAGACATTCGGTCCCTTCAGGTTTTTGCAAAGACAGCGTCATATCCGTGTCAAGGTGGAAATCGTGCAGGACGGATTTGTAGCGATGAGTCGGTATGAAGCTTCGCCTGAATGCTTATTAATGATTATAAAGTATTCATGGTTGGTGCATTAGACTTCTGGTTTCTGTCCGGAGGGACATTCGCACGTTCATCAACACCACAGACGACACGTAAAGGATGTCTCTCATTTTTTTTCATGCTTTTTCCTCATGAATAACTGAAAAAGCCCTGATTAAACATGGCAAGAAATTCGCACGGTATACTTGAACATCAGGCTACCTGAGGGTTCACATTTTACTCACCCTCCCATCTATTATTTATCATGTAAATCCATCTACCGTCGCGACTTCTACTGTGAACATCATGTTCACACTCAGGTCATCCACCAGACCATAGACTTATAAATGCATTTCATTAAACTGCCAAGAAAGGAAATACAAATGCACTCACTGAGGTGGTCCTCGCACACGGGGGTCTGAATATTATAATAATAAATTCTCAGTGACTCATTTAGTTGATGAACAGCTTAATCCCACTAACAGGGTCGAGGAGAGGCGGGACCATATCTCAGCCAGCACTGGGCGTCAGGGCAACGCACGCACAGCTATTCACTCTTACACCCACACAGACTAAGGAGCAATTTGGTACATCTATTTACCTTTAATGTGCATGTATGTGGACTCCAGAATGCCCAGAGGAAACCCACACAAGTACAGAAAGCCCCCGTTATTCGCGGGAGTTACGTACCTCGCCCACCTGCAGATCCTGGAAATCTTCGAATTATTGATGTAGTTTTAAAACCCTCCGTATGATATTACATACACTAAAATCTGCTTGTGAAACCCATTCTCTCGCCAGTCTTACTCATTAATACAGTAATAATGCAGTAAAATGTAGTAATGATTAATAAAAACTTTTTAATTTTGTACTGTGATAATATTTATGAACTAAACTAATTCAGTGCTTCTCAAAGAGTGGGGCGTGCCCCCCATGGGGGGCCTGGTGTGATGCCAGGGGGAGCACGTATGATCCTGGGGAACATGCTTTTTTTGCCATACTGTACTAGAATTAAGTGTTATTTATTATTTAATGCTTTTTAATTTCTAATGTTAATAAAGATGCAGTGTTATGCAGAGGTGTATTCATAATTTTATAAACAAATAATACTATTTATAGTCATGCATGGAGTGCTGGGAGGCATGAAAGTTTTTTTTTCTTCCTAGAGGAGGTGTCTCGGAAAATAATTGAGAAGCACTGTGCTAATTTAAAAACATTATGAAAAAAGCCTTGAGAGCAAAATCCGTGAGTATGCGGGGCCGCGGATGGTGAACCGCGAATGCACGGGGGCTTACTGTACCGTGAAGAACATGCAACGCAGACACAGTCCCATATGGGCTCAGGTTTTAATTATCCATGTGCTGATCTTACTAGATGATGTTGTATATAAACGTGAGGAAATTAGCAAGGAACTATTGTCTTATATAAAAATGTATGCCACCATGCTGTCAATGTTATGATGTCATGTTTCCAAGGTCACCCAAGGTCAAAGGTAAGTATCTCATTTCAAAGTGCATGTATTGCTATCTCTTGTGTTCCATGGTAACCACTATAAGCACTTACATTTATGAGCTAAAAGGTGTGACCTTGTTCTGACCTTCCCCTTTGTACATGACATTCCAAATTCAAACTGTTTCTGGGGCTCAGATAGGGGAGTGCCCCCCCCCCCCCAAGTTTGGGTTAAATCTATGCATGTGTACGGTCGGGATTTTGTTCCCAGTTCAACCAAGCCCAAAAGAAACAGACAGAGACTGATTGACTTTGAAAGGGCGGTGATTATAACACCTCCACCAACAGTATATTTTGTTTGACGGAATAAAAGCTCAGGTTTAAAAGAACTGTACGATTGCAATATGTTCCAAAATGTGTCATTAGTGTGAAGCCAGGATGTAACCTTCTGACGGGGCAACCAGCTCCTGGATCCATAGCTTTATATTTAGAAAAACTCAAGTCGATATTGACCTTCAGAAGAGCCAAAAAAGAAAAAAGAAAAAAAAAGAAAGAAATCTGCTAAAATGCTTCTGGTTTTCATGGGTTCAATTTTTTGGATGTGCTCTGACCCCAACTGTCACCTGGTGTATGATGAACACTTGAAAAGAGACCGCTATTTAAAAGTACCCGCTTTATTGGCATCAGAATCGAGGACATTGTGATACGTCATTATTGTGCATAAACACTTAATATTTCTCGTTAACGTGATAGACGAGGCAGTAAACAAGTCAAAGTGTGAACGTGGAGTTTGTTACCAGTAAACAGACATGTGTGGAATGAGACTTTTTGCCCTTTGAGATAGTAGAGATCACGATGGAGGATAAGAAACAGGTATCGATCAGCTCGATCTTTATCTGCCTTACCAGTGATGAACATGGATTACAATCGGTCTCAGCTGGGGGGAGGGGAGGTGGGGAGAGAGAGAGAGGCGGGATAGAGAGAGCGAGCGAGAGAGAGAGAGAGAGAGAGAGAGAGAGAGAGAGAGAGGGGGAGACAGAGAGACGGAGAGAGAGAGAGAGAGAGAGAGAGAGAGGAGGGAGCAAGAGAGACAGGGAGAGATGGAGAGCTGGAGAGAGAGAGAGAGAGAGAGAGAGCAAGAGAGAGGGGGAGCAAGAGAGACAGGGGAGAGATGGAGAGCTGGAGAGAGAGAGAGAGAGAGAGAGAAAGAGGGGGGAGACAGAGAGAGAGAGAGAGAGAGAGAGAGAGAGAGAGAGAGAGAGAGAGAGAAATGCACCAGTGGACCCCCTGAAGCTTCTGCTGTTGTCGCGACTTCATTATCTCCTGGTGTTACGAGGGGTCATCGCTCTCCTTTATATACTCCCGTACAGTTTTACTGGACCAGCGGGACGGTGAATATCTCGAGCCCAAACTCGGTCGGAGGTTCTTTTCCTGATGGCACTATAAGTCAAATGACTGCATCCTACAGGAAGTACAATCCTACACATTCATGACTTTTTTACATTTATGGCGCGTGGTACACGCCTGTATTCAGAGCGGATGACATGTTTTACTTTTGGTTATTCAACTGAGCAGATGTGGATTGAGGGCTTTGCCCAGAGGTCCAATAGGGGCGGGGCAGCGTGATGGTACTGCTGCTTGAACTTTCTGATCAGTAACCTGAAGTTCCTCAGCAGCAACACTGACAAAGCTATTATATACATTGCTTTATAAAGTGGATCTATAATTAAAATGTATATACAAGATGTAGGACAGGCAGGAACGAAGAAGAGGATGTGAGGTCACTGCAATGGACCCAATTTGTCTTTGGTTTGAGAGAAGCGTGAGATACTAAAAATGGGATAAATGGCTTCATATACAGTCGGCCCTCTATTTACGAAATTAATCCATTCCAGAGCCTTTTTCGTAACCTGCAGTTTTCGTAAATAGAGGTGCATTTTACATGTAAAACGCGTGATTCGTTCCAAGGCTCCCAAATACGGCCACATAAATCCTTTAAAAATTATAAAAGTACAACAATTTTGTCTGAAATGTGTTAAAAGTAAAAGGAAATTATGCACCTTTTGTAAATCTCTCGTACCACCCATGCAATGCTTTAAAGTCCGGGGGTTGCTGGTCTGAAGAACCCTCACCCCCACCCTCCTTCATGAGGTCCATAAATATGGCGGTTGCTTTGTCCGAAATAATCGCCTCCGTCACTGTATCTCTGCTTTTGAGGTCTCCTTCTCCTCCAATATCGTCCCGATTGTAGAGGGGTTTCAGTCATACTCCTTTGTGATTTCGCTCAACCGCATCCCACTTTTGTCTTTTTTTATTATCTCCTGCTTCACTTCGATTGATAACGGAGCCCGCTTCTTCTTATCGGTGTCACCAGGAATCACTTTCTTGGGGTCCATGATCTTCTTTTTCTTTTCCTTTTGGCTGTTCCCTTCTGGGGTCAACACAGCAAATCATCTGCCTCCGTCTCACCCTATCCTCTGCATCTTCTTCTCTTACACCACCTGCCTTCATGTCCTCCTTCACCACATCCATAAATCTTCTCTTTGGTCTTCCTCTAGACCTTCTGCCTGGTAGTTCCAACCTCAGCATCCTACTACCAATATACTCACTATCCCTCCTCTGTACATGTCCAAACCATCTCAATCTAGCCTCTCTGACTTTGTCTCCAAAACCTCTTACATGTGCTGTCCCTCTGATGTGCTCATTCCTGGTCCTATCCATCCTCATTACTCCCAAAGAGAACCTCAACATTTTCATCTCTGCTACCTCAAGATCTGCCTCCTGTATTTTCCCCAGGGCCACCGTTTCTAAACCATACAACATCGCTGGCCTCAACATCGTCTTGTACATTTTCCTTTCATTCTTGCCGATACCCTTCTATCACACATCACACTGGATACTTTTCTCCAACCATTCCAACCTGCCTGCACACGCTTCTTCACCTCTTTTCCACACTCTCCATTGCTCTGGATTGTTGAGCCTAAGTACTTAAAATCCTCCACCTTACTTATCTCTGCTCCCTGTAACCTCACCGTTCCACTTGGGTCCTTGTCATTCACACACATGTATTCTGTCTTGCTGAGGCTAACCTCCATTCCCCTCTTTTCCAGGGCATACCTCCACCTCTCTACATTTTCCTGCACTTGTTCTCTGCTCTCACTCCAGATTACAATGTCATCTGCAAACATCATAGTCCATGGGGAATCTTGTCTCACCTCGTCTGTCAGCCTGTCCATCACCATAGCAAACAAGAAGGGGCTCAGAGCTAACCCTTGATTGCAGTCCCACCTCCACCTTGAACTCTTCTGTCACACCAACAGCACACCTCACCACTGTCTTTCATCTCTTATACATGTCCTGAACCACTCCAACATGCTTCTCTGCCACTCCAGACTTCCTCATGCAATACCACAGTTCCTCTCTTGGCACCCTGTCATATGCTTTCTCCAGATCCACAAAGGCACAGTGCAGTTCCCTCTGACCTTCTCTGTACTTCTCTATTAACATCCTCAAGGCAAACACTGCATCTGTGGTGCTCTTTCTTGGCATGCTCTTAAAAATAGGCACAATCAAGCTTCTCCTCCATTCCTCTGGCATCCTCTCACTCTCTAAGAGCTTGTTGAATGTTCTTGTCAGAAAATCTACTGCTACCTCTCCTACACACTTCCATACCTCCACCGGTATGTCATCAGGACCAACTGCCTTTCCACTCTTCATCCTCTTCAATGCCCTCCTCACTTCACACTTACTAATCTTTGCTACTTCCTGGTCTTCAATGGTCACTTCTTCTACTCTTTTTTCCCCTCTCATTTTCCTCATTCATCAGCTCTTCAAAGTACTCTTTTCATCTTCCCACCTCAGTTCTGTCATCAGTCAATACGTTTCCCTCTCTGTCCTTAATCACTCTAACTTGCTGCATGTCCTTCCCATCTCTATTTCTCTGCTGTGCTAACCTGTATAAGTCATTTTCTCCTTCTTTTCTTTCCAGTGGATAATGAAATATAACGCTGCAATGATCACTCTCAAAAAACCCACGAGTGTGACAAACAGGTAGTATGAGTATAGTTCAGCTCCCTCTTGGCCAATGGGAGGCCAGTGGGGCGGGATGTTGGGAGACAGCCAATGATAGAGCATTTGAATGGCGCGTTTTAATGTTTGAATGGTGCGTTTGAATTTTTGAATGGTGCGTTTGGCGCTTTTTGTAAGAAGTTGTTTCGTATACAGAGGATGAAAATTTAGGAAAATGTGTTTTGTAACCTGGATTTTTCATATTCAGAGGTTTTCGTAAGTAGAGGGAAGACTGTATTTAAAAATATAATTTTGACATGGACTGAGTTCAGTAAAAGAAAATATTCATAGGTGAGACAGTGATTGCATTATCCACCCGAGATACTAGCGTCCTCACATAAGGACACCACGTTTCCTCCCACCTAGTCTCTGTCTACTTCCTTGTAAGATCCTCTAATGAGAGCTGCTGGGTTTTATTCTTTTGTCGCGCTTCCTGTGTGAAGACGCCGATTGAGTTTAATAGCTAACAGGTAATTGTGTGTGTGTGTGTGTGTGTGTGTGTGTGTGTGTGTACAGACAAAAAACTTTACTGTTTGGGCTTTAAGGTAAAGTCAGTTGGGCTTTTTACACCTGAGCCTAGTGGTTCAACTTGTCTTGGATGGGACGCTAGTCCATCGCAGGTTACTTTCCCAGTATATTTTACTGGTTCCCATTTATACTGCTGAGTTAACAGAGGCACACTTGTGGTTAAGACCTTGCCCACGGGTCTTAGCACAGTGTAAGTCGATTTGGGATTCGAACACACAACCTCCCGCTCATGAGCGCAGCACGCTAACCACTACAGACTCACGGCACTGGTTCATGGCTTCCCAGTTAGTGTGAAGTGAAAGTGACCACAAACCACTGCAACAGCTGCAAACATTTCGGAGTGTCTCCTGTATGGCAATATTAACATGTAAAACTCTACAGAAGACTCTGGAACGTCTATGGCCGCCGGTGGTATGGAGCAGTAACTGGTTTGTAGTTGAAATGATTAAAACACAGTTAAAGTGGCTACAACTTGGAAAGTACAGCTGTAATTGAAGCGAGGACCAATGGGAGATGAGGATACTGATCAGAAGGATAATGATAAAATTCCAGAGCAAAGGAAAGCTGTACGATTGAGCTGAGCAACAATACGAGTTGTGGATATTAATGACATTTTAGTGAGTGTTGAGAGTGAACGATCTCGATGAGGCTGGGGCAACTACCAAGCAAGGGGGTACCAATGAGATTGAGATGGAGATGACTAGCAATGGGAGTGAAGGATACTGCTGATTGACAGACGTCACTAACACTGCATTATACAAGAGATCTATAAACAATCAACCGTCAGCTTCAAGGCGACAGGAAACTAGCGAACGCCTTTATATATACGAACCACCACCCGACAAGGATGTGCTAGGACAAAGAGCTGCTCTAAGTATAGACTACAAGGTGAGCAACAGAGAGGGCGTGAGTAATAAAACCGCCACATGCAAGGACACACACTTTTTCCGGAAATATTATTCATGGATTTATAAATGTAAACAATGACATATCTGTACAGCAGAAAGTCCCAGAGCTCGCATGTGCACATATAAACCAGACAATGATACAGCACACATGAATTTTCATACACAACCGCAGTGGCTACTCACACGCACACACACACACACACACACACACACACACACACACACACACACGGCGGTGCTTACAAGAAGCAGAGCGCTCTGGGAATACTGATACTCCGCAGATACACTGAAGAAGCTGGATATTAATTAAGGTGATGTATGAGAGCAGCTCCGTGTAATTTGGGAGTGGTGATGTATTAAATAACGTACATTAAAAGTTAAATTATGCGTAAATTGAGCTGCTTGACATTGTTTTGTCACCAACATCCAAAAGATTAGGTTAGCGAACATGCTGATGAAGCCACTCCTCAGGGACGGCAATTACACAGTGCTTCAGAATCCGCGAGCAGCCTTTTACGTTTTGTTTGGTTTGTTGTTGTTGTTGTTTTATTCTAATGGCTGTTATTTAGTCTTGTAAGCACAGAAGTCCGGAACCACAAGAAAGAAGTTGGATTTTCACCACAACATGCAGCAAATGTGTGCAGTCAATTTTCTATAAACCCGGTGCATATGAGAACAAGGGGCCGGCGGGTAGTGGTTAGGGTGATGCGCTCATGATCAGCAGGTTGTGAGTTCGAATCCCAATGAGACCCTCACTGTGCTAAGACCCCTGGGCAAGATCTCAACCACAAGTGTGCCTCTGTTTACCCAGCAGTATAAATGTGAACCAGTAAAATATACTGGGAAGGTAACCTGAAATGTACCAGAGTCTCATCCAGGAGGAGTTGAACTCCTGGTCGCTTCACGCTACGGAAACCGGGGATCAGCACCGGCCTGATGCGCTGCTAGGCTCAGGGGGGAAAAGCCCAGCAGACTTTACCTTTATGGGAGAACAAAGCTCTGGGATCTTCATTCATTCATTTGCAGAACTGATTTTTCCTATTAGGGTTGCAGGGAGGCTGAAGCCTACCTCAGCTGTCTCAGTGCGACCGTGCAGTACACCCAAAACATCTCACACGTCCATCGCAGAATCGACAGCATCTGTACTGTTGGTTCTGTGATGAGACAGCCATTCCTGGATGATGAGAGAAGCGACTTTGAGACCAAAAGGTGAGTGGTTCGATTCCCAAACCAGCAGGAAAAATGTGTGGTGGTGGGGAGGGGTAAGTAGCCTTGAGCCTGGAACCCAACTCTCCACGTGCTGTGATGCGCAGCAGCCTACTGCTCCGAGTGTGTGTGTGTGTGTGTGTGTGTGTGTGTGTGTGTGTGTGTGTGTGTGTGGTGCAAAGGATTGATGAGCTGCTCAGGGTGTACCTTACCTTCACCTAAGGTCGGCTGAGATAGGCTACAGCCTCCCAGATGCTCAAGTTCATCCTTAGAGATTTTTCCTTCCAGGAGAACAAAATGAAGAGTTGCTTTGATGTTCGAGTCTGAATTGAAGAGTGCGTTCTGTGCCGCCGAGGACTTCAAGCCAAAATTTATAAATTGAAGACATATTCTAAAACGCCTGCAACAAAACCTGCTGTCAGAATAAAGGATTATGGGTCAGCGCTGAAGCAGCAGGCCTGTAAAAATGCTCCGTATAGACTTGTACAGTCTGCTGCAGAGGTTCTCCAATCATCTCGCTCCAAAAGCCTTTCACTGTGATTGAATACGCGCGCTAATAAAACGGTTCATGAGCCGGATCAATACCCCTGGAAGCTCTGCTCTGAGCCTTCGCACCACAATATCATCCCGAGATCACTGTTATGAGGTCACACAAAAGACTCGTGGCGGGGAACCCTGGGTTTTATTGAATCACCGCAGGGTCAGTAACCCTGTTTAATTCTTACTTCACCCTCCGGAAACCAATAAAGAAGATCTGTAAGCAAAATCATGTCCAATTCCACCTCTGTCTCTCAATCACATTCAGTATATTGATCATAGATTCACTTATTCCTTCGTGGTTATTTATATGCTAATGAGGATCATCCTCGTCTTCTTTAATCTCTACTTGTTTCCCTGGTGTCTGTGACATCAATGAAAAATTTCTCTTGGAATTGATGGATACTTCAAAATATCAAAAATTGCTTATAAATATGCATACAGAGTGTTCTGTAGACGCGTAAACAAACAGATCCTTTCTCTCCTCTTTCTTCGGTCTATGGAAGGAAAGAAAATGTCCTGGTACAACTTTCAAGAACGTCCGAGATCCTTTGAAGGTTCCTCCACAGACAGAATGCAGTTCTTTTGAGCGTGAAACACAGCAGTAGGCTCCAACCTGCAGGATACATACAGAATTTAGCGCGACACATAAAGAACGCAGCAACTTATCCGCGCTCCGCTGAACTTGCAATTCATCGTGTCAAAGTCAAGAAAAGAAACCACGATCACGAAGAAGTGAAATCATCAAGCTCGGTCTGAACACCGAACAGCGAAGACAGTAAACTGGAAAGAAGGGTGGGAACGATCAAGCAAAAATAGAGCAAAGAAAACAAAGAAGGAAAAAAATAGAAGAAATGTGAAATTTTCCAAACCACTTAATTCTAATTAGGGTCGCGGGGAAGCTGGTGCCCAGCTCAGCCGACTCCCCAGGGTATCGCAGAGCAGAAACACGCTGACGGCTGTCGAAAGTCAACAATGGTTCTTTTACATGAACTTCTCGCCACATACAGTGAGAGACACGACCGGCCTTTGATAACCCAGTTAGTGCAGTGGGTGGGACAGCAGTGACAACCCGCTGATAGTGGGGCGTAAACCCCTGAGCTTGTTCGCAGTAATCCAGCACCTTACCATCGGGCCGCCGCGACCCAAACAGGACGGTACAGAAGATGAATAAGCAAAGGGGTAAAGGAAAGATGAGCAGATAAGGAAAGAAAATAGAGTAGAATGTAATGAAGAAGGCAGAGGGAGCGGGAGACAGGTGCCGATTGGTCGGATGTTGTGACATCATGAGTGGAAACTGGAATTTTTCCAAAAAACCCAGGGTGTGAATCATTGCCCCTTCCAATTCTTACCCATTTTTTGGTGGTGGTGGTGGTGGTGGTGGGGGTATTATTAAACCTGACAGAAATCACTTTTTTTTAAACACTTTGGGAGAAAAAGAAAATTAAAAACAATGTTTTTTGACTTTGATACTTGTGTCCTCAGCCAGCCTCCGTGATTTCATGGTATATGAGTGTATAAGGTCAGGTCTCTACTTTCTATGATAATAATACGAGAATGTCTTCACTTGGAACTCTGGCTCATTAAGGGTTAATGATGCATAAGATAGTGAAGATATAAGGAACATAATAAACGTGGTTTTATTTAATCCTGCAGAAGCTGCTCTGAGTTATCGTCTGAAGAAAATGTACCAGAACAATTCCTATTTTCACCACGAAAATCGCCTCCTATAGAAAACCACCAAAACTAAGCCACTGCTCTTCACATACAATTGGAAAGGAATGGTCCCCAGGTGCCTTAATCAGGTTCTCAGGCGTACAAATTGCCCCTTAGTTATGAGTGTGGCTGTAAAAGGTTGGGTGTGTGTTTTGTCCCTGTGATGGCCTGGTGCATTGTGCACAGTGTGTCTTGCTTTTCCCCCCAAAAAGGATGAGATAGACTCTGGCTAGAGAGCTCATGAGCCATGAATATAGCTGTGTGGAAGAGAAACTACTCCTTAAACTTCATCCTTTCTGTACAGGGCAGTTCCTGCTGCGCTCCTCCTCGGGTTCTCCTCCTCCTCCTCCTCCTCCTCCTTCATCTCCACCTCCTCACACTCTCCAGCTAAAAACGATTGAATCTCAACTTGTCCTATAAACAATCACTTCCAATATTTTAGTTATTATTTCCTCCAACATCCCAAAGACATTGATGCATAATTAAATAACTGCTGTTCCAGGTTTCCCCTAGGCATGAATGTGGGTGTAAAATGGTTGTGTGTGTGTGTGTGTGTCTGTGTGTGTGAGCTGAGTGAATGAGTAAATGAGTGAATGAATGAACGAGTGAGTAAGTGAGTGAGCGATGAGTGTTTTCAGTTGAGGACCTTGGCTTTTTAACTCCACCCAGATTTGTGATAGACCACCTCTGAAATCCATCAGAATGGTAACGGATGTCTTAGCCATGGTTCTTGTGTATCAAGGGCTGAGGGGTGCAAACAACTAAAGAAATTCTTTTAACCCCGCTGCGTCACACTCGGTTGGAGTTCGAATCGCCCTCTTCTACATACAAAGGCTTGCAGATGCTCCTACTGTATCAATCACATATGCCCCTCCCACCCAGAGAGCACAGCAGTTTTGCCCATGAATAAATATGTCATTGTTGAGTGGATTTTGGTATCTTTCGTCGCAGAGTTCTCAGAGTCAAATTAATTCTTTGTTTGTTTTAATTTTTTTTATTTGTTGTTTTGTTTGTTCGTGTTTTGCACTATGCTCGTCTATGACCGGTCGACCCTACTACAGCTATGAGATCAGAGTCTTTGGGCGTTTACTCCTTTCCTGAGATAATATGCTATGGTAGCTCAATGCTAGCCTTCCTTACACTTACACACACACACACACACACACACACATATATATATATATATATATATATATATATATATATATATATATATATATATATATATACACAAACACACTCTCACACACACACACACACACACACACACATATATACAAACAGGCTCACAGGCTCACACACAAACACACACATACAAACACAGGCTCACACACACACAAACACACGCTCACACATATATACACACAAACACACACATACAAACACAGGCACACACACACACACACACACACACATATATACAAACACAGGCTCACACACACACAAACACACGCTCACACATATATACACACAAACACACACATACAAACACAGGCTCACACACACACACACACACACACACACAGAAAGCAGCGATTTCGTTTCATTTTCATTTTCCAGTCATTCTCTTCAGGTTGTTTGGGAGTTTGTAAATCATGCTAATATCGCACGGCATCCTCTCAGTCAAGAAAGCGCGTGAGGTGATACACACTCTGTGTTTACATCGGCACACTTTTTTTTGTAGCAGTAAACAGAGCTAATAGCAGCTTCTCCGCTTCACAAAGCGCTTATCACAAACTCAGCAAGTCAGCAGTCAGTCAGCTCTTAATTACTGTGCAGCAAAGCGTTGCGCCGCTCGCACTCTTCCCCGCCTCCCTTTTTAAATTGCCTTAAACACTCGGCTGCTCTCCCAAAATACGCTCACGGCAACGGGCGATATTTTTCATTTCATTTTGAGTTCTTGTTAAGTAATGAAATGTTAAATCCGTGTCCCAAAAGCACTTCGGATTCATTAACGTGACGAGCGACAGCGACGGGGCAGGTGATGTGAGGCTTGTTTGATTAGCGAGCTTTAGCATGCTCGAGCACGCTCCAGATCTGCTTCAAGGGATTCATTCATATGAGATTGGGAAAAAAAAAAAACAAGAAAGAATTTGGCTGATGAAATGTTAGACTGACACTGTTGTCTTTAATGCAGTTTGTACCTCAAACGATCCACAGAACTATCGGTTCTACAGAAAAATATTAACCTGGCACTACTGTGACCTGGATTTGTCTTTTTTTTTTCATTTATATAATATACATTTCTTCATTCACTCATTTTTTGAACTGCTTAATCCTAATTAGAGTCGCTGGCACCCATCTCAGCTGACTTTGGACAAGGGCAGAGTACACCCTGGATTGCTCAAGATTCCATCGTGGGGCAGAAACACGCTGACGGCTATGCAGCCCCGATTGTCGAAATTCAGCAATGGTTATTTTATATGAACCTCCTCCACAGACAATGAAAAACATGGCCAGTCTTCGATAACTCAGTTAGTGCACTTGGGGGACAGCAGTGACAACTGTTGACAGTGGGGCTTGAACCCCCAACTTTGGGACCAATAATCCAGCACCTTACCACCGGACCACTACTGCCTATATTATACAGGAATTCATACTGTAAATTACACTAATTTATATCCATGGACTGAATTCCTAGTTAACAAATACAGGATGTGTCTGGTTACAAAAAAAAAAAAAAAAAAAGTAGTGCAGTGGCTAGCATGTCCACCTCACTACTAGAAGGTCCTCGGTTTGAGTCCCAGACTTGGTAAGGATGTTTTAGAATATTGGAATGGGTTCTGTCTGCGTGTTACACTTTAGTTTCTGGACATTTTCTTAAATGCACTGAAGCTGGGGCTTTTAAACTTGGTACGCTGGTCCACTACTATGAGTGCTAGGACGAGTTTGTGTGTGAGTTACCTTGACCTACGGTTCAAGGTCACAGAGAAGAAACTGTATACAGTGGTACCTCACCTTACGAAATTAATCCGTTCCAGAGCCTTTTTCTTAACCTGGATTTCTCATAAACCGCATTTTACATGTAAAACGCGCGATTCATTCCAAGGCCCCCAATACTACCCCCTAATCCCTTTAAAAATTATAAAAGCACACTTTTTAAGACCTCCTTTTGCTTCAATATAGTACCAATGGTAGACAGGTTTGGCCATATTCCTTTGTGATATAACTTAAACATGCCATGAGCCCGCTTCTTCTTTTCACTCGCACCGGAAATCACATCTGAGAGTGTGTGTGTGTGTGTGTGTGTGTGTGTGTGTGTGTGTGTGTGTGCACATGTGTTTTGACCATGTCTTCTTAGCAGAGTTATAATCTTACAAATGTTTATGGAAGGTTAAAAGCAATGAGCACACTCAAGAATCTCATGAAACAACAGTAACTCTGTCCTTTACACAAAAAGTATTACGGGAGCTGCAGCTCCATAATAGCCAATGGGAGGGAGCTGCGTCATCCCTCATAGCCAATGGGAGGCCAGCGGGGCGGGATGTTGGAAGATGGCCAATGGGAGGCCAGCGAAGCGGAATGTTGGAAGATAGTTATGGGAGAGCAGCTCGTGCCTTGTTTGAATGTTTGAATGGCGCGTTTGAATGGCATGTTTGGTGCGTTTCATAAGGAGAACTCGTCTCGTATACAGAGACAAAAAATTTTGGAAAATGTTTTTCGTAACCTGGATTTTTCATTTGCTGGGACTATCGTAAGGTGAGGTACCACTGTATTAGGTTTCTGTACATTTCCTTTCCCCTCGTAGAAGCTGGGGCTTTCAAGCTTGCTAGGTAAAGTCCATTGGGATTTTTACACCCGAGCCTAGTGGCTCATTGGACCGATGCTTATCCCCGTATTCTGTAGCGTGAAGTGACTAGGAGTACAACTCCTCTTGTATGGGATGCGAGGCTTGTTATGTCAAGCTTGCTAGGCTTGTTCTATATTGGCATATTATGAAACAGTCCTTTTGGCAGGAGCGTCTAGACCCCTCAGTCTATTTGTTGATTGGCGTTTGAAAGTTTCCACATGTTGTGTGGGTTTCTCTTAGAGTTCCGGTTTCCTTCCAGAGTCTAAAGACATGCACGGCAAGCTAACAAGGTATTTCAAATTGTCCCAAATGTGAATGGGGGCCTCATATTGAAGCCCTGTTGAAGAAGCACTGCTGTACTTGTTGATGAGGTGGAGACAGAAGTCCCAGTCAATTCTGGTAATCTCACAAGTTGTAGAGTCGTACTCAAAATAGATGCACCAGTAAGGAAGCAATCACACCTTACCGGATATCACTGACAGACATCCAGCACACAGCAAAGGTTTTAATCCATTCATCTCAGTTTGCCTGTGTTTCTTGTCTGTTTCCTGTCAGTCAATGTTTGCCCAATCAAACATTTAGTGCATACATAAAACACACAATAGCCTTCAGCTCCCGAGTGGTGCATCGACAAGCTGTGTAACTATCAACCCAGATATCACAAGTTCTAATCAGGTGTAATGCCACAGACATCCGAGCTCTCATTGGAGGGAGGAATGGCATATGCTCACTTCCTTGTCACTCATAGTGATCACCAGTCAATCATGGGCATCTGTAAGCTCATTCGTTCTGGTCTAGTACCTTCCGAGTCGTAGGACGACCATTGGCGACCTACCATGAAGGATAAATGCCTTGATTATCATCTTCATGGAGGTTTTCTTGGCAAGTATAGTGCAGTGATTTGCCATTGCCTTCTGCACGTTGAAAACCTATGGGCAATTTAGAACAGCCAATTAGCCTACTGTGCATGTTTTTGGACCGTGGGAGGAAACTTGAGCACCCAGAGGAAACCCACATGAGCACGGGGAGAACATGCAAACTCTGCACAGAAACGACCAGGCCGGGAATCACACCCAGGCCTTCTTGTTGCGAGGCGGACGTGCTAACCATTACGCCACCGTGCAGCCTCATTTGTACTAGGGAACGGATAATACTTTCCCTCCAAGTGTTTTAGACCGCCCCCAAATACGCATGGGCAGCAGTTCAAAAAGAGGCAGGTGGGCAGCATCACATGTCCCATAAGGGGACATGGAACACTCCCTGTTCGGTGGTAGTCAGGTGATGGGGAAAGTAATACCTGATGGGTAGGAATTGGGTAAGAATAAATTAGGGAGAAAAATTGAGAAAAAAATGCAAAAAACAACAACTACAACAAAAACAGTGACTCGTTGTATGCATGTAACATGTAACAGGTCTTTTCTGGTACCACCAGGCTGACAGTCTTGAAATATTGAGCAAGGCCCTTAACCCTCAATTGCTCCATTGTTTAAAAATGATAAATGTAAGTCGGCCTGGATAAGATGTAAATGTAAATGTCAGTGTAAATGTAATGGGTCTTCACTGAGTCCAAAAAAGACAGTGATGTACATGCCCTGCGGTATCATGAGCTTCTTGAGCAGTAACAAAGAAGACTTTCACCACCATGACGAATTTTCTTTTCTGTTTCCCCATTTTCTCCATAATTTAGTTGCATCCAATTCCCACCCATCAGGTATTACCTAACCCAGGGGTCGGGAACCTATGGCTCGCAAGCGAGATGTGGCTTGTTTGATGTCTCTCAGATAAATCAGATGGCCTTTCTTAACAGAATAATGAATACATAATTTCACTGTCATTTAAATAAAAATGCAAAAAAAAAAAGCCATCAAGTAAAATAAAAATAGATGAATACATCTCACGCATTTAAATCTTCTTCTTTTCCTTTTGGCTTTTCCCTTCAGGGGTCACCACAGCAAACCATCCACCTCCATCTCACCCGATCCTCTGTGTCTTCTTCTCTTACTCCAACTACATTCATGTCCTCCTTCACCACATCATCCATAAATCTTCTCTTTGGTCTTCCTCTAGACCTTCTGCCTGGCAGTTCCAACCTCAGCATCCTACTACCAATATACTCAGTATCCCTCCTCTGTACATGTCCAAACCATCTCAATCTAGCCTCTCTGACTTTGTCTCCAAAACCTCTTACATGTGCTGTCCCTCTGATGTGCTCATTCCTAATCTTATCCATCCTCGTTACTCCCAAAGAGAACCTCAACATTTTTATCTTTTCTACCTCAAGCTCTGCCTCCTGTCTTTTCCCCAGGGCCACTGTATCTAAACCATACAACATCGCTGGCCTCATCACCGTTTTGCACACTTTTCCTTTCATTTTTGACGATACCTTCCAATCGCACATCACACCAGATACTTTTCTCCAACCATTCCAACCTGCCTGCACATGCTTCATGCACATGTAACATGGCAGTGGTTTGCTTTCTACCTGAAAGGTCCTTCATATAAGGCTACATGGAGGGGATCCACATCCTCTCTGCACCAACTTTCCACTGGTGTTCCTCAAGGCTCGATTCTTGGTCCACTTCTGTTCTCTTTTGGTGATATCATATCCTCGCATGGGTTCTCATACCACTGCTATGCAGATGACACTCAACTTGTTCTCTCTTTTCCTCCATCAGACACTGATGTTTCTGCCTGGATCTCTGCATGTCTGGCAAGTATCTCCTTGTGGATATCAGCTTACCAGAGAAGCTTAATCCTAGCAGGATTGTATTGCCGTTCATCCCAGCTGACTCATCCCCACATCAAAATCTTGCAATCTCCTTGGACAATGCTATGATCTCTCCTTTAGGCACTGCATGGAGCCTTGGAGTAACCATAGGTAAGTGCCTGTCCTTCTCTTCTCGTATCACTAATCTTTCTCAATCATGTCGATTTCTCCTCTTTAATATTCAAAGGATTCATCCATTTCTTTCCAGTAAGGCCACTCAGATAGTTGTTCAATCCCTTGTCAACTTAAGATTGTATTACTGCAACTCTTAACACACCTCGCACTGCACCATGTTCTCTCAGATCCTTGAGCACTGCAAGACTGATCTGTACCTCTACCAAGGGGATAAGGGTAAAGTGCATCTCTGTTCTGGCTCCAAGGTGGTGGAATCAACTTCCTCTTCATGGCTGGACAGCTGAGTCACTGGGTGTCTTCAGACGACAGCGGAAAACTTACATTTTTCAGCAATACTTAAATTAAGCACCATGTTGTATACAAAGACACACGCGCACACACACACACACACACACACACACACACACACACACACACACACACACACACACACACACACAAAAGGAAAACCCACACAACACCTGCTGACTGACTTTAACTGATGGTATATTTAGTCTGTTTTCTAACAAACCAGTACAAGAATATATTCACTGATAGTGACTTGAAAGCTCTTCTGTAAGTCGCTCTGGATAAGAGCATCTGCTAAATGCTGTAAATGTAAAGCATGAGTATGCCCTCTCCGTGACAGAGATAACGTATAGTAGCTGCTGAGCAGAGCAATTTCATTCCACACCCTGCATCTCTGGATATATGAATTTCTTTCAACTCAAGTTTAAATCCTGGATATGCAAAACTCCATACACAGCACTGCGTTGTGTTATACTCGTACCCCTCAAGTTTGCAAGACAATATTTAGAAATGAATTATGGACACAAGAGTATACATGTGTGAGAATTGATCTCCCAATGAAAGAACCACTGGAACGAGAACAAACCAAGGGTCGGGATCATACAATCCAGGCATACACAAGACTAGAAACTGTTGAGGTAAGCTTCTGAGTTCAAGTGTGTGTGTGTGTGTGTGTGTGTGTGTGTGTGTGTGTGTGTGAGGGCACGTACCCACCTAGGTAGAGGGTTAAAACGCACTGTTTTTTTAACCCCTTTAAGTGTTAATAAATTAGCTTAGGCACAGCAGCACTGCCCACTGCACCACCAAGTCATCCATCTTGAGACCAGAATGCTCATTTAGCCGAGCTATTCAGTTTGCATTCCCCTGTTAGTAAACCTCAGTGCAGTATATCTACAACAGTGACCTGAAGTCATAACACGTCTGTCTACACACATCAGTGTACCTGTTTGAAGAATCCACACACACACACACACACACACACACACACACACACACACACACACACACACACACACACACACACACAGCCTCAAACACATTGTGAGTCTAATCCTGTTTCTCATTTCTCCTCGCTGTAGGTCTGGAACCCAGTGGATGTAAGAGGTCACAGTCGTCTGTGAATCAGACGACGGCGAGACAAGGTATTGGTTCAGACCTCTCTCAAACATTCCTATTTCTTTTTCAATTGTCACAGTGACATTCATCTCTCTCTCTCTCTCTCTCTCATAAAATGAGTACTGGTTAAGAAGTCACGAATCCATCCTTCTTAATAAATCCTCAACAAGATGCATGCTTGGGCTCGGTTTTACCAATTAGCGGGTCAGCGTCAGTCAGAGAGGTGGCATCAGCCAATGTCTTCTGTCTCTCTCTCTCTCTCTCTCTCCCCCAGCAAACAAATGACATTCATAGAACACCTGAGCAACTGATGCCTTTCTCTCCCCGGTGGCTGAATTCGAAAAGGATTCAATTTAGCTCAGCCGGACAGACGCTGGCTCAGGGTTTGACCGCTACACACCCACATTGTCACAGGTCACACAGAAAACACATTTCTGAATACACCACTTTCGGATCTCCATCCGGATGGAACATACTGAGTGACAGCTTTATCAGGGATGCTCGGAGACGTGTTGGAGCGAATTAGCGGTTTGATTCCCAGGCTCTGTGTTTCTGTTTGTAGTTTGCATGATTGCTTGAAGAGGTTTCCTCCGGGTACTCTGGTTTCCTCCCACAGTCCAAGAACATGCACATCAATCTAATTGGCTGCCCTGAATTGCTCCTCGGTGTGAGTGTGAATGACCGTGTGTGTTACAATGGTCTGATGAACTGTTCATGGTGTACTCCACTTTTGTCCAGCATTGGATAAAATGGGCTTCGTTCCCCTATGTTAATAATAATAATAATAATAATAATAATAATAATCTATACAGTGAAACCTTAACTAGAAATCCATTAATGCTTTACACTACAAAGTACAAATAATGATCGGTCAGGGTTGCAGGTGTAGTTGTAGCCTAGGGTACCTCCAGGCATCTGCCTGTCAGGGAGCAGCGCCCCTGCCCTAGACGAGCCTCGGGGGGTGGGGTTTGCAACCCCGACCTCTTTAAAAAAAGCCAGCAAAACACACAACTAAACGCTGGAGTCCGCTCCGGGGGAGTAACCCCGATGCTTGCCTCAGGCGACGTCGTATGAAGGGGGTGGGGCAAAGCCTTCAGGACCCCCACTCCATGATAGGGGTGAAATCAACGGTGCAAAGGTGTCGGACACCAGCTGCTTTCGGTCACCTCGGTTGAATCTGAGACGGTCAGTCCAGGTCGGCGCGTGGAATGTGACTTCCCTGTGGGACGACTCTCACCTGCCTCTGGTGTCAAGGGAGCTTAGTCTGCTTGGCGTCAGCGTTGCAGCCCTCTCTGAGGTGCAGAAGCCTGGGTCCGGCGAGAGAAGTGTCGGTGGGTACACCTACTACTGGTCTGGCCGGGCCGACGGTCTTCACACTCAGGGAGTGGCCGTTGCCGTCGCTGATCGATTGGCCCCCTTGGTATCGAAGGTGGTCCTGGTCAACGAGCATATTAATGGACTGAGGGTGACTCACACAGTGGGGACGCTCTCTATCATCGCAGTGTACGCTCTGACTGGGGTAAGTGATCAATCCGTGAACGAAACCTTCTATGACCAGCTCAACTCGGTGGTGTCGGGGGTTCTAGGAAGGGACATCCTGATCATACTGGGGACTTCAATGCGACCACTGGCACAAACCGGGATGGCTACAAAGCATGTGTCGGTCCTCACGGCTCTGGACGCCGCGAAGAAACCGCCTTAATCCTTCTTGACTTCGCAAAAAGTTGGAGCTTAAGGATTGCTGGCTCGTGGTTCCAGAGATCAGATCCGCAACACTGGACTTGATACTCTAACGATGGCGTCACTAGGAAGGAGATCGACCATGTTCTCGTAGGTAGTCGCTGGTGGCTGATTCAGAACTGCCGTGTCTTCAGAAGTGCCCAGCTCTTTCAGAAGACCACGGGCTTCTGGTGGCGACTCTGAAGATCTGCTTCAGGTGCCCTGAGAAAGCCCCGACTCGTCAAATGCAACTTGACGTGAGCCGACTTGGTGACTTCTGGGACAGAGAGTGCTGTGAGGTGTGGGGCCTTTTTTTTTCGGTTGAGACCGGAGTGAGGCAGGAGTGTGTTCTGGCCCCCAACTCTTTTCAGTACTGCAATGGACTGGATCATGGCGGCGGTATCGGGTGGATCGGCCTGCGGTGTGTCGTTTGGTGAGGTTCGGATTACTGATTTGGACTTTGCCAATGACTCAGTGATATTCGCATATTCGCGGCCATGGTGGATGTCCTGACAGAGACTCTCTGTTCGCTGGGTGAGGAGGCAGAACCGCTTGGTTTGCGAGTCTCCTGGATCTAAACCAAGATCCAAGCTTATGGTGATCTCTTGGATGCTGCTGTTGACTCAATCGCTGTGGGTCGTGAAAGAGTAGAGATCGTGGAGTCTTTCACTTACCTTGGCAGCATGGTTCATCGTTCATCGATTGCAGGGCCAAGATCAATCTTCGACTTGGCCTAGCCTACGGGTCGATGAATTCGCTGGATAGGACTGTGTGGCGTTCGAGGAATCTGAGCAGGCGTACGAAAGCCCTAGTCTTTCGCTCCCTTGTGCTCCCTGTCTTGCTCTACTCGAGCGAGACATGGACGCTCACGGTTGAGCTTGGACGAGGACTGGACTCCTTCGTTATGACTTCCCTTCGCCGCATCTTCCCTTCCCTTCGCTGGTGGGACTTTGTTACCAACCGGAAAGTGCTCGAGGATGGTGGGATGGTAAGAGTAACCTGCTTTAATCCGCGACCGTCAGCTGCGCTACTACGGGCACTTGGCGCGTTTACCGCCCTCAGACCCAGCACACCGGATCCTGTCCGTTTGGGATCCTAGGGCTGGAGCTGATGTCGGGGACGGCTGCGTGCAACGTGGTTGTCTCAGCTGAGGGCTGCCCTGCCGGGGGCTATGGGCCCTGCACAGGCCTGGTCGATCGCCAGAAGATGGCCGGATGAGTGGAGGTGACTGGTAGACACAGCTAAGTGCCATCCCGGCGCATGCCCTCATACCTGACCTGACCTGTAGCCAATCCCAGCTGACTTCAGGTGAGAGGCAGGATTACACCCCATAAAGGACAAATCCATAAAACAGCTATTCACACTCTCATTCACACGACATATGGACAAATCAGAGTCGCCAGTTCAGTCCAAATAGCATGTCTTTTAATTGTGGGAGGAAACCAGAGTACCTTGAGGAAAACCACCCAAGCACAGAGAGCTCTCAGTCACCTGTAAGCTTCATACCTGGAACCCAATTGCTGTAAGATGACAACACACATTACTCAGCCATTATTTTACCATTCATTCATTCATTTATTTATTTCTGAACCACTTAATAATAATTCGGGTTGCTGGGAGGTTGGTGCCCATCTCAGCCAACTTCTGGTGAGGGCGGGGTACACACTAGACAGCTCTTTAACTTGGTGCTTATGTGAGCTTTTATCACGTCAGACCCGGAGTAAACTCCAGCAGAACTTTAGAAGTGACACCATGGCTGGCAAGATCAGAACTCTCTCCTTTGTTTTATTCTGTGCTCAGTGTCACCAGACAGGAAGTGCATGTTTCATGATTTTGCGCGGTATTACAGTAAAGCTCAGTGATCATGAGCGAATCTGAGTAAAGCTGCAGGAGACACTCCGAGACCAGAATAAAAATGACTCAGAATAGAAATAAACTCGGTTCACCGTAAAAATGCAGGAGTGTGTGTGAACATATCTGTAGACATGTGTATAAGTGTTGTGTGTGCATGTGTGTGTGTGTGTGTGTGTGTGTTTGCACATATCTGAATAAGAGAAGGGCAGGAAGTAAGATTAAGCCCTTCGACCCCAGTTGCCGTGGCAACAGCATCAATAAGCTCAGCCATGCCGGACTCGATCCTGTGCTCTTTTTCAGCAGCGCTCACAGGGGTCCTGGTATTAAACCCACCTCCAGATGCGTAGTCTTGATTTCTTTTCTTTTCTTTTTTTACCTTCATATAAGAGACAAGAACGGCGGTGAATAGCAGCTGAGTGGTAGCGTATATTGTGGTAGTGGCGGTTCAGTGGTTAGCTGGTGATCACACTCGAAGTGCGATAGAAAAGCGACTGACTTCCAGGTTAATGTCGGAATCCATAGGCGCTGATTGGCCGAGCTCTCACAGGAGGGATGGATATGCTCACTTCCCTGTCACACACAGTGATCGCCTGCCAATCACAGTCGTCTGTGAGCTCATTTGTATGAGGGGGTGGATAGCACTTTCCCTCTGAGACCCACCCTCAAATACACATGCGGTACAGTTTGAAAAGAGGCGATTGGCCAGCAGTGCATGTCATCGAGGGGGTGTGTGCATGCTGTAGCCCCTCCCTAGTCGGTGGTGGTTGTGTGATAGGGAACCTGATGGGTGGGAATTGGATACGACAAAAAATAGGGAAAAAATGGGTGGGTTTTCAAAAAAAGAAAAGAAAAAAGAAAAGGAACTGATAACGATAGATTTTTTTTGAGAATTTTGAAATTCATTTTAAGACATTTTGCGACTTCATGTGCAAGTTATTTTTGAATATTTCGCTGCTTAAATATGTATATCGCACCAAAGTTGTGAAAATGTCATGCGGCAAATGTCGCAACTTATTTGCCAGTAATTTGCGATCGGCTTGTGGATGCTTTGCATAAAAACAATTTAATCTCCTGTCGTGGCATCTTGTTCACGTTTTGTTATCAAACCATTCACGTAACATTTGAGTTATTAGCACAAACAAAACGTGAATAAAATACGAATGATGACAAAATACACGGAATAGGGCAGATGCCACCAGATCTGAAACATTTTTAAAACTTTCCATGTGGATGTTTACAACTCATAACTTTTCCATGCAAACAAAATACAAATAATTTGTGAGCAAAATGACGACTTTACGATCTACTCGTGACATGTGAGAAGTGTATAATCAGAGTTTGAGACGACTCTGCATCAGAGCCTTGTGTTGTCACATTCACTGAAATTTCACACATGTTGGAAATTTTGATTGGGTAGTGGTGACCTGGTAGCCTGGTGCCCTAATCCCAAGGTCAGGGGTTCAAGCCCCACTATCAGCGGTTTGTGACTTCTGTCCCCCCAGTGCACGAACTGGGTTATCAAAAGCTGGCCGTGTCTCTCACTGTCCATGGCGAGAGATTTATGTAAAAGAGCCATTGCTGATTTTCATCAAGAGGAGCTGCATAGCTGCCAGCATGTTTCTGCCCTGCGAGGGACGGGCGAGCTGTCCAGGGTGTACTCTGCCCTCCAGAAGAAGGAAAGACTACACCCTGGACAGTAGGGTAGGTCTTGATTCACTTCTTGTCTAAATGAGGTAATTCAGGGAATTAATTAAAAACCAGTTGAGTGACTGTTTTTATAACAAATAAAAGTTGTTGAGGTTAATTTTTCCTCTGCAATATATTCCAGTGCACTACAAAAAACTATCAATTATTACTTCTGTTTTTTTTAAGTAACAAACATACTGATTATATACCACTGAATATTTACCACTGAATATATACCACTAATTATATACCACTGATTATATACCACTGAATATATACCACTGATTATATACCACTGATTATATAGCACTGGTTATATACCACTGATTATATACCACTGAATATATACCACTGATTATATACCACCGAATATATACCACTGAATATTTACCACTGAATATATACCACTAATTATATACCACTGATTATATACCACTGAATATATACCACTGATTATATACCACTGGTTATATACCACTGGTTATATACCACTGAATATATATACCACTGAATATATACCACTGATTATATAGCACTGGTTATATACCACTGAATATATACCACTGATTATATACAGTATACCACTGAATATATACCACTGATTATTTACCATTGAATATATACCACTGAATATACAGCACTGATTATATACACTGAATATATAGAACTGATTATATACCACTGGTTATATACCACTGAATATATACCACTGATTATATACCACTGAATACATACCACTGAATATATACCACTGATTATATATCACTGAATATATTAACCACTGAATATAT
>CM045747.1:3938081-4020581 GCA_024760905.1 Plotosus lineatus | reverse complement strand
ATGTTGTTAAAATGTTACTGCGATTTAGTAAATGTGGCGGCATTTTGCAATTTGAAGGCAGAAACTGAGGTATTTGGGTCGAGAAAAGCCTCAAGCTGCACATTTATTAAGATAAATCCACAAAACTGACAACCGGTGGAACTTTACTCATGCAAATGCTTGCTAGACGCTGTCGGTAAGGCAGCTCGGATATTTTTGTTGCTGCTGTAATATTTGCATCGTTATTACACGCATTAATAAATCAAATAATGAGACGGTGTTTATTCGTACAGAGCTCGGAGCAGCTTTGTGCAATTCACGTCGTTAGTCAGTAGCAGGACCAGACATGGCTGGTAATAATGAATACCAGTGTCTCAGGAGGAGAGGTTTGAACGCGGCTAGGCTAACACGCCGATGCGCTGACAGCCGTGTCGTCATCGACGAACACTTCCCCACGCAGGATGATCAGGTATCCAGCGCTTCCTGTCAAACCCTAACAGATCTGCAATTTTCTTACACTCAGTGCAAGAGTTCCGGAATAATCCGACACCTTCAAGATCATTTTCTTAAAGGACAGAAAAAATATTCACTCAGCCGTCACCGAGAAACTTCAAAACACTCAAAGAGACGAGAAGCCATCAGGGGACGAGTGGAGGCAGAAAACCCGTGAAGTCTAAAGACAAGATAGTTGTTGTCGTTTGTTTTTTTTTTTCTCCAGAGGTACCGCAGGGTGATGCCTATCTCATCCCACTAGGGTCACGGGGACGCTGCTGTCTGGGCAAATACCTGCCAGACCAAAGGAGAGAAACACACTAATGTGCACAATTTTGGACCATGAAAGGAAACCAGAACACCCAGGGGAACCCAAATAAACATGGAGAGAACATGCAAACTCCACACAGAAGCACCACGCTCTGGGAATCAAACCCAAGACCCTCTTGCTGTGAGGAAGACACGCCGACCACTGCACCACCGTTTCATCCACATTGATGCCTGTGTGTGAAATTCATTGATAGGCTGACATTCAGAACTAGAGACAGACACCTGAATTTTACAGCACCTGACCAAAAAACACCCAAACAAACAAACATCGCCCCCTCAAATACGTTTTTGCTCCGCCTTTATTCCTGCTTACATCATGTGACCTTCACACCACCGTTTCAATTTATTTCCATCCAGTGTCGGGTTCATTTCTCACCGCCGTCTTAAATCGATGAGGGGAAAAGTGAGCCCCTCCATAAAGTCTTCTCCAGCACATCCTGTACACTTTCAATAGGGTGAAGGTCGGGACTCTGGGGGAGGGGGGGCAATATATATGTGAAACCGATTCCTCGTGCTCCCTGAACCACTCGCTCATTATCCGAGTCCCCATTTTATATCCGAGCCACCAGGGAAGAAAAAAGTGCATTGGTGTGATAACCTGCACATTCAGAACATTCAGATCATCTGCTGCTTCATTTTATTATCACATTAATGTTGCTGAGCCTCGACAGGAACAACCCGAGCAACATCGCCGTGGAGATTACATGCTGTCATCAAGGATAAATGGCATGCAAAATATTAGTGACTGAGACTTTTTTAACTAGGCAGTGTATTAAATACGTTTTATTAATATAACACCACAATGTGAATTTTGTCTCCATGAAGTGTAATTCTACTTGTTATTGAGACGTTCCAAATTATTCACGTTTACAGGAAATTCAGCTTCAAGGTGATGTGGTACATTTTCAGTAATTAATCCTTGTATAATGGCAGGACCCACTGTTTATTTTATTTTATTTTTTTTTGCATATCAATTTTTTCAACAAAATGGCAAAGACTGCAATTTTTTAATTCTTGAATGAACAATGTGATTTAAAGATGAGCTGTTACTATGGAAACAAGAACACTGGGAGCTTTTCCTACAGCATTCATTACAGGTCCGTTTATGCCAAACAAAGAATTTATGCATTCATTCATTTTATGAATCACTTAATCCTAATTACAGTCATGGGGAGGTTGATGCCCATCTCAGCCAGCTCCGGGTGAGGACAGAGTACACCCTGGACAGCTCGCTAAGCCATCGCGGGGCAGAAACATGCTGATGGCTATGCAGCTCCTGTTGACAAAAGTCAGCAATGGTTCTTTTACATGAAGCTCCACCACAGACAGTGAAAGACACGGCCGGTCTTTGATAACACAGATAGTGCACTGGAGGGACAGTGACAACCCGCTGATAATGGGGCTTGAACCCCCAACCTCGGGATCAGTGATCCAGCACCTTTACCACCAGGCCACCACTGCCCCTTTAATTATATTATAAAGTTTACTTTTATAAAATGTACAAATTTATATATACAGGTGTACCTTGACTTCAGTCATTTTGAGTCAGGTTATTTTCGATCATACATCGGTTTCCAAAAATATATTTGAAAAAAAAAAAAAATTACGTCATTATAATCATACAATTGTGCCGTACTACTTGAGAAGCACTGAATTAGAGGCAGCGCCGGCAAATTATACATATGCATCATCACGACATCACTGGCACGTGTACACATTGACACATTTAGCCAATGGCTGAGAGCTTTTGTTTCTTCCTCCTGCTGATTGGTTGCAGATGATGTGTACACATCTATTTTTTCCTTCGCGTACATGTGATCAACGTGATTGCTCGAATTGTGAATTCACGGTTTTTTCATTTTTTTTAATGATTATTTAAGTGCTATGATGCCAGTCCAAAAAAAAAAAAAAAAAAAAAAAAAAAAAAAAAAAAATATATATATATATATATATATATATATATATATATACACACGCATTCATACACAGTCGGCCCCCTACTTCCAAGGCTCCCAAAAGTACCCCATAAACCCTTTAAAAATGATAAAAGTACACCAAATTTGTATGAAATATGTGTTAAAAGTAAAAGAAAATCATTTGTTAAAACATTTAAACATTTTATTAACATATTAAACCCTTATTAAACATTTTTATTAACACATACACATGTCTCTCTCTATCTCTCTAGCACTCTCTCTCTCTCTCTCACACACACACACACACACACACAATACACCACGCATTAAATGTGTATTGTATACACATTAAATGTTTATTGTGGAGCTGCGGGCCACGCCCACAAGCAGAACGCCATTTTAAGACGTGGAATTCAAAGCGCATTCCCTGCTTGACAGATCGGAGGTCCAAACCCAACTTTAACTTGATTCCTTGAGGGATCTGAGGTCCACATTTATTAAACATTTACTGAATTAAACAACTTAAAAAAACTAAACTACAAACTAAAGAGTTAAGCCTCCTTCTGTCTCTATCTCTCTCCCACACAACACCCACGTGCACCCTCTCCCTCTCCCTCTCCCTCGCCCTCTCTCTCTCTCTCTCTCTCACACACACACACACACAAAACTTGGGCCATGCCCACACTCAACACACAGCTGACGGAACAATTCTATTTAAATATTTAAATGGACGGGATGTTTCATTTAAAGTGGAATTACAGTACCTGTTTGAAAGATCAGAGGTCCTCATTCAATATTAACTTCTTTCCTTGTGAGATCGGAGGTCTTTTTCCACGAAGCACTCTGCTCATACTTCATCTGCTTCAATATCGTGCCGAAATATTCGCCTCCGTCACTGTATTTCCACTTTAAGGTCTCCTTCTGGTTCAATATTGTCCCGATTGTAGAGGGGTTTTGGCGATAACGAAATATAACGCTGCATGATCAATCTCAAAACAAGCCAACAGCCAATTCTCCTTCACACAGGAAGTATGGTACAGGAAGTTTCTGTGTCATCCCTCCTAGCCAATGGGAGGCCAGCAGGGCGGGATGTTGACAGACAGCCAATGAGAGAGCAACTCGCGCATCATGAGAAATTTTGATTGGCACATTTGGATTTTGAATGGCACATCTGGCGCTTTTCGTAAGAGTAGGTTGTTTTTGTATGCTTGGGACGATAACTTAGGAAAATGTTTTTCGTAACCCGGGATTTTCATACCCAGGGGTTTTCGATAGTCGGGGGCTACTGTGTATATACTGTAACTGTGTATAACTGTGTATATATATATATATATATATATATATATATATATATATATATATATATATATATATATATATATATATATATATATATATACATAGCCTAGGCTAACCAAGAGACAAGCTAATTCGATTTAAGTCTTTTTCGACTTGTATTGTCTCTCCTCAAACCAATGAATGACATAAGCCCATGTATACCTGTATTTGGTGAGTGAGTCGCAGTACGATTAACCCCAGGGACTTTTAATCGTTTGTACTTTTGCACAACATTAAAACCTTCTGAGAGTTTGCAGTGCAAAGTCGCAGCTGTGGGGCTTGTACAGTATCAAATGGAACCTGTAAATTCTCATGTGATTAATCGCACCGTTCGCCTTTAGTGACTAATAGCTGATGGCTAAATCTTGTAGCGTGTATATATTACACATGGATATTAATTACAACATCGCGGTTCTTTTTCTAGTCCAGACCAACCGGGCCTACAATGATTGTGGATTAATGCTACAGTTCTTGGTGATGAAAGGTCTTTCACTGTGTTTGAAGAAAACATAATTAAAGAGAAAAGTGCTGATGTTCCCCTCCAGTACACCGGAGCACGGCGGAGGGGCTCGGCCTTTACACTCGGTGGTGATATTCAAACCACATTAATTACAACGGAAATGGTTGAGTTAGCCTGGTTTTCAAAAACCAAACATGCTCTTGCTTTGGGGGAAAAAAAAAAAAGATGGTGTTCAAGTTTCATTCTCCTGATTTTTAGCATATATCCACTCACTTATCAAACTGCTTAGTCCTACCTTGGGTACAGGGAGGCGAGAGCCTATCTCAGCCCACAATGGGTGAAGGCAGAGTACACAGCTTACCAAACCACTGGAGGATAAACACACACACACACACACACACACACACACACACACAGAAGTCTCTCACTTTGTCGATGTGGAACAGTTGATTCGTGTAACGTACATGCCTTTGGACTGTAGGAGGTACCTGGAGTACACAGAGGATAACCTCGGAAACGTGTGGAAAACATGCAGACTCTACCTAGAGCCACCTGAGCTCGGTACAAGAACCTTCTCTCTGTGAGGCGGATGTGCTAATTACTGAGCCACGACTGAAACTAACATCAGCATTTGTTTGCTATTTGAACTTAGTGCTGTAATTCTATCATTGTTTTCTTGTGACACCAAATGTAGAAAGGTTCCAGACGGGGCTTTTGGGTTTTTGTGCTTCTCTGAATTCCCCTCAGGGCTGAATCACAACTTTACTTCATAGTCCCCATGGCAAGCCCATGATCTGCACGGCCGATTGTCTTGTTAATTAATTGTGGGCTAATTAATTAGCCATAGCCTAATGGTTAGAGAAGCAGCTTTGGGACTGAAAGGTCACGGGCTCGATTCCCGAGCCAGCAGGAAAAACGTGGGAAGGTGGCAGGAGAGAAGCGTCCTTTTCCTTCCTCCATATAAATGGCTGAAGTGCCCTTGAGCAAGGCACCTAACCCCAACCTGCTCTAAAGAATGCATTGTTCCATTTTTTCAGGCACTTAATTGTAGCCAGGGTCACAAAGAGGTTGGCGCCCATCTTACTCAATTCTGGGTGAAGGTGGGGTACACCCTGAACGGCATGCCCAACGCTCACACAATTATTTTAAATCACACCTAATGTTCTCCAACTGTGGGAGAAAACTGAGAGGAAACAAACACAAGTGTGGGGGTGACTGCAAACTCCACACAGAAACACCCTGAGACTCGAACCCAAGACCTTCTTGCTCTGAGGCGGACGTGCTAGCTACTATGTCAGCCCTGATTGTTTTAATGAATGTTTATTCAAAAGTAGAGCTGAGTACTTCTTGTAAATAATCAAGTAAACAAAGCATAGAATAAATTCAAGTTGGTTGTTTACTCAGAATATAAAATGCCTCGGATTTTTTTTCTTTTTGATGAAGCTACACTTTCTCAGGAGGATTAGAAAATTAAACTGTATCTTTGGGGATGTCTCAGGGAACCAGTAGTAATACATTAATTTTTGACAAAACAGATGCATCTTGCTGCGATGGCCTGGCAAGCTATTCAGAGTGTACAGCGCCCTCTCTCAGAGTCGGCCGAGATGGACTCCAGCTTCCCTGCTACCTTAATTAGGATTAAGGGCTCAGAAAATGAATGAATGAATTCATCTTGACCTCACACTGAAGTGTTACCAGTTTATATACAGTAGGCCTCCACCCATTCGCGGTTCACCGGTTGCGCTCCCGCATACTCGCGGATTACAGGCAACCCGGGAAATTACTGGTATGTGATTCAAATTTAGCCAATGGCTGAGAGCTTTTGTTTCTCTCTCCTGCTGATTGGTTGCAGATGATGTGTACACCTCTTTTTTTCTCCTTTGTGTACATGTTATCAAATTGATTGCTTGAATTGTGAATTCACGTTTTTTTTTTCATGTGTTTTTAATGATTACTTAAGCGCTATGATGTCACTCAAACGCCCCGCATCTTCTCTAGCTTCTGGTAAGGAGCCTCAGCACTTTATTTATTCATAAATATTTTCACAGTACAAAATTTAAAAAGTTTTCATGAATCATTATTACATGTTGCTGCATTATTATTGTATTAATGAGTAAGACTGGTTTGGGTTTAACAAGAAGATTTTAGCGCATGGAATATCATACATAGGGGTTTAAAACCGCGTCAATAATTCCTGGATTTTCAGGATCTGCGAGTAGGGGCGGAACACAACCTCTGTGAACAACAATGGCTTACTGTATACAAATAGATAATATTTTGTAGTAAAGTATCTTACATACACTGGGGCAGCCGTAGACTAACGGTTAGAGAAGCAGCCTTGGAACTGGAAGGTCGCTGGTTCGATTCCCGGGCTAGTAGGAAAAATGTGTGGAAGTGGGGGAGTGAGCTGCACCTCCATTCCTTCAAATAAATGGCTGAAGTGCGCTTGAGCAAGGCACCGAAACCCCAACTGCTCTCCAGATGCCCGGATGTGTGTGTGTGTGTGTGTGTCACGGCCCCCTGTTCTGTGTGGGTGTTTTCACCTTGGATGGGTAAATGCAGTGCAATCATCACATAGAGAGAATCATCACCAATACGGACAGAAGCTGTTGATGAAATGTTTTGTTTACAGCACTGATTTATCTTTGCTTATCGAATCTTCTAGGGTATCACACCTGCCCCACCCAACCCCCACCGCGGACATCATGTCAGTACTTATATAAACATCTAACGGGTCTGAGTTCATACGTCTCTCAAGCTTAGCTCAGGTAGAAGATCTTAATTCCATCTGTGCATTAATTTTGATGGTTACATTTGGGGAAATGTATTTAATTAAAGTAATATAAATGCAAATGATATCGTGGTGATGTTTTCTACACCGTACTTCATTGCTCTGTCCATGGGAAAGTCCAGAGGGACAAAATCCCCCACACTGACTTCTCTCCTCATGAACATGTTACACAACATCAGCAAGAACGTCTCTGAGTTCTGAGTCCGGTGAGGGCTCGCATCCTGCTCCTCACTAACACGCTGGGTTAGAGTTAGAGGTTCATTAGATTTGACGTTACGGTACACGCGCCGCCTCTCCTCATACGGGCGTGTTCAAAAGAATCACAGGGGGGTTTAAAAAGTGAAGAAAGGTCAGAATCCTTATAATCACTTTTATTCTGACACAGAAACGCATTGGGAACACGACACATTCGATTCCAAATCAAAACATGAAGAAAAAAAAAATCAAATTTGTGTTATTCCTTTAAAGAAATTTAACAAAAAATGAATATCCGACAGTCAAAAATATCAGACTCTGTTTTCTTCTTTATAAACTCAAACCTTCAGCATATCAAATGAAAAATGGTTGAAGGTTTTGTTTGTTTTCCTTTGATCTCTGAACTACAGTAATATTTATTTTTATAAACAAATAAAGTCTGAGTCCTGCTGCACATCTGGGTTACATGGAGTTGACAAACTTCTGTTACCTGTGAGCAGGTGTTCCAGCCCAGGATGATCGGACCACATTCCACAGATCTTCTGGATTTTTCCTCAGAAGCTACATTTTTGATGGCGCTCCACAAGTTTTCTATTGGATTAAGGTCCAGGATCGAGCCGGTCACTCTAGAACCTCAATCCTGTTGGCCTGGAACTTAGATGTTTCCCTTTAATCGATGTGTTTGAGGTCTTGTTCTTATTAAAACCCATTTCAAGGGCATTTTCTCTTCAGCATAAGGTAGCATGACCTCTTCAAGTGTTCTGATGGGTTCAAACTGATCTAGAATCTTTGGGCGGTGATACATGTGCCCAACACCATAGTATGAAAAACATCTCCATATCATGAGGTTTGTACCACCAGACTTCAATGTCTTCACAGTGGACATGACATGGCAGGTCACTTTAGACCTTCTCTGATCTTACTGGAGTTGACTGGTGGTTGAGTTCTTGCTATTTTGGTTCTTCTTCCATTCGAATGGCAGTTTTTCTTCCACGTCTTTCAGGTTTTGGTTTCTATTTTAAATCATTTTGTATAATTTTATCTGAGCAGCCGATCATTCTCTGCTCTATATGTTTCCTCCTCTCCAACAGACTTAAATCCAGGTCCACTGCTGTTCTGAACAATGTCTGAACAACCCATTTTCCTCAAAATTTCAGTGAGAAATGTTTATAACCAGCAGGTACAACATCCGCCACTTCCTTCCTTGAATACGGACGATGATTGGCTCCTGTTTTTTCCGGTTCCTGTTTTATTAAAGAATGAATGATGTCACCAGTTAAACTCCACACTGATATAATTCTGAACATGAACCTTTCTATTAGTGATTTAATTACACAGAATCAGCAGCATGTGGGTCAGGAATGTTGGTTCTGTTGGATTCTATTACTGTACTAGACCTGATAGTACATTATTTACCATATCGAAACATCATTTCTACCAAAAACACTGATTGATCAGGTCAGTGACGTCTGACTGAGATTCTTTTTAAAACGACTGTATGATACAATGAAAGAAACTCAGCCAACATTTCTGTTGCAACAGATGCAACTGATGCAACAATCGGGTCATGGCACCAAGATGTTGGAAATTCAGCAAAGTATGCCAATTAGCCCAGCGTGCATGTCCTTGCACTGTGGGAAGAAACCGGAGTTTCTGGAGAAAACCCACGCGAGCCCGGGGAGACCGTGCCACAAAAACATCCTCGCAGGACTTGAACCCAGGACCTCCTTTCTCTGCGGCGGACATGCTACCCAGTACACGACCATTGGAATTTCAGAAAAAATAATAAACTCTTAACCTTTGCACCAAAATTTAGTTTCTTGTTTCTTGAAGATGTTTGTGGTGCAATCAGAATGAAAACATTAAAGCAATTTTGGTAAACTTCACATAAATAAAACAAGAATGACCACAAAACTTTAGCAATGACCCCTGAGTCAGAGAACAACCGCAAATATTGCCTGACGCTGTGCCAGTCGGTTGGTACACATCGTACCTGAATTGATCTGTTTACTGTTCACACAGGAAGGTTTGGATTTAGAATCGTAAGTGACTTTGCCATGACCCTGCTAGGTACTGACATGGGTCGTAGACATGGTCCCCCCGAGCCTCCTCATTAAAGCCAGAATCCTTAAAATTAGTTTGAGTCACTGAGTTTTGGTGACTCGCAGTTTAATTTGCTCGCTTTTCACTTTGTTCTGTGTGGACAGATTGCATGGAAGGAGAAAAACGTGTAAAGAGTTCTGCAGTCAGCAGGCTTCCTTTCCTTTCAGTTCCGAATGAGTAGGGATATTGATCGCTTCATACCGCTCGGCCCACTCCACTGCCCTCCACTGTTGTCTTTTATCAAATAGGTGTATAAAGAGCTGCGCGGTCATTTAGTGTTTACCGGGCCACCGAGACCAACACCAGCCTGTTAATCTGAGCTGGAAGTGTGACCACGAAAACAAAAGATTGAACTATTAGCAGTGATCATCTCTCAATGAAAAATGAACCTTTCCTCCTGATCAGATTTTAAACAATAAACAATCTCTGAGCCTCCGCTGTATTTTGGGTTGGATTTCCAAGATTTTTATATTCAGTCCCAATTCATACCAATGTTTACAGGCACATTGCAGCTAACCGGATTATCAGAGGCCGGCCGTGTCTCCCACTGTCTGTGCTGGAGCTTCATGTAAAAGAACCATTACTGCTTTCATAAAGAGGAGCTGCATAGCCGTCAGCGTGGTTTTTAACCCTGCGATGTCCTAGTGAGCTGTCCAGGGTGTACCCTGCCCTCGCCTCGAATCTGCTGAGACAGGCCGCCAGCCTCCCTATGAACCTAATTAGGATTAAGCGGTTCAAAAATTGAATTAATGAATGAATTCACATATCGGGAAACAAAAATCTGATGCCACTAGAGTCACATGACAAATTTCAGCCTGAAAAGCGACAGCCGCCTTTCTATCGGATCCGTTAGTGTAATCACCATTTTTCAAAATGAAAGAATAATGTTTTAGCACGAGTTTTAAGAGTCAATTCTTTTTTAGTTCTGTGATGATCCTCATAATACCAGAGCCTTTTCTCTGGGTGCATCTACAGTGTATGCGGTCCGAGACACTTCTTCTGTTATATTTAACACACCCACACCCTGCAGTTATACTTTCAGACAGTCATTGCACTTGTGGAATTCCATCCAGCCACCACTTTGGCAGATCGATATTGTATTAAACTTTCAAAAACACGGCTTCCGAGACAGAAGGATTATTTGTTCACCATTTTGTTCAAACTGTTTTATTATTATTATTTTTTAACGATGTTCATCGCATGGAGTGGTAGTGAAACGGGAGTGGTTAACATGTCCGCCTCACAGCAAAAAGGTTCAGGGTTTAAATCCTGAGACAGAGCGTTTCAGTGTTGAGTTTGCACATGTGCTTGCATGTGCTTCCTCTGTGTTTTCTAGTTATCTCCCAAAGTCTTAAAATCTGCACATCATTCTAATTGGCAGTTTCAAATTGCCCCTAGTTTTGTGTGTGTGTGTGTGTGTGTGTGTGTGTGTGTGTGTGTGTGTGTGTGTGTGTGTATATGTGAGTGTGTGTGAGTGAGAGAGAGAGAGTGTGTTGTCCTGAGATGGTCTAGTAAGCTGTTGAGGATGTACCCCACCTTCGAAAATTGTCGGCTGAGATGGTCTTCCTCCCTGGAACCCCAGGAGTAGGATTAAGCTGTTCAGAAAGTGACCAAGTCTCCACCACAAACTTAAATTAACCAGAGTTTCAGTCGTTACCTCGTAACCCCAGAGGGGTCCAAGTTTTCCAGGAATAGGAGTTTGAGTTTTGGATGTTCAGCGGTTAAGGTTCTGGTTTAATGCTCAGAAGCTCAGGAGTTCAAGCCCCAGTGCCACTGTGTTGTTGAGGATGGGCCCTTGAGCAAGGCCCCTAACCCGTAACTATTTGTGGAAATGAAAGAAAAATATAAGTCACTTTGGATAAGGGCATATATAAAGTGCTATAAAAGTTAACAATAGCCCCTCCCATCTCCGTCCTGAATACTAAGATTTCATATGCCATGGAAGTAGCCTCTAAGTATTACAGACATTGTCTGGTACAATTACCGTATTTTTCGGACTATCCATCCATCCATCTCAGCCATCCACCCCACTGCTGACGGGTAGCTGCGCCACAGCATGTTTGTGCTTCTGACGATTTGTTAGCGACCACGTCTCAGCTCCATAGGTCATTGCTGGTAGTATGATCATGTCAATCATCTTTTTCTTTGGACTCATGGGCATCGTCTTATCCTTTAGGAAGTTGCTGTACTGGCCGAATCTTTTCCATCCTGATGTTATTCTTTGATCGATCTCCCTGGTCATCTCATTTCCTGGTGTTAACAGCCTTCCTAGAAACTTATACTGGTTCACCTCTTCTAGATGTTATCCATCAATGGATATCCCTTGTCTCTGTAATCTTCTTGCCACTTCATTGCACATGATTTTGGTTTTCTTCTTGTTCATCTTCATGCCGACTTTTTTTTTCTTTCTTTGTTCAGATTGTTTAAGCAGATTCTCCAGCGCTTCCTCTGTCTTCGTATACAAGATGATGTCATCCGCAAATCGTAGATTGTCAAGTCTCTCTCCATTGATGTTGATTACATGACATGATGTTGATGTTGATAGTTTCAATGTCTATCCTCTTAAAAATCTCCTCGACTACTGATGTAAACATAACTGGTGACAATGTGTCGCCTTGTCGGACCCCTTTCATAATGTTGATTTTTCTGCTTAACTTTTCTGTTCTGATTTGAGCTGTGCCTCCCCTGTAGGTTTCTTTCAGGATGTTGATATATTTCTCTTGAATACCGTGTCTTCTTAGAGCTTCAAACACTGCCTGATGTTGTATAGAATCAAATGCTTTCTCGTAGTCCACAAAGGCCATATGTAGTGGTATTCTGTACTCATTGGTCTTCTCCAGTACTTGCGTGACGGTTTGCAGATGGTCTATGGTGGAGTGACCTTTGCGGTAGGCAGCCCGTTCTGGTAGCTGATGTTCGTCTAGCGTGGTGTTAAGTCTATTTTTCAGGATCTTCATGAACAACTTATATATGTGGTTCGCAAGGTCTTTCTCTATAGTCCGCAAGGTCTTTCTTGTCTCCCTTCTTGAAGATCAGCGTCATGATGTCATTTTTCCACTTCTTGGGCACTTCTTCTTTCCTTATCACCATCTTGAAAAGTTCCTTGATTTTTTTCCGTACAGTTTCTCCTGCGTTCAGCATTTCGATCACTACTTGGTCCTCTCCTGGTGCTTTGCAGTTCTTTATTTTCTTCATGGCGTGTTCTATTTCGCTGTCTAGGATGGGTGGTACCTCCTCTGCTTCTGCTGGGATGATGTTCTGGGTTGCGTCCTTGTAGAAATTTTCATAAAATTCCAGACATCTCTCAATAATTCTCTCTCTGTTAGAGATAATGATTCTGTCTTGTTCTCTCAGTGATGATATTAGAATCTTGCAACCTTCTCTACTGTCGCTGGCTTCTTGCAGGCTTCTTCCCTTCTCAACAGCCTCCTTAACTCTCATCATGTTGTGTTCTCTGATGTCGTCTCTCATTAGCTTCCTGATAGTTTTACATAGCTCGGTGGACTCAATTTTCTTCCTTGTAGTCTTGTCTTTCCCAGCCATTTGCCTTCTCTTCTGCAGTAACTCTTGGGTTTTTGGCTTCAGCTTTTCTCTTCCATGTTTTGCATCTTCCCCTGCTTCTTCCTGTGCACACTCCTGGATGATTTCTGTTATCTTTTCTGTCATCTCTTCAGTATCTTCTGTTGTTAGCACCTCAAAGCGATTCTGAAGCTTCAGCTGGAATTCTTCGGTCTTGTTCATCCAGTTGTCTAGGTTGACTTTAGGCTTTCCAGTTTTGGTCATTTTGTTTCTTTCCAGTCTCACATTAAGCCTGATCTTGCTGCGAACCATCCTATGATTGCTTTCAACATTCACTCTCTGGATGGCCTCGACATTTTGGATGACATTTCTATTACTCATGATATAGTCAATCTTGTTCTTTACCATTCCGTTAGGACTCTACCATGTCCGTTTCTTGTTCATTCACTTCTGAAAGAAGGTGTTGTCCATCCTCAGATTCTGGGATGTTGTGAATTGCACTAATCTTGTTCCTCTTTCGTTTCGTTCTCCAAGGTCAAAAGATCCAACAGTTTTTCCTTCACTCTTTCTGTAAAACTTCCCCAGTCCAAATGGTACTTTAACGCTTTTGTTAGCCAAGCACTGTATTTATTCCAATGCTTCCAGGATTCAGTGACATGCTTCGGTTTCACAGTGCAATCGATATAAAAAATTTATCTGTAATTAAAATGCCTTGCCTGTCAATCATTTATATAATTCACTTGTTATTTATGAAGACGTCGTTTGAAATTGCAGCTGTTGCTATAATGACGTCTACAGATCAATCATGTATAACCTTTGAAATCATAAATTCTGAGGAATGAAACATTTAGAGCTCAGAAAAGAGTTTGGTTTTAAACTCTACAGTCCAGTTATTTATAAACACATAAAAGAGAACCTTCATTCACAGCCTCCTGGGCCTCAGCTTAGCCAATCAGAAGGGGACATTAAATTCACAGCAGATTTTCTCAGTTTCATACATGCTTCTACGTACTTCTTTCTGCATACGGCTGAGGGAATTAATCAGGCGATCTGATTCTGTGCTTGTATCAACTGCTGAACAGGACAGAAGGAGGGCAGAAGAATGGGAATAAAGTGCCTTTAGAACCCAACGGAATTGAAGCGAGTGTGAGACTAGCAGCTCTTTGAAGGCTTCTAGTTTAATCCCAGCCCTTCCTCACCAGCTTTGATTCGCTGCCGCTTAAATCCCGTCTCCTGCCAGCCGAGACACAGGGGCAGTCCACATCTCATGCAGTGATGAGTCCAAGGCTGTTAGCAGAAAAATAAAGAACTTGTTCCCCCCTCCAGCCAGCCTTTCCTTAAAGGCTTCAGTAATCCACTCTGCTGATGGAATAGAAATCCGGGTGTTATTAGGACACTGAAACAGGGGAATTGAAAAATACTAGAACAATTCCAATGTTCTTCATGTGATGCTAAGTAGCGGATTTGTTGGTTTGTGCTTTGGTGAAAAGATTGTTATGTATTATGTATTATGCCTTTTATTATGGAAACATCTGGAAATGTCAACTTTGTATTAAAAGATTTTACTAAAGTGTAACACATACTTCTGAGAATGGGCTGAAGGCATACATGAGTTGAGCAGGATACCGGCTGGGTATACAGCCACACACATGTACACATAGTATATATACCCACTGCCTGACCAAAAAAAAAAAAAATGTGGCCGACAAGATGTTATTGTTCCGCCTTTATCCCTGCTGACAGCATGTAATCATCACGCCATTGTTTCAACAAACGAAGCACCATAACATTTATTTCCGTGTTTGATACTCATAGGGGAACATATTCTCCGGTAGGTCAAAGATCAAGGTTATGGTGACAGGGACATGAAACAGCTTAAGTGAGACCTATCATTCCCAGATGTATTCACACACTGAGCTTGGTATTGATAGGTGTTGTATTTCAGGAGATACAGTAGGCATGAGTGCAAGTTGGACATTTTGCAAAACCTGAAAAGTCTGACGTAGTCTGATGGGCATGGCATAGCCATGCCAGGGGGTTTAAAAGGGGAAGTGCGTCCCCCTTTGAGCTCGGAAAAAAAATTTAATCACAAGTTAAAATGGTTGGCTCTCATGCAATCTTTACCAACATTTATAGTAATATACAATCTGAAAATTCATATATATTAAAAATTACATTATAACATTAAAAATAAAAAAGCATTAAATAACAAAACAAAACAAAAAACACTTAATTCTAGTACAGTATGGCAAAAAAGTATGTTCCCAGGATCATACACGCTCCCCTGGCATCACATCCCACTACTTGAGAAGCACTGAATTACATATGCATCATCACGACATTACTGGAACGTGATTCAAATTTAGCCAATGGCTGAGAGCTTTTGGTTGATTGCTTGCATATGATGTGTACACCTCTTTTTTCCCTCCTTCACACACACGTGTTATCAACGCGATTGCTTGAATTGTGAATTCAAGTTTTTTTAGTGTGTTTTTAATTATTATTAAGCCCTATGATGCCCCGCCCAAAAAAAAAAAAAAAAAATCTAAACAGACTTACAAAATTTAGAAAAATGATTAAATCCAGTCCTGAAAACCTGGCGCTTCTGGCGCTTCTTGCACCTATGAGTACGTACTAGAAGAATTTTATGATAGGATGATGGAACAGGGCAACTTTATAAAAATATATCAAAATCATGCAGATGCACAGAGAATATCGTGAAACAGATTCCCAACATTTAGGAAAAGCATGTGATCTCTGTGACTTGAACTATAATTTGGGCGTTGGGTTGAGCATTTCTAAAATTACTGATCTGGAACATTGTGGTGTCACAGTGTAAGTACAGTGTACATACAGCAAAGTGGTCAAACCTCCACTGTATGGCCTACAAGGGTCCAGTTCTGTAGTTACAAACTCCTAGTTATTGAGAGAAATCAGAAAATAATGTTGAACATTGTTCCGTATGCCTAATTGATTCTATCGGACGAGCCCCCAATTTTGTTATGTATGGATTTTAGAAGTCAATTGTCCCGTGAAACCAGTAAAGCACGACAGACCATGACATAAACTATATACAATTTAACAATATAAACAAGGCAAGGCAAAATAAAACTTAAATCTTAGAGCTAAACAAAATACAAATTAAACAAAGGGTCCCATAGTCACCAAGCACATGCTGCATGGTAAATTTAGAAGCGGTGCGCGCGCTGGTGGGGAAAGGCTTGTAATCGCGCGTTAGACAGACACAAATAATTAGAATGCTCATGTTGATCATGGACGATGGACTTTGGCGATGAAGTCCCGAACGACGAAACTGGGGTGAAGTTTCCATGATTCGTCTTGAATGAGATGAGCTGCCGCGATGAGTTTCCTTAGAGGATCTGCATGCCAAAGAGACCTGAAGAGACTGGAAGAGGCTGCAGGTCCTTAATATAACCTCCCCAAAGTTCCAGAAAGTTCTCTTCTCGAAGTTTCTGAATCACCTGACCCGCCACCAGGGCGCATGCGCAACCAGGTCCATCTTAAAGTTTCCAGAACCCCTTACAGCGGAGTCAAACCACGTGGCACGACTAGTTACAACACACTCTGAATCTAATTACGTACACTGTTTACACAGTCACATTTATATACATGCCCCTAACAAACATGTCCACGTGAGCTGTCAGGAAAACTTCTCAAGTAAACACTGAGCCGAAAACCATCTCAGGAAACACACTGTGTTGTACCATAATGCAGAAGATCTACAAAACCAAAAGACCCAAACAGGATCCAGTCCTGTCAGCCATGAACGCCAAGGCTACAGGATCACAGGAGTATGAGAGCAGGATCTCCAAAACGAGCCTGATGAAGCTTGGAGAAACATCACCTGGTCTTCTTACTATCATTAACTCCTGTCCAGCTGCTCATGTTGTAGCAGCTTTTGAGTTGTTGTTTAATTCAGGTATTTTGTTTTGTCTATGGTGCAGTGTTTCTTTGCCCAAGAAAGCAATTAATTCTTTCTTCACAGGCTTCAGGAACCTTTATGTACCTTTATGTTTGCTTGCTTTCTATGGTACCATAGACCATAGAGGTTTATCTGCAGATAGTGTCCTGTGATTTAATGTCAGGACTCAAACCAACTACTTAAAAAACTAGGAAAAATAACCGTGGTGGTGTTTTTGTTTGTTTTTTCCCACGTGTGTATGTCATCAAGCATTTTCCAGTCACATTCCTCAGTTGTATTCCCAACAAACACTGGAACATTAAAGCAGTAGATCAGTTCTGACAGTTCCTGATACTTTCACTCTATTACACTCCAGACCTTCTCCTTTACTGCACTACTGCCCAGGGCTCTGCTGCAGGAGATGAGTTTATACCCAACATGAAACAATAAACATTCAAGAACGAGATCAAGTCTGAGGCTTCAGTGCTATTCCAACAAAATATTCATTCTTCTCTCTGTTGCATTTCATGTACTGGAGCTTCCTCACCCACCACCACTCAACGGCCAACTCAAGCCTCCTTACTGGGAAAAATGGAATTCCTATGTAAAGCAGAACCTGACAGAGAACTCCGGATCAATTCCCCAGTGTCCACCACTCTCCATGCCTTTATCTGTTTATCTGTCATGGTTGAGAGAGACCGGGTTACACCCTAAGGGGCTAACAGCAGTAGAGACGCAATAGAAAAACGACTCGCATGAGCAGCAATTCGTAGCGGTCGCACTTTATTCTCGAAATGCTCTCAAATTTATCACACAACATTCGTGGCGTCTCATTTTGGCTGGTGAACTCATCAGGAAAAATTTTAATTTTTAATTTTTAATTTTTTGTTCAAAATTTCTGCGATTTTAACAAAACGAGGCTCTGACATGGAGTCAAATCCTCTCAATCATTCTGCACGTCATGAGAAGGTCGCAGACTTGTTCTCCCCATGGAAAGTTTAAAAGTTTCTTACATCCGGCGTATCTTGTGTATTTTTTCATCATTCGTATTTTATTCAAATTTTGTTGAACTAAAACACGAATGGTTTGAGAACAAAACGTAAACAAAACATGACTGATTCATGACAGAGATTCAATCTTTTTTCGCCAAACATTCACAAATCAAGTGCAGTGGTGGACCGGTGCTAAGGTGCTGGATCACTGATTCTAAGGTCAGGCATTCAAGTCTCACGCTCAACAAGTTGTGATTCTCTACCCAGTGCACTAACTGGGTTATCAAAGGCTGGCTATGTCTTTGACTGTCTATTGTGAGAGGTTCATGTAAAAGAACCATTGCTGACTTTTTTTTTTCTTTTTTTTTTAATCGCACCTCTAGTGTGGTCACTGCTAACAGGTTGCGAGTACACTGCAGGATTAATACTGACACAAATAACCCTGAACACTCAACTTTATGTCCAAAGACAGTTTAGAGTAACCAGATACCCTAATGTGGATGGCTTTGGACTGTGGGAGGAAACCGGAGAACCCAGAAGAAACCCATGCAAGAACGAGGAAAACATGCAAGCTCCACACAAAAAGGTTCCAGTCATCCATAAAGTTCCAAACCAGACCCTTCACGCTGTGAGGTGACCATACTGACCATTACACCACTGCGCTTCCTGGAGGGTGCAAGCTGACCAAAATAAACTTACAGCTGGTATTCAAGTTCTCATGTAAATCACAGATGCCTTGTGGTTTGGCACAAGCAAGGGTGGAAGAAGCACTGGAACAGCAAGTTAAAGTGGAACTGTCCGGTCAAAATAGCATTTCACTGGGATTCCTTCATGACACACCAGAAGAGTGTTCATCTCAAGGTGATATCACAACAATGCCCAAACACTCAGGGGGCAGATACAGCCAGAGCCATCATCCTTATGGAGTGGTTGGAGGCGTGTAGACTCAATTCCAGAGACAATCAAGAGGTGGCGGTAATAAGTAGAGACCGTCTCAGAAGTCAGGAACCCTGAACTAACACTTTCAGAACCATTTTTACTACGTTTCATGTCTATGAATGGAGCCTGAGTTTGTATAAATGGAGAGGACCAGTGTAAATTTCTGCCGTAATCCTGTCGGAGGTATAAAGATCAATATTTATGACAATGGAACTAATGATAGAGCGCTGAAAGTCTCGGTAGGTGGTGGCAAACCATGCTTGATCCATCATCCTCGGTGATGCAGACCCTCTCATGAGTGTGACCTGTGGAAGAAAAGCCAGCTGTTTCTTTTCTGAGAACGAAAGAATAAGAAGCACGAGGGCGAGACGGCAATTGATTAGAGAGGCATTAATCAAACAGAGGGATTATCCCTTTCCATTCCTAAAGTAAACCAATTACAAGTCTCACACTGGAGGAGGCTGGCGGAGAAATCCGTTTATACAGACGGCATTAAGGCGAAAGAATGAGGAGGTGAAAGAAGGGACAAAGGCGTACACTGGATGGAGGGATGGAGGGTGTTGGGGGTATAAAAAGATAATACTGACCATTAAAGTTAATTGGGAAGGGTACATGAGAGGCAGGGATGTGTGGCAGCAGTACTATTTCTGTTTTGCCAGATTAGTTTTTGTGTTTGGAAAAATTGGTCTGGTGATAGGTTTGGGAGGATTGGCTTTTCAGGTTTAAATGGCTCTCGTTGATTTAATAGTGATGGCGATGGTCTCCTGCTCAAACTTAATGGCCCTTCACCATTTTACTGGAGCTAAATTAACCTTGTTAAAAGGTACCTCTACTTTTCAGCGCTTCATAAAGTTCTACTAAGGTCACTTGATTTTCACATAGTCGTATATCGTTAATTGGGAGGACAGACCACTTTATGGAGGCTAATTGTCTTTTCATTTGCTCTAAAACTGAAACTATTTTCTTAATCATTTCTGTAATGTGGAGCTAATGAACACGGCACAGGTTCTTCTTTCCTTCACGGCTGATACATCGCTGCTTTGTCTTTCAGAGGTTCATCTATTACAAGATCACTAAATAGCCACACAGCGGTGCGGTGGTTAGCGTATCTGCCTATAACAAAAAGGTCTTCGGTTCTAATCCCGTGCTTGGCAAGGGCGCTTCAGTGTAGAATCTGATGTGTAGAAGCTAATTGGCTGCTCCAAATTGTGCCTAGTTGTGAGCATGGATGCAAATAGTTGGGTGAGTGTGTGTGTGTGTGTGTGTGTGTGTGTGTGTGTGTGTGTGTGTGTGTGTGTGTGTGTGTGTGTGTGTGTGTAGGGGGGGCCCTCTGGGAATGGCGTGGAGAGCTATTGCTCGAATCCGCGGATAAGCTCCAACTGTGATAAGCCAGAAGGCTCGGGTGTAAAAGTTCAGCAGACTTACCATCCCTTGGAATATGCGACACAATTTGGAACAGCCATCAAAAACTGGAGGACCTGAAAGAAACCCACACAAGCATGCAACCTCCACACATAAGTGCCATTACCAAGCATGGGACTGGAAGCCAGGACCTTCTCGTGGTGAGGCAGGCTCGCTACCCACTACACCACCACGCTGGCTGTGAAACAGTTAAAATAAATTAGACTAATAATAATAATGATACTACTACTACTACTACTACTACTACTAATAATAATAATAATAATAATGATACTACTACTACTACTACTACTACTACTACTAATAATAATAATAATAATAATACCGATAGTCGAACCTCGGATTCAGGAGGAACAATGTGGTATTCGTCCTGGCCGTAGCACTCTTCACTAACTCTATACGCTCCACAAGATCTTGGAGGGGACATGGGAGTTTGCCCAATCTGTCCACATGTGCTTTATGGATTTGGAGAAGGCTTTCAACTGTGTCCCTCGGGCTATCTTGTGAGGCATGCTCTTGGAATATGGCGTTCCTGACCCGTTGCTATGGGCCATCTGATCACTGTATCACCGGAGCTAGAGTTTGGCCCGTATTGGTAACAACGGGTCAAATTTGTTTCCGGTGAGGGTTGGAGTCCTACAAGGCCGTCCTTTGTCACCGATTCTGTTCATAATTTTTATGGACAGAATTTCTAGGCACAGTCGAGGCGATGAGGGGTTCTGGTCTGGTGGCCATCGGATCTCGTCTCTGCTTTTTGCGGATAATGTTGTCCTTTTGGCTTCATCAAGCCGGGACCTCCAGCTCTCATTGGAGCGATTCACAGTCGAGTGTGAAGCGGCCGGGATGAAAATCAACACCTCCAAGTCCCAGGCCATGGTTCTTAGTCAGACAAGGGTGGAATGCACCCTCTGGGTCAGGAATGAGGTCCTGCCGCTAGTGGAGGACTTTATGTATCTTGGGGTCTTGTTCATGAGTGAGGGAAGGATGGAGCGGGAGATCGACAGACGGATCGCTGCAGCCTTTGCTGTTAAACGGAGCATGTACCGGTTCGTTGTGGTGAAGAAGGAGCTGAGCCGCAAAGCAAACCTCTCAATTTACCAGTCGATCTACGTTCCAACCCTCACCTATGGTCACAAGCTTTGGGTAGTGACCAAAAGAACAAGGTCGCGGATACAAGCGGCTGAAATGATCTTCCTTCGCCAAGTGGCTGAGCTGTCCCTTAGAGATAAGGTGAGAAGCTCTACCATCCGGGAGGAGCTCAGAGAAGATCCGCTGCTCCTCCACATTGAGAGAGGCGAGTTGAGGTGATTCGGGCACCTGGTTAGAGTGCCTCCTGAACGCCTCCCTGGTGTGGTGTTTCAGGCATGTCCGACCGGGAAAAGACCCTGGGGTCGACCTAGAACACGCTGGAGGGACTATGTCTCTTGGCTTATCTGGGAATGCCTTGGTGTCCCCATGGAAGAGTTGGCAGAAGTGGCAGGGAAGAGGGATGTCTGGGCCTCTTTGCTTAGGTTGCTGCCCCCGCGACCCGACCCCAGAAGAAACGGAAGACGATGAATGAATGAATGGATAAATAAATAATAATAATAATAATAATAATAATAATAATAATAATAATAATAATAATAAAAATAATAATAATAATAATGCAGGTATACCTCAACTCAAGTTGTTTTTGATTATACGTCACTTTACAAAAAACACCAGGAACAATAATTAAATAAATACATAAAAATAAAGTTTACATGATTATAATCATATAATTTTGCCCCTCTATTTGAGAAGCACTGAATTAGTGGCAGCCCCGGCAAATTATAAATATGCATCATCATGACATTACTCACACGTGATTCAATTTAGCCAATGGCTGAGAGCTTGTGTTTCTCCCCTCTGCTGATTGGTTGTAGATGATGAGTATACCTCTTTTTTCTCCTTTGCGCACATGTTTTCAATGTGATTGCTTGAATTGTGAATTCACGTGTGTTTTTAATGATTATTTAAGCTCTATGATGCCACTCAAACGCCCTGCATCTTCTGTCGCTTAGCGTAGACTAGCCTAGAAACAAGCTAATTCGACAAACAAAGTTCTCTCCTGGAACCAATTAACGACATAAGCCGAGGTATTCCTGTAATTTTATTTTTAAAAAAGAAATGTAGCCTGGAGCCTCGTCCTTTTTAACCCATTGAATAAAATAATTTCCCTTTACAAACAAATCACCTCGTTCATGATTCACCACAATCTGTTTTGACTTTAGAAGAAATATTTTGCAGCATCTTAATACCCATCATTATTCAGTATTATTATGAGGATTTATCCATTCGAACGGCATTAATATATCACATGAATATTCAGCACGCTATCATACTTCATTGTTTCTGAACAGCGGGGCGTAACGAGTCTAATCCATCCTGCTTTCACTCCGGTGCACTCCACCGCTGCTCGACGAGAATACAAATCTGTTGTGCAAACATTAAATTCCAGCCACAGCATGATGTACAAGTCCAGAGCCTGAACTCTGAGGCCATTTTTTACATTATTTTTTTTTTCCCCTCTACTGCTTTCCTAATAACAATTTCATGACAGTCCATACTGCTGTTTAAATATCTCGATCCCTACGCCGCTTTTATGCTCCATTGATCTGCTTCACCCCAGACAGGATGAGCTGAATTTAAAAAGGTCACCGTGAAGCTTTATTAATGTTTTATAAAATATCAGAAATCTTTATTAGCACTGTAACAACATCGCAGACGAATTCTATACACACGTTTATCCGAGCAGGTATTCACAACCGACATGAACAAAAGCTTAAAGATACATCATGCGACGTACACATGAAGCCACCAGGCTTGGTCTTCACCACTTGAGCTCACAGAAAGATACATGTTGAGATGTTTGTGAGGTTGATGGACTCAAACTGTGCAGGGGTCAGTCCGGTAAGTGAAATGACGCCATTTCTGGTTAGCACACGATCTGTAGCACATAATATGAGTCAACACTAACCTGTCGAGGCTACGCAAGAGCACAGTGCACGGGGTGAACTACATCCCGGTATAGTAATTACACTCTATTATAAAATACAGATCATTCATTCATTTTATAAGCCGATTAATTATAATTAGTGTCATTGTGAGTCTGGAGCCCATCTCAACCAACTCTGAATGAGGGTGAGATACACCCCGGACAGCATGCCAGGCCATCACAGGGCAAAATATACTTTTGTTTATTTTAAAGTTTGTGCGAATGTTACTGTGGGGCTGGTGGTGTAGTGGTTAGGGTGCTGTGCTCATGATCAGGAGGTCATGAGTTCAAATCCCACTGAGACCCTCACTGTGCTGAGACCCCTGGGTGAGGTCTTAACCACAAGTGTGCCCCTGTTCACCCAGCAGTATAAATGAGTACCAGTAAAAACATACTGAGAAGGTAACCTGCGATGGACTAGCGTCCCATTCAGGAAGAGTTGAACTCCTAGTTACTTCATGCTACAGAAACCGGGGATCAGCACCGGCCTGATGAGCCGCTATAGCTTGGGTGCAAAAAGCCCACGGCGAATGTTACTACTCTGTGTGTGCTCAGAGACATGCTGCCATTCTGATTGGCTGTTCCAGCCGGGTAAGTCATGTGACTCCATTGAATCGACTGGGGTGCATCACTGACTGCATGCATCATAATGGTCCGGTGCTGATCCGCACAAACAACAAGCACAGAGATCACGGAAAACAATTATTTTTGTTTCTAAACCAACGGATGTCCGGAAGCCGAATCGGCAAAACCGTCAGATGCGTAAATCGTCACCTCATCTCTGGCAGCGTCTCATCTTCAGAGTCACTAGAATATGACGGCTCACTGCCGCCACAAGAGAATCTGCCCACTCTGGTTCATATAGAGAGCCATTTACACCCATTTCCTCCAAAGTGCTGCAGTCGTTGTTTCTTGAATACATTTTTTTTTTTCAACTAAAATGTCACTCACTGAACAGATCTGCTTGTTTACTTGCGCTGGGCAACCCGGAGTCTCTGGTGATTTTATAAACGCTCTGGACAACAAAATGTTCAAATCAGTTGTGGGAAAAAAGACTGGTAACTATTGGTGTAGGACAGGGGTCGGGAACCTATGGCTTGCAACCCAGATGTGGCTCTTTGGTTGACGGTATCTGGCTCTCAGATAAATCAGGTGGCCTTTCTTAACAGAATAATGAATACATAATTTCACTGTCATTTAAATAAAAATACAAAAAAAAGCCATCAAGTAAAACAAAAACAGATGAATAAATCTCAGGAATTTAAATCTATACATCTATTTTCAATGCCACGTCACTGTGGTCCACAGCAGAGAGCCAATCCTTTCTGTACTCGAGCATGCATTGATACCTTCAAACTATAATTTTATTGGATTATAACAACAGCCACAGACTGCGCGTGTTGTTTTTGGGTAAAGAGATAAATTTCCCTCGTTTTTGTTCGGCTCATTTCGATGAAGACAAGCACAGCTGGCAAGCAAACACAAATGGCCAGACATGGAAAAACTTCAACCCGCAGATCAGCTGATTGCCAAAACTTGGGACGCGCTTCCTGTCCCATAAACAATGCAGCATGTGAGTCCTGTCGTATTGACCATGAGTCTTATATATATATATATATATATATATATATATATATATATATATATATATATATATATATATATATATATATATATATATATATATATATATATATATATATATATATATATATATATATATATATATATATATATATATATATATATATATATATATATATATATATACAAAGGACAGGACAAAGGCTTTCTATTGAAACTCCATTTATCACTACAGATCTGTTTCGAGGGGTGGTGAAACCATCCCCTCTCTTCAGGTGATTACAGAAGAATGAATCATTCTTCTGTAATCACCTGAAGAGAGGGGATGGTTTCACCACCCCTCGAAACAGAATCATTCTTCTGTAATCACCTGAAGAGAGGGGATGGTTTCACCACCCCTCGAAACAGATCTGTAGTGATAAATGGAGTTTCAATAGAAAGCCTTTGTCCTGTCCTTTTGTTTATTTGCTCTACCAAAAAGTATTGAGCACTCTCCTACGGAAGGATCTACTCAGAAAATCCTATATATATATATATATATATATATATATATATATATATATATATATATATATCTCAGAGGATTAGATTTTAAAATATGTCTTTTCTTGGCTCTCTTAGTCAAAAAGGTTCTCGACCCCTGGTATAGGACCTGCTAGTAATCCACAGAGAAAAAAATTACCCATCTTTGTGCTTTTTATGGTCATTTATGTTAAAATAAGCATCCGTATCGCTTAAAATGATTACATATGCACAGATTATACTGAAAGGATGAACAACACTGCTCTAAATTACACTTTAATTACAGAACCAAAACTGGTTTAAACATTATAATTTAAATAAAAATTACGCCGCACCCCCATGTTTCAGATCTATACATAATGCATGGAGCACCAATAATTCTGGAGCAGCCTATAAGATTCCCCAGACATCGAACAGGTGGTGTGTTTCAGTTAAAATGAAGGCGAGTGATTGACCGACGGTTCGTCTGCAGTAATGCTGACCTTTGGTAAAGCACACAGGTGGTGCAGTCGATGTGGCTCAATTTAATATGCTGTCAGGTCAGAGGCTGTTCCCGTTGTCTTGCACACGCTCTGTCAGGACACGTTAGATGGGAGATGAGATTAGCATCACGTCACTCTGCGGTGAAGTTCGTTATGCGTGGTAACTAAAATCTTACTCCGAATAAGAAAAACACATCAAGTGAAATTGTGTAGTGAAATTATCCAGTCAGCCAATCATCGAGGCTCTGGTGCGGCGCATTCACAGCCATCTCCATCTACTGAGCCTTATTTAATACAGAATTTGGCAGACTGGAAAAACATTGATTCGTTTCTTAACTTGTGGAATAATGGGCAGTGGTGGCCTGGAAGTAAAGGTGCTGGATGACTGATCATAAGGTTGGTGGTTCAAGCACCACTATCACCAGGTTGTCACTGTCCCCCAAGTGCCCCTGACTGGGTAATCAAATACCGGCCATGTCTCTCACTGTCTGTGGTGTGAGGTTCATGTAAAAGAACCATTGCTGACTTTCAAAAGAGGAGCTGCATAGCCACCTGGTGAGCTGTCCAGGGTGTACTTTCCCTCTCCAACAGTCGGCTGGGATGGGCGCCAGCCTCCCCATGACCCTAATTAGGATTAAGCAGTACAGAAAACGAATCAATGAGTGAATTTGTGGAAAGTTACAGTAAGTTTAAACATTCCTGCCGCAGTAAAAAAACAAACAAACAAACAAACAAACAAAAAAAACATGATTCTGAACACAATTACAGGCTCCGGGCGATAATTTCAGGATCTCAGAAGAGTCAGAAGGATGTTAAAATTGTAAATGCAGTGGTTAGTGTCACATAAAAAAATAATAAAATGCTAGATACGCCCTGAACCATTGCCAGACCATTATAGGTCCAACACTCAACCCCTCCCACTCACACACAGCCGGGTAGCCTAATCTGCAGGTCTTTGTTTTGGGGGAGGAAACCTGAGTACCCACAGAAAACTTGCACAAGCACAAGGAGAACATGCGAACTCCACAGGGAAACGCCCTCGCTGAGACTGGCACTCAAATTCAGGACTTTGTTGCTGTGAGGAGGATGTGCTAAGCACTGCGCCACGGTACCACCTGACCCACTCTCAAATTTTTCTACATATAATAAAGAGAAAGAAAATGTAGCAGAGCACAGCATGCAACCAAGATATTAAAGTCAGAATATTAATGTGAGGAAATGAATGAAGGTTTAATTCTCAGTGTTAATAGTGAAGGAAAGTAGAATTATTTTTCCTGCACACTCTGGCATCTCCATAGAGATGAGCACTAAAACCTACGATGCAATGTTTATTAGATATGCACCATTAAAAGCCCACCACAAATAATCCAAACCACGACAGCTTTATCTGCGTCCTGATCGATAGATGTTTTGTTGAATATCATGTGACACACATGTTTCATTTCATCATGTGGATTATTAGCGAAGACTGAACATCAGGGGTCGAGAGTCATTTTTCCCCGCAAGTGACGCTAACACATTGGGCAGGGTTGACGTCTCTTGTGGAGATAGTGAGACGACACATTCTAGTGACTCGGAGGATGAGAACATTACCAGAGGGGAATGTGACAGTAAATCCTAAATCGCTCAAGCAGCTAAAGTTTTGCCGACTCGCCTTTATTGTCGTCAGTTGAAATGTTTTCTGTCGTTTCTGCACTTGTTGTTCGTGAAGCTCAGCACTGGACTATAATATGTTTTGGTGCATGTGGTCAGTGATGTAGTCCAGCCGATCCAAAAAGTTCTCATCACTACCAACCAATCAGAGAGGCAACATGTCTCAGAGCATGCCTAGAGTCATAGCGCTCCCACGCACTTTAAAATTGGGCGTGGACTGCCGTTGCTGGAACGAACCACTGATATGACATGTGATTGCTTTAAAGAGCGAGTAACAGTAATTCCCCATAGGTACCCTTTAAATCAATAAAACTGCTTTTATAATAACACTTACTTGTAATCAACCTTTTTTTTTTTTTTATCTCCCTAGTAAGAAATGGCATCTTCTTATTTTTATTATAGACGTTATGTTGTACAATCGGACAGTGTGTTGGTTTGCAGGAATATGCAAAAGAAAGGTAATATTTTCAAGCAATTCCTACCATATGCGGGGCTTTCGGCACATAAGAGCCTATTAGAATTTGGAGATGATCTGGATTGAATTCTGTATTTTGGGATTTTTTTTTAAGGATTCTTTACCATTACAAGCTAGGTTTCAGTTCATATGTTGGTTGATATTCAGGATTTCTGCACTTGGTCGAGGTTTGCACTGAGCAATCTTTTTCACTTCAGCTTATATCATACCCTTTTCTATAAACTTTTTTTATTTAATGCATAATTTCCCTGGGGATCAATAAAGGATCCTGATTCTGATTCCAAGCTGCTGTATGTAAAGTAGGTACGTAGTCTGTTGGGCTTTTTCCACCTGAGCCCAGTGGCTCATCAGTCCGGTGCTGATCTCCGGTTTCCGTAGCGTGAAGCGACCAGGAGTTCAACTCCTCCTGGACGGGATGCTGGTCCATCGCAGGTTACCTTCCCAGTATATTTTACTGGTACCCATTTATACTGCTGGGTGAACAGAGGCACACTTGTGGTTAAGACCTTGCCCAGGAATCTTATCACAGTGGTGGTCTAACTGGGATTCGAACCCACAACCTCCTGATCATGAGTGCAGCACCCTAACCACTACACCACCGGCCTCACAAATGTATGTAAAATTATTATGATAAATATCAACTCCTGAGTAATTTGCCGCTGGAGAGTTACAGATGATAAATAACTGTCACTTTTATTATATTTACAATTACATGTTTTTTTTTTAATTTTCCGTTTCTATGGAGCACTGGGAATGAGCCATTGAGTGTTGCTATAAAAATGTAAAAAACAGAAATAAACAACAGACACCTTTTATCCAGTTGTGAGAATTCGACGGCTCTGCGGTGTAAAGTTCATTCATGAACCCACTCGGAGCGGCTGAATGGACAGGGGAAAGGATTGGCATTTCTTTTTCTTTGAACCGTTTTCAATAACTCTAGAGTCCAGTAACCTTTCGGCGAGGAGGAAAAGCTCACCGCGGCCTCCGGTGGATTAACCTCACCATCATTAAAAGGATCAGTCAGATAAGAATTCGAGAAAATAGTACAGCGCCATGTGAGGCGTGAAATGTCATAAAAAATGAATGGGGGGATAAGAGTGGAGGAGGGATTAAAGTGGCTGGAGTGTGAGTTGCAGATCAGTGTCCATGCTTTATTTTCATTAGGTTTCCCTAACAGGTCCAATTAACCAGCAGTTTTATTGTAAGCAAAACTGTCAGAAAAGTTAACGTGTGGTAATTTCAGCGTCTAAGCGCACGCCAGTCATACGTTAATACTAAAGCCAGCTCTGCACTTGTTTCAGTCCAGCTCCAGATGGTTAGCATCGTTATTCTGTGAGCATCGCGGCTGCTCTAACTACAATAATGGCTATGGATAAACACTGGGCCTCTCTGGCAAACAGCAATAAAGACTTTTTGGTAATTGTCAGTGAAGGATGTAAATAAGAGAAGGTCATTATTTTTCTGTGCGAGCTGGATTAGAACCTCAGAAAGAGACGCGGCACTTCTGCAGATAAATTTCAAATGGTCTGAGCGAACACGCATGGCGTGATGGCTGCCAACGTTTGAGCATGCCCGGAAAAGTAAATTGAAAATTGATTGTTTGCGCGAGTTGCTTCCAGAAATTAGTGAGCCTGTGGACTCTATTAGACAACGCATGAGCGGAGTTGAAAACAGCTCCGACTGAAGTTATTACCGAGAACACCAGCACGGTTATATTCACCCTGAAGGTTCTGAAGGTAAACAGAAAAACAAAAGTACGGTTGTCCTTTATAACTCCTCTAAGCAGATCTATGACAGACGATAGCGGTGACCCTGACTACTGGAGTGTTAAATGTCCGTAAGACAACACGAATCCTTCTCCAGACCGGACCTTAACCTCCACTAGAAGTACAACCTGAAGTCAAGGTTCAGATACAAAAACCTTTCAGGCAGGGGTTGGTAATCCGGAAAGCTAACAAAACGCAGAAATGGCATCTCTTCAGGGATTCGGCTCAACCTTCCCTTTCATCTGAGGTCCTTCCAAAGCCACGCCCCTCCCTACACACGCACCAGCTCCGCTCAGACCGCTGGCTTGTTCTTGACAGGGTTACGCACAAGCAGGAAGACATGACAACATTTGATTGGCTATCATTCGTCTGACCGCAAGGCAGTGATTTGTCGGTGTTTGTACAGGATGTCAGAGGACACAGATGGGGTTTAAAGGTCATATACAGCTCAAACGTAGCGACTGCAGATTTTATTTATTTATTCATCTGCTGAACTGCCTGATCTTGTTAGAGTCACGTGAAGGCCGGAGCCTATCTCAGCTGACTCTGGGCAAAGGTGAGGTACACCCTGAAAAGCTTGCGAATCCATTGCAGGACCAGCTTGTTTCCAACCACTCACACTTAGGGGCAATTTGAAGCAGCCAGTTAGACTAATGTGGATACAATTATCCTGTAAGAGGAAGCTCGAGAAGCCCAAACGAAACCCAGGCAAGCAAAGGGAGAACATGAGACTCCCCACAGAAACCAAGCCAGGGACTCAACCTCAGAACCTTCTAACCACTACACCACTGTGTGGTGCCAACCCAACTACAATACAGTACTAAGATTTTATTTCTCAACCAGGAACAACTTCATGCTCATCAAAATTGTATTTTTTTTTAAACTGATATTTCCATAACATAAATACTGCCACAGCCAAACGGCTGTTTTTTTCAGCAGGACGCAATTTGTGCAAGAGACAGACGTGACACCGCAAACTAAGCTTGGAGAGCAAAGATGACAGCCGAACAAGGGACTGGAGATCCCTCGCAGTCCAGGGGCCGACGCTGACCGGGATTGTCATTCAAGGATCGACCTGCTCAGCCATTTTAATAAGCCCAACCTCCCGGGAGTGTATGCATCATCTCTCGAGATGACGGATGCCATTAATTAGAGAATAAAGACATTTTCTCGTGAGAAGGGACTGTAAGATTTACCAAGTGACTGCAGTGCACCAGCATCAGAATCACAATGTGATTGCCCTGATTAAAAAGTGTTGACTGCGGATCATTGATTCGGATATTCAAATCGTTTTTAACATCTCTACGTACAATGTTTAACAATAATATAGAGCCATGCGCCGCCTCAAAGTGACGCTCCCAGATGTGTCCATGAATAGGCGTCTGAGTCAGGCTTTGTTTCTCGGTGCCTTTCCTTTTAATTCCTGATTTCCACTTTCATTTTTATCACCTGTCTGGTTATTTTAAGTATCGATTTAAAAGGTTCACCTTCTGTCGAGCTTCTGATTTCAGTGTTTGCTCCATGAACATTGACTTACCTGCAAAATGGTTGCTCCGCGTCAGTGCAACCCCCGCTAGTGATCCAAATAATAATAATAATACAGTATAATAAGATTTCATAGTACAGGACTTCTTAGGATCATTAATATTAAAATAACTCTGTATTACTTAAACATATTCCATCATGCACAGATTATCTGAAAGGATGAACGGTACAGGTTCTCTTATTATGCGGCTGTTTGTGAGAGCCTGCAGCATGATCTGTCACTATAAACGGGGAAATAAAGCACAATCTGCTCTTTAGTTAATAAGCTTCAATTGTTAGCAAAGCGCTGTGGAGGAGAAATGAAATTAAATATTTGTTTTTATCAGAGCCGGTACGGTAGTGTAATGTTTCATACCTCCGTCTCACAGCAAGATGGCCTGGGTTCTATTCCCAGCTCGGGCGTTTCTGTTTGCATGTTCCACTCGTGCTTGTGTGGGTTTCCTCTGGGTACTCCGGTTTCCTTCCACGGTCCAAAAACATGCATAGTAGGCTGACTGGCTGTTCCAAATCACCACACAGTGTGCGACTAGGTGATACCCCACCCTCGCCCACAGTTGGCTGAGATGGGCGAGAGCCTCCCCGTGACGCTATTTACGATTAAGCAGCTTAGAAAATGAATGTTGTTATTGGAGTATTTTATATAATGGTATTGGAGTATCATTTAAGATTTAATTGTAACTACTGTAATGGTATTTATTCTTAACATTCCAATATGTTCATTATCATAATATAAACTGATTGATGCTGTATATCTTACATTCATTCTACTCTTCAACAGACAAAGAGACCATGGTTAGTGTGTGTGTGTGTGTTTGTGTGTGTGTGTGTGTGTGTGTGTGTGTGTGTGTGTGTGTGTGTGTGTGTGTGTGTGTGTGTGTGTTGTTTCACCCCCCTCACAGTGAACAGCTGTCCTGCTGTCGTCCAGAGCCGGAATGGTGCTGAGATCATGCCAGACACCTCAGATTTGGCAGAAAGAACCACTCAACCCCCCTCTCCACCACACACTGCTTAAACAAGCCTCATCAGCAGCAGGAATTATATTATCTGGCCTCATTATTGAAGGTTTATTCTGCGCAAACAGAACAGAAAAATCATTAAAAACCTTTTTTTACACACAGTAAACATTTTAACATGGCAAGCTTTATTATTATTTTGAGATTATTACCCATCATTTCTGCTCATTTTTGGAGAATAATCATCCACTTAAAATATTCATGTCATTATCATTTACTTAAAATATTCATTACTTGATTCTGTCAGAGAGATAAATAAATAAATGATAAAAGCAGAAATAAACAAGTCAGAAGAGAATGTTTGGAGAGAATATATTACAGAAGCCAAATGTAATTAAAGTCGGGGTGGATGACGGCGTGAGCTCCTGTAGGCCGTTTTCATTATGGCGTATAGGGGCCGTCCCCGTGGACCTGAGAGGGAGCCAGCATGAATAAACATGAGGCCTAAAGGCCACGGTGAAGCGTTTACCCAAATACACAAGCTAGCTTCTATTAACCACACCCACTCACACCGAAACACGTTCGCTCCAACACCTTTCCTATACCTCGCTCTTCTGTTCAAAACCAACACAACATCCTGGTGAGGCAATAAAATAGAATCCGACTGAACATGGGATGGATTCCAGCTGGAATAATAACGCTGGAGAAAAAATTACACAACAATTAGGTCAAGGTGCTTTCATTCAACATTCATCAGGATCCACTACAGCCAATCATATTCCAATGTTACAGCCAATTTTTGTTCAGATCTATACTGACATCACACGGATTTGTTCTGATGTTCTTCTGGTGTCTTGTATAACATGAATTTTGCATTTAAAAACAAACAAAAAAAAAAGTGTGAACGTGAGCGGTCTCCTGATGTTGCTCCTATTGTTTAAACGTTTATATCAGTGTTACACTGATCATTAATAATGGTACAGCAAGTTCTTCCCTTGTTTTCCTATGTTGTATTCCAAACAAAAAATGGACATTTTTTAACCTTTCCAAATTATTTTACTTTGCTCCCAAAGTTTTTCCTGATCTCTGGATCCAAGATTCTTAAAGGATTCTTTAACACTGTGATTTTGGACAATTTCCAGCATTTTGGTTCATACGGAGGATTGCTGTGCTTACTGGAGGTTTGTTTATGTCCTCACAGGTTCATTAATGTGTACCGATAAATTAAAAACATGACTCAATAGCCTAATATGGATGCCTTTGGACAATGGGAGGAAACTAGAGTACCCGGAAGAAATCAATATGTGACTGTGCCTTCAAAATATGTGGTTTTGGTTCAAGAAATCAGTACTGATCGTCATTTGGATATCTGCATATGGTTTAACATTATTTTATTACATATTCATCTCAATGAGAATTTTTATGAGAAAGAAATCACAATGAGCTTCAGTTTCATCTCATGATTTTTTTTCAGAATCCTGTCGATAATTACCACCAGAATAACAAAATCTCAGTTTGAGAACACCAGTTTTCCCTGTTTCCCTGTTTTCCAGTAAAAGCACATCAAATAAATAAACAACTATACAGAAACTGTGCCCTGCGATGGCCTGGCGAGCTGTTCTGGGTGTATCCTGCCCTCATCCAGAGTCGGCTATGACGGGCACCAGTCTCCCCGTGACCTTAATTTCGGTTAAAACAGTTTAGAAATTGAACAAATTGAAAGAGTTTTTATACAGCGCTGGAATTCTTGGACTTTCAGAATTAAAGCAAACACAACCATCTACCCACCTTCACTCACATGTAAGGACAATTCAAATTACCCAATTAGCATAATGTGCATGTCTTTGCACGATGGGAAGAAACCAGAGAATATGAAGAAAGCCCAGAGAAGCATAGAAAAAAAGACCACAGAGAAACGCCCGAGCCGAGCCCGGGACATGAACCCAGAACTAAAGCTCCAATACGTTTTTAGAAATAAAAGTAAAACAAGGGGCAGTATGATGCTCTGAAAGTTGCTGATAAGGACAAAAAAGGATATTAAGCTTCCCACTTGTGTCTCCAATATCTGAAAATGCAAGAAGAACCCACGAGCACCAAGACCGCCGCACTACAATAACTTAAAGATCCTTCGAACTCTTTGAAAAGGACATGAAATAGTAACGTGTAGTAGTACAATCTTATCGGAAAGCCTTTTAAGTGGATCTCTGCGTGTGATGTCCCTCTGGTTCTGACTTGTTTACACCACACTTTATGCAGGATAAATTAAGGTTCAGGAAGACACTGGGCTCATGTGGCTCTACGCCTCCCTCTTGTGGTGTGGTGTGTTCAGGACAGTCATGAGTTCAGAGTTAAACCAAACTTTTACATCCCATCACAGGGATTTAATCTGGGTAAAAGAATGTGAACTGTCTCTCAGAGAGGTGAGAACTGGCTGTGCGGATGATCCCATTTAAAACCTAATATTATGCTGCTATCGTTTACATCAGTTCACCCAATCCTTTTCCTGGTATAACAGTGTGCCAATATACCAGTGTACCAGTATACCAGTGTACCAGTATAACATTGTAACAGGATAACAGTGTTCCAGTATAACACTAACCTCGTTTCATCTCCTACTCTGACTGGACTCCTCCCTGAAGTCTCTCAGCTGTAATTTCTTTCAGGACATTAATATCACTACATCACAGTCACAGTGTTACACCATCCTACACCCTTTCCGGGTGAAACAGGATGCTGTGATTTAAATAGATCGGATTCTTCATAAACTTCCAAACAGAAAATTCCTGTTTCAACCCAACTCTCTCTCTCTCTTTCTTTCTCTCTCTCTCTCTCTCTCTCTCTCTCTCTCTCTCTCTCCCCCCCCATAATCATCTGTACATAATCAATATCATTATGTTTATTTGAGGTTGTTTGTTTATGCACAGCTACATTACAGTCCTACTATCGAATTCCTTTTGGGTTGAGATCTGGACATTTCACCTGGCTGTTGCAGCACCTGGATTCTTTATTTTTTCAGATCATTCTGTCGTAGATTTTCTGGTTTCCTGGTAAAACTGGTAAGTCTTTCATACAAACCACACTTGCTCATTTTTTTTTTTTTTCTAAGTACTGTCACAAACATTAATATTCAACACGCTAATGTCTGTAATCCTTGATGTAGCTTTTATTTATTTATTTATTTATTTTTGCAATGTCCTAAGCATTGCACAGTCTGAGCTTGAAGTAAATAATCTTGAACTTCCACTTCTGGTAAGGGTGACAGCAGTCAGAAAAGCTTTTCAGCTGTGAAACATTTTCCGTGCTGTAACCTGATGGAAAAGTAGGATGGGGTGGCGGTAAAGAAAGAATAATCATGAAAGTAATATCCCATGTGTTCATATATATATATATATATATATATATATATATATATATATATATATATAGTACAAGCAGATGCTTGTCTGATATTAATACCATATACTAATGTAAAGGAGGTTAATTTTCAAATGTGCCTTTCATTATTTTATTAATAGATTAACTATTTTATATCTGATTGTTAATTTAATTTCTGTAGACTGTTATTTTTGCCACTATCTTACCTTACAAATGACACATCGACGTCCTATTCTCATGATTTCGCACCATTCTTTGTCAAATCTCCATCAAATTCTCCCTGATTTAAAACATTCACTTAAGAGCTGAGAGCACCCATTAACTCTATACATATGCATAACTTCTTTTGCGGTGACACATTACACTTCTGCTTTGTTTTGGTCGTATAAATCAGGATACTGTGAACTCAGTCACATTGTTGGCCATCTGAGGATCTCTTTGTCTAATTTAAAAAGCTGGTGAGGACCAGATTATAAAATGAAAATGTGTGTATATTCTTTTTTACATGATGGTGATTGTTGGTGGATTACAGAGGTACATCCGGTATACAACATACTGGAACATGCCGTGATAGGAAAATCATCAACAGTGATGATTGGATCAACATGAGGTCAGATCAGATATAGTTTAATATCTACAGATGTTTAGTGATTCTTACCTGGACCAGCCGACCAGAGGAGGACCAGCACAGGTCATAGACATGAACCAATTGAAAGCGATTCTTCCAAAAGCATGGGTGGATGAGAATGTGAAGCTTCCCATTGGCTTACAAACTGCAACATACCTCTCAATAGCCAATTCAACTTATGGCCAAAGTGATACATCACCTGTAGAAGACAAATCAGAGTAATGCTTGAGGCTTTCACTATGTAGAAATGTCCTAGATGGATTTAGAGAGGAGTTCAACTCCTAGGGTTGCCATGGAACTCTCAAGGGTACATCCAATCGGCCCAAAATAAAAGTAGTCATTGATGGCTGAACTTATAGTGATGGTGAACCCAAACAGGACCATGACCAACCCTGCAAAAGCCAGGTTCACCAAGATGTACTCAAGCGGCTGGCGAAGCTTTTTGTGCTGAGCTGTGACCAACAATGTCAAAGCATTAATGGGAAAACCAAAGAGGATCAGAAAGAACATGTCAGTAGTCTGATTAAGACTTACAGCATTTAGCAAACACTCTCATCCAGACTGACATACATCTACCATTGTTTTTATACAACTGAGCAATTGAGGGTTAAGAGCCTTGCTCAAGGGCCCAACAGTGGTAAATTGATGGGACTGAGGTATGAAAGACCAACCTTTGGATTAGTTATCAAAAGAGCCTTAAGCACCAAGCCACCACTGCCCTGCTGAACTGCCATGGCTCTGCTAAGTAATGCTGCTCAAACAAAAATGGATCACGAACCAGCCCTGTGCGGTTACTCATGGAGATATAGAAGTTTTCTCCATCAAATTCGTGCAGACCCGACATGTCTACAACTGACCGAGTATCTGCACAGGATACAAAACCTCATGTTCTCCAGGTTCAGTTTTCCCTACTTCGTCCACGCTCTGCTATTTATACCTTGATTTGGGAGACTTGAGCAGATTAAGGAAAAAGTGAGTAAATGCGATCAGGAAGGAGATTAGCAGATTGAGCACTAAGCTGATGGAGCTTATTTATAAGGTGCCATAAATCATACAAGTCTTCTAACCTGACACGTATAAAACCGAGATCTCCCTGTGACTACCGAAATGCACGAAGTAGGATCAACCCCCCTGACTGACATATACGTACATGTATATGTGTATATCATATCAATAAATACATATTCAATGCTATAAATGCTTATAATAACAATTAAACATTCAAAAATAATGCATAAGATGTAAATAAAATATAAATACACACACACATACAGACGTGCCCGCATGTAGATGCGCACCTCACATGAAAATGTAAGTAGTTTTGATGGGAGATTTTGGGTTGTTTTTTGTTTTGTGTCGATTTAGAGTTTCTTGCGGAATTGGCCTTGTTTTGTGGCATTTTCCTTAACTTTTTCCCCCTATTCTTCCTTAATTTCTTTATTTTTTTAATTCGATGAATATTTAAAAATGAATTGAAGCGTGAAGTAGCGAGGGATCCCTGTTTATATACTGTATATATATATATATATATATATATATATATGTGTGTGTATACACACACACACACACACACACACACACACACACACACACACACACACACACACACACAGGGATCCCTCACTTTACCTGGTTAATTGGGACCGAGATCCCCACCCGACCATTGAAATCGGGTGCAGTAGGATAACCCCCCCTAACTGACATATATGTACATTTATATATGTATATATAATATCAATAAATACATATTCAATGCTATAAATGCTCATAATAACAATTAAACATTAAAAAAATAACATGAAATGTAAATAAAATATAAATACACACACATACAGAGGGTATTGCATGAGAAGACGATACACATGTAAGTACTGTAGTTTTGATGGGAGATTTTGGGTTGTTTTTTTGTTGGTTTAGTTTTTTTTTTTTTACATAATTGGCCTTATTTTTGTGGCATTTTCACCTGTTCTTCCTTAATTTCCTTATTTTTAATTTGATGAATATTTTTTTTTTTTAAAAAACCGCGATGCACTGAAGCCATATGAATTGAAGCATGAAGTAGCGAGGGATCCCTGTATATATATTCCTTTTCCTTTCAGCTTTTTCCCTTTTACTCGGGAGTCGCCACAGCGAATCATCTGATTCACATGTTTGATTTGGCAGAGGTTTTTACGTCGGATGTCCTTCCTGTCACAACCCTTTTTAACAAGGGACAGAAACACGCTGACGGCTTTGCAGCTCCTCTTTACGAAAGTCAGTAATGGTTCTTTTACATGCCTCTCACCATAGACAGTGAGGGACATGGCCCGCCTTTGATAACCCAGTTAGCTGCACTTTTTTTATTCAGTTATTAATATACCTCTGCACAACATAGTGTCTTTATTAACATTTAAAGTAAAAAAGCATTAAATAATAAAAAAAAAAAAAAAACACTTAATTCTAGTACAGTATGGCAAAAAGGCATGTTCCCCAGGGGCACACGCGCTTTCCCCGGCATCACACCACACCCCCAAGGGGGGCACCCCCCACTACTTGAGAGGCACTGAAATAGCAGCAGCCCCAGCAAATTATAGATATGCATCATCATGACATTACTGGCATGCCTCCACCTCACGAAGTGGACTGAGGTGTGCGGAGCACAAAGAGGGTGTGGCTTTGGCTTTGATAATATTTAGCACTTCATCTCCACTTTTTATTTACACATTCGAGGAAATTTACGTTGATCAACTATAAAGTAAACCAAATTAAGTCAGTACACGCAACTCAGCCACTAAAAGAAGTGGGTATAGTGGTGTACGCACCACTACAGCACTGGATGCGGTCAACAATTTCTTGATGTCATGTGTGTTCATTGTAAACAAAGCAGAATCATCCGCTTAAAATAGTTCTTTCACACATATTTCCCTAGTCTCTGTGGAGGCTCTCAGTCACACAAGCTTGAAGAGCTTGCCATCTGATCGGATTTTCAAGTAAACCCCTTTGCTGGTGTTGTGCCACATAGTTTCTAAAACTGCTGCTAAGTATAATGTGAAGAGAGTCTGCACTAAAACACACACTTGTTTTGCTTCATGATTGATGGTAAAAGCATCACTGACGTTTCCACCCATCAATACCTTTCCAGTCAAGCCTTCATGGAGTCCTTTGATAATATTTACAGCTTTGTCTGGGCAACCATATAGTTTCAGCACCTTCCAGAGTCTCTCTCTATCTCAGTGTCGAAGGCCTTCGAGAAATCTACAAAGACCATATACAGTGCTTTGTGTTGTTTGATGGCTTTTTCTTGGAGATGCAGAAGAGTGAAGACCATATCTTGACCTATTTTCTCTGAAACCACATTGGCTCTCTGAAAGCACCTCCTCCGATATCCTAATACGATTTAGGATAAATTTGGCCAAAATCTTACCTGCTATTGACAATAAGGAGATGCCACGGTGGTTACCACATTCACTTCTAAGACCTTTCTTCTTGTAGATGGTTACTATGACTCCATCCTTAAAATCTTGAGGGACACACGAGTTCATCAAGCAAGTATTGAACAATTGAAGTAGTATGTGCCTTTAGGCTGACCGCCATTCTTCCACAGATCTGCAGGGATGCCATCTTGGCCAGGAGCCCTGCCACACCTTGTACTCTTCAGTGCTTTCAAATACAGTCATCAAAAGAGCCACATCTGGCTCGTGAGCCGTTGGCTCCTGAGCCCTGATCTACACTCTTCACTGGAGCTACGGCATTACTTTTTGGTCCGTAGATGGCTTTCAACCCTTGGAAGAGGCGATGTGAGTCATTCCTGTCTGCCATCTCTTGTAGTTCTGCTGCTTTCTTGCTCCACGACATGTCTTTCATGGCTCTGATTTCTCTCTGTACTCTGGCCTTTAAACATCTGAAGGCACTCTCTATGGATGTTAAGTTTAGTCTGAGATTTTTGCTGCATGCTTCTGCTTTTCTTGTAGAAGGCACTGGATAACTTCCTCATTCTCTCAGAACCAATCAAATGATTTCTTCCCTGGATGACCTCGTATAGCTTCAGCTGCAAAGTGGATACTTTCAGCCTGGTCCATAGCTCTTCAACATCATTACTGTCGATGTTATTGCCATCCAGGGTGGCTGAAATGGTTGCAGCCAGTCTATATGGCTGCTCAATGTTTTTAAGCCTTTTTGGTGTCCAGTTTCTTGGCTGGTGTTTTCCTTCTAGGAAAGGAAAATTTGAGTCTAAGTATTGTGCGCACCATGTAATAATCGGTTGAACGTTCCGCAGCCCTCATGGCCTTTGTTGACAATACTTCTGGCAAGCTGGTCTTCTGTGTTAGAACATAGTCAAGCAGGTGCTCATGTTTAGATCTTGGATGAATCCATGTGTAGTAGTTCTTATCTGGTTGGTGGAAATAAGTGCTAGTAATACACAGTCCACGCTGTGTACAGAAGTTCAACTACAATTTGCCATTCGAGATTTTGTCACCCTTACCAAATTTCCCAGTAGTGCCTCCATAGGTGATTTGGTCATGACCCACTCTAGCATTGAAGTGATCTAGAATAAGCAGCTTTTCTTCATTGGGTACTTCGTCCACCACTTCTGCCCAGCTCTGGTAGAATGTGTTTTTTTCCTACATCAGTGTACATCATAGTCGAAGCATATAAAGAGATTACCGTCAGATACCGCTGATTAGCTGTCGGTGTGCGGAGGCACATGATTCTTTCTGTTTCTCCAATTGGTAGTGATGCCATCAGCTCAACAATAGGCCCAGGTGGAGTTCTCAGAGTCTCCGCCGCTTGGTTAGAAGTGGAAGGTTAGCACTTCCGGTCATACTGCTTGAAAATGTTCAGTCCATGCGAAACAAGATGGACGAGCTTCATGCTCAGATTGCAGCACAGAGAAATCTACAGGACTTTTCCACGCTGTGTTTCTGTGAAACATGGCTCGAGGAGAGTACACCCGACGAGGCAATTGCACCAGCCAGCTACACGGCCTTCATCCCCTGTGATCCCAAGCACCAGAGTCGTCATTCGGCCCCTTCCCACTTGGGATTATTGTTAGCCGGGATGCGACAAACATTGAGCTACCATAGCATATTAGCTCAGGATAGGAGTTGAGCTTGTTCAGTGCTAAACATCGAAGACTCCGATCTCATAGGTGTAATAGGGCCGACCGGTCATAGACGAGCATAGTGCAAAACATGAACAAACAAAACAACAAATAAAACAAATCAAAAGAAAAAACATCGCTCTGAGAACGCCGCCTGGGCTTATTGTTAGCCAGGGTGCGGCTAGCATTGAGCTACCATAGCATATTAGCTCAGGATAGGAGTTGAGCGTGCTTAGTTGCCTGAAGTCTCCGATCTCACAGCTGTAGTAGGGTCGACTGGTCATAGACGAGCATAGTGTAAAACATGAACAAACAAAAGATTTGACTCTGAGAACCTGCGACGTCGCCCTCTAGGCAGCGCCATCTTGGAGACGTCACTGCAAGTTCAATGGAAAAGGACATGAAGCGTAATAAAGTTTATCCTTTTGGTATCGTTTGTTAAACATGCTATAGAACATAAAATCTCACACACAAACATCCTAAACATTAACTTGGGTACTGTACTGGAATAATAAATGAAAACAACTTTAATAGAACAGTTCAGAGGAAACTGTCCTTTCTTCAGAAAAAAGTCTTATTTCTTCAGAAGAGACATCCAGCATTTTCTTTCGCTTAGCCAGAGAAGACGCACAGCTTTTGAGTGGTATCATAGAGCTTATCTGGTAATTAAAACACACACACAAAAAAAAGAGTCATTGACAACTTGTGCGCGAATGAGGAAAATGGGGGTTATATCATCTCATCCAATCAGCAGGAAGGAGGACAGCCATTGGCTGAATTTGAGTGACGTGTCAGTTGCTTGGCAGTCCGCAAATACTCAAACCAAAACCGCGAATAGTCAAGGGCATACATATATACATACATTTTTATATATATATTTATACTAGTCCTTCTCAAAAAATTAGCATATTATGATTAAGTTCATTATTTTCTGTAATGTACTGATAAAAATTAAACTTTCATATATTTTAGATTCATTGCACACCAACTGAAATATTTCAGGTCTTTTATTGTTTTAATTCTGATGATTTTGGCATACAGCTCATGAAAACCCAAAATTCCTATCTCAAAAAAATTTGCATATTTCATCCGACCAATAAAAACAAAGTGTTTTTAATACAAAAAAAAGTCAACCTTCAAATAATTATGTTCAGTTATGCACTCAATACTTGGTCGGGAATCCTTTTGCAGAAATGACTGCTTCAATGCGGCGTGGCATGGAGGCAATCAGCCTGTGGCACTGCTGAGGTGTTACGGAGGCCCAGGATGCTTCGATAGCGGCCTTAAGCTCATCCACAGTGTTGGGTCTGGTGTCTCTCAACTTTCTCTTCACAATATCCCACAGATTCTCTATGGGCTTCAGGTCAGGAGAGTTGGCAGGCCAATTGAGCCCAGTAATACCATGGTCAGTAAACCATTTAGCAGTGGTTTTGGCACTGTGAGCAGGTGCCAGGTCGTGCTGAAAAATGAAATCTTCATCTCCATAAAGCTTTTCAGCAGATGGAAGCATGAAGTGCTCCAAAATCTCCTGATAGCGAGCTGCATTGACCCTGCCCTTGATAAACCACAGTGGACCAAAAAGTACTTTGGACCACTGAGCAACAGTCCAGTGCTGCTTCTCTGTAGCCCAGGTCAGCCGCTTCTTCCGCTGTTTCTGGTTCAAAAGTGGCTTGACCTGGGGAATGCGGCACCTGTAGCCCAGTCCACTGCTTCCACAGGTCCCCCAAGGTCTGGAATCGGCCCATCGCCACAATCCGGTCACCTCTTCTGGTTGTGCAGTGTTTTCTGCCACATTTTTTCCTTCCCACAGACGTCCCACTGAGGTGGCTTGATCGAGCACTCTGGGAACAGCCTATTCGCTCAGAGATTTCTTTCTGTGTCTTACCCTCTTGCTTGAGGGTGTCAATGATGTCCTTCTGGACAGCAGTCAGGTCGGCAGTCTTACTCATGATTGCGGTTTTGAGGAATGAAGCAGGCTGGGAGTTTTTAAAAGCCTCAGGAATCTTTTGCAGGTGTTTAGAGTTAATTGGTTGATTCAGATGATTAGGTTAATAGCTCGTTTAGACGACCTGAACATGATATGCTCATTTTTTGAGATAGGAATTTTGGGTTTTCATGAGCTGTATGCCAAAATCATCAGAATTAAAACAATAAAAGACCTGAAATATTTCAGTTGGTGTGCAATCAATATAAAATATATGAAAGTTTAATTTTTATCCGTACATTACAGAAAATAATGAACTTTATCACAGTATGCTAATTTTTTGAGAAAGAATAGTATATATTTACATACACATACACACACACACACACACACACACACACACACACACACACACACACACAGAGACACACATACACACACACACACAGAAACACACACACACACACATACACACACACACACACACAGACACACACACACACACATACACAAACTTCAAATAAAATAAAAATCAATTAATAGATAATCATTTTACTCAAAAAAGGCATGTAAAGTTCACTTAATATGTTTTGGTACTATGGCTTCCAGGTTCATGCCACAGTGTCACTTTTCCACCAGATGATTTCAGGCTGATAAAAAAAGATGTAAAATCTATTTTTATCAGCCTTAAAAACATCTGGTATAAAGTTGAGGCTGTGGCATTCCGCTAGCTGTCTTTGCACTTTGCAAATCACTGTTTTACCTTTTAGCATTAAATTTAAATCCATTGCTGATATCAAGAATATTTTTTAAAGTAACCACTCACTTTTTTTTCAGTATTTCGAGTATTAAACCATGTCTGAGCAAACCATAATTGTCTGTGTCACTGTCCGTTTTGTTCAAGCATTTGTTTTAAATGGACATTTTTCTCCTCAATTAAAAAAAAAATCTATAAAATGCCACAGCTTGTCATGTCGCTGCTGCTCGTGTAAAGAACAGCCTGGGATTAGTCGGATTACTGTCTGTGATGTGTTTCATGTGTCCGTGCAGAGCAGATTTCTGTCTCAAGCCCGTTTCTGAGGATAAGCACGGGTTCACCATCATTATTGACACCCCAGGTTAAGATGTGTTCTTTGGCTTCTAATAAATTCAGTTGTTGTTGTTTTTTTCTAATATCAGACCACAATGGGGAAAAAGAGTAAAATACAACCTTTAATTTAAGTGCATTTATTCAGTTGGGAAAAACTCCACATTAAGAAATAATTCTTTAAGATCCAATCCTGTGATCCAAAATGATTATCTCCCTGATGTTATTACTTTGTACAACAACCTTTTATTAACAAATCAGCACCTGATCGTCTCCTATAATGTTTCACAAGATGGAAGAAAACAGAAAGAGGAATCTTGGGCTGTTCCTCACTGGACAATCGCTCCAAGGCATCCAGCGACCTGGTCCTCTCCTCTTCAACTCACTCCACAGGGCTTCAATGGGGTCAAGGTCTGAGGACTGAAATGGCAATGGGAGGAGCTTGATTCTGTGTCTAGTGAACCATTTCTGTGTAGATTTGGCCCATCTTCAGCTTTAGGGCAGAGCACACCAGATTTTGGTTTAAAATGTCCTGTTATTTCAAAGCATTCATGATGCCATGCAGCTTAATAAGGTTCCCAGGGCGGGGAAGAGAAACAGGCCACAGCATCACCGATCCCCCCCCTCGTACTCCACAGGGCTATGAGGTGCTTTTCTGCATTCTCATCTTTTGTGTTCCACCAGAACCACTTAGTTTGTTGCCAAAAGCTCTATCTTGGTCTCATCTGACTAGGCAGACGGAGGGGTTTTGTTGAATACCCTCAACATTCACCAGACGTCACACTACTAGACTTCTTTTAATGGGGACACATAAAAGACAAAGTCTACGCAATGAGACCTGCAACAGTCATTGAATTGAGAGCAACCATTGAACGTGAATGCATGCATGTGTCCTATTCCATTGCTTGTCTGAGTGTCTGGACCAGAACGGACATCAGTTTGAGAACAGGAGGGGACAAAACAATAGAATGATGTCCGTAAATTATTTTACATGTTGAAAATTAAACAAATTATAATCAACACCTAGCTTACAATTATTTAAAGTGTGTATACATTTTTTGGGACACTCTGTATGAACACGACAGCGGGGTTATGGGTAAAATCTTCTGAAGGCATTCATTCATTTGTTTGTTGTTCAATGAGAAACCAAACCCATAAGGCAGTTCTTATCGTGTCTAACAAATCCGACAGTAAACGAAGCCGATCTCTTATCAACTCAATTCAATGAGATTGCCAGAAAAATAAGATTTTTGTTACTTACCACTGTTCGATTTAGTGAAACCAAATTTTACCATCTTTGTTTAAACAAACAAACAAAAATAAATATGGAGTAAATATGGCTGCTCATCTGTAAATGATTCAGTGATGACAACCAATCAGGCGGTCTCATTTTAGATTTAATAGGAGGCAGCCTTTGTCGACCAATCAGAGTTTTATGCCACAGTGGTAGCATATTGATACAAATTTAGATGAAACAAATAGTGAAAACATGACATAAAAAAATTAGCCTCTTATTCTTCCGCGCGTATTCCTCCGTGCTCCGAGAACGCCTTGTGCAGTGCTTCTCAATTATTTTCCGTGATGCTCCCTATAGGAAGGAAAAAATATATTTTACACGCTCCCCCAGCACCCCTCGCGCTGAGAGCGACACTGCCACCTACTGTAGAGGAACCACACTTAAGGCTAGTCCAGTATGTTAAAAAAGCATGTTGCCCAGGGTCATACGCGCCAATTATATGTTTTATTATTTATTATTAATTACAGTATTATTAATGTTACTGTACATGTGTTATTGTGAAATGTTTATTGTTACATGTTTATCTTTAATATGTTTGGTCAAATATATGTGCTTGTGTCAGGTTATATGAATTTGGGAGGGGGTTGGAACAGATTAATTGGTTTTCTATTATCGTTGATGGGAACTTTTGCCTCATCTAACATACGTTTCTACTTTCATGCTCACCCTCGGAACGGATTAACTTCATAAATCGAAGAACGACTGCATTAATAAATATTATTATTATTATTATTATTATTATTATTATTACTACTACTACCACTACTACTACTACTACTAATAATAATAATAATAAGAAGAAGAAGAAGAAGAAGAAGAAGAATTCCACCCAAATGCCAAAGTGTCAAAATGTAAGCCAGAAAGTAGAACCCGGCTGAGTCACTGAGCTGCAGAACCTCTACTTCATATAACACTGAACAAATACCTCACTTGTTCATCACAGAAAAGAAAAACAATCACACTCATAATTGCCCTAATAGAGTAAAACATAAAGCCACAGAAAATAAAAATAAAACATTTATCAATCACTGTTTAGATTCTGAATCCCTTAGTCAGGTGATCACAGTCTCGCTGTGTCGGCGTTAATTTTTATTAAATTCAGATTTTTTTTTTTTGTTTACTCAAACCACAGCCATTATAAGACTTTACCGCTTTGCCAAGAAACTTTTAATCATAAACGTGAGGAGGATGTGAAATCACAAACACAGCGGCATTTTGTTGTTTTACACCATGCAGTATTTATTACAGTCACCTCATGTTTTTGTCTTTTTTTTATTTTTTTTTTTGCCTTGTAGATATAAAAATATATACAGGAAATACAGACAAAACACCCAGACAACAAAAACGTCATCAAACGCGAGTCAGTGATGTGACTTGCAGTGACTGTGATTTCCCCGCCGGACACGAGTGAGGGTTCATCAGAGGAATGATTACGCTGGGGACACGCTGGACACCTCTGTCTTGCTTGTGGATGCTGATGAGGTCTCTTCATCTCCGAGTGGGTTCTTGCCACAGAACAGGGTTGTTAGCATGCAGTTACGGAACTACCATGAAAAACGGAGGGGGGGGGGGGGGGTCACAGTCATCAATGAGAATTTAAACCTTGAACACGTTATTACCATATTAACCATATCATAACACAAAAAAGTGTGAGAAGTCTTCAGTATCTCAGATAACCACATCACTCCTTATAACAGTCAGAACCAGATAAACATCTCAGCACCACTTAAACTCCGAGGTGAATCAGTGACATCAGAAAAGCGCATAGAGTTCCTCTTTTTGGGTTCTTTCACGACAACCTCAGACTCCCGAGACATCAGGGCCAAATCACGTGGTATCTTCCTACGTTCAGATGACATTGTGCAAATTTTCTCAGATTTCAGAATCAATGACCGCGACGGTCTAGTGGTTCTTGTCCACCATTTTGATTGAAATACCATCCCCAGTTTACAAGGTGGATAATGTCCATTGAAACCTTGAGACCAATCAGATCTCTCCATTCTCATGTAATATGCGGTGATCCCTCGCTATTTCGTGCCTCAGTTTCTGCAGCTTTTTCAAAAATATTCATTGACAAATAAAAAAAAAAAGGAAATTAAGGAAGAATAGGGGAAAAAGTTAAGGCAAATGCTGCAAAACAAGGCCAATTATGCAAAAAACCCCAAACAAACAAAAACAAAAAAACAACCCAACCCCCTGACACCCCCCAAAAAAAAAAAAAAATTAATAAAAAACTACTTATATTTTTATGTGAGATGCGCGTCTGTATTTGTGTGTATTTATATTCTACTTACATCTTTGCATTATTTTTGAATGTTTAATTGTTGTCATAAGCATTTATAACGTTGAATATGTATTTATTGATATTATATACACATACATGTACGTATACGTCAGCCGGGGGGGTGGGGGGAGTCAATCCCATTAACCACGGAAAGAGAGGGATCCCTGTACACTAATTGACAGTTATTTACTGAACAAGGAGAATGTTGCCGAATTGTCCCCGAAACGGAACACTGAGGGGATTTTAACTCAAGGACATCCACCGAGCGTAAAGTCAATAAGTCTTTTGGTAAACACTACACAAGAACACAACAACATTTTTTTTAAACACAGCTTCTGTTATACAGAATAAGAAAGTATTTCTCCCCGACCACCCACTGACAACATCATGGTCCCGCCCACGACCGTTCACTGATAACCATGGTTCCGACCATGCCCGTTCACTGACAACACCATGGTCCCACCCATGACCGTTCACCTATAACCATGGTCCCACCCACGACTGCTCACTGATAACCATGGTTCTGACCATGACTGTTCACTGACAACAGCATGGTTCCACCAATTACCACCCACTGACAACAGCATGGTCCCACCCACTGACAACAGCATGTTTCTGCTCACTGACAACAGCATGTTTCTGGCCATGGTCATTCACTGATTACACAACTTGCATTTCATATAATACTTTTAAACTGCGATTTTTTAATTACCTGCACATAAATCCACTAGAATAAATTCTACCACTGAAATGTTAATAATTGACTATGTTGTGGTGTTTAGTTGTCAATACTGAGCATCATTAATGTTCACAACTGTTCAGTGTTGATTTAAATTTTACGGTAATATTATTTTTATTGTGCCCTGTGCACTATAGCTCAGACCTGTTTGTTGAGCAGCACATAAATGATGGGGTTAAAGAGAGCCGAGCTCTTGGAAAAGAAAGCAGGGACGGCCATGAACTGTGCACTGAAAGCGGCTCCTTTGTTGAAGAAGATCCAGGCGGCGACACTGGCGTAAGGAACCCATGCCACCAGGAAGCCCACGACCATCAGGATGACCATACGTGTCACTTCCTTCTCAGCCTTCTGAGTGGACACCGACTCCTGCTGAGCGGCCGCAGCCTGGAAGGAAAGAAGGAAAAAAAATTCTTTGTACTGTAATTTAAGAGAAAAAAAAGGATAGACTTATCATAGCAATTTTTTAGTGGTTAATTTTATAACAGGAAGTAAAAAGATGAGAGAACAAAGTCTTAGGAATCAGAACAAGGGAGAAAATGGGGATGTTTACTAATATGATGGTACCTGGTGTGAGGTCACTGATACTCGCCTACAGCAGTGAAAAAATGGTTTCAAATGTTTTCTTCATCTTGTTTTAGTGTAACTGGTAAGTGAATGGCCTCCTTTAAGATCAGGCTTCTTACCGCTTTAACGGTGCACACGAGTCGGCCATAGGTAAAGAAGATGACGACGATGGGGAGGGAGAAATGTACAACGAACATGTAGATAACATAGGACTCGTTGTTGTATTTGGGGTTGAGAGTGTAGTAGTCTGGTCCACACGAACACTGCAGGCCTTCAGGAATGAACCTGATTATCGAGCAAGACAGAATCATATGTTTATATTGCATATAGCCATGACAATACTGTATGACATTTTACATAAGGATCATGTATAAATCATTTTATCTGAAGATTTTGATTATATTTAATGCACTTGTTCTATTACACAGTCATTTCTAAAGAAACAACAGCACAGAAGTACAACCACAATGAAAAGTATGTGGAAAATGGTAGAAAGACTAATTATATTTACCTTTAGCACAAAATGCATAACTGCTGATGAGGTGACATTTGCACATTGCTGTAGTGATAGGAGATGAAATTTTAATAAGATGTGTCTCTGAGGGTGTATAACTTCGATACAGTAGGTGTGAACATGTGCCTCCTTGTTTCTTGGAGAGCTGTTTAATATAATGTATATTAAGAAACCACATCAAAATATCGATCATGCTATGTAATCGTCTCTCGCTGATTTCTTTGTGTTGCAAAGAACATTCTTTCCTGAAGAATCTTCCATTTTGGTTTTGGGATGCTGTTGCCATGGTTGTTCTGAATGATGAGCTCAAGCCCAGTGGTTGCCAGGCTGTCTATTTTCCTGAAGGTCTTATATTCAACCAAAATATAACACACCTGTTTTAGGCAAAGGCAAATATGCTTGGGTGGGCATGATTAGCGTTGGGGCCAAAGTCTTCCAGGAACATCGCTGTTCGCCACTGAGAAACCTCTCCGGGTGTACCCCATCTCTTATCACTTCAGCTTAGTAGACAACCTCAATGGATAGACAATATGGATCATGGACACAATTACTAGGTCACATTAGCACAGGCCTGTTTATTAGTACCTAATCAGAAGCAGCTATCATCATCATTAATTAATTTATTTTATGAACTGCTTAATCCCAATTAGGATCGTGGGGAGGCACCCATCTCAGCCAACTCTGGACTAAAGCAGGGTACACCCTGGTCAGCTAACTAATACAGTGGTACCTTGACTTATGAAATGAATCCATTCCAAGGGCATGTTCTAAAGAAAAAATGTTTGTCAGATAAAACAAAAATTCACATCGGAAATAATACAAAACCAATTAATCCGTTCCAACCCCCTCCCAAACTCATAGAACCTGCCACAAACACATATACTTGACCTAATATATTAAAGATAAACATGTAAAAACAATAAATATTTCATAGTAATAATAATACATGTACATTAACATTAATAATAATCAGTTCAGTTCATTTTCTGTAACCGCTTAATCCGAATTAGGGTCGCGGGGAGGCTGGCACCCATTCCAGCCAACTTTGGGCGAGGGCAGAGTACACCCTGGACAGCTCGCCAGGCCATCGCAGGGCGGAAACACGCTGACAGCTTTGCAGCCTACTCTTGTCGAAAGTCAGCAATGGTTCTTTTACATGCCTCACACCATAGACAGTAAGAGACATGGCCGGCCTTTGATAACCGAGTTAGCTGCACTGGGGAATTAAGGATAATAATAATTAATAATAAATAATAATAAAATAAGAATAAATAATAAGTCAACTAACCCTTCCGATCATCGACTGCGGCGAAAATGTCATGTGGACAGGCGGTGGTGCATAACAGAGGAGGAGGAGTAAAAGTTTTTGCATGTGCATGCTACGAATGCCAGTGAATAAAGGCTCGTGATGAGCTCCCACAAGGCCAGTGCTTCTCAAATAGTGGGGCACGTAGTGTGATGCTGGGGTGTGTGTGTGTGTGTGTGTGTGTGTGTATGACCCTGGGTAACATGCTTTTTTGCCATACTGTACTGGAATTAAGTGTAATTGCACATCCACTACAGTTGGTGGCAGTAACACTCTCACTGTGTTCCCTATGGTGTAGGGAAAGAAAGCATCGAGCAAACGATATGACGTTCAGTAAACACAATTTATAGTTGCACGCGGGGGTGCTGGAGGGGGGGGGGGGGCGCTGGGGGGGGGGCGGGTCTTCCTATAGGGGGCATCACAGAAAATTATTGAGAAGCACTGCACAAGGCGTTCTTGGAGCGTGACGGAATACACAAAGAAGAATATGAGGCTAATCGGCCCTGAAAAGCCATTTCCCCAGCAGCGCTCATAAATCAAAATTTTGCTCGTTTGGATGGGGCAGGTTTTTGGTGGGATCGAAGCTCATGTCATGGTAAATTCTTTTTAAAAGACGGTCGTAAATCAAGGTACCACCGTATTTATTTATTCTCTTAAGGGGAAATTAGACCCCGAATTTAATCCACCAACAAAACACACAACACATGGGGGATTAGAACTCAGGAATTTCTTGCATGCTGAATTAAATCCTTTGTACAATAAATAAATATAAATATTTTTTTGGTAACTAGCAATTTTTTTTTTTATGATAAATGGTTAATGCTATTTATTACTCCTGATATCAACAACCATACCAAAATATGCACTTGTACACGGTTAATCTTCAACCTTGCACATCTTTGAGCAAAAACCAAGGTACGAAAGGTCCTGATTAGAGATGCTGTTTGGTGATGCTGCCTTGGTTGCACACACATATGAGGCCTTACATCAACTCATCAACTGCTTTGCTCATGCCTGCAAAGAGTTTGCTCTCACAATCAGCATCAAGAAGACCCACGTCATGGGCCAGGATGTTTGCAACATTCTCAGTATGTCCATTGATGACCACATCCTCAAGGTGGTAGATAAGTTCACCTACCTGGGTTCCACCATCTCACTCAATCTGTCTCTGAATGCAGAGCTGAACAAGCGTAAAGGCAAAGCAGCAACAGAATTGGCTCACCTTGGAAAACGAGTCTGGAACAACACCATGTTGACTACTATCACCAAGATATCGGTATATCAGGCTTGTACACTCAGCACACTCTAGTATGGCTGAAAAGCCTGGACCCTGTACTCCAGCCAAAAGAATGCCGACTCAACACCTTTCACATGCACTGCCTCAGAAAAATCCTGGACATCAGGTGACAAGATCATGTCTCCAACAAGGATGCTCTGACATAGGCGGGAATGCTCAGCATGTTTGCCTTGCTCAGGCAGAGGCGACTGAGATGGCTCGGTCATGTTAGCCAAATGGATGATGTCTGAATACCAAAGGATGTGCTGCATGGAGAGCTTGCCACTGGCTTCAGACCTGCAGGAAGGCCAGTCCTCCACTACAAGGACGTCCTCAAACGCAATTTGAAGGCAGGCAATATCAACCCAACAGGCTGAAAGGCAGTGGCTGCTGACTGCAGCAGCTGGAGGCATGCTGTCAAGGCAGGTATCCAAACCAGTGAGAAGAGAGAGGATCAGTGGGACGAAAAAGGAGTGAAAAAGGCAGAGGCTAATATCAGCCCCCACACAGCCAGGTGTAGACTTCATTTGCAACTGCAACAAAGTCTGCCGCTTCAGAATTGGACTCTATAGCTGGCGCAGTCACCCAACCAGGAACTGATCCATGGAACAAACTGCATCATCTCTCAAGACAAAAGGATGCCAATACAATATTAACATGGTTAATGCTAAAGCATTTTAATTTAATTTAAAAATAAAGGTTTCTTTTTAAACCATGACATTATGTTGGCATATAATTTTTAATTATATAACTCCAATGGCATGAAATAGACAGAGGCATTGATGAGGTTTAAATTTAAACAACTACTTACAACTTTTTCTTTTTATTATTATTTTTTTTAATAAAGTTGTACCCAGACGCTCTCCAACTTACGAACATTCGTTTTGCGAACATCTGGAGATAGGAACAGGGCTGTCAGAGGTCAAAAGTGAAAGTTAAAGTGAAATAAAATTGAAGAACAAGTACTACTAGAAATGGAATAAAATCTATAGAAAGATATATCATAAAAATATGTATGAAATATAATTAAACATTATCCTGAGGGGACACTTCATACTAGGCTCCAGCAGAGGGGCGTGGCTGACACAGTCCGGGAGGAGAAGCAGAACCGATACATTTCTGGACTCCTGCCAAAACTTTCAAAGAAGAAACAAATTGACTACAGTATTATAATGAACTGGATAATAGTGAAACTCTGTAAATCTGATCAGATCCGCTGTGCTGTGCTTGAGAGGAATCAGGAGTTTAAACACGGGACAAAATTATATTAATAATGTACAGATCATTATGTAGAGAGAGAGAGAGAGGGAGAGCGAGAGAGAGAGAGCGAGAGAGACAGAGAGAGAGCGAGAGAAAGAGAGAGAGAGAGGGGTTAAAAGTTTTCTAAGTGTTTAATTTCATGTCCACTAGTATGAACTTTCCACCTGTGAGCGGTAATGTGCGAGCTGCTCTCAGAGGTCAGCACGTCTTGCACCGTTCCAGCAACGAGCAGTCTGAAGTGCACCCACTGTGCACCTCCAGATCCTACACAGATAACTTCACTTGCTGATAAATAAAAGCTGCCGGGACTGTTGGGTTAAATGGTGTGCCTTGGCGATGCTGAGTAGTTTTGATGTGCAGGATGATGTTTACTGCGGTGTCACGGGAGGAAGGGTGTCATTAACAATGATTTGTGATGGTCATGATATAAAACCATAAAGACTTTAAAGCTTCAAGCGCACGGGCAGCAGGTTGAGTCGAGTCGGGTCGACGTGGAGCTGAGTGAGAAACAAACCATGAATCATACTGGGAAATGATTCACAAATAATCCACCAATCAAATAGAATTATCTAGGAAGCATTACACACACTTCGGGTAAATAAATAAATCAGATTATTTTTATGTCGAAGTTCGATTACAGTTCTCCGGTGCTCCTTCCAAGGGCAACCGGAGGCTGATCAGTTCAATTGTCCAGTTGTAGTGTTGCCTTTGTGTGTGTGTGTGTGTGTGTGTGTGTGTGTGTGTGTGTGTGTGTGTGAGAGAGAGAGAGAGACAGTGTGAGAGATAGAGAGATAGAGAGAGGCAAGAGAGAGAGAGAGAGAGATAGAGAGAGAGAGAGAGAGAGAGAGAGTGAGAGAGAATATGCTTTCAATTAGACTGAGCTCAAGAGCATCATTACACAGAGTCTTCAGTTATGTAATAACTCAGAGAGGGAGAGAGAGAGAGAGAGAGAGAGAGAGAGAGAGAGAGAGAGAGAGAGAGTGTATACAGTACAAACTTGTATAGGTTTTTATACAGTACAAGGTTTAAAGAATGCCCTGTAACAACTTACAAACAAATTCATATAACACATGGCCGTCTGGAACCTAACTTGTTCGTAAGCTGGGGAGCGCCTGTACTTGTTTACTGATTTTTTTTTTTTTTTTTTTTTTTTAACATTTATTTTCTGACTGCAGAAATTACCATTACCTGAAAAATAAATTTGATTTCATGGACACTTCGACATGTGATGAAACAATGAATGATATAAAAAGTGATATGCTATTCTTAAATTAATAAACATTTTCATCCCGGGTACACTGCCATGTAACATTCATACATGCCGCTATAGTAAAATATTCAATGATGTTGTGTGGCTTGACACATTGGAAGTCTCATCAGTTCATTTTCTGTTAATCCTAATTAGGGTCGTGGGGAGGCTAGCGCCCATCCCAGCCAACTCCGGGCGAGGGCAGAGTACACCCTGGACAGCTCGCCAGGCCATCGCAGGGCAGAAACACACCGACTGCTTTGCAGCCTACTCTTGTCGAAAGTCAGCAATGGTTCTTTTACATGCCTCACATCATAGACAGTGAGAGACATGGCGGGCCTTTGATAACCCAGTTAGCTGCACTGGGGAGGACAGTGACAACCTTGTGGAGAGTGGGACTCGAACCCCCAACCTTTGGATCAGCGATCCAGCGCCCTATACCACTAGACCACCACTGCCACACATCGGAAGTCACACTATTAAATATTTGTTAATGTTTGAACAGCAATTCTTACCTGGACCAGCCGACCAGAGGAGGACCAGCACAGGTCATAGCCATGAACCAGGTGAAGGCGATTCCTCCAAAAGCATGGGTAGATGAGAACTTGAAGCTTCCCATTGGCTTACAAACTACAATATACCGCTCAATAGCCAATACAACTAATGACCAAAGTGATACCTCACCTGTAGAAGATAAATCAGAGTAATGCTTGAGGCGTTCACTATGTATAAATGTCCTACCTGGATTTAGAGCTGCGCTCACCTCCTAGGGTTGCCATGAAACCCTCGATGGTGCATCCAATCGGCCCAAAATAAAAGTAGCCACTGACGGCTGAACTTACAGCGATGGTGAACCCAAACAGGACCATGACCAACCCTGCAAAAGCCAGGTTCACCAGGATGTAGTTAAGCGGCTGGCGAAGCTTTTTGTGCTGTGCTGTGACCAGCAATGTCAAAGCGTTAATGGGAAAACCAAAGAGGATCAGAAAGAACATGTAGACGGCCAGAAGTCTGAACTGCCACGGCTCTGCTAAATAATACTGCTCAAACAAAAATGGGTCACGAACCAGCCCTGTGCGGTTACTCATGGGGATATAGTAGTTTTCTCCCTCAAATCCATGCAGACCTGACATGTTTATAACTGACTGAGTGTCTGCACAGGATACAAAACCTCGTGTTCTCCCGGTTCAGTTTTCCCTACTTCGTTCAAGCTCTGCCCCAACGGCACTATTTATACCATGATTAAAGGGATTGAGCAGATCAGTGGAAAAAGTGAGTAAATGTGATCAGGAAAGAGGTGAAGCAAGGAAGACCACTAGGTCACTAAGATCACTAAGCTGATGAAGCTTATTTATAAGGTGCCAAAAGTGACTTCAAACCACAGACTTTTTGAAACAGCTATAAATTAAAATTGAAAATGTGTAAATTCTCCAGTTAATAATCCTTGCTACAGTTTCTTCAAAGCTCTTATTTTTATAGGCAAGACATTTTAAGTAAAATAAAAAATAAAAAAAACGACAAAAACAAACAAACAAACAAAACAATTACTACACATAACTGGGTGTTACTCAAGGCAGATCTTCAAAGAAAAAGAGACCTTTGTCAACTGTTGCATGAACAATGAAAATCAGTTTAACAGTAATTATTAAAATTATATAAGCAATACATGCACATATATGTACTTACATATCCCTATATGTACACACACATACAGTATATCCTATGTACACCTATTGAGACATTTACAGACCTATACACATATTCACACCTATTCCCATATACACAGAAGGGTGAATGACATGTCAGAGGTGAACCATATACAGGTAGAGTCCAACTTACGACCGCATTTGGTTCTGACCAACAGCTCGTAAGACAGTTTGAATGCAAGTCAGGTCTGTACCTGTATTGTAAATTGATGAACATCAATTTAGTTTTGCAATGGTTGAGTTTGAGCTAATAAGCTGCATTATGAGATGTCTTCCAAACATGCAGCTAACTGAGCAGAAAAAATAATTGTCTGAGGGAAGTATGGAGAGGATCATGAGCAGAGATTGCCAACTTTTATTCTTCCAAGACTGCCTTCTTCAAGGAAGTCATATTAGATGAGAGTTTGAACAAGACTGTCTGGAAAGCCAGTAACTCTACAAAAGAAGATAATATGCAGTGAGTTGAACAAGAGTAAAGGATCTGATTTAAAGGTGGTAACTCCATTCTCCGCTGGACCTGCAAGATGTCGGCTTACAACAACATTTCTCAGTCCATGACTGCTCCAGTTGATCTACCTTGGTCAGTGGCTGGAGCCTTCCTGGTCATTGTTCCCCTTCTTAAACTTCCCCCCAACCAGGGCCATGCTTTATGTTTTTGAGATTATGCACTGATAGCGGTTTTCTTGGCTTTCAGAGCTGGTGCCAGGTATTATGGTTGTCTTTAAGTGTTCCTAACTTGGGAAAGGCTCACTTAACACCGAGCATGGATGAGTCTAATGTAATGGTAAAGGATACAGAAAGAAGGAAATGGACACCAAAGGAAGCAGTAAAACAATCAAAATCATCCATCTGAAAGCGATTTGCATTTCATTGCAAGAGAACATCCGGGGAGGGGGGGGGGGTTCCCCTCACAAAGCAAGCCTGGACAGTGGATGAGATAGGAGAGTGTTGGGTAAAGAAAGATGAACTGGAAGGAATTGTAGGAAGAGGAAACAAACAGAATCAGTTACTTGGAGCATCCTACAACTTCCTTTCTTTGTCTAAGAATTTCATTGAATACTTATTTCACATAAAAACCCATGTGACTCGGATACTTTGAAACTTCCAACTATTTCTTCACATCAATGTTCTCAACTCTCATGAGGGAGACTCTTCTCAACTGTTCTCATATATGCGTTGAGTGGTCACGCCAAATGGGGAGCCAAACTCAAGGCACAAGCATTTCAATTTACCACGGAGTATGGACTGACTGATGTGTAAGGTCTTTGCATACATTTCTCCTCAATTTCCAATTGCCTGACTATTTACCCAGAGACCTCAAGTTTGAATCAAGGTAAATGCCACAGCTGTCCATGACCAGGAGTTCATGGAAGATAATTGGCCGAGCTCTCACAACAGGGAGGAATGGCATATATTCACTTGCTTGTCATGCCCAGTCAATCATACGTGTGTGTTAGACCACAACCAGTTCAAAAAGAGGTAGGTACCTAGATGTTGGTGGTCGGGTAACAGGGAAGGCAATACTTGATGGGTAGGAACATTTTACCTGTGCGCTAGTGCCTTCCCTGTGAACAACAAAGCTCATCCGTGTTCATACTCTGTCTCCTGCATTTTTGGGTCCAGATGAAAGTTCCTGACATCACACCCCCCTGCTACTAATGTTCATTAGTAACAACACATTTGATTGTTCCGCCATGCTTTAAAAAAACAGGAAATTTTGCTGTGTTCTCTTAGTAAATGTTCAACAACTGATGAACCATTAGAAACTGCTACAGCAAAACAATCGTGAGGATTAGACAGCTGATGGCGACAGCGATCCCTTTGAAGGATTTGAAGAACCCACACCAGGCGAAGCTGATGCGCATGACCAGCTGACTGAAAACATGCGACTTGAAGTGGATGCTCTGAATGAATGCAGCGATCAGACAGACATGGACCTATCAGAAAGTTATGAGGAGGATTTTCCACCCAATTCTCCTGCTCACTAACTTCATAAATTTAAGCACATTCCTGGCCATGTGCTTTTGTTTATGTTAGTGTTGACATGGTGCCATGTGCTAAAGTTTACATTCATGTTGATTGGCTCAATTTTACTTTGGGGAAAATGTTTAAAGGAACAGCACCGGGAGGAAAAAGTAAGGGGTCTTTTTTTAAATATATGCTGTTTTCTGTTTATTATCAGCTTTCATTTAAGTAATTTGGTTGATACCAGAATGAATAACACAAATACCGATAAAACTCTTTTATTGTTGTGTTTATTATTCATGTTTTCCACCTTGATGGTAATAAGCACTTACTGTTCCATTCCACTGGTAACCATTTTACTAACCCCCCCACCCACCCAAATTTTTAAGCGCCCTGGCGCTTATCACATCGAATACGGTAGTTTATATTTTTATGCTTCCAATGAAATGAGGATGGGTTTTGGACCTGGTTCCTGTCTCATGTCAATTTAGAGAGCCACTGTCACCGCGGGCAATGCTCATTAGGGATGTGTAGGGGTTGTATGAAAATGTTTAAATTACTTTGTACCTTCTAAATGCTTTGTGACAATTCCTGCTGGAAAAAGCACAGAACAAAAAAACATAAACTAAATATTACTACGTATTACTTTTTTACTTTAGTATTTTGAAGTTGCAATTTGATGTTAAATTTTATAGTAGTATCACACACATGAATAGAAAAGGTATTTATGACACTTTTGTCCAACATTCTGGTCTACAGGTGAAGTTTTAGGTGTTTGTTATACACGCACATTATGGGGCTGGTGGTGTAGTGGTAAGGGTGCTGGGTTCATGATCAGGAGGTTGTGTGTTCAAATCTCAGTTCGACCCCCACTGTGCTAAGACCCCTGGGCAAGGTCTTAACCACAAGTGTGCCTCTGTTCACCCAGCAGTATAAATGGGTACCAGTAAAATATACTGGGAAGGTAACCTGCATTGGACTAGCGTCCCATCCAGGAGGAGTTGAACTCCTGGTTGCTTCACGCTACGGACACCGGGGATAAGCACCAGCCTGATGAGCCACTAGGCTCGGGTGTAAAAAGCCCAACAGACTTTACTTTTTTTTTTTTTGAACACAACGAAATGCTTTAGCTTGTTTTATTGCTGCTGTTTATCTACAGGGCAGTCGGTTTAATTCTCAGCTAGGATTATTCTCTGTGTGGTATTTCAAATGTCCATCTCTTTCAGGAGACATTTCCCAAACCCAGGAAAGGATCCACACCCATCCTGGTCTCGTCTAAAACTTGAAATTTGGAATGAGTTACGATGATAATATAAAAAAATGCATCTGCTGGGATGATGAAAATCTTTCCACAGTCAGAACTGATTCAAAATCAGTTGATATGAAAAAAAAAATGCAAGACTATTAAAACAAACTTCTTGAAAACAAAACATTTAACAGGTGCTTGGTGCTTAACACATCTTTTCAAACTCACTTACCTTCTGCCGCCATTTCCCAGCTCAATCCCGGCCACTAATCGGAGTTTAACACAGCACAGGGAGAGATTAAATACCTGACCTTGCCTGTCAGTAAGATTTAAATTGTTAATGAAAGAGGAACCAAGTGTCGTCAGTCCATCAGGGTTTGCAGGACTTTGAGCTTTAGAAATAATCAGGTGTTAAAAGCTCCTTAAAGCCAAAGCTTAACCTTCTGGACAAGAAACAACACTGGAGAGATTTTATATATCTTAACTGTGAAATAAAACATGAATGTGTGCAATTTTAATGTAAACACTGTGCAATAAAGGTAATTTATATAGTGATTTGTTTTTTTACATATAGACATGTGACATGGTCACTAATGCATTCTCTTTATAAATTAGAAAACACACCAGCATATGCAAGATTAAATATTTTAAGGGTTAATTCATAAAAACGTTCAAAAACTTCTTTGCATTATTAAACTCCACACCGTCTCGTGAACTTTTTCCAATTAATATCAGTTTATTTTTACCACCTCCAGAACACCCTAATGATACTAGATCAGACAAACTGGAAAATAGGAAGACCCCCCCCCCCCCACACACACACAAAAAAAAACCCAATAAATAAAATCCCTTTTTTGATTAAACTGCTTTAAAAAAAAATAAATACACGCAATTAACCAATAATGAAAAGTTGTGCTGATTACTCATTCATGGTAGTTATTACATAGAGGCCTCTGAGCCGGTGGTTAATTCTGTCAGGAGCTACAGCGTGAGCTTTATAAAACCTTCTGCACCTCCCTCCGACATGCAAACGTGTCATCTGTGTATGCGTTTGATTGGCAGATGGTGAGATATTTTTCTTTTCCGATATTAAATGTTTTAGGAGCTGAATAAATAAATAATTTGTAATACAATAGTGTATTGTGTGTAGTGATGTGTTGCATCAAGACTTGTATTAAATTATGTTTAATTTTCTATCAACCTTAAAAGCAAAACATGGATTCAAAAACCCTTCAAAAAAACAGAATAAATTACCAAATGCATCGATAACAGCAACAACAGCTGAATAAACAGATACACAAATACAAATACTACACCATAACACATCTCTCAAACCAAAAAGCAAACACTTCACCTCTAAACACATCTGTGCCACAAATTCTCTCTCTAACTTCCTTTTTGGAGACTACGCTTCATAAACATCAAAACACCTCTCAGTAAACCGTTAAAAACGCGTCTTCACATCAACACCACTGACCCAGACGGCCGTTTTAGTAGTTTACTCTCTCGGGAACTTCCATTACAGCACCTCTCCGACACTCGAAACCAGCTGGTCCTTCAGGAAGCTCTGCAGATCCAGCGCAGGATCATCCAGATTGAGGCTGAGGAACTTCTCGACCGCTCGTTCACATCTGAGCACAGATATGAAAACGAGACTTTGTACTCAAACATCCATGTACGCATCATGACCCGTAATTTACACCCCGCTACCCTGTTAATCAGCCCAAGTATCACAGCGGCACACATTTTATTAACAGGTCCAAACGTCTGTTTGCTGCAGCTACTTTATTTTAACGCTCCTCATTAAGCCGTTTAAATGAGCCGAATTAATCATCCTGTATTTACTTCAGTTCTAATTAAAGAGGGGAGAAGTTCAAATTCTCACACGTTTCGCTGTAAGGAAGTTTACTTCCACCGAGTTGAAGAATGTGGGAAAAATATCTGTTGGATTTAACTCTTTCAGAAAAAGGGCCACAGAGAGAGAGCGAGAGAGAGAGAGAGAGAGAGAGAGAGAGAGAGAGAGAGAGAGAGAACATGAGAAAGCCAGTGAGGAAGAGAGAGAGAGAGAGAGACAAAGAAGGAGAGCGAGAGCCAGTGAGTGTAGTCATCAGTGTCATGTAAAAATGAAGCTGATCTCGGCTCCAAACTCTCTGTAATCATGTGACTGATCATAAATTGCACTTCAGACCACATACCTGACACAGGCAGGTCAAGCAAACACTCCACAAGGGGGCAGCACAGCACCTCTCTCGAGGGTCTTTCCTAACCCACCACATGTTCACAGGCAACACATCATGCTACATTTTATATATAGATTCACAACAGCCAATCAAATTTACTGTAATATTTACTAGTCTGTTTCATCGGAAATCTTGAGAAGATAAAGTTGATTCTAACCAATCTACAGACGTTTATTATGCTATTGTATGGAGAGCCACAATCACGGCTCACCGCATTTCTCAAGTACAAGGTCATGAGGCGGTAGAGCAGCTCTCCACAGAGAAACAGTTAATTTCGCTTCACTGGAATTAACAGACAAACATTACTCCAGCTCGACCATCCCGCTGTTCATAAAGCCTCAACTCGAATGTCCTGCCACGCTTCAGAATGGAAGAATGGATGCAAACTTACCTGGTAAACAGTTCTGCACTGGAGGGCTGATCAATCCTCTGGATGGTCCTCCCTGTTCTGTACAGATTTGAGACCTGCAGAAAGGAAAACACATTTATATTTTTTCAGTTAAATTCCTGAATGTTTGCTATATTACTCGTTGCTTTAATAGAAACCTTGTGTGTTATAACCATATGGTGCAGAAAGGAAAGGAAACGCACCTCCAGTCCTCTCTGAACCAGAGCAGGCGGAAGGCCAGCAAGTGTAGCGATGTTTGCAGCGTAGCTGGACTGACAAATTCCTTCCTTCAGCTGGTAAAGGAAGATCAGCTCCTCACCGTCTATAGTTGTCTCGAACGTCTGTCCGGATAAATACCCAGCTGGTATTCAGCGGTGGTCAAAATAGAGGCGAATAGAAAAGCGACCGACATGAACAGTAATTCTCACCTGTCGCTTTTTTCATTTTCAAATTTCTCATGCAACACTCACATTATCATATTTTTGTCGACTGGTTCATACAACAACACGGTTCGAATCAAGTCTTGTCATGGAATGTGCACCTCAACTTATGATAAAGTGGCCTCACTGTCCGTGGTGAGACTTTCATATAAAACAACCATAGCTGAGAGGAGCTGCATAGCCATCAGCATGTTTCTGCCCTGCGATGGCCTGGCAAGCCGTCCAGGGAGTCCTCTGCCCTCACCCAGAGTCGGCTACCTTTATTCTGATTGTGTTGCTTTTCTTGGGGTAGCAAAAGCAAACAGAACTGACTGCTGGCTGACATTCACATGCCAACTTGAGCCGCATGGAGGGTCTCAGAAGTTGGCATTAAACGCCATTTCACCAGCTGCCGACAAAGCACCAAGAGGCTTCTCCTGTCCCTGGTACGATTCAATAATTTCATTCTGAATTTGATTGTTTTTCATAGATGAATAGATGGAAGAGGGTGGTACGGTGGTGTCGCGGTGATCACATCCACCTCACAGGAACACGGCCCAGGCTTAAAGCCCTGGGATCAGTGAGAGCGTTTTTGTGTGGTGTTCACATGTGCTTCCCTTATTTGCGTGGGTTTCCTCTGGGTTCCTTGCTGGTTCCCCGGTTTCCTTCAGAAGTTTAAAGACATACACATTTGGTTAAGTGGCTGTTCCAAATTGCTCTTAGATGTGAGTGTGAATGGTTGTGTGCAATAGACTCGTGAGTTGTTCATGGTGTACCTTGCTTTCACCTTGTGTCAGTCGAGATAGTCCCCTGCCTCATCCAAGACACACACACACACACACACACACACACACACACACACACACACATCTAGCAGGAGTAAGTGATTTGGCAAACGAGTGAGTGTGTAAAAAATGGAAGAGCCTTCAGGGTAGCATTAGCTTTTAGCCTAATACGGTCAGTCACGTTAAGTCTGTCTGTTAAGTCTGGCTCAGTCTGTCATGGTTAAAATGTTTATTTTGTCATTTTTTGACAGTACTGCACTTGAAGACAGCAGGATTTAATCTAACATTCTGCAAATATGCATCTCATTATACAGTACTCTACATTTAATCTTTAAAGTAACAACTCTGCCTCAGAGCCTCCTTCCATAAACAGATATATAATGGAACTACCCCTCCCTGAATCGACACCTTATCGTGGTGGAGGGGTTTGCGTGACCTAATGATCCTAGGAGCTATGTTGTCGGGGCATAATGCCCCTGGTAGGGTCACCCAAGGCAAACAGGTCCTGGGTGAAGGTCCAGATGAAGTGCGATTCAGAAGACCCCTATGACACCTAAGAGACATCAAAGGAAGCAGTCTCCCTTGCCCGGACGTGGGTCACCGGGGTTCCCTCCTGGAGCCAGGACCGGGGGAGGGGCTCGAAGGCGAGCGCCTAGTGGTCGGGCTTCTGCACATGGAGCCTAGCCCGAAAAGGAGACATGGGTCTGCCCTCCCATGGACCCACCACCCATGGGAGGAGTTTTTGGGGTCAGGTGCAGTGTGAGTTGGGTGGCAGCCGAAGGCATGGGTTCTGTCGGACCGATCCTCGGCTACTTACTCTGACTCTTGGGACATGGAATGTCACCTCTCTGGCGGGGAAGGAGCCTGATCTGGTGCGTGAGGTGGAGAGATACCGACTAGATATAGTTGGGCTCACCTCAACGCATAGCATGGGCTCTGGAACCATCCATCTTGAGAGAGGCTGGACCTTATTCTATTTTGGAGTTGCTCATGGGGAGAGGCAGCGAGCTGGTATGGGTTTCTTGTCCCCGCCCCCGTCTCGGTGCCCAAATGTTGGGGTTCTCCCCGGTTGACGAAAGGGTTGCTTCCCTCCGTCTTCGGGTGGGGGGACGGGTCCTGACTGTTATTTTGCTTATGCACCAAATAACAGTTCAGAGTACCCACCCTTTTTGGAGTCTTTTGGGGGGGGGAATGCTCCCTCAGGAGACTCATTCGTTGTCTTGGAGACTTCAACTCCCATGTGGGCAACGATATTATGACCTGGAAGGATGTGATCGGTAGGTGCGGCCTCTCCAGACTGAACCCGAATGGTGTTTCATTGTTAAACTTCTGTGCTCGTCACAGTTTGTCTATCACGAACACCATGATCGAACATAAATGTGCCCATAAGTGCACTTGGCACGAGGACACCCTCGATCGCAATTTGATGATTGACTTTGTAGTCGTGTCATCGGACTCGCAACCATATGTTCTGGACACTCGGGTGAAGAGAGGAGCTGAGCTGTCTTCCGATCACCACCTGGTGGTGAGTTGGCTTCGGTGGTGGGGGAGGCTGCCTTCCAGACCTGGCAGGCCCAAGCGTGTAATCAGGGTCTGCTGGGAACGTTTGGCGGAGTCCCCTGTCCGAGAGGCCTTTAACTTCCACCTCCGGCAGAGGTACAACCACGTCCCGTTGGAGGCTGGGGACATGGAATCCGAATGGGCCATGTTTCGTGCCTCCATTGCTGAGGCGGCAGCCCATAGCTGTAGCCATAAGGTCGTCGGTGCTTGTCGTGGCGGTAATCCCGAACCCGGTGGTGGACACCTGCGGTGAAGGAGGCCGTCCAGCTGAAGAAGGAGGCCTATCAGGTTTTATTAGCCTGTGGGTCCTCCAAGGCAGCAAACAGGTACCGGCAGGCCAAACGTGCTGCAGCCGAGGCTGTCGCAGATGCAAAATTTCGGGCATGGGAGGAGTTCGGTGAGGGCCTGGAGAGTGATTATCAGTTGGCCTCAAAAAGGTTCTGGACCGCCATCTGGCGCCTTAGGAGGGGGAAGCAGTTCTCCACAAACACTGTTTACAGTGGAGGTGGGGAGCTGCTTATCTCAACTGGGAATGTCGTTGAGAGGTGGAAGGAATACTTTGAGGACCTCCTCAATCCCACCAACATGCCCTCCATGGAAGAGGAAGACCCTGGGTGTTTGGGTGGGGGTCCGCCCATCACTTTAGTGGAGGTCACTGAGGTTGTCAAAAAGCTCCTCGGTGGTCGAGCTCCGGGGTTGGACGGAATATCTCAGGGCCCTGGATGCTGTAGGACTGTCTTGGTTGACACGTCTCTGCAACATCGCGTGGTCATTGGGAGCTGTACCTGTGGATTGGCAAACTGGTGTGGTGGTCCCTATTTTTAAGAAGGGGGACCGGAGGGTGTGTTCCAATTATCAGGGAATTACACTCCTCAGCCTATCTGGGAAAGTCTATGCAGGGGTACTAGAGAGGAGAATCCGACCGATAGTTGAACCTCAGATTCAGGAGGAATAATGTGGTTTTCGTCCTGGCCATAGCACTCTTGACCAACTCGAACGCTCCACAGGATTCTGGAGGGGGCATGGGAGTTTGCCCAATCTGTCCACATGTGCTTTGTGGATTTGGAGAAGGCTTCCTCGAACGATCTTGTGGGGCGTGCTCTGAAAGTATGGCGTTCCGGACCCGTTGCTACGAGCCATTCGGTCGCTGTATCACCGGAGCCAGAGTTTGGTCCGTATTGGCAATAACAGGTAGAATTCGTTTCCAGTGGGAAAACCGCCAAGGCTGTCCTTTATCACCAATTCTGTTCATAATTTTTATGGACAGAATTTCGAGGCGCAGTCAAGGCGTTGAGGGGTTCTGGTTTGGTGGCCATCGGATCTTGTCTCTGCTTTTTGCAGATAATGTTGTCCTTTTGGCTTCATCAAGTTGGGACCTCCAGCTCTCATTGGAGCGATTCGCAGCCGAGTGCGAAGCAGCCGGGATGAGGATCAGTACCTCCAAGTCTGAGGCCATGGCTCTCAGTCGGACAAGGGTGGAATGCACCCTCCGGGTCAGGAATGAGGTCCTACACCAAGTGGAGGAGTTTAAGTATCTTGGGGTCTTGTTCATGAGTGAGGGAAGGATGGAGCGGGAGATCGACAGATGGATCGCTGCAGCTTCTACTGTTAAGTGGAGCCTGTACCGGTCCGTCGTGGTGAAGAAGGAGCTGAGCCGCAAGGAGAAGCTCTCAATTTACCAGTCAATCTACGTTCCAACCCTCACCTATGGTCATGAGCTTTGGGTAGTGACCGAAAGAACAACATCACGGATACAAGCGGCTGAAATGAACTTCCTTCGCCAGGTGGCGGGGTTCTCTCTTAGTGATAAGGTAAGAAGCTCTACCATCCGTGGAGAGCTCAGAGTAGATCCGCTGCTCCTCCGCATTGAGAGGGGCCAGTTGAGGTGGCTCGGGCATCTGGTCAGAATGCCTCCCGGACATCTCCCTGGTGTGGTGTTTCGGGCATGTCCAACTGGGAAGAGGCCCCGGGGTCGACCTAGAAGACGCTGGAGGGACTACGTCTCTCGGCTTGTCTGGGACAGCCTCGGTGTCACCCCGGGAGAATTGGAGGAAGTGGCTGGGGAGAGGGACGTCTAGATCTCTTTGCTTAGGTTGCTGCCCCCGTGACCCGACCCTGGACTTAGCGGAAGATGATGATGATGATAATGTAACTACAACTTAAATATATAATTATAGAACTGTAATGAGAGCTGATGGATAAATCAAAGAAACATTAAATGTAATACTGATACACACCTGTAGGGAGAGCAGTGGAGAGTGAGGCAGTAGGTTGAGGTGTAGGACACTGTGGAAGTTTGTAGCTAGAAAAACGATCGGACCCTGAACACTGTTCAACCAGTGATTCAAACTCGCAGCCAAAAGAGACAATCCATCCACCTGTGTGCGCGCGCACACACACACACACACACACACACACACACACACACACCACACACCGAGTATCTATACTGTCTACTTTTTTTTTTTTTTACTTTAACTATTATTTTGAGGGCAGTGGTGGTCTAGTGGTATAGGGCGCTGGATCGCTGATGCAAAGGTTGGGGGTTCGAGTCCCCCCCCCCCAGTGCAGCTAACTGGGTTATCAAAGGCCGGCCATGTCTCCCACTGTCTATGGTGTGAGGCATGTAAAAGAACCATTGCTGACTTTCGTAAAGAGTAGGCTGCAAAGCCGTCGGAGTGTTTCCACCCTGCGACGGCCTGGTGAGCTGTCCAGGGTGTACTCTGCCCTCGCTCGAAGTTGGCTGCGATGGGGATGGGTGCCAGCTTCCCCGCGACCCAAATTAGGATTAAGCGGTTACAAAAAATGAACTGAACTGAACTATTATCTTGCAGATCTTGACACTTACAGTATTGGTTCCCTTCCCAAACTCATCCACCAGTATGAGGGATTTCCCAGTGCTGTAGTTCAAAGCCTGCGCCATCTACATAGGAAATTAATTACTCATTAATTTGATGGTGGTTGTGTACTAATTAACTACAGTGGAACCTCAGTACTTGAATGCTTTAGAGGTCGAACAAAGTGGAATTCGACCAAAAAGTCCAGGATTTTTTTGTCCCGGAAATCGACCAAAATCCGAAGGTCATGAGCCACTTCCATCAGGTTTTGAAAAGAAGGCAGAAACAAGCCACGTTAGAAATGTTCTTCAAGAAAAGAAAGGGGCATCCTGAAGAAGAGTCATCCACACAAGTGAGTAGCAAGAGAAAAAAAAACACCTTTGGCTGATTCAACTGAAGCTGTTATGGAAGGGGATCCTCCGCTTCTCTCCCTCTCTGTTATGGAAGGGGATCCTACTCCTCTCTCCCTCTTTGTTATGGAAGGGGATCCGCCTCCTCTCTCCCTCTCCAACATTTACGTATGCCAACTGCTGACCCCCACAAAGGTAAAAATTATTATCTTTATTGTTCTTATGCTTTAACTGTACTGTGGTTTTTATTTTAGTGTGTTATGATCTCTTTTGTGAGAGACTCTGGTTTTGGCGGCTCTAAATCTCTCTTTATGCACTGCAGGCACTGGCAAGGGGCGTGGCTCTCACATGCGGGTGGAGCGCTAAGCACACACCTGATTCCACTCAGCAATCTCCAGGCTATAAAGACGAGCAACATGCTCCTCCCGGTGCTAGAAGATTGTCCCTCTTTGCGACCCTGTTTCCCCGTGATCTCTCTGGCACTCTGAAGTTCCCTGAATTAAGAATTTTCGTTTTCTCTGCATCTCTAAGAGTGACTACGATTTTCCCGTGCTCTAGTGCCTTCCCGGTGAACAATAAAGCTCATCCGTTTTCATCACACTCTGTGTCCTGTATTTTTGGGTGCGGCTGAATGTTCCTCGTGTTACAGAAGGGCTAGAAGATTCTGAGACGCCAGCAACATTCAGCCGAACCCAAAATGCAGGTATGATGAAAACGGATGAGCTTTGTTCTTCACAGGGAAGGCACTAGAGCACGGGGAAATTGTCGTCACTCTTAGAGATGCAGAGAAAACGAAAATCCTTAACTAACGGAACTTCAGAGTGCCAGAGAGATCACGAGGAAACGGGGTCGGAAAGAGGGACAATCTTCTAGCATCGGGAGGAGCGCGCTGCTCGTCTTTATAGCTCGGTGATTGCGGTATCAGGTGTATGCTTCACACTCCGCCCGCGTGTGACAGCCACACCCCTTGCCAGTGTCTGCAGTGGATAAAACAGAGAGAGATTTCGAGCTGCTAAAACCAGAGTCTCTCACAACACAGACCATAACATAGTAGACTGTATTCAATAATTTTTCACTTAATTTTCAGACCTATGGTATGAGTTACGGTACCATTATCTTCTGTTCAAAAGACGACGGAACAGATTAAGACAATTTACATTATGTGTAATGGGAAAAATACATCCGAAATCTGACCAAATCGGAATTCGTCCAGACGTCTGGAACGAATTGTGGTCAAATACCGAAGTTCCACTGTATGTGTCAAAGCTGATGGTGCACCTGGTTTAAATCGATCATGAAGGTGCTCAGGCCCACAGATACAGACTCGCGACTCTGCATGCGGGTGAAGATGCCGTCTATCAGGCCGATCTCTGCTTCTTTCGCAGGTACGTCAGAGCCAATCAAAGCCATGAACACTATCAGACCCACCTGGATCAACCGGGTGTTTTACACACACACACACACACACACACACACACACACACACACACACACACACACACACACACACACACACACACACACTATTCACCAGAAAACCTTCAATGATACCAAATAAACAATTGCAACGTAAGCATTTAATGCTGTCAATGTTTTTTATATTGTAAATATACAGTGATTCCTCACTTTATGCGGTTAATTGGGATCAAGACCCCCCCCCCGGCGACACCAAATTCCGAGAAGTAGGATCAACCCCCCCTGACTGATGTATACGCACATATATATGTATGTATCAATAAATATATATTCAATGCTACAAATGCTTATAACAATTGAACATTCAAAAATAATGCATAAAATGTAAATAAAATATAAATACACACCCATACAGACACACGCGCACACATGCAGATGTACACCTCACATAAAATTGTAAGTAGTTTTGATGTTTGTTTTTTTTGTTTTGCATAATTGGCCTTGTTTTGCAGCATTTTCCTTAACTTTTTGCCCTATCCGTCCTTATTTTTTAAATTTGATGGGAAAAAAAAAAAAAACGAGATGCACTGAAGCTGCATGAATTGAAGTGCATAGTAGCAAGGGATCCCTGTATTTCCTGTTTGTTCTTGTACATACCAACTGTTGAACAATAAAGCAGAAACGACTGTGATTAATCCAGTGGTGGGCTGTCGGGCCCAGCAAAGCCTTCTCTGCTGGCCTAAGCATTATCAGAAGCACCGAACAACTTAAATTCGAGTATCTTCCCCATGAAATTCTATCAATTTATTCCCAGCAGTCATATGTATTATGTGTTTTTGTATATTATTGATGGTTTTTGTAATTGTGACATGATAATACTGGTATTATGCGATGAAATAATTCTGTTAAGTTTAGACTTTCATATATTTTAGATTCATTGCACACAACTGAAGTAGTTCAAGCCTTTTATTGTTTTAATATTGATAATTTTGGCAAAAAGTAAAGAAAAAACAAAAATCCCTATCTCAAAAAATTAGCATATTTCATCCAACCAATAAAAGTGTTTTTAATACAAAAAAAGTCAACCATCAAATAATTATGTTCCGTTCTGCACGCAATACTTGGTCGGGAATCCTTTTGCAGAAATGACTGCTTCAATGCGGCGTGGCATGGAGGCAATCAGCCTGTGGTACTGCTGAGGTGTTATTGAGGCCCAGGATGCTTCGATAGCGGCCTTAAGCTCATCCACAGTGTTGGATCTGGTGTTTCTGAACATTCTCTTCACAATATCCTACAGATTCTCCATGGGGTTCAGGTCAGGAGAGTTGGCAGGCCAATTGGGCACAGTAATACCATGGTCAGTAAACCATTTACCAGTGGTTTTGGCACTGTGAGCAGATGCCAGGTCATGCTGAAAAATGAAAATCTTCATCTCCATAAAGCTTTTCAGCAGATGGAAGCATGTAGTGCTCCAAAATCTCCTGATAGCTAGCTGCATAGACCCTGCCCTTGATAAAACACAGTGGACCAACACCATCGGCTGACACGGCACCCCAGACCATCACTGACTGTGGGTACTTGAAACTGGACTTCAGGCATTTTGGCATTTCCTTCTCCCCAGTCTTCCTCCAGACTCTGGCACCTTGATTTCCGAATGACAGCAGTCAGGTCTGCATTCTTACCCATGATTGCGGTTTTGAGTAATGAACCAGGCTGGGAGTTTTTAAAAGCCTCAGGAATCTTTTGTAGGTGTTTAGAGTTAATTGGTTGATTCAGATGATTAGGTTAATGGCTTGTGTAGAGTACCTTTTCATGATATGCTACTTTTTTGAGATAGGAATTGGGTTTTCATGAGCTGTATGCCAAAATCATCAGTATCAAAACAATAAAAGACCTGAAATATTTCAGCTGGTGTGCAATGAATCTAAAATATATGAAAGTTTAATTTTTATCAGTACATTACAGAAAATAATAAACTTTATCACAATATGCTAATTTTTTGAGAAGGACCTATATGTAAACTGAGATAATTCAGAGGCTGGGGGCACAGCTGAGTCTTCCACAAGTGGTGGAAAGGAGTCAGGTAATTATCATTTTGTGTTTACAGAAAGTTCAAGACCTCCACAATCGTTTGGGGTTTTTTATTTGTTTTTTGCAAAGTTGTTGAGTTTTAATACCATGAACCAGTGTATGTCATAAGCACTGAATTCTTAATCTGCACCACCCAGATTTTTTTTTTACTCCAGCGAAAAGTAACCATAGAGAAATGACAACAGCCACCAGAAAAGTGTTTCTCAACAGCTTGAATTCCAGGCAGGTGGTTAGTGTTGTAACGGATGGACAGTAGTTGTAACTTGCCTGTTTGAGATAAATGCTCTTGCCAGAAGAGTTTGGTCCAGTTATAACATTCACTCTTCTTTCAGATTCGGAACAAACGCAGGGGTTTGATACAAACACAGGCGTACACAGTTCCAACAGAGGGTGTCTGACACAGAAAGGAAACACCGCAGATGTAGTTCAGTGGTTTGTAAGAAATATGGAGAGGGGATGAAGTGGAAGAAAGAAATCAAAGAAAGATTTTAAATCAAATGTCAAGCTGTGTTAAACATATTTTTTATATTTTTAGCTGATAGACCAAGGGTTGGCAAGCCGCAGCTCCGGAGCCGCATGCAGCTCGTTCACCTCTCTGGTGCGGCTCTGTGGCTTTTCAAAATAATGTTGTACTTTACAGTGGCCAAAGGGTGCGCTTATTTATTCACATCGGAAGCTCTTCGGGCTTCCAGTGGTTAGAGAGTTAAACCAGCTTTCACCTGAATGATATGGGTAACCTTCCAAAAATGCTCCTTTAGGGTTGAAAATTACATACAGAGGTACCTCACCTTATGAAAGTCCCAACAAACAAAAAAATCCAGGTTATGAAACACATTTTCCTAAAATTTTTGTCTCTGGATACGAAACAAGTTCACATTACGAAAGCTCCATCTCAAAAATTCAAACAATGCGTGAGTTGCTCTCCCATTGGCTATCTCCCAACATCCCACCCCGCTGGCCTCCCATTGGCTATCTTCCAACATCCCGCAACCACTGTCCTCCCATTGGCTATCTCCCACTACTACGCTTCATGTCGGAATAGGAATAATAATTTATTTTGTATGTGTATTTAAATTATAAGAGAATACATACTCTTACTGCTGTGTGTGTGCCTTCAGTATGCTGATAAAGTAATAGACTATACTAGTAGAAGTGGTGAATCCGCCTCGGTATTTTAATAGGCTTGAATAGTAGGGATGCCCACCCAACTGCATTCTGGGTATTGTAGTTTTAAATGAAATGATTACTTTATCATTATATCAACTACACTCAAATTATGATCGTAACAAAACTCAAGTTTGAACAAAAATGTATGGATTTTTGTTAGATAAAAGTTGGAAGGATTTATTTATAACGATATTAAAAATAAGGAGAGATTTTTTTATTTGTGTGGCATGGCTGTTAGCTCCATTTCCCATGATGCGCTGCTTCTTTGTATTCCAACATCCTGCCCCGCTGGCCTCTCATGGGTTAGGAGGGATGACACAGCTCTCTCCAATTGGCTATTATGGAGTTGCATTATAATACCCATGATGTTTTTCGTGTAAAGGACAAAGTTACTCTTGTTTCGTGAGTTTTTCCAGTGTGCTCATTGCAACTTTATTTTATTTTTTGGCTCAGGCTTTTAAACATGCATAAACATTTGTAAGCTTATAACTCTGCTAAGAAGACATGGTCAACACACACACACACACACACACACACACACACACACACACACACACACTGGCGCGCGCACATGCACACGCAGATACGCGCGCGCTTGTGATTCCCGGTGCAAGTGATATCCCAAAAGTAATATGGCCAAACCCGTCTACCATCGGTATGATATTGAAGTAGAAGGAGGCCTTAAAAGGTATGCTTTTATAATTTTTAAAGGGTTTATGGGGTAGTATCGAGGGCCTTGGAACGAATCAGGCATTTTACATGTAAAATGCAGTTCAATTTATGAAAAATCCAGGTTACGAAACACTTCTGAAATGAATTAATTTCGTAAGGTGAGGTACCACTGTAGATGAAAATTAACAGTCACTGGTGTGGGCGGATATTTATTTGGTGTGGGTGGTGTGATTTTATGTGTGTGTGTGTGTGTGTGTGTGTGTGTGTGTGTGTGTGTGTCCCCACAAGAACACACACACAAAATCACCCCGCCCACACCAAATAGATATAAAAGATCGTTAAAAGAGCTCATGGCAAGCAGCAGCACGGCGAGCGAGAGATTTTTTACTCTTCTGAGATTTGTAATACAGGAATGGAAATCACAGCTGAAGTAAGACGGTGGATGATATTTGTTTACACACAGTAATCTCCAAATTAAATAACTCTCCTCCCAGTGACCAAATAAAAGGCTGGGTGTGGTTCAGTCTCCACTCTGAGAATGGGTCTTCAGTGCAGCATTAAGCATTAATGTTATTTAAAAGAATGTTGAGCAGGCTCCCTCTTAAAACAAGTCTTCATATACTTTTCTGTGTTGCTGTCGTTTTTGTAAATTAAAACTATGACAAAACAACATTAAAATAACGAATAAAAGAAAAAAAAGATCCCACAAAGGGATGGTGAGGTAGACGACCCAGCCCATTAACACATCTGGCTGCACCCCGTTGCTCGCTTCGTGGGATAGATATTCTTTTTCTTTATAAAAATACAAGAAGGACTCGAACACATTCATTCATTTTCTGAACCACTTAATCCTAATTAGGGTCGCGGGGAGCCTGGTGATTTTTTTTTTTAAGATACATGTTTTTACTGCAAGCCAAATTGTAATTTAATTGTCTGCAGTCGTTTAAATCAATGCAACACATTGTTGTTTTATATTAACATGAAGGAAAAAGGTGAAAAACATTATATGCAGTGCTATTTGATTTTAAATGTCAAAAAAGGATTTGTGGCTCCCAGTGTTTTCTTTAATGTGGAAAACGGGTCCAAATGGCTCTTTGTATGGCAAAGGTTGCCGACCCCTGTGCTAGACAAATTATTATCTATAATGCACCATTACTATTATATCTCCTTTAAAACACATAAAAGAAAACGTCAAGGAGTATACGGTAACAGCACAGTACCGGGCACTCTGCAGGTTCAGTGTGCAGCGCTCAGTGTATGTAGGTGAGCAGTAGCCATACTCCTGAGACACCTGAGCCAGAGACATGAGGCAGTCCAGCTCGGCGTACAGCGCCAAAACGTTATAGAGGCAGCTGCTGCGCTGTAGGATCGTAGCCTGGAGCTGAGTCATCACCGCCATCTCCATGTCTGAAACATCATACAGAAAGAAAAGTAAATAAATAAGTAATTAATTCATTCATTTTCTTTACTGCTTAATCTTAATTAGGGTCGTATGGAAGCTGGGCCCATCCTGGTCGACTCTGGGTGGATAGAGTACCCCTAGGCAGCTCGCCAGGCCGTCACAGAATGTAATTGTTCTTAGAAGGAAATATTCTTGTTGTTTTTCCCCACTGGAAGGTGTTAAGTCACCTCTGATGTCGCAGTGCAGATCTCCCAAAATGCTGTCCAGCTCTTTAGTTCTAGCGCTGCGGTAATGGAGCCGGTCTTCGGACACAAACTGGACCAATCACAATAATAAATACGTGACTAATGTCTTTTACATTTCTTACCACGTGTCAAGCATGCATCGTTCTTTTGTTATTCACTTTCTCTCAGCACTCACAATAAAATCGAGGCCTTCGATCTCAAAGTGCTCCTTCTCCACCATGTCAGGAAGTCGAGGGACTGAAAGGAGGAATCCGATCTGTAAAATGGGGGGAAAAAACGTACAGCAAATAATAAAAGGGGAAATTTAAATCCTGAGCAGTATAGAAATAAAAAAATGTGATTCCAGACCAGAGGGATATAGATGATGCTGCAGGAGGAGAAACGAGAGTCCAGATTCTCCAGCTCCACACGCGCCACATCCGTCAGGAAATCTGACAAACCCATCATCCTTCTTTTCTCTGAAAGAAATGATAAACGTGCAGGACTCTATTGAACCAGGCTTTATACTGTCTGTATATAAAAAGCAGAAAAATGAAGTATGGCTCATGAGTGGCGGATTGGCAAAATGCACAACTACTAACCCAGAGATCGCAAGTTTGAATGCGGTAAATGCCGCAGCCGTCGGTAGCCGGGAGTCCACGGGAGCTAAATGGTCGTGTAATATCGGATGCAATACCTGATGGGTGGTTATTGGATATAAATCAAATAGTGAGAAAATGGGGAAATAAATAAATAAAATCAGGATTTTTTTAGGTGCATGTCATAAATGATCTCAATCTGGTGAGGCGTTGTAGTGTCATGTGACCTCATCAGACCGTATCACTGCCAAAAACCTCTTCCAATTTTTTCACTTTGGCTCGAAATGTACTTGTGCGAGTTTCCGATGGGCTCTCTCTGGTTTCCTCCCGCTGTCCAAAAGACACGCACATGCAAGAACAAACGACTGCCCCTGAATTGTTGCGCATCGCCTGCTTTCACCTGCTGCTCAATTTTACCTAACGACCCAAGCAGGATTAATCAGGAAATCATGAATGATTGATCCATGACATCACCCGACATGCTGATTTGAATTCTTATCATATCTGAATAATAACGCACTCTCATCGATGGCGGGGTCAACATTTGGTTTAACTGTGAAGCGATTCTCAGCCTGACTTCCTTCAAAATCCACCTGCAAAAATTAAGACACAATCATCTAATGAAAAGACGACACGTTTCCATTACTAAGATTTAAAATCACAAGGCAGGCGCCACGCTCTTACCACTTTGCTGATGAGTGTAGCAATGTAGTGCAGATGGTCCGTGAATTCTTCGCTGATCTCCCGGAAGAGCTGGACGGACTGGGGTAGAGAGCGGACAGTGTCCCTGATGCCCACTGCGCTATACACCGTCTGCGGTCCCGAAATATACACCATGTTTTATACATTTAAAAAATGACACAGTTTGTATTATCACTCGCAGCAGTGAGGGCTTAATAACCTTGTAGAGATTCTGCCAGTCGACCACTTTGGTATGGCACAGAGACATTTTACGGAGCAAAGTCTGTTTGCACAAAAAGGAAGAAACAGCTCAATCTGACAGCGATGGGGTTAAATCAGCGTAACTTTGTTTATTTAATTATTTATTATGTTATTTTGACATTATTGAGCAACAAAGTGACAAATTGTCATTTATTTCCGATTAAATTGTACATTATTCAAGCTTGTGCTTGTGCCCATTTTTAAGAACAATGGAGATGTACAGAGTTGTGGCAACTACAGAGGGATAAACTTGATGAACCATACAATGAAGCTATGGGAAAGAATAGTGGAAGCAAGACTAAGGGCAGAGGTCAGCATTTGTGAACAACAGTTTGGTTTCATGCCAAGAAAGAGCACCACAGATGCAGTGTTTGCTTTGAGGATGTTAATAGAGAAGTACAGAGAAGGTCAGAAGGAGCTGCATTGTGCCTTTGTGGATCTGGAGAAAGCATATGACAAGGTGCCGAGAGAAGAACTGTGGTATTGTATGAGGAAGTCTGGAGTGACAGAGAAGTATGTTAGAGTGGTGCAGGACATGTATGAGAGATGTAAGACAGTGGTGAGGTGTGCTGTCGGTGTGACAGAAGAGTTCAAGGTGGAGGTGGGACTGCATCAAGGGTCAGCTCTCAGCTCCTTCTTGTTTGCTATGGTGATGGACAGGCTGACAGATGAGGTTAGACAAGAATCTCCATGGACTATGATGTTTGCAGATGACATTGTGATCTGTAGTGAGAGCAGAGGACAAGTGGAGGAAAATCTAGAGAGGTGGAGGTATGCTCTGGAAAGGAGGGGATTGAACGTCAGTCTCAGTAAGACAGAATACATGTGTGTGAACGACAAGGACCCAAGAGGAACTTTGAGGTTACAGGGGGCAGAGATAAAGAAGGTGGAGGATTTTAAGTACTTAGGCTCAACAATTCAGAGCAATGGAGAGTGTGGAAAAGAGGTGAAGAAGCGTGTGCAGGCAGGTTGGAATGGATGGAGAAGTGTCCGGTGTGATGTGTGATAGGAGAGTATCGGCAAGAATGAAGGGAAAAGTGTACAAGACGGTGATGAGGCCAGCAATGCTGTATGGTTTAGAGACAGTGGCCCTGGGGAAAAGACAGGAGTCAGAGTTGGAGGTAGCAGAGATGAAAATGTTGAGGTTCTCTTTGGGAGTAACGAGGATGGATAGGATCAGAAATGAGTACGTCAGAGGGACAGCACATGTTAGATGTTTTGGAGACAAAGTCAGAGAGGCTAGATTGAGATGGTTTGGACATGTACAGAGGAGGGATAGTGAGTATATTGGTAGTAGGATGCTGAGGTTGGAACTACCAGGCAAAAGGCCCAGAGGAAGACCAAAGAGAAGATTTATGGATGTGGTGAAGGCGGACATGAAGGTCGTTGGAGTAAAAAAGTAAAAATAGAAGATGCAGAGGATAGGGAGGGATGGAGGCAGATTATTTGCTGTGGCAACCCCTGAAGGGAATAGCCGAAAGGAAAAGAAGAAGATATATATATATATATATATATATATATATATATATATATATATATATATATATATATATATATATATATATATATATATATGTGGGTCAAATGGGTGTTGTGATGCACAAAGTGTGGTAGTTGTGGTCGTAGTAGTAGTGCTAGTCACCTCTCGCTTTCAACTAACACAGCTGGCTAGCAGCTTGCCTGTGAAAAGGGGAGCCATGTGAGTAAGTCTCTCCCTGCCAGTACATAGCCTCTCCACCATCAAGCCCCATGTAGTGCCTCCTCGCGGCAACACATGGTAACTGAGTAAGTTGCGGACTCAGGCTGAACTACAGGGGACTCGGAGGAGGTTTGGCCCCCAGACATGCGGCATGCAGGCCCACCGGCGTATGGACACGCCCTGATGCCCATGACCCAAACCCCCAACTATGGGTTAAATAGTCCCACTGCCTCGTGGATTCCCTTGGTTGGGAGAAGGCTAAGGAGTAAACCCTACAGAAATCCGGAGTGGAGCCCCTAAGGCAGTTGGTCTGAGGATTCCCCTACCTTCTGGCAACTCCTGCAGCTGCGCTGGTACCAAATTGTACTGGATCTTCCTTTCCTTTGGATGCTATCAGCAAGGTCGAGAGGGGGGACTTCACGTTTGGGCAGCCCAAGTTCTCCATAGTTACCACCCAGGCTCGTAGCACACTGGAGAGGACACTGGAGAGGACACTCCAGTGTTGATGCAAGACTTCAGCTCAACACGGGAAGTAGCAGTTACCGGTTAAAAGCTCATTCTGATTGGCGTAGGATACGGGCGCCTGGGGCTACTTCCGACAGTAGGAGAGACCATTGTGTCTCACTGGACAGCTACCGCCTGCTCCAAGCTGGGCAGCCCCCAGCCAGTAAGGTGCTGTCCCGCCACAGCTTGCCTGCCTTGCTGGGTGCGTAGGGCTTAGGGACTGACCATCCCGACAAGCAAGCTGTAAATTCTGCACCAGGCAGACAAAAACGGTTAAATACGAAGACTCCAGCTCTTCGAATAGCAAGCTGGAATGTATGGACTATGTGTCCTGGACTGACAAGTGATCTTCAGCAAATTGACGATGCCCGCAAGACTGCAGTCATCGACCATGAACTGACATGTATGAATATCGACATTGCTTGTCTACAGGAAACACGCTTGGCTGACAGTGGTACTATTAAAGAGGCCAACTACACCTTCTACTGGCAGGGCCTGCCACAAGACGACCTGAGACAGCATGGTGTAGGTTTCGCTGTGAAGAACTCGCTGACTACGGCTATTGAACCTCCTACCAGTGGATCAGAGAGAATCCTCGCTTTACGCCTCTCTACAACTGCAGGCTTTGGAAATCTCCTCAGCATCTATGCACCAACACTCAGTTCCACCCCAGAGGCCAAGAACCAGTTTTACGAGGCTCTGGATGATGCAATTTCCAGGATCCCCAGCACTGAAGGACTTTACCTACTAGGAGACATCAATGCTAGAGTGGGCGCCGACTGTGACACCTGGCCTTCCTGCCTTGGTCACCACGGCATAGGCAGGATGAATGAGAATGGACAGAGGTTGTTGGAACTGTGCTGCCATTATGGCCTGTGTGTAACAAATACATACTTCAAGTGCAAAGACCGCCACAAAGTATCCTGGAGACACCACAGATCTTGCCACTGGCACCAGCTAGACCTTATCCTCACCAGGCGCACGGATCTGAGCAGTGTTCTCCACACTAGAAGTTTCCATAGCGCAGACTGCGACACAGACCACACCCTTGTTGGAAGCAGGATAATGCTGACAACAAAGAGGATCCATCACTCCAAAACTAAAGGCCTGCCATGCATATACACCTGCTCCTCAAGGGATCCTCAGCGAATCCAACTGTTTCATGACACAGTCAAGGAGAAGTTGGTTTGCAGACCCCTGGCAAAGGCATCAACAGCAAGTGGAGCTTCCTGAGAGATACTATCTACACAAGAGCCCTCACCGCATTTGAGAAAAAGGAGCGTCGGAGTGTAGACTGGTACGAGGCTCACTGGGAGGAGATGCAGCCTGTGACAGAAGCCAAGAGGGAAGCCCTCCTCGCATACAAGCAAAACCACAGCACCAGTACTCGGGACACCATCAAAGCTGCACGAAACAAGGCCCAGCAGACAGCCCGCCGCTGTGCAAACAACTTCTGGCTGAACCTCTGCAGCAAGATCCAGATGGCAGCTGACACTGGCAACGAAATGGCCATGTACAATGGCATCAAGACAGTGACTGGCCCAACCACAATTAAGACTGCACACCTCAAGACCAAGACCGGGGAGGTGATCACGGACCAAGGCAAGCAGCTTGAACGCTGGGTGGAACATTACCTGGAGCTGTACGCAACCAAGAATTTGGTGACCGATGCAGCATTAAATGCCCTACCAAACTTAACTGTCATGGAGGCTCTGGCTTACCTGCCTTCAGTGGACGAACTGGGCAAAGCCGTTGATTGTCTGGCCTGTGGAAAAGCCCCTGGAAAGGATGGCATCCCCCTTGAAGTCTTGAAGAGCGGCAAGCCAGCACTCCTGCAGCACCTCCATGAGCTGCTGTGCTTATGCTGGAAGGAAGGGTTCATCCCCCAGGACATGCGCGATGCAAACATTGTAACCCTCTACAAAAACAAGGACGACCGCAGTGACTGTAACAGCTCCCGTGGCATCTCCCTCCTTAGCATCATAGGGAAAGTCTTTGCTCATGTTGTCCTTACTCGCCTTCAGATTCTTGCTTCCCGGGTGTACCCAGAATCGCAGTGTGGTTTCAGGGCATGCCGATCCACAGTCGATATGATCTTCTCACTTCGTCAACTGCAAGAGAAGTGTCGGGAGCAGCAGAAGCCCCTGTACATTGCTTTCATAGACCTGACTAAAGCATTCGACCTGGTCAGCAGAAGCGGACTCTTCAGCCTCCTGCAGAAGATTGGATGTCCTCAAAGGTTAATCGTGACCTCCTTTCACGAGGACATGCACAGCAGTCTGCTTCAATGGTGGGACTTCTGAAGCCTTCCCAGTGAGCAGTGGTGTGAAGCAAGGCTGCGTCTTAGCGCCGACACTCTTTGGGATATTCTTCTCGATGCTTCTTCAGTATGCCTTCTCTGACAGTGAGGAAGGGATCCATATCCAAACCAGATCAGATGGAAAATTGTTTAACATAGCTCGAATGCGCGCTAAGACAAAGGTGAGGCAGATCCTCCCTGACACTGACCCGGCACTGACGTCCCACACTGAGACTGGTCTTCAAGAGCTTGTCAATCGCCTGTCCCATGCCTGTAATGAATTCGGACTGACCATCAGCCTGAAGAAGACAAACATCCTGGCCCAGGGCACAAATACAGTCCCAAACATCAACATAAATAACACGCAGCTTGAGGTCGTGGACTCCTTCACCTACCTGGGATCCACTATCACCAACACTCTCTCTCTTGACACAGAGATCTCATGCAGAATCAGGAAAGCCACCGCAGTGATGTCCAAACTGAACAAGTGTGTATGGAGTAACACCCAGCTAACGGAGAACACCAAGCTACGTGTCTACCAGGCCTGTGTACTCAGCACACTCCTTTATGGCAGTGAGGCCTGGTCCACGTACGCTGGTCAGGAAAAGCGGCTCAACAGCTTCCACCTCCGCTGTCTCAGGCGTCTGCTCCATATAAAATGGCAAGACAAAGTAACCAACACCGAGGTACTACAGTGTGCTGGCATGCCAAGTCTGCTCGCACTGCTGAGCCAGAGACGACTGAGGTGGTTGGGTCACGTACGGCGAATGGACGAGGGGAGCATCCCTAAAGATATGTTGTATGGAGAGCTGAGTGAGGGCTCCCGCCGCACAGGAAGACCACAGCTTCGGTACAAGGACGTGTGCAAGCGGGACATGAAATTATCTGGCATCGACATCAACACCTGGGAAGGCACTGCTGAAACACGCCAGCTCTGGAAGACCACTGTCAACAAGGGGGGTCAACAAAGCTGAAACTAACAGAATAAACAAGTGAGCTGAGAAAAGAG
>CM045747.1:3928081-3935581 GCA_024760905.1 Plotosus lineatus | reverse complement strand
AAAAAATATATCTATAAATTTATATTTTAATACAACATAAAAAATTATGTATTAAAATTAAATGTAAAAATGTATATTTTTCAATCTTTAGAATTATTTATTTATTGTGTGACCCAAGTGTGTGTTACCATAAAGGCTCAGCCCCTCCTTGTGTCCTGACTGCAATTTGTAAACTGAAGGGTGCAGCTCAAATTTGAAGATCTGGAGAACACTAGGAAGCAGGGAGAGAGAGAGAGAGAGAGAGAGAGAGAGAGAGAGAGAGAGAGAGAGAGAGAGAGAGAGAGAAACAAAGAAATAAAGAGATAATAAATAAGGTGCAAATCAAAAATCCTACATAACATTCACTGATTGTAATTCTGCTCACCTATACACATCTTTATCCAGATACACCACATCAGCACTGTGGGAGAGAGCGAGAAAGACAAGGAGGAAACTCAAGACAAGGGGGAAGAGGAAGAGAGAGGGATGCAGAGGCCAGGGGAAGAGGAAAAGGGAGGGAGGGGAAGAGAGAGGAAGGGACGCTGGTGATGGTTTTAATGTTGTGAAGGTCCTGAGATATTAAACGTAATCATAAATAGATAAATTATGACATCATTCTCTAGTGGCAGGTTTTGGAGGCCGTACAGGGTGTAGGTGTGGAAGTGTAATATTGGAACCGGTATGCTGCTGTCTTCCAGCTCGACCCCGACTCTCCTCCTGTCCAGACACTTCAGGAGCGCTCCGATGGTCCTCACCTCATACACAGAGCAACACTCAGAATAAACACTTCACTAATTTAACGTTCAGTTCCATACTGAGACAGCAGGGTGGGACTCACCATTAACACCGAGTCGAATGGAATGCAGGAGGACAGATACAGGAGTCTGTCTTTCTCTGTGATGGACGTGGGAAGAAACGGGAGATGTGCGGTGAGCAGCCTCTGTTTACTGACCTCCGGTCCTGCGAATGTGGAACCACAAGATTTACTTCCTATGGCGTCCTTGATTTCTGCCATTAAAAAAGGCTTCACGATTTATGAGCACACTTGGAGTATGGTTGAGGTATAAAAAGGAGGCAGGGTGTATCCAAGAGATGAAGACTTGAAGAAATCATGTTTCAAAGTTCATCAAGATCCCATACAACGGTGCGTACAAGGTCTGTTAGTCCCTGTTAAGGTCTTCGATTTACTACACTCTACTACTAAACCCACGTTCTGCCAGGAATCACATTACATCTTAACATATTGTATTATGATTAAATTCTAATTTACAAGAATAACCTTCAAAAACTTTTTCACAATCATCATGAATCCACCAAACTCCATCAAAATCATCACAAATCCACCAGTTTACATCAAAGTCATCATGAATAAACTAAGCTCCCCAACAAGGTCATCACAAATCCAGCAAGGTCCCTCAAGATCATCACACCCCCCCCCCCCCCTCCCAGGTTTCCCCCAAGGTCATCATGAACCTCCCAGGTCTCCATCAAGGTCATCACAAACCCACCACGTCCTTTCTCCATTGTCATGCATTTTATTTATTACACAGTCGGCCCTCTACTTGCAAAATCAATCCGTTTCAGAGCCTTTTTCGGAACCTGGAGTTTTCATAAGTAGAAGTGCATTTTACATGTAAAACGTGTGATTCGTTCCAAGGCTCCCATGACTACTCCATAAACCCTTTAAAAATGATAAACATACAGCAATTTTTAATGAAATATGTATGAAATATGTGTTAAAAGTAAAAGAAAATTATTTGTTAAACCATTTAAACATTTTATTAACATATTTAAAGCATACATTTAGGGTAATGTATTTAAAGTGGAATTACAGTACCTGTTTGAAAGATCAGAGGTCCTAATTCAATATTAACTTGCTTCCTTGCGAGATCGGAGGTCTTGTCCCATGGACCACTTTCATGCCTCCATCCGCTTCAATATCGTGCCAAAATAATCGCCTTTGTCACTGTATTTCCGCTTTAAGGTCTTCTGCTTCAATATCGTCCCAATTGTAGAGGGATTTCAGCCATACTCCTGTGTGATTTCGCTCAACCGCATCCCACTTTCGTATTTTTTTATTATCTCCTGCTTCACTTCGATTGATAACGGAGAATACTTCTTCTTTTCTGTGTCACCGGGAATCACTTTCTTGGGGTCCATGATGGATAACAAAATATAATGCTGCAATGATCAATCTCAAAACAAGCCAACAGTCCTGTTCAACTCTCCTTCACGCATGTGACAAACAGGAAGTATGGGTACAGGAAGTATGGGTACAGTTCAGTTGCTTCCTGGCCAATGGGAGGCCAGCGTGGCGGAATGTTGGGAGACAGCCAATGAAAGAGCAACTCACGCATGGTTTGAATTTGTGAATGGCGCGTTTGGTGCTTTTCGTAAAAAGAGGCTGTTTTTGTAAAAAGAGTATGAAAATTTAGGAAAATGTTTTTTGTAACCTGGATTTTTCGTACTCAGAGGTTTTCGTAAGTAGAGGGCCGACTGTATTAATGTTTAAACTGACTGACGGATCAATGTTTGCGAAATAGTTGATCATTTTTATATCGTATTTGCCCTGAATTTATGGTATTATCTGTGTTATAGCTCAAGGCTGCAATGCCTTCTGCACTTTGCCCACATGCAGAATTTAAATGGTCTTTTCTTTGTCTGCAGGCTTCATCTTACCCATAATACCTGGGAACATAAGCAGTTGAGTGACCAATATATTATTCTGTCTGAGTGTGTTAGTCCGTCGCCAAAATACGCACCATTCCGCACTTCCAAAAGAGGCGGGTGGCTAGCATCACATATCCCAGAGGGGGTATGTGCATGCTTTAACCCCACCCTGGTCACTGGTGGTCATGTGTCAGGAGGATAACACCTGTCAGTGCTATTTGGATACGACCAAATTAGGGAGAAAATGGGTAAAAATCCAAAAATAAATATGCATGCACAAGGAATAAAAATCCATTTTTGTATTATCTATCTACCGGCAAAAAGACAAAATGTGTACATGTGTGTGTGTGTGGGGGGGGGGGGGGGGTTCCATACACCGGAGATTAAGCAAACCACAACAGTGGTATTCTGTGGTGGATAATCTGGAAACTGATTCAGATACTTGGTGGTTTAAGGACGTGATCATAGAGAATGAAGACCTTCTGCATGGCGGGGTTTCGTTCGCTCGTCCAGCTCGAAGAATGAGATCAGCGAGAGTACATGAGTTAGACTGATAGAAGGATGTGGGTGTGTCTTTAAATTGTATGTTACTTATAAAGGTTTATAAGGCCATGTGGAGAACTTTAAAAGTGAGGAGGGGAGATTCTCAGACAAGTCGAGTTCTTACCGAAATCAGCGTTGGGATACACGACAATATCTGGTCTGTAGCCTGGATTTGATCCTAAAATACAGAAAGGAATACATGAAAAAAAAACCTTTTAACCTGTATTTTCCTCCTAAAGAGGAGCGAAGAGCCAGACAGAAGTGAGGGGCCAGACAGAATCGGGCACCGGAAGGAAATGATTACTGAACAGAATTGAGTACCGAGTGCTCTGATAAACTGGACCAGACTTCTCTCCTGCTTGGCGCTGGTGATGAAAACTCGAGGACTGAGATCCCGTACAACTACAGCACAGAAATAAAGTAAATTTCACACGAGTGGAAATAAATAATCACCTTCAGAGCTTTTACCGCTGATCGGGTGTGAGTCAGAACACACACTAAACATTTATTCAGTACTGGGTTTGAACCTTATACACAAGCTGTAGGTAAGAGGTCAGAAAGAACATGTCCACATTAAAAAGAAGAAATCAAGAAAGGCAGAGGGAGGCTGAAAGAAATAAAAATATGCTGATGAAGACTAAACAAAGATGAAATGGAGGAAAGGAAGAAAAGAAAAATGAGAAAAGTGACTGAAAACAAGAAAAAATGTCAAGTATGATTAAAAAAAAAGTAATTTACTTCTGTCTAGAAGACTGAGATCATCATTATCCACCGTATCAGGCATGATGTTCAGGGTACAGTCTTTACTGTCATAGAAGCTCAGGCCGACCTGGCCATGATGTACAAGTACACTCAGGAACACCTGTGTAAGTATGTATGCACATATATATGTGGCGTTTGGCGCTTTTCATAAGAAGTAGTTTCTTATACAGAGGACGAAAATTTCGGAAAATGTTTTTCGTAACCTGGATTTTTCATATTCAGAGGTTTTTGGAAGTAGAGGGCCGACTGTATATAATATATATATATATATATATATATATATATATATATATATATATATATATATATAGGTATCCCTCGCTACTTTGTGCTTCAATTCATGCGGCTTCAGTGCATCGAGGTTTGTTTTTTTTTTTAAATATTCATCGATTTAAAAAAATAAGGAAATTCATGAAGAATAGGGGAAAAAGTTAAGGAAAAATGCAACAAAAGCAAGGCTAATTATGCAACAACAAAAAAACCACAAACCCTAAACAAACACAAAACAACTCAAAACCTACCATCAAAACTAGTTACATTCTTGTGAGGTACACATCTGAGTGCGTGCGAAACAATCAACCATTCACTCACACCTAGGGGCAATCTGGAACGGTCATCCAGCCGAATGTGCATGTCTTTGGATTGTGGGATGAACCCAATCACAGGGAGAATCTCCAGTGAGTCCGGGACTCGAACCCAGGACCTTTCTTGCTGTGAAGTAGTCGTGCTAACCAATACAGCACCACAACACCACAGCAACCTTTCATTTCTAACACACTACAAAATAAATAAATAAATATTTACCTCAGAAATCTCTTCATTTTCATTTTCGTCTCCATCAAGACTGATGGCCTGGCATTCAAAGTCTCCTCGTCGTGTAATATTACTCACTTCAGCCATGTTGTTACTGTAAAATTAGCATCTCATATCTCTCTCTCTCTCTCTCTCTCTCTCTCTCTCTCTCTATATATATATATATATATATATATATATATATATATATATATATATATAAATAAAAGTAAATCAAACAACTTAAACATTATAGTATTAGTACTGTATTCAGGAACAAGTTCAGTCACATTTTAAATTACTAGCTTGAAAAGGCTTCAGAAATTAAACACTAGTGACAAAAATATATTTTAACATCTAACCTCATAATATCAAAATATCGATATCTAACCATATGTCATCACCCAACCCTATAATACAGTCCCATCGCAACTCAACTGCTTTCTAAAAATCATCCTTTATTTCCAGTCAGTCCTATCACAAAATGATCAAAAAACCACAGATTTCCTGAAGTAATTCCCTCTCATTCATTTATTTTAATAAAGGTTAGCTATGTGTGCTAATTATCATCAATGCACCTGCTAATGAACAAGCTAAAGCTGTCTGACTAACCAAAATACATTTTTTAAAAAATGAAATAGCACACAAAGTGTTTCATGTTAATACACCTACCCTTCAATAAGTAATACAACAACTAAAAACTGGTCTAAGACTGAAAAAAACAAACAAAAAAAAAACAATTAAAAACGTCAAATAAAATATAATTCAACAAAGTCCAACTGTTTCATGAAGCTGAGAGTCGATTCCCAAAGAGTCGATTCACTGTTTCTGAGCTTTTAAAGAACCGAATTGCATTCGGAGTCGACTCTCGAAATTCTGTGCATGAAATGTAATTGGATCTGTTATTTTTCCTGAACTTTACCCTGTACAAACCAAACATCGGCAGATTTAATATATTTTACTTTAGAAAACAAATAAATAGGTGAACAACAGTTAAATAATAGACAGAAAGCTGGTTTATGATGAATTAATGCGTCCAATGTTAAAGAATCAATCAATAGAAAATAAAAAGAATCAATACGATTAAAAAAATAATGCTGAGGTGAGTTTTTAAAGCGTGCTACTAAATTGCATGTTTATATTGTCAAACTAACTATTGTCCTTTGCCATTATATGATTTTAATTATATGATAATTACTCGGATTTTCTCCAGAACAAAACTCTTATTCCAGCCCCTTCTGGGACATCCTGAAGCACTCCCAGGCCAGATGGGATCCCGGTTGGGCATGCACAGAGAACCTTTACAGGGAGGTGATCTGGAAGCATCCTAATCAGACACCCGAACCACCTGAACTGACTCCATTTGATGCAGAGGAGAAGTGGCTCTACCTCCGAGCTCTCCCAGATACCTGCGCTCCTCACTCCATTTCACAGGTTTTAAATTCAGACACATGTTCATAACTACCATCACCATCTCAGCTGAAGTAACATACTGGAGATGAGACCTAAAACTTGATTTATGATATAAATCCATATATTTTCAATTTATTTAATTATATAGTTATCATTTTTGTTCTATGCATATCATTCTACAGAATAGAAATAGAAGTATACTTATTCACATCTTTCAGTCTTTTAGCACAAGACAGAAGTATCAGGTCGGTGATTACAGAAGATTCAGAGGTTGGAAAAGTTTCTCTGTAAAACCATCAACATTTTTATACAGCATTCCAGTAAGGAAATAAAATACTACATTTGGATATTCTAATATCAACACTATCTACATGTTTAGTGAAATGTACAAAAATACCAACAGCAGATCTTATGACCTAAAAAAATGAGTTATTTTTATTTATTTAAAAGAATTACATAAATGAAATAAGAAGGCAGAGCAGTGTGCTGATGCGAAAGATGCTCAGAAGCACAGCAGCTCCATACCACAGGTTCGAATCCCAGCACTTGGTGGTGCAGGCGAAGTTTAAACCCATCAAAATCTTATGACCCTATAAGGCAGTGTGAGAGCACAACTCTTTTCAAGCAGGACAATATCCAAATCTCTTGTAATATATACATAAATATATAAAAGTGAAAGGGATTTTATACTAATACAGTGGCAGCTTGACTTACGAAATTAATCCAATCCAAGGATGAACTCGTAAGTCAAAATGTCTGTTAGATAAAACAAAAATTCCCATCAAAAATAATAGAAAACCAATTAATCCGTTCCAACCCACTCCCAAACTCATATAACCTGACACAAACACGTATATTTCACCTAATATATTAAAGATAAACATGTAAAAACAATAAATATTTCATAATAATAACAATACATGTACATTAACATTGATAATAATTAATAATAAATAATAATAAAACAAGAATAAATAATAAGTCAACTAACCCTTTCAATCATCGAAGATGTCACGTGGGCGCGAAGATGTCACATGGGCAGGCATGAGGTGGTGCATAACAGATTAGGAGAAAAATTTTGTGCATGTGCACGCTACAAATGCCAGTGAGGAAGGGCTCATGGTGAGCTCCCACAAGGCCAGTGCAGTAGTGGGGCACGGTGTGATGCCAGGGGGATGCGTATGACCCTGGAGAACATTCTTTTTTGCCATACTGTAGTAGAATTAAGTGTAATTGTGCATCCTCGACAGTAGGTGGCAGTGGCACTCTCACTGTGTTCGATATGGTGTAGGGAAAATGCACCAAGCAAACGATATGAAGTGCAGTAAACATTATTTATAG
>CM045747.1:3908081-3923081 GCA_024760905.1 Plotosus lineatus | reverse complement strand
CACTTTATAACAGAACGATATATCAGAAATAAAGCCGAGAGCAACATGCAGTTTCCGTTAAACTTGAATTTATTTTCTGTTTCACATTGTTTTGCAGTGCAGAGTAAATTCTGTTTCTTCAGAGTAAAGCTGTAACATGTGGGGGGTTTTCATCATTATAACCGGGGTGTATTTGTCAAGCTGCAGGAATGTAATGGGTATTAAAAGCACTAAAGCAATTCACTACAGCGGTAGCTTGACTTACGAGTTTATTTTAAAACGAATTTTCCATGACACGAGCTTCGATCCACCAAAAATCCGTCCCATCCAACCAGCAACATTTTTATTTATGAGCTCTGCTGGGGAAATGGCTTTTCCAGACCAATTAGCCTCGTATTCTTCTGCATGTATTCCTGTGCTTGCCAACAACGCCTTGTACAGAGCGTCTCAATTATTTTCTGTGATGCCCCCTATAGGAAAAAAAAAACATTTCTTGTCCCCCAGTGGTGACTATAAAAAGTGTTTACTGCACTTCATATCGTTTGCTCGGTGCTTTTTCCTTACAACATAAGCAACACAGTGAGAGTGCTACTGCCATCAACTGTAGAGGATGCACTGTTACACATGTTCCCCAGGGTCAACCCCCCCCCCAAACACATGTTCCCCAGGGTCAACCCCACCAAACACATGTTCCCCAGGGTCAACCCCCCGGAACATCACACTGCGTGCCCTACTATTTGAGACGCATTGGCCTTGTGGGAGCTCACCATGTGCCTTTCTTTGCTGGCATTTGTAGCGTGCACATGCACTAAATTCTCCTCCTCCTCTGTCACGCACCACATCATGCCTGCCCACGTGACATCTTCATCATAGTTGATGATTGGAAGGGTTAGTTGTTTATTCTTTTATTATTATTTATTATTAATTATTATTCATGTTAATGTACAAGTATTATTATAATTATTATTAAATATATTGTTTTTACATGTTTATCTTTAATATATTAGGTGAAACATGCGTGTTTGTTCAGGTTATATGAATTTGGGAGAGGGCTGGAACAGATTTCAATTGGATTTCTTTTATGTCCGATGGAAATTTTTGTTTTATCTAACGAATATTTTGACTTACGAGCTCCCCCTCGGAACGGATTCATTTCCTAAGTCAAGGTACCGCTGTATTATGAAAAGTGGAAATTCTACATATCACTATACATAATTCAAAACCTACTGTTTATAACTTGCTATCTGAAAAAAATAAAGAAAGCAGTTTACATTTCATTCAAAAACAAAGGAACAGAAACGTGAGTAGATATCAGTACAAAGAGTGGAAGGACAAGATTATACCTGCGTTTTGCTGCTACAAAAATGATGGTGTGTGTGTGTGTGTGTGTGTGTGTGTGTGTGAGATGGCTCAGATCGTTAGCTACTGTAATCTGAAAAACTCAGATTTCAGCCTTCATTATATCATTATGTAAATGCCGGGTTAATATTATCAGATAATAATTAAATATTCGCTGATGTATGAACACGGAGATTGATAGAAAAAAAATGCTAATTTACATAAACTTTATTCCACGATATTAGCATTACAGCTTGGGATGTAAAGTTTAGCATTCTAATTTATCGCTGTTGTTTTTAATGAACGTTAGATGAGCTTATTATCACAGCAGCGAGTATTAATTCCATCGTGGGATTTAAAAACGATTTAATCACCAACCGAGCGAAAATTTTACATCTATTACGGATCACCTGAGGAAGAAGGATGCGCTTCGTACCCTCAAGGTGAGCGTTTTTTTAGTTATTACTGTATTAATGTTTATTGTGTTTGAATTCAATTCAGAAAAAGAAGGACTTTGGCAAGATGAACATGATGTGGCTGTTTAAATCCAGATGTGTTTCAGCACAACATTCAAGTACTGAATGACGTTCAAGTGGTTTTAACATTATAAAAATTAAAGTGCGCTCAGTTCCAGCTAATAATTAATTAAAGTGACTTTTGAACATCTGTATAAATAATATAAATAACGTTATCATAACATAACCCTGAAAAAAGATCAACAAGGTTCGCATGAGTAAATTTCAAAAGGTAGCGAGACGCTCAACACCGCCTCGGGCTCAGGTTAATACATTTGTAGAAATTAAAGAGAAACTACTTCTATTCACCGTTAATTCATTTTTAATGGTTTAATCCGGACCTGATTCTGACCTGCATGCGTCTATTGATATTTTATTCATATTCACATGGATTTTTTTTTCCCTTTTTTTAAATCTGGGTCATTTTCATTTTGGCACTCTTACAAACATCTAATATCAACTTCTTTTATCCTGGAAGTGTTTCAAATTAATCAGGACTTTTAATCCTGGATGTCTAGATCAGTCTCATTCAATCCTTTTCTAAACCGCTTAATGCTAATTAGGGTCACGCCCATCCCAGCCAACTCCGGGCGATAGCACAGTACATCCTGGATGGCTTGCCAGGCCGAAAAATTAGTGTCCCTCTGATCTTGGAAGGTTTTATTTGGGTTCCTTGCAAGCTGAAGTCCACTGAATTTAAAGACTTTTCTTTAATCTGAGTTATCTCATATTCTATTTCATCCTGAGTTCAATCTCATCTTAATCTGGATTTTTTTTTTGATTAATTAATTAATTAATTGCATTTTTTTAGAAACCTAATTTGTCCATCTCATAATATGAGTATCCTAATCCACATCTTTCAGCACAGTAGTTTAGTGCTAGAGACAGTAGTTTTAACTTTTTTATTTTTGTAGTCTATTCGGGTTGTCTGTCTGTTTTATTCTGATTTTTTTTATTTGTGTATATAATATATTATATACACAAATAAATAAATAATAAAAAAAAAAATATATCCTCTCATTATATATATATATATATATAAATAAATATGAGAGGATGTATGTGTGTGTATATATATATATATATATATATATATATATATATATATATATATATATATATATATATATGAGAGGATGTATGTATATATATATTTTTTTATTATTTGTGTATATATTATATACACAAATTTAAAAAAAAAAAAAAAAAAAAAAATATATATATATATATATATACACACATATATACATCCTCTCATATTTTATATTATATATATATATACATACACATAGTACTTTTATTGGTTGGACCTCTTAATCGGAACTCAGTCAGGTAAGGAATAAGAGTGCAGACATGAAAGATGACTGTTTGGAGGCTTTAGTGGTAGAACGGCTCATCTGGGCGAAACCCATATGCAGTCACTGGGCGGCCATTGGATCCGTTACTAGAGAGAGAGAGAGAGAGAGAAGTGGGAGGGGGGGGGAGACCACAGAAGGAGTCAGTATTAGTCATGTAAACATATCGCCACCAGATGGCAATCTTGGACTTCTATTAGCTGGATTTAGCTCCGTGTACCAGAATCGGACGATGCGATGAAGATTAACTCAGCAGTTCAGCATGATTTACTAAACAGATATTTATTAATGAGGTAATAAAACCACCCAACAAAAGAAAAAAGTGTAATAAAAGAACAACACTGTCCCTGAGAGCGAACACCTCAAACTTTACACTTACTGGGCTGTTTTCTGTCTCAGATCTCGTCTAAAGCCAGCACGTGGCTGAAGTGTCAGCAACAAAATATTTATAGACGTCAGATTAAAATTCCATCAGCTGCACCACTGAATCATCAGACATTCATCTCATGAAGCCTGTTCCGTGTTGCACTTCGGGAATCATTTCCATGGAACAGAGAACTTATCTTTACTTACACAATCACTTCGACAGATTTATCAGAACTGCAGCACCGTTCAGAGGAACATGGTTCCAGACAATACAGTATATTATAGCTCGCCAGGCCATCACAGGGCAGACACACGCTGACGGCTATGCAGCTCCTCTTTACAAAAGTCAGCAATGGTTCTTTTACATGAACCTCTCACCAGTGAGAGACACGACCGGCGTTTGATAACCCAGTTAGTGCACTGGGGAGACAGCCATGACAATGCGGTGATATTGGGGCTTGAACCCATGACCTTAGGATCGGTAATCCAGCACCTTACCAACAGGCTAAATTGTAATGATTTGAAAACAAAAGTAATTTATAAAAAAAAAAAAAAAAAAAAAAACAAACAAAAAAAAAACAATATTTATAGAGGTTTATATTTTACATTTTTAATATTCAACGTATGTTGGGGCTATAAGCATACATGGTGACAGTAATTTGCATCACCCAACTTTAACAAGTGCATCTGGAGAGTGCAAACCTCTGCCTAGCCGGAGGGAAAAAACAGTGCACATTCAGAAGTTTTGAGGTGGGTGTTACAAGTGTCATTCTACTTAACTTAAAGTTAATAATGATAAAACTTTAAATTGGAAGAACAGGACGTATTTCACAAAGACCAAATAAATGCCGAACCGCCCACTTAGTGCCTTAATTCACAAATACAAAGAAACGACCCCTCTCATTTTTTAACAAAGTACTATAATACACACATACATATACATATATATATATATATACATATATATGGGCAGTGATGGTCTCGTGGATAGGGTGCAGGATCAGTGATCCTAAGGTTGGGGGTTCGAGTCCCCACAGGGTTGTCACTGCACCCCCCCCCCCCCCCCCCCAGTGCAGCTAACCGAGTTATCAAAGGCGGGCCATGTCTGTCACTGTCTATGGTGAGAGGTTGATGTAAAAGAACCATTGCTGACTTTCGTAAAGAGTAGCTGCAAAGTCGTCAGCGTGTTTCTGTCCCTTGCTAAAAGGGTTGTGACAGGAAGGGCATCCGACATAAAACCCCATGCAAAATCAAGTGTGCGAATGTCCTAATTTCAAGACCTTGTAAACGGACTTATATTTAAATATTATAGTAAAGGCTTTTATAATGTACCACTGTACAGTGGTACCTTGACTTACAAATTAATTTGTTCTAAGAGCGAGCTCATAAGTTAAAATATTGGTTAGATGAAACAAAAATTCCCATGGGAAATAATAGAAAACCAATTAATCCATTTCAAGCCCCTCCCAAACTCATATAACCTTCACAAACATGCATATTTCACCTAATATATGAAAACTAAACATGTAAAGACAATAAATATTTAATAATAATAACAGCAACAACAACACATGTACATTAACAATAATTAATAATAAATAATAATAAAACAAGGATAAACAATAAGTCAAATAACACTTCCAATCATCGACTGCGGCAAAGATGTCATGTGGGCGTGAAGATGTCACGTGAGCAGGCAGGAGGTGGTGCGTAACAGAGGAAGAGGAGGAGGAGGAGGAGAATTTTGTGTGTGTGTGCATACTCCGAATGCCAGAGAGGAAAGACTCATGGTGAGCTCCCACAAGGCCAGTGCTTCTCAAATAGTAGGGTGTGCAGTGTGATGCCGGGGTGTATGACTCTGGGGAACATGCTTTTTTGCTATACTGTAGTAGAATTAAGTGTAATTGTGCATCCTCTACAATAGATGGCAGTGGCACTCTCACTGTGTTCCCTATGGTGTACGGAAAAAGCGCCAAACAAATGATATGAAGTGCAGTAAACACTATTTGTAGTCGTGTGCAGGGTGCTGGGGGGGGTGATATGTTTTTTTTTTTCTTCCTATAGGGGGCGTCACAGAAAATAATTGAGAAGCACTGCACAAGGCATTCTTGGAGTGTGGAGGAAAACACGCGGAAGAATACGAGGTAATCGGCCCGGAAAAGCCATTTCCCCAGCAGAGCTCATAAATCAAAATTTTGCTGGTTGGCTGGGGCAGATTTTGGTGGTATCGAAGCTCGTATCATGGAAAATTCGTTATAAAAGACACTTGTAAGTCAAGGGACCACTGTAGTGAATTCATAACATACAGTCGGCCCTCTACTTATGAAAACCACTGAATACGAAAAATCCAGCTTATGAAAAACATTTTCCTAAATTTTTGTCCTCTTTTTATGAAAACAACCTCTTTACGAAAAGTGTCAAATGCACCATTCAAACATTCAAACAAGCCGTTGAAAATTCAAACTGCACGAGTTGCTCTCTCATTGGCTGTCTCCCAACATCCTTCCCCGCTGGCCTCTCAGTGGCCAGGAAGGAGCTGATATGTACCCATAATTCCTGTACCCATACTTCCTGTTTGTCACACACGTGAAGGAGAGTTGAACAGGACTGTTGGCTTGTTTAGAGATTGATAACGCAGCGTTATATTTCATTATTGCCGAAACCCCTTTACAATCAGGACAATATTTAAGCAGAAGGAGACCTTAAAACGGAAATACAGTGACGGAGGCAATTATTTCGGAACGATATTGAAGCAGAAGGAGCATGAAAACAGTGCTTCGTGGGACAAGACCTCCGATCTCACAAGGAAGCAAATTAATATTGCATCAGGACATTTGATCTTTCAAACAGGTACTGCAATTCCACTTTAAATACAACATCCCGCCCATTTAAACATTTAAATGCAATTGGTCCGTTGGCTGCACGTTGCATGTGGGCAGAGCCCACATTCAGCAAAACACACCAGAGAGACAGAGTTTTGTGCGTGTGTGTGTGTGTGTGTGAGAGAGAGAGAGAGGAAGACAGAGAGAGAGATAGAAACAGTGTGTGTGTGTGTGTGTGTGAGAAATAGAGAGAGAGATAGAGAGAGAGACTGCCTACAGAGAGCATATTGCAGCTTATTTTTCGTTTTTTAAGTTGTTTAATTCAGTAAATGTTTAACAAATGTGGCGTGCTCCACCAAATGAGAGCAAAACGTGGCTCATCTGGACCTCCGATCCCTCAAGGAAACAAGTTAAGTTTGGATCTCCGATCTGTCAAGCAGGGAGTGTGCTTTGAATTCCCCGTCTTAAAATGCTCCAGCGTCCTGCATGTGGGCGGAGCCCGCATTCAGCAGAGCGCGACACAAATGTGTGTTGTTTGTGTGTGTGTGTGTGTGCGCATGTGTGTGTAAGAAAGAGAGAGCGAGAGCGAGACAGACAGAGATAGAGAGAGACAGTGTTGTGTGTGTGTGTGTATGTGCACCAATAAAAATGTTTCATAATGGTTTAATTAATATGTTAATATAATGGTTTAATATGTTAATAAAATGTTTAAATGGTTTAATAAATAATTTTCTTTTACTTTGAACACATATTTCATACAAAATTGGTGTACTTTTATCATTTTTAAAGGGTTTATGGGATAGTCTTCGGAGCCTCGGAACGAATCACGCATTTTACATGTAAAATGCGCCTCTACTTACGAAACCTCCGCGTTAAGAAAAAGGCGCTGGAAGGATTAATTCCGTAAGTAGAGGGCCGACTGTATTTTATATGCTTTATTATAATTTGTAATTTCTATATTGTTTGGTACATGGGGTTTGTCCTTTTGATTTGTAAAATAGGAAATATAATTCTGTTTAATGGAAATAAAGAACAATATTCCTACTACCACAAGACCCCCTGCTGTAATATCACACTCCCAAAAAATTGTCCTATTTCACAGGAAAAAAATTGTAATTGCCTCCAAAATAAAAGAACCTTCCCTGTCCAAAACTCACCTCTGATGGAAATTTCATGAAAATTCATGCAGAATGTTTTGTGTAATTCTACTAATAAACACATAAACAAACTCAAACTAAAACATATTCATCATGGGAAGGTAGTAATTCCATTCATCCATCCATCTGTTATTTTCACCACTTAATCATCAGGGTCACGGTGAGGCTGAAAGCGAATCCCAGCTGTGTTCAGGCGAGAGACGGGGCGCGCCTTGAACACTACTTGAATTATTCCAATAAACAAAATGTACTTCGTAATGAGATACAAGCCACAAACACAAGTGACTAAGAAAAAAAAAAAAACACTTAAAGTACTGTACACCTGGTGCTCATTTTAGTTTATGGACACAGGAGTATTGTACTGAACTAATTGCCACGAGTCTGGAATTTATCAGTGACAGCTTACAGCACTGCGTGTACCAAAACCCACTTGTAAATTGGAATTTCCAATCTCCATGTAAAAATGCATTTTCAAACCCCAGTGTGACTTTAATTTAGACCTGTTGAGACGGCTGCTGCGTTAACCCCAAAGAGTGCAAGTGTAATATCTGAATGGAAAAAACTACAATGCTGAAAACTTCCCCTCGAAATTCCTTCTCAGGAATTCCTGAGGACTTGTTCAAAATATCGACAGGTGACATCACAGCATAAATAAATAAAGTACCGCGTTCCACTGTACAGAGTACACAAGTATCAGCTTTCGATCAATCAGCATCCCATAAGGGGCGTGTCACAACAAAATGAGTTCAGTGTCACGATAGCTCATAGTTCAGGGGTTGGGAAACTATGGCTTGCAAGCCAGATGTGGCTGTTTTGATGACTGCATCTGGCTCTCAGATTATTCAGGTGGCCTTTCTTAACAGAATAACGAATACATCATTTCACTGTCATTTAAATAAAAATACAGAAAAAAGCCATCAAATAAAACAAAAACAAAAATAAATCTTGCGCATTTAAATCTATACATCTATTTTCAATGCCACGCCACTGTGGCGCACAACGGAGAGCCAATCCTTTCTGTACGCCAGTGTGTGGGCGGGTCTGATACCTTGAAACTGTAATTTTGTTGGATTATAACAACAGCCACAGACTGCGCGTGTTGTTTTCGAGTACAGAGGTAAATTTCCCTTGTTTTTGATCGGCTCATTTGCACGAAGCCAAGCACAGCTGGCAACAAACACAAATGGACAGACATGGAACAACTTCGATCCCCAGACCGGCTGATTGCCAAAACTTGGGACGCGCTTCCTGTCACAAACACTGCAGCGCGAGTCCTGTCGTACTGACCACGATTGGCTCTACACATATGCAAGCGGTCCTTCTCACCTGAAAAACATCAAGACCAACCTGCGCTCACGTTTAACAGATGGAAGCCTAAATGTCTGCATGAAGCTGAACCTCACCACGTATCAACCAGAGTAAAAAGCCATCAGCAACACCATGCAGCACCAGAAGTCGCATTAATAGTAAGAAGTACTTTTCTTATTAATAAACAACTTCATTATGACAATGTCAATTAAAACAGAGTCGTATTATACTCTCAAATTGTTGTTATATGTATACAGTAAATGGCTCTCAGAGGATTAGATTTTAAAATATGTCTTTCTTTTCGGCTCTTGTAGTCTAAAAGGTTCCCGACCCCTGTCATAGTTAGATAGAGTGGGTTTTAAATGAGAATGTGGGGGAAACCTGTCACCAAAATATTACCGTATTTATCGGACCATGGTTCGCACCGGATTATAAGTCATAGTTATATGTTATTAGTATTGTGCTCATTACAGAATGGAGGTCATTACTGTTAAAGAACTGTATCAGTGTAATTTTAATTCAAGAAGGTTAATCCGAGGTCTCAGGAGGACGCCTGTAGTAGTGCTTTATCCCGGTACTGTATTTGGACATAATGCCCGGAACCCTCTAACTTACAACCTGGACACCAAGATCTAGCAGTTGAAGTTCTTTAGTTAATCCACCGGAATGATGGTGAGTTCTGAATTAATTTGCTTCACTTGGTTGTTTGATGGTGTCAGTGAGATGGAGCCCCGGCTACACACACACACACATATACACACACACATACACACACACACACACAAAACACACCGCACCGGATTATAAGGCGCACCGGATTATAAGGCGCACCATCAGCTCTTTTGGGGATTAAAGGCTTTTAGGTGTGCCTTATGGTCTGGAAAATACGGTATACCATTACAAAACAGCACACGCTGACTATTCTGTAGTTTTGCATCTCGTGTTGATTACGGCATGTATTTAATTCTGGTGCTGTTTTGATCAACTGATGTAGTTGACATCCCATAATTGTGAACACTCTTCGACAGGATATTGTGTGGATCTTGATATGAGCATCAGACACTCCATGAAGTCATTTCCATCTTCCCAAAGACTCTCAGTAGCCTTACAGTTGGGACTCTGCAGTTTGAAAAAGGCCCCTCGTGCTCCCTGAGTCACTCTTTCATTGTGTCAGTCTGCATTTCAACGTCTGTACTAACAGGGAATATAAAGTCCATTGGCGTTCAGGCCATCAGCTGCTTCATTTCATCCTCACATTAATGTTGCTGAGCCTCAACCAGGCCAACCGGAGTAAAGATCACAACACTGCCTCCAGAAGCTTTGACCACTTTGCATGATGGATACACTGCTTCTTGCGCATCCTTTCTAATACTGAAATACTCGTCACTATGAAACAGGGTCAATCTGGACTCACTGGATCACATGACCTTTATCCATCGCTCTAGAGTCTAATCTTCATGCTCCCTAGCAAAATGCTTTATTATTATTATTCTAACCAGTGGATTTCTTTTGAAAACACAGTTTATTCCCAATCCTGTGAGTTCTTACTTTCACTGTTAATCATAATCATCATCTCTACTGTACATTTCTTTACATTTAGAGAAAGATTACATGATCCCCGATCATGCTTCCTCAAGATTTTTTTTACCACTACTAGTTATTGTAGTAGTTGTTGTAAAGTTGATGGTTCAGTGGTTAACTGGCTTGCTGCAGGGTAATAATGACGCTTTTCCAAGCACAGTCATGTCTTTTCCATAATCGCGGCTGTTTAACATAGGAGAAGGTACTCACTGCATCAGTTAAAGTTAAATAACATGTTGTGATGCATCTAAAACATACGAATCATTACAGTAACATCGATTCAAAGGCTCTAAAAAATATTTACATTGACGAGATGACTTTGTTCAGCAGGGTGGTGTATAATGAGAGTTTGAAGGTCAAATAAAAATACAATGTACACACATTCACAACTTTTTCAAATTTGAATATATACTAAGATGATGGTACTTCAGATGTATTAAGTTTGTGAACTACTTAATTCTACCAAGGAAATAGGAAGGCTGGAGCCTACTTTGTGGGAGAATGGGGTAGACTCTGAGCAGCTCACCAGTCCTTCCAAGGTCCAACACACACACACACACACACACACACACACACACACCCATTCCTACTCACGCTCACACCTGTGCAATTTAGAATACTGATATTTCCTGATGCGTATGTTTCCGGAGTGCGGGAGGAAACTGGAGTATCTGGAGGAAACCCATGAAGCCACTGGAAGAACATGCAGGCTCCACACAGTGAGGAATTGTGTTTCCAAATTCATAAAGATCCACTACGATGGCACATCAAGGTTCCTCACACTCTGCTAAGGTCTCTTACTCTCTGTTAGGCTCGACGACAACTCCAACATCCTATCAGGACTGGGATCAAATCATAATAACTTAACACACAAAACATTTTGCCGCGATCATCATGAATCCACTAAGAGCCTTCAAGAGAAGCATAAATCCACAAAGTTCCCTCAAAATCATCATGAAGCCACCAACTTAGCACAAGATCATCACAAATCCCACAAAACTCACACCGGCATGAGAACTGGTGGAAGAAAAAAAAGAGGGAGCCCCAAAGGGGCCGGGGGTATTGAGGGCCGCGTAGGACCCCAATCGGGATTGAGGGGCAATGCCATCATGGGGTTCTAGGGGGTGAAACTCGAGCATTGGCAGCATTTAAGGAGTCATTCTGAAAGGGAGGAGCTATAGAATTTGTGGCATTTACAAGTTTATTCTAAACAATTTGCTCAAGGAAAATAAACGAAGTAATCGTATTTGAATTTATTAAAAAACAATGTATCAGACACACAAATGCAGCGATGTGATTGGACGAGCAGATATAAATAGAAGGAAAAATGTTTGGAAGAACACACTGCATGTGTGGACTAGTATATAGAGATCTATATTATTAGTGTATATATAAGTAAAAATAAAAGGACAGGACAAAGACTTTCTATTGAAACTTCATTTACTTCAATAGAAAGTCTTTGTCCTGTCCTTTTATTTTTACTTATATTTGCTCTACGAAAAAGTATTGAGCACTCTCTTATGGAAGGATCTACTCAGAAAATTATATATATATATATATATATATATATATATATATAGCTAGGACAGGGGTCGCCAACCCTATGCCCTTGTCACCCGGTCGCCCGTTGGCTCCTACTCAGTCGCCTGCTGGACTTGTTCTAAAAATAGCCCTTATAGTTCGCAAAAAAAAATACTGCGCCTTATGTAAATTCTATTGAAAGTTTCACACATATATACACTCATGCCTCGGTTTTAAGGACTTCGCTTTAACGGATTTTGGATGCAACGGACAAAATCTGTAGCTTCCAACTTTTGTTGTTTCCAAAAGTGACCGCCAGATGACCAGACTGGCTTGAAGCAATTTCGCGCATTTAAATCTATTCACACAATCCTTTATGTATGTGGGCTGGTCCGATACCTTGAAACTCTAATTTTATTGGGCTCACACGTTACAGTGTTTATGTGACAGGAAGCGCGTCCCAAGTTTTGGCAATCAGCTGGTCTGCGGATTGAAGTTTTTCCATGTCTGTCTATTTGTGTTTTCTTGCCAGCTGTGCTTGGCTTCGTGGAAATGAGCCAATCAAAACGGGGGAAATTTATCCCTTTACTCAAAAACAACACGCGCAGTCTGAGGCTGTTGTTATAATCCATTAAAATTAGAGTTTGAAGGTATCGGACACACCCACATACTGGTGTACAGAAAGGCTTTCCGCTGCTCGCCACAGTGACGTGGCATTGAAAATAGATGTATAGATTTAAATGCGTGAGATTTATTCATCTGCTTTTGTTTTACTTGATGGCTTTTTTTTTTTTCTTCGATGGGCTTCATTGCACATTGCAAGAATGACCCAGACTTTCCAACTGTCCTACACTACCATTGTATCAGCCACCAGCAGGCGATATGTGCGAAAGTGACCGGGTTTGACTGTGTAATGACCACTGTTGTAAAAATCATCAATTGCATTCGCGCTAAAGCCCAACAACACCGGGCACTTCAGGTGCTTTTGGAGGAGCTTTAAGGTGAACATTAAAGCACATTGGAGTCGCCCAAACTTTTGGAACCTAGTGGACATGGAAAAGTACAAATCTATCTGCACAGCAGCGATGAAGGTTGCTTGTCTTTTCAGATCCACATATCTCTGAATCAGCCTTTTCCAATATAAACTTTATATAAAATAAACACCGATCACACCTCACTGATTCACATCTACAGCAGTCACTGAGAGTGGCAGTGACAAACTACACACCAGAATACAGCAAACTAGTGGACAACATGGAATGTCAGGTTTCTCACTCACTGAAAGACAAGACTGAACAGTGTTTTAGTAAAACATCATGTCACCTGGTCACATGATCATTGTTCATTGATTAAATCAGATTCAAAGTTGGAGTTCACACAATCTCATGTATTGGGAAAAAACAATAAGAGTTCTGTTTTTTGTTGAATTAAATTGTGACATGTTCATTTGCAACAATAAATGTCACTTTGACAATGAAACATAAATACATTTATTTACAAGTACTTGTCCTAAAGTTAAGATTATTGGTATTTTTGTGTGAATATTGTATGTGTTTGATTTGTTTATATGTTTTGAGCTGGGAGCCCTCAGCTTTAAAAAGGTTGGTGACCCCTGGTCTAGGACCTATATGGTGAGCGATCGGCCTGCTTGGGATCCAGGCTGCACACTTCACGCTCTGCTATGAGGCAATGCGACACCCACCCACCCCAATTAAAATATTTTCTCCTCGAAAACTGACACGATTCAGAAAAATGGCTTTGGGGCTTGAAAAAAAAAAGCAGGAAACCGTGTAACTGCAGGAAAATCTCACGGCTGATCACAAATCCACCAAGTTCCCTCAAGATCATCACAAGTCCTCAAAGTTCTTTCAAGATCACAAATTCACCAAGTGCCTTCAAGATCATCACAATTCGATCCTATACCCCCCCCCATGTTCATCATCTTCCTTTCAAATTGTGGGGTCGTGGACATCTTGCCCCACAGTAAACCCAGTGATATCTAACCTGACACAAACAATTATCAAACTTGAAAACAAAGAAGTGGAAACGTGTCATTGCCCAGAGTTCTGACTTTTTCCTCCTGTGATGAGTTAGAAGAAGCAGCTTTATTATTATTATTATTATTATTATTATTATTATTATTATTATTATTATTATTATTGTTATAAATCATATATATTGTTAAAAACCAAAACAACTGACTGAACAAGTCCAACCTACCGAACCCTCAGCTCTGGTACCGAGTGACTATATTTTGTCGCCTGCTAAATATTTTTCAGTGTTTTTTTTGCTGTTGGTGTTTTTCACTGCAGTTCGGCACAACAATCACAATGACTATGGAAAGTTTTAAAGAGAGCCAGACAGAGCTTGGGGTGTTTCTCTTCTGAAGCGGTCCAAGGAGAGCCAGATTTTAATCCTTCAGAAATACACAAAGACAATGCGCAAGGCCCATAAACAGTGTTGCTCGTGTTGCTGCAGAACTCGAACATGCACGCAAAGTCATATCATGTACAGTACTTGGTCTGGGGTGGAAAAATCAGCAGGTTGTTTGTGTATGTGTGTGTGTGTGTGTGTGTGTGTGTGTGTGTGTGTGAATATGTGAGTGTGTGCATGTCAGTGTGTGTGTGTGTGTGTGTGTGCGCACGTGATTGTGTCTGTGTGTATGTGTCAGCATGTGTGTGCGTGCGTGTGTGTGTGTGCGCGCATGTGTGTGTGTGTGTGTGTGTGAGGAGGAAGGAGGAATGCAGCTGGTGTTTTTGGTTCAGGAATGTTAACATGTTTATTTTCTCCCAAAACAGAAAAGCCGAATATGACGGAATTTAGACTCTGCAAACTGCACTAGTGTTACAGCTTCTTCTCTTACAAAAACTGCGTTTTTGTGTGTGTGTGTGTGTGTGTGTGTGTGTGTGTGTGAGAGATGTTGTGAGCTTCATGTCTTATTGTTTATCACACATTAGACAGATAGATGATAATGAAAGTGCATCAAACTCACCATGCGCTGAAGTCTCCATACTGAGCATATGGGTCTGGACTCAGACCTGCATCAGGAGGCATCCCA
>CM045747.1:3898081-3905581 GCA_024760905.1 Plotosus lineatus | reverse complement strand
AATAAATTTTATACAGTATATGACTCACTCACTCATTCACCAAACCGATTACTCCTATCAGTGTTAGGTGCCTATCTCTGCCGACTCAGGTGAGGGAGAGGTACAACCTGAACAGCTTGTCAATCCATCACAGGGCCAGACCACACATAAGCACTCACATTCACACTCATTTACCCAAACGATCAATTTGGAACGTAAATTAGTCCAATGTGAATGTTTAGTGACTGAGGGAAAAAACCGGAGTACTTGGAGGAAACCCACACAAAGACAGGGAGAGCGTGCAACCACCACACAGAAACGCCCTCAGCAAGCCCAGGACTTGAACCTTTGACATTCTTGCTGTGAGGAGGACAAGCTTGTAACTATGCACAGTATATCAGATTTATGATACAAAGGTAACATCCATAACACTGAATGTTCACTGACGAACACCAGTCCCAGGAATACCGCAGCCATTCTGTGCTCCATGGATTCAACCCGTGGTCTGTCACTACACTGTACAGTAGATGCTCACTGGCTTACTGATCCGGCACGCCACCCGCCTCTTTTCGAACTGCTGCGCATGCGTATTTGGTTGCGGCCTAACACACTCGGAGGGAAAGTGCTTTCCGCCCAATCGTACGAATGAGCTCACAGACACCCATGATTGGCTGTCGATTGCTGGGAGTGACAGGGATGTGAGCGTATGCCGTCCCTCCCTCCCCTGCGAGCTTGAACTCCCAGTCACAGATGGCTGTGGCATTAATCTGGATTCAAACTTACGATCTAGAAGTTAATCGTCACGCATTTTGTCGATGTGCGACTCCAGAACCCGTCTTAAGCACTTTAGGTAAAACATATACGTGTAGAACGTTCTGGAAAAAGATACGAGTGTCTTTAATAATGACATCTCTGGTGGCCTGGTGGAAAACCATCTGATAGAAAACATAGACAATCTGGCAGACAAATTCATCATCTTCCTGTTGGGCTGTAATGAGAGAAACACACACACACACACACACACACACACACACACACACACACACACACACACACACACACACACGTATAATATAAATAAGCACATTCTGTAGAGATTGTACACAGTCAGTGCTATAAAAATAGCTCGATGTCAATATGCAGCAGTTAGCGATGAGTTTTTCTTCCTTGTCGCCAACACTGGTGTCTCACACACACACACACTCACACACACTCACACACACACACACATATATTGAGAGAAAAGACGACTGAGCTGTTACACAGATGTGGGTTCATGTAAGCTGAAGTTATTAAAAAGACGCCGTCGTGCAGTTGGGCTCTCGTGAGAAGCCTCCATTTAGAGACGAGACCATTGTCTCGTCTGAAGCAGTGCAGATCTTTCCTCCCTCTCGCAACCGACTATTAAAAGCACCACATTTTCATTTTGATGCTGAGCAGTCTGATCCTCAAGACATTAAACCCCACACCAAGATGCACGGCCATATTTCAGCACGACCTCCCACTGATAAAGTATCCCGAGGAACCAGGGCTCCATAGCTCTCAGTTATTATCAATAGGAGCAGGATGCATGTGGTGGGGTTTTACCTCTCCTGAAATATCTGAATCATATGATGTGTCTACGCTTTAATGCAGGATATGATCTTGTTTAATAAAAAAAGATTTAATGCCACATGATTCACAACAATACCGAATCAATATAAGATGATTCATTTATATATTGGATCAATACATGATTCTTTACACTGCTAAATCAATACAACATGATTCACTACAATATGGAATCAACATAACATGATTCAGTTCTATATTGATTCAATCAATGATTCATTACAATGCTAAATCAATACAACAATCACTGCAATAATGAATCAATTCAACAGTATTCATTACTATTTAGATTCAGTACTGATTCAATATAACAACATGATTCATGACAACACCAGATCGATACAATATGACTCGCTATACTACTGATTCTGTATAAGATGATTCACATCAAGGAACCATGGAAGCAAGTTTCTCCGTGCTTGGGTGGCTTTCCTCTGGTTCCATGGTTCTCAAATACTCAAATAGTGTGGCGTGCCACCCTGGGAGCGTAGTGCGATGCCGGGGGGAGGGAGGCGTGTGTGACCCCAGGTACACGCTTTTTTTTTTTTTTGAGGTATTAGGATAAAGTGTAATTCTACATCCACTACAGCAGATGGCAGTGGCTTCCTCACTGTCAGAGTGTGCCCAGAGGTAAAATAAGAAGTGAAGTTAAGAAACCCACCATGGAGATTTTTTTACAGGGAATGAAAGAGAGGCAGAGAAAGAAGGAGTCAGTGAGGGAAACGAAAGTCTCCTAAAAGCTAAGTGGAGGAGGTCTGATGAAGCGGACGTAGCACTCGGCTTCACTGTGCTGTGGTGAGAAATGAGGCAAGACCGCTGTGTTTACTGTGTCTGAAAACATTGGCAGCGGACAGTATGAACCCAAATAAATTCAAGCGTTACTTAAAGACATCACACCCCGATTATGTGATGAGCCGCGTGAGTTTTTTCAGCGAAAACGTGCTGAATATTGCCAACAACAATCCCGCTTTGTTAATGATACTTCGGCAAACCAGCACAGCAGAGGAACTGATCTGACCTGCAGCAGACACTGTCTCTGTCGTGCTGGATGACGTCACTGCTGTGAAAATAAGTCCAGGTCCCAGTTCTGTATTGAGCAGGAGCTGAGAGTTCAGTATCGGGCTTTAAACCCGGCTTCGAAAAGCTGTACACTGCAAACCTGCTCATTATAGCCATTAATCTGAACTTAATCATTTTGACAATAATAATAATACATTTTTTATTCATTTTTGTTTTGTAGGTTAAAGTGTTTTATATATTGTGCTCCTGAGTTAATATTGCTGATAAATTTGAATGTATTATTATTTACTGATTTTATTTAATTTTATTTTTCACTATCGAATGGTTTAAATTGTTGGTCAAAAATGTTTACAGTTTAAATTTCTTCATTTTTTTGTATTCCATGATGATAATAAGGATTTATGATGTTAATGAGGATACAGTGTATGCAGAGGATTACTTAGAACAATTTTCAGACAAATAACATTATTTATATTGGGGGGGGGGGGGGGGTATTTTCCTCTTCCTGGGGGGGGGGACAGAAAATAATTGAGAAGCACTGCTCTGGATACACAGGTTTCCTCCCACGGTCCAAAGACATGCACATCAGGTAAACTGGCTGTTCCTAGTTGCCCCTCGGTGTGAGTGTGAGTGTGAATGGCCCTGTGCATGTGCTGGTCGTGCGATGGTCTGGCGAGCTGTTCCCCATTGTGTTCCTTATTCTGACCCTAATAGGATTAAGTGGGATGATAAATGAATGAGTGAGTGAAACTTGTCATCATCGTTCTATCCAATCTAATAGGTGGGGGGTGTGGTTTCCTTCCCTTCCCTGCTTCACACATATATCCGCTTGTTAGCAAGCTGAGCGAAGACCATAAATATTCAGATCAAAGGACAGGTAAGATGCTCATGTCCTAGATGTGCAACTAATTTCTCATTGACGTGCTGATGGAGTGTGCTACAGGGACGATGGCGTAGTGGACACTCAACCAGCGGTAGTATGTTCTGAATGTCCGGATTCAGCCCAGTAGTTTGTGTCTATTCTATTCAGTTTTATGTTCACCGGCATCAAAAAAATGAAGTATACCGCAGATAAACCTGAGTGTACGACGTGACGAATACTCAGAATTACAACATATAACCTGACACATACCAGCACGACACACCACATTCTTACCATTGAGAAGCTCAATAAGAGCAGGAATGATGCCAGATTTAGCCAACATGGCGGCGCAGGAGTCGTCCATGGATACGGTGCCAATCAGTATCACCACCTCCAGGATCAGGTCGTCCTCTGCTGAGCCTAGAACGCACACGGACAACAAAGTGGAGGTCCAAGGTCAGAACTGGGGAACTGGGTGAACCAGTGTACTATTCAAAACGCCATGCATTACTCACACACACACACACACACACACACACTCTTCTCTCTCTCTCTCTCTCTCACACACACTCTATCTCTCTCTCTCTCTCTCTCACACACACACACACACACACTCTCTCTCTCACACCCACACACTCTCTCTCTCTCACACCCACACTCACTCTCTCTCTCTCTCTCTCTCTCACACACACACTCTCTCTCACACACACACAGACATACACACACACACACTCACTCACTTACACACACACACACACACACACACACACACTCTTCTTTCTCTCTCTCTCTCTCTCACACACACTCTCTCTCTCTCTCTCTCTCTCACACACACACACACACACACACACACTCTCTCTCTCTCACACCCACATACTCTCTCTCTCTCTCTCTTTCTCTCTCTCTCACACCTACACTCACACCCACACGCTCTCTCTCTCTCTCTCTCTCTCTCTCACACACACACACTCTCTCTCTCTCACACACACACAGACATACACACACACACACACTCACTCACTTACACACACACACACACACACACACACAGACATACACACAGACATACACACACTCACTCACTCACACACACACACACACACACACACACACACACACACACACACACACACAAACAGGGACAAGGGCTCAGGATTACCAGGTTTGAGGCGCTCTTTGAGGTAAGGGACGAGGTTGTATTCGCGGAGCAGCAGCTCCCAGTCCAGGTCAGGAATGGTGAGATTTGCCAGCGTGCCCAGACACTCGATCACAAACTCCTCGTCTTCATCAGGACTGATCTGAGCCGCCAAATCACCCACGTAATCCTGCAGCAAATAACATTCACAACTATTATGCTTTACTGTTTAACAAGAAACTTAGAATGGGATGCCACACCCCCCTCATAAAATTGACAGTCACAAAGGACACGCCTCCTGTTGGGTTCAGAATGAAACACACTACATCTCCAGGTGGATTGTTATTGATGGGTGGAAGAATATATCCCCTTCACTGTGATTGACATCCAGAGAAATTACGCGTCCTGTATTCTGATTGGTAGGTAGAGAGACCACAGCCCATTTTTAATAGAACAGTACAGGCACAGATGTCACACTCCTTCAGTTGAATTAAAAGGCATAGAGGCCACACCTTTTTTAACTAAACAAATGAGTCCGGGTCACACCGTCCTTAATTACATAAATAGGCATAGTGGCCACACCCCTTTAACTTAACAAAAGGCACACCCCTTCAGTTGAATAAAAACGTGTGCTGGATACACTTTCCTTAATGGCACAAAGACGCATATTGGCGACACCTCTTTAACCAAACAAAAGGCACCGAGTTCACACCCCTTAAATGGAACTCAGTGGAACACAGAAGCCACACCTCCTTCAATGGCCAGCTGTTGAACAACTGTATTTCAGGGAATCAGAAATTTACATTTCTTGAACTATCTGATTCCAGTTCAGGTTTTACAATAAATAATAAATGCAGTCATGTTTGTATCGGACAGTGGTGGTCTAGTGGTATAGGGCGCTGGATCGCTGATCCTAAGGTTGGGGGTTCGAGTCCCACTCTCCACAAGGTTGTCACTGTCCCCCCAGTGCAGCTAACTGGGTTATCAAAGGCGGGCCATGTCTCTCACTGTCTATGGTGAGAGGTTCATGTAAAAGAACCATTGCGTGTGTGTCAGGAAGGGCATCTGGCATAAAAACCTATGAACCAAATCATACATGCCAATCATTCGATGTGGCGACTCCTGATAAAGGGAAAAAGCTGAAAGTAAATCTCTCATGTTTGTATCTGACACATTGACGTTGATAGTGAATGTAATCAAAGAATCACAATGAGTGTCCCTAAGTAGTGCACACTACAGGAGGCTTCGTGGGAAAAGACTCACCAGGAAAAGCTGTTTGAGCGGCCCGTCGTGTTGTGAGATGTTTCTGATCATCTTCATCAGCAGCGGATCTTTAAACTTCAGCGCCCTCTTCATCAGCATCTTCAGACCGCTTCCTAAAACAGGTGTAAAAATTAAATATTATAAAGATAAGTACAATTTGATGTCACCAAATATCCAAAATCCTATTCTTTCTAAAAACTCCTGGCTTGAGCTATTCTGCCTGACAAAGGTGGGAGGAGAATTGAGAAGGTGTAGCCTGTGTCCTGTGGTTCTTAATGAAGGAGGCGTGGCCTGTGTTCCTATTGTTCTCAATCAAGGAGGCATGTTGAAGGTGTTGAGGCATGAGAAGGTGTAGCCTGTGCTTCAATTCTTCTTAGTGAAGGAGGCGTGGCCTGTGTTTCTATTAGCGTAGGCCTCCGTCAGTCCCTGAAGTGATACTCCCCAGTGCACAGAGCCTGAGGGAGTAATGAGGGACAGGCTGTTACCCAAGCAGCAAGTCCCCCCTGTCTCGGCGCCACCGGAAGGATCCAATGGAAAGGCAAGTACGACTGGGTTCCAGTGCCGCTGCAGGAGAGAAACTACGGTCAATTTAGAACGGCCAATTAACCTACAGTGCACGTCTTTAGATTGCGGGGTGTTTCTATTATTCTTAGTGAAGTAGGTGTGGCCTGTGTTCCTATTGTTCTTAGTGAAAGAGGTGTGGACTGTGCTTGCACTGCTTTAGTGAAGGAGGTGTGGCCTGAGTTCCTATTGTTCTTAGTTAGAAGGCAGGGCCTTATATTGTTATATTGTTCAGTTCATTTTCTGTAACCGCTTCATCCTAATTAGGGTCACAGGGCGAGGGCAGAGTACACCCTGGACAGCTCGCCAGGCCATCGCAGGGTGGAAACACGCTGACGGCTTTGCAGCTACTCTTTACGAAAGTCAGCGATGGTTCTTTTACATGCCTCACACCATAGACAGTGAGAGACATGGCCGGCCTTTGATAACCCAGTTAGCTGCACTGGGGGGGACAGTGACGACCTTGTGGAGAGTGGGACTCGAACCCCCAACCTTTTGGATCAGCGATCCAGCGCCTTATACCACTAGACCACCACTGCCCCGTTGTTCTTATTGTTCTTAGTGAAAAAGGTGTTGTCCGTGTTCCTATTGTTCTTAATCAGGGAGGCGTGGCTTGTGTTCTTTGTATTCTTTGTGACTGAGATGTGGCTTGCATGCTTTTTAATCCTAGTGAAGTCATGTCGACTCGTCAATCCTGGTGAAAGCAGCGTGGCTTGTTCTTATAAATGTTTGATTTAAAACTTGTTACTCTTGGTAAAAGAGGCGTGGCCATTGTATCATATTCCTTCAGTGGTAAATATTCCAAGACTACAGCAGGTCTCATTGTGTTTATTTACTACTGACTCATTTTTGACCACCACTTTATCCTTGATGTTTGTTTTTCTTTCTTGACATTTATCCTGTGACTCGGTTGATCGATTGCGCCACATCAGTCATCAGGGTTTAACTGAAAAGGAAATGTTTTCCAAATATACACGTTCAGCTGAAACCTGTATCATGTGCAGAACGGCACGCAACTCTTCTGAGCGTGATATCACACGTATGTTTCTACCTTCACAGATGATCTGAG
>CM045747.1:3868081-3893081 GCA_024760905.1 Plotosus lineatus | reverse complement strand
TTTCTCGATGGTGTCCATCTCGGCCTGAGTACAGGAGAATTACACAAACACGCACACACACACAGATATACACACACACACACAAAAAAAACACATGCAGATGCACACACACACACACACACACAAACACACAGAGAAACACACGCAGACGCACACACACACCCGCACACACGTCAAGTTATTGACCTTCACAGAAACTCAACAGAAATTCCAAAATGAAATGACATGGTAGCAATAACTGAAAAATAATCATTTCTAACCCGATACCCACTTTGGCATGGTTTTTGGCTATGTTTTTATTTTTATTATAATAAAATATTAAACTGCACCTTATAACTGATATACAACATAAAACACGACAAACACCCAGAAAATAAACACAAAAAACAAAGTCATGTGTTAAACTATCACTCAAAACGTACAGTAATCAGAAATTAAGGTGGAAAAGTTTCAGAAAGAGGGCAGAGGTGGGCCTGGTGGTAAAGGTGCTGGATCACTGATCCCAAGATTGGGGGTTGAAGTCCCATTATCACCCGGTTGTCACTGCCGCCCCCCCAGTGCACTAACTGGGTTATGAAAGGCCGGCTGTGTCTCTCACTGTCTGTGGTGAGAGTTTCACGTAAAAGAACCATCACTGACTTTCGACAAGACAAGCTGCATCGCCGTGTTTCTGCCCTGCGACGGCCTGGCGAGCTGTACAGGGTGTACTCTGCCCTCACCCGGAGCTAGTTGACATGGGCACCTGTCTCCCCGTGACCCTAATTAGGATTAAGCGATTAGGATGATAAATGAATGAAAGTTTCAGTAAGTATGAAATTCAAGATAAAGAAAATTCAGAAATTAAAGAACTAAAAAAATTGAGGTTAAAAAAGCGTAACATTCTGAACTACAGGATCATAAAATCCAACGAAAAAGAGTAAAAATATTATGCAGAATTTTTTTTACAGAGCATTAAATTTATTCAATTTAGTTTAAAAAAGTAATTTTTTCTAATTTAAAAAATCTTATAAACATTTAATTAGTGAAAATAAATTTGAAAACATTTCTACAAATAACTAAAACAGGGGAAAAAAAATAATAATAATAAAAGTGCAATGAATAGATTTCATCTTAGCAAATGACTACATAACAAAATCCTTTTATGCAAATGACCCGGACAAAACTAATTACAAAAGAGAATTCAACAAATAAACAAATTAAAAAAACTGAGCCGCAGTTTGTTTCCGACCAAAATGATTTTGTTTGCGTAACTTTAGAGACTGAGCGGGTTAACATGGTGTGAATCTACTCCGCGCGAGAAAAGTCTCACTCATTTACAGGTTTTTTTTTTTTTCCTTTCCACTTTTTAAAAGCCGGGTTTGAATGTATTTCTGAGAAACACGAGTTCTCCAGTGCGCTGGACATGGACAGAACATTTGCAGACTTTGTCGCGTGTCTGTCCGTTCAGTCTGAGTTTAAGCAGCTCCAAAGATGAAGAAGCTTTAAGCCATGAGGACTGAATTAGCCTGATACCGCCGCCGTTTACATTTATGCTAACAATTGCCCCACCGCTTGAACCAAGTAAATCCAACACCTCCAACCAGTCCGGACAGTTTTGTGCCGACAATAACAGGTTTTGTTTATTTTGTTTATTCGAATGAAACTAATTCTACATCACTGAAATATAACTGAATATCTCAAGAACGGTTTCATCTCCCGACGCCCTGTAGGCCACCTCTGATCCCCGTGAGCTCTCTCACCATGTCGTTCTTGTTCTCCAGGAAGATACTGAGCTTCTTGAGGAAGGAGACGACGAGCACGAGGAGCTCCTCATTGTCCCGGTCCAGAGTCTTGACCAGCAGCTGAACGATGTTCTTGTTCCTCATCTTCAGCTCCGTGCGCGTGTCCTCGGCCAGGTTCAAGAGCAGATACAGAGCCACTGGAACAACAGAACGGAGGGTATAACGCTTTATTTCTGTATTAGTTCTCCTTATTTCTGCAGAACCGCGAAACGGCGGCGTGTTACCTCTCAGCAGCTGCTCCTGCTTTACCAGAAAGCTCTGGTATTTCTTACAGGTCTTTTCATGTTCCTTTTTCAGGTTCTGGTTTCCAGCATCTTCTTCACGTATAAGGTTGTCAAGGATAAAATGAGAAACAAGTGCCCAGATGAAGATGAGTAGCAGACGAGTCCTTGTTCAGCTTATCCTTCAAGCCGTGGGTATGTTTTATTTACAGGAAATAAACCTGCGGCGTTAACAATGCTGCAAATTCCTTCTAACTTTCTCACAGTATGAAAAATAAGTTTATATCCAACACATACGTTCGGAGTTCATGATCGGCATTTTACAGGTTGGAATTTACAAGTTGGAATTATTTATGGATCAATATCGCAGCGATGTTCTAGACAACCAGACAAGAGTCTAGACTAAATCTTTTCAGTCGGTTAATTATGCATGTGGGGCGAAAGGCCTGATGCACTCCTGCACTTCTCCTTTCAATTTCTTTCTACACCGTCAAAAATGTCAGTAGAATTAAGAGTCAAAAAATGTAAACAACAACAGCAACAGTAAAAAAAACTGTAAATAAGTCTTAAACCTTTTAAAACATGGAATCACCGTAAACAATTTAATCAGGGAAACTGATCATTATTAAAGGTGTTTTCCAGAAAATATACATTGAGTCGCTGTAATAAAATTTCTGTTCGGCTTTAAACAGAATTACAGCGATACCTCGACTTACGAGTGTCTTTTATAAAAAAAATTTCCATGATGCGAGCTTCAGTCCAGCAAAACTCCGCCCCATCCAACCAGCAAAATTTTGATTTATAAGCTCTGCTGGGGAAATGGATTTCTGGGAAGATTAGCATCGTATTCTTCTGTGTGTATCCCGCCACGCTCCGAGAAGGCCTTGTGCAGTGCTTCTCAATTATTTTCTGTGATGCCCCCTATAGGAAAAAAAAAAAAAAAACATTTCACACCCCGTCCAGCACCCTGCACACGACTATAAATAGTGTTTGCTACACTTTATATCATTTGCTCAGTGCTTTTTCCCTACACCATAGGGATACAGAGCGCCACTGCCACCTACTGTAGAGGATGCACAATTACACTTAATTCTAGTACAGTATGGAAAAAAGCATGTTCCCTAACGTCATACCCTCCCCCTCCCCCAAGGCATCACACCGCCCCACTATTTCAGAAGCACGTGCCTTATGGGAGAGCTCACCACGAGCATTGTGCTCACCACTGCCACTCATAGCGTGCACATGCACAAAAATGCCACGGTCGATGATCGGCGGGGTTAGTTGACATATTGTTTATTCTTCTTTTATTATTATTTATTTTTATTTTTTATTAATGTTAATTTACATGCATTATTAAATTATGAAGTACAGGGATCCCTCACTTTCCGGAGTTAATTGGGACCGAGATCCCCCCGCGACCACCGAATTCCGTGAAGTAGGATCGCCCCCAACCCCCGACTGACGTATACGTGCATGTATATGTGTACATAATATCGATAAATACAAATTCAATGCTATAAATGCTTATAATAATGCATAAGATGTAAATAAAATATAAATACACACATGCAGACGCGCACGCACGCAGATGCACGTGCATGCACTCAGATGCGCACCTCACAAAAATGTAACTAGTTTTGATGAGCAGTTTCGGGTTATTTTTTGTTTTGTGTTTTGCATAATCGGCCTTGTTTTTGTGGGATTTTTCTTAACTTTTTCCCCTATTCTTCCTTAATGTCCTTATTTTTTAATTCGATGAACATTTAAAAAAAAACAAGATGCATGAATTGAAGCGTGAAGTAGCGAGGGATCCCTGTAATTGGTATTGTTATTTTTTGTGTGAATAATTGCTCGCCCTCGGAACGGATGAATTTCATAAGGCAAGGAGCCACCGGATACTGAAACTTTTCCAGCACAACATCCAACAATTTTCACATGTAATTCTGGTGAATATTACAGTCTGTAATGGATGAATGTACATCCTGTTTTAGCAATAACGAAAACACGCTGTGACTTTCTGAGCAGCCAACACTGCAGATTTCACGTTCTAGAATAAAATACCTCCTCCTGTATTACTGCCTTGTAAAGGCGGACTTTTCGTGCAGTAAGGGGGGGGCCGTGGGGGCTTAGTGCTTAAGGGCCGAAGATCAGCGGTCCAAACCCCTACTGTCGCCGCTGTTCGGCCCTTGATCAAGGCCCTTACCTCTCGATTGCTCAGTTGAATCTTCTTTTCTTTTCGGCTTTTTCCCGTTCTCAAGAGTCGCCACAGCGATTCGCACATTTGATTTGGCAGAGGTTTTTACGTCGGATGTCCTTCCTGTCACAACCCTTTTTAGCAAGGGACAGAAACACGCTGACGACTTTGCAGCTCCTCTTTACGAAAGTCAGCAATGGTTCTTTTACATGAACCTCTCACCATAGACAGTGACAGACATGGCCCGCCTTTGATAACCCAGTTAGCTGCACTGGGGGGACAGTGACAACCTTTGTGGGGACTCAAGCCCCCAACCTTAGGATCAGCGATCCTGCGCCCTATCCACCAGACCATCACTGCCCCTCGATTGCTCAGTTGAATAAAAATGGTAATTATAAATCACTCTGGATAAGCGTGTCTGCCAAATACTGTAAATGTTGGGCAGTCTCTAACTGTTTAATGTGCACACTGGTGGGGAATTTTACAGTGAAATGCTGCAGACGTTATTTTATACAGTATTGTCAGGTCAGTTTTAAGACTAAATGAGGTATTTTACTCCAGTAAAAACATTTATTCTTATAGTAAAATGTGAATTAAAATACCTTCCTTAACTGTAGCATGAGTAACACCACAACTCATTTACTGTAATTGTAAAAAAATGTATTACCGTAATTTGAACGCTGAAATTCTGGCAACCACAGCGGCCAAGATTTTAAAGTTAAAAACAACTTTTTTTTTTTTTTTTTTTTTCCAGAGTGTCCATCTAACCGTTTCTGAACAATATCTCGAGAAAGCCTTTGCTAGTCCTCATCAAATTTTTCATGCGGACTTCCCTGGGTTGTGACCACAACACTATAATTCTTCAGAATCCTACAGTAGAATTTCCTGGATATATCAGTGATGCTGTTTAAAAATTGCTGGGGTTTCCAATGTTGATGGATCGCACCGAGCGAGGTTAAAGCACGGGGTGGGGGTGGGGGAGTGGGTGTTAGTTTTTTCTAACGGACATTTTGACTTACGAGCTCGCCCTCGGAACAGTTTAATTTTGTAAGTCAATTTACCATTGTCTTTTTATTTTTAAGTTGTTTATTTGTTTTCCGTTACACCGTAAAGAAAATAAATCCCAACTCCGTCTTTCGTTCATTTGTTTTTATCTCTTATTTAAAGCTATTGTTCTACTTTGGTGGGAATTCCTGAAAAATTCTGTCTGATCTAATTTCACCAAGAATGTCGACTATTACACCCCCGGATTGAACATGCGCTGCTTTTGCTGAGTAAACACTGATGTTTTCTTTCGACTGTAGAAATTTCTAATATTATTTTAAAGCTGTACAATATGGCACGGCTTGATATGAAATTGAAAAGAAATTTCACAATGTGTCAGTTTTAAGGCGCAAGAGGCCACGCCCCATGATTCCAGACAGTAGTAAGGATATAGAGTTTGCTCTTCTTTTCCAGCTCTTCCTGCCACAGGTCATATCTCTTCAGCTCGTGCTCGATGATGTTCATGCACAAAGTGCCGATCTTATAGTGTGTGATCAATCCGTGGAACTGTGAAAAACTGCGGGAGAAACACGGAGCTCAAGGTCACTCAAGTTTGAAGAAAAATAAACAAAAACAAACAGGCCTGTATCAGGACTCCTGGTGTGTGAATCTGTGCAAATTAGTGTATTTATAAATCATTAATTTAAAACAATTAATACATTCTTTCCAGTAAACCTGAGGAGTTAAATAAATAGAATTCTCTGCGTTAAATTCATGATTATTGAACATTAAGTTTGTTTTTTTGTTTTTTTTTTAAAATAAAAGTAAGATTTGTTTATATATTTCAGCACAAGTTTTATGATGTTCAAAAATTGCAGCTACAAAAGAATGTATTAGATTTTACAAAATCACAATTTCATGAACTGATAAAAAAATGCTTCAAGGAAAAAAATTAAGTTCAGAAGGTTTCCCATGAAAGAAGATCATGAGCTCATGGATTCAGGTAACAGTTACACTGTTAAAAATATTGACAAAATTAGATATAGAAATAAAATACAAATTTTGGATGCATATGTAAGCAGTATACAGATGCTCCCCGACTTACGTTCATCCGTTTTACGTTTTTACGATTTTATGTTTGTTTGGTTTTTTTTTTTTCAAAAAAAGAGTCAAATTTTGAGTGTAGACATACCTACGTAGTATGCTGACATAATGACGCAATGACGTAATGATGCTGCGTCCATTGTTTACAAGTGACAGACTGAACGTGCCCCTCCTTCTTCCCAGTTCAGTTTATATATATATATATATATATATATATATATATATATATATCTCGATATATTGTTATTACGTCATCTCTGTGATCTTTGTGTTTACGTACACTGTTTTGCGGTTGGTCAGAAGCATAAGCCTACTAATATGGGTGCAAGTCTCATACACATAGATGAATTAACTATCTGCTCAGATCGGCACAATCTACCATGCATACTCAGTTAAGCAAAGAGAGTTCTCTTCAGTGCAGGCTGAGTACTAAATGAGTTCAAAGGGGCCCTTGCTAACTTGAAAGACCGGAAGTCCGTCTAACCCGAGCTTTGTTTCAAGCAAGTAAACTACTTTCGGTATTGAGCGCCTCACATATTGTAAGCGTTGATTGGCTGTTTTAAGCTTCATGTCAAGTGATTCGGCTCAGCTTCATGTAAAGTGACCATCCGTCGACCATCGGAAGCATTTACAAGCAGAAAGATCGCATCATAGAGGATGTTAAAGGTTATATTTGATACTGTATTTGATATTTGATGAGTGAATGTGATTAAAATTTATCTATTTGAAATTATTTTGCTTGAATTTAATTTATTTGAAATTAATGTTGATATTATTTGATATATTTGATATTATTTTACAATGCTATGTTTATCCTAATTGATTTAGGGGTGTTTTATGAGACACGGTAATGGTATTTATGGATATATGGTATAGTATGAGCGTCATACGTCACACGTCTTACGTCACTGTAAAAACTTAGGTTCACTTTCAACTTACATTCCGTCATCCAGATCTAATTAAAAACGTAAGTCGGGGATCGTCTGTATTTAAAATTCAAAATTTATATTAATAAAACTGAGAGAAACAGTACTTTTAAACAATGAGTGAAACCCTTTTTGAGGAGCAAAAAGAAAAAAGAGGAAAATGGAAAGAAAAAAATGAAAAATAAAATAAAAACATTCTGACTGCAAGCAGTGACTTTCATCATTAAAACCGTCAGATATGAGCACGTCGCGTATTGATGTAACGTGTGATTTATTTGTTATGAAACGCTACGGCCTGGTTGTAGCATTGAAGTTGCAGTGATTTAATTTTTAGTTTAAAGGTCCTGATGAAGAAAAGCTGAAGATTTAAATCAAATAACAATAAAAATGTATCTGAGCTACCTGGAGAAACAGAAGAACACATAAATGATGGTGGTGGCCAACTCCACACTCTGCTTCCAATCCTCTCGCAAAACTCTCGCGAGAGCACCAAGCGCAGCTTCTAAACACACACACACACACACACACACACACACACACACACACATATGTGTGTGTGTGTGTGTGTGTGTGTGTATATATATATATATATATATATATATATATATATATATATATATATATATATATACACAAACACAAATATATATTTATATATATGTATATATATGTATATATATATATATATATATATATATATATATATATATATATATATGCGTACACACACACACATACACACACACACACACAGACAGACACAAGCACAAACATACAAATAAAATGTGCAGAAAAGAAAACAGTATATAACACGCCATATAACACTAAAGCATCTTATTGATGACGATCGGAACGTTTGAATCTTTTAAATTGTGAAACATGAGCATGACTGCAGAACACCGAGGTTTTTTTTATTAAAACTGTGTTGAATAATTAAATATAGAATTTACATATTGCAAAGTTCTCAGTGGACAGAAAGTATAATCTTTAGATGAATAATTCACAAAAATTTAGGTGCAAATATTCAAATTGTAAAACATTTCGCAGTGAAAAAAGTTAAAGGTTCTAAAGTCAAATGTGAATGTTTAAGATTCTTGCTCCAATTCTGATTAGTTCTGATTACAATAATAACGTTGAAGTTAAATATCTGAAAGAAATATGAAGTGTTGTTCAGTTTTGTGTTTTTAACCGTAATGATTAAACACACATTCTGAATCGGACAGAATCAGGGCGTGGTACCGTTCTGCAGCAGCTCATCCAGGTTATCCGGATTTCGTGCGAGATGAAGGATGAGGGTGGAGCCTCTGATCTTCTCCGGGATTCCCTCATACAGCAACTCGATGTAATTCTCTATCTTATTAATGTTGGCCTCCTCGTCAAGCTGAAACACAACAAGATCATCACAACCGCAAAAATCAAAAAACAGAAAACATGTGATTAGAATCGTGGGCGATTTCCTTCTGTACCTCCATCGCCTCAAACGGAGTGAGATCTCGAGCTTTCACCAACTTCTTCTCCTTTTTCTCTACTTTACACAGTCAAACAAAACAATGTTTTAAAAAACAGTGAAAAGATTCATCTTAAATTCTGAAAGAATGTGATTAAAATTTCCCTAAGAATGTTTCTCACACTGACATCAAATCTGGTTTTCAGAAAAACTGAACAGATAAACATAGATTTTTTTTTTTCTAGATTTTGACAACCCCTCATGTTTCTCGTTTATTTAATTACAGCCAATCGAATATTGTATCTCTGACATATAACCAACACCAACCAGGAAGGGTTCCATGACACATGATGCTGTAACCCACATCTTTACGAGCTGCTGAGGATGTGCGTTCTGGCGCAGCCTCCCACACTCATAGGGAAAGCGTGATCCACACCCTTTGTATGAGTGAGATCAGACACCCGTGATTGACCGGTGCTGTGAGTAACAGGGGGGCAATTGCAACCAAGCCTGACAAGAATGATGATGATGAAGATGATGATGATGATAATAATTCTACTCATCACTTATCAATTGCTGAACAACTTACTACAACTTTTAGTGCCACAGGAAGGCTGAAGTCTACACTGAACAGAAGCTGGAACTATCACAGGGCAACACGTACAACCACATGATGATGATAACAATAAAAAGTGAACAATATTAAACAGGGTTTTGCGCTGAATGTTTACGTTGCAACACCTCTACTACTGGGCTTCTTGCGGCTCTGCAGGTAGAAGAGCAGATGCTCCACCTCCGCCACCTTGGAAGGATGAATAAGTTTACATTCATCCACCACTTTCCTGGCGAGAAAGGAGACATCCGTGCTGGCGTTGAGGCTCTTCAGTCGTATACTGAGAACACACGAAAAGACATGACGTCATTATTTACATTCAATTAAAAAGACTAACACAGTAAGTGTAAAAAATACAGATCGTAAAAATATATGCAGAACAAATAAATACTTTATATACACTTTAAATATAAATACACTTTATCTACCGCTCATATTTATAACTTTTAAAAAGAAACATTTCTAACTGAAATACATTTAGAAGCAAAACATTTACCTTAAAAAAATCTGACAGAAATGATCCGAATTTGTCCCAAAATTGTTCATATAATGAACGTGATTCATTTAAAAAAAAAAATTAAGTTTCATTAAAAATCTTTGAATAAAAGTCGTGTGGGGGTATAAATATCACTATAAAATTAAAGTATAATAATTATAAATAAAAGCTTGTGATCCAGAAAAAAATGTAAAAAAATAAATAAATAAATAATAAGTTCATAATTCTAGTAGAAAAAAAATCTGATTTAAAAATGTTAAAGTATGAAATTGTAATTTAACTCAGAATGTAAAAATTTCTATTTTAATATAATAGAAAAGTTTAAAATACTGGTTTACAAATTCAGATACTTAAATGATTCACGCACAGAATTATTTTTGTTTCTGATAAATCAGGACGATTACGCTCGAAGATGAACATATCAAACAAACAAAAAAATAACAAATTCAGGTTTTATTTCCAATTTACATATTACAGTAAATTACAGTAACCCCCCGCCCATTCACGGTTCACCGATCGCCGCCCCTCATATTCGCACATTAGCGGCAGCCCCGGAAGTTACTGGCACGTGATTCAAATTTGCCAATGGCTGAGAGTTTTTGTTTCTCCCTCCTGCTGATTGGTTGCAGATGATGTGTACACCTCCTTTTTCTTCTTCGTGCACATGTCATCAACGTGATTGCTTAAATTATGAATTCACGTTTTTGTGTGTGTTTTTAATGATTATTTAAGCGCTATGATGTCACTCAAACGCCCGGCATCTTCTCTAACTTCTGGTAAGGAGCCTCAGCGCTTTATTTATTCATAAATATTATAACAGTACAAAATTAAAAAGTTTTTATTAATCATTACTACATGTTACTGCATTATTACTGTATAAATGAGGAAGACTGGCGAGAGAATGGGTTTAACAACAATATTTTAGTGCATGGAATATCATACATAGGGGTTTAAAACTGCGACAATAACTCACGGATTTCCAGGATCCGCGGGAAGGGGCGGAGCGCAACCACCACGAGTAACGGGGAGTTACTGTATTAGATTTTTAAATCAAGAATTTATAAAATAAAAAGATCCTAAAAATTTGGTGATATTTTCAATAATCAAAGAAAAAAAAATTCATGTGTCAAAACTTTCAAGTCGGAAAAGTGTGAGGTTAAAACGAATAAATTCTGGATTCCTGTAAGAATAAAATCTGAACGAGTTTCATTCCTTCAAAGCAAAAAAACTCACAAACTTTTTAGTTTTGACTGGCAGGCCTTATTTTTTTTCAGTTAAAGGAAATCACTAGAAATTATTAATTTATTTCAAGTAGTAAATACATTTGTGTTTATTAAAAAAAACATTGTGCTTTAAAAGTTCCAAAATTAGTAATGTCCAAATTTTATAAAATGTAAATGAAACAAATCTGAAAGTAGCAAACGAATTTCAGGAGAAAAGGCTTCATGTCAAAAATGCAGATGAATTTTTCTTATTAAAACTCTGGAGAATAAAGATTCGAAAGAAAAGACAATCGAAACCGTGATCTTCAGATTTATAATAAATAAATAAACACTTGTTGTGGTTCTGCTGCTCAGCGACGTGCTGTTTTGGGATACTGATGAAGCACAGGACAACGTGAGGAGTCAGAGTCACCGTCACCACCGCGACACTGAACCCACCCTGAAGAGCATCTGATTCGAGGCTGAGTGTAAGATCAGGGCGGAGCTTTAATGAACGAAGTGAAACTCAAACACCTACATCTTCTGACACTCTTTGCGTTCTTCATGAACGGCGTCTCCGGTTTCTCCCAGGACGCAGGCCTCCACCTCGTAGTGCACCACCAGGGCTTTTTCCGTGGGGTGCACGTCGATATTCCCCGGCTTTACTTTCCTTAAAATAAAAAAAGACAATAATAAAAAACTCATTCATGGGAAAAATACATTAAATACATGAGTCTAACCCGTCCATGTCCACAACAGAGATAATCTGACTGGTTCAACTGCTCTATAAAATATTTATTTAATTTTTCAGTGTAGCTGCAGCAAACTTTCCACATAAATCCCAAAAATATAATGAAAACAAATGCCCCCCTCTGTTTTTACCTCTTTATCTATTTATTTATTTGTTTATTTTCTCCCAAATCAGCTTTATGATGGGACTGTAGAAATATTGTATTGATTATTAAAGACAAACAAACACTTATAAGATGTATATTACTATTTTCATGATTATTGTAAGAATCATATTTTAAAATTTTTGTAACTATTTAAACAATGTGTGTATGTGTGTGTATGTGTGTGTGTGTGTGTGTGTTAATATATCTATATATGAATGTATGTATAGCTGTGTGTATGTGTATACACACACACACACACACACACACACACACACACACACACACATCCATAACAGTTTTATAACACACGTCTGTACACAAATTGCAATATTTTTTGTAAAGTGAAAAATATACATAGAAGAAACTACATGTAAAAATATAAAATAAATAACTCACATATAGAAATATTATTCACAATATTATATCATCATTTTACTTTATATGCAAATTGAAAGAATAAATCGATGTAAACTCTCATTTTAAAAAAAAAAAAAAAAGAGTGATTTTAATCCAGTCATATATATATATAAATTCGTATATAAATGTACACTACAATAAAGTGTATATACAGAAGTAATGCAGGGCGATGGAGGTGCAGCACACCCTGGATTCATTTAAACAGCTCTTTTCTCCACTTTTCTGCATCCCTTTCTGTTTATTAGAATTAATAAAACATAATAAAAATTACCGTTTCAGATACTGGGAGTCATCCGACTGCATTTTATTCCCTGTTTAAAATAAGATATTATTGATAATGATGAACATGTAACAGTATTGAGCTGAAGTCGATGAAGGATTACTGATGCACAAGTCCGAGTTCCAAACACACCACTATTGTATATCGTAGTGCACTCCGAAGGCTACACACAGCTGTTGTTTCAGACTCTTAAGTTCACTATGTAGGGAAATAATACTGGTATTGTGATCCAGCCTCATCCTCTCGCCTTTCTCTGTGTGTAAAAAATCGGCGCTGCACTCAGAGGAGAGTGTTAGAGCGCTACCTGTAGGACTGGAAGAAAGGGGAAATTAAAATGGCAACGATGCGAACAGAATTTCAACGTTTGTTGTACAGTACAACAGTCTACGTGACATAAATCAAACTTTAAATCCACAAAGTTATGTTGAGGGTCACTTTGGAAATTTAATATCATATCTGCCAGAACTACGGTCTTGTGGTCAGCATGTTCACTTCACAGGATGAAGGTACTAGGTTCAAGTCCCAGGGTTGAAGAGTCCAAAGACTGTTCAAGGTGTACCAACCTTCACCCAGAGTCAGGTTCTCGCTTCCCGGTGACGGTCGCAGGATTGAGGAGTTCAACAAATGAGTGAATGACAGTAATAATAACGAAGAAAGCATTCAGGAAGCGCAAACCTTAACCGAGCTCAGCAAACCTCCGTATTAGTCAAAATGCTTCACAATTTGATCCAGATCATTTCCCAATGAAAACGTTCATGGAGTCTTTGCTGTCGAAATCATGTAAATCTGGTTTGAACAGTTTTAATAATCCTCCTAATAAAGTGTGCATGAAAATATTACATCCTTAGCAAACTCCACATAAAGAGTGCTCAGCGCCTCACAGCAGGAACGTCCAGGGTTCGACTTCTGGGCTCCGTGAAGGTGTTTCTGTGTGTTTTGCGTTCTCACCGTGATTCTGGGGGTTTCCTCCGGGTGCCCTGGTTTCCTCCTGCACTCCAATGACTTGCACATTAGGCTAATTTGCTGTTCAAAGTTGCCCCTGGGGGGGGCAGTGGTGGTCTAGTGGTATAAGGCGCCGGATCGCTGATCCAAAGGTTGGGGATTTGAGTCCCACTCTCCACAAGGTTGTCACTGTCCTCCCCAGTGCAGCTAACTGGGTTATCAAAGGCCGGCCATGTCTCTCACTGTCTATGGTGCGAGGCATGTAAAAGAACCATTGCTGACTTTCGACAAGAGTAGCTGCAAAGCCGTCAGCGTGTTTCCACCCTGCGATGGCCTGGCGAGCTCTCCAGGGTGTACTCTTCCCTCGCCCTGAGTTGGCTGGGATGGGCCCCAGCCTCCCCGCGACCCTAATTAGGATGAAGCGGTTACAGAAAATGAACTGATGATGAGTTGCCCCTGGGCATGAAAATGAGTAAAAACTAATAAGAGTGTGTGTTGGCCCTGTGATGGTCTGGTGAGCGGTTCAGGTTGTACCTTTCTTTCATCCAGAGTCAGCTGGGATAGGCTTCAGACGCCCCATTAGCCTAGTAGGGATAAGCGGCCAAATAAATAAATAAATAAATAAATAAAGGCATTGTAAAGTTATAAAGCTCTTTTACACAGCATGGACACCGGAGACGCTTTTCTTCAATCTTCTACGAACGGCTGTGACATGTGAACGTCAGCAAGTTTGCGGCACGAGTCCCTGTGAACGAGCTGTTACCATAGAAACCAGAATGTATTGGTTTAAGTGCATCAATACAGACCTGGTTATTAATAACCGTATTGATTTCAGATCAGTTAGTCAATGCCGCCGCTTTTATATTCGCTAACTTCCCCATCACTCGCTCGCTTTGTGTTTTACATGATCTTTTATAGGTCACAACTAGACTTTTATTTATTTTTTATTTTTTTATTTATCCTATAAAACCATCTCTGTGCGTCTTATCCTGACTCAGAAAAAAAAACAAACACATAGGTATCTCTCGGGAACTGGATCAGAACCGTCCTCTCTTTCGGGAATCACCAACCCCTGCTGCTGAGGAGAAATTGTTTTCAGATGGAAGCACAGATAGAAGAGGGCCGCCATTGTTGCCGTCCTCACAGAGTCTATTTCTGGCACAATCGCTCCCTCAGGTTTGTCAGATTTAATATATGCGAACACAGTTCGCCTGTTTCCACCAAATTATCCAGACGTAATACAACAAGGCGGATTTTAATAGAGGTGGAACTGAAAACAGGTTGGGAAGCTGGTTCAGATTCAGAGTGGAGAATTTCGGCTGCAGACGGGACACTCGGGCTGTCTGAACCGAAGCGTGATGGCTTCCATGTTTCCTGCGAGGGATCAGGGTTAATTCGGATGTACTGACCGCATGCCAAATACCGCTGATGACTTCTTTTAAGATGATTACTCATCACACTGCTCCATAATCCCGTTAATACATAATAATGATGCAATCAAGATCATCCACGAATAAACCTTCAGTCCAGGAAAATCACCATATTGACATTCTACTCACGTCAATCAGGGTCAAGCAAATGGGCGTGAACATTGTTTATTGAGAAAATTTGTTTGTGTAGATTTACCTGCTTTGTTTATATTTCTCCATCACATCGGCCTCAGTCCATCGGTTTAGCGCCATGCTACACTGAGAATCACATCAACGGTCACGTGCTGAAATTCCTGCATCGCTTATCGTAATCCTACCACTCTCCCAATGGGGCAATTTGGAACAGCGAGTTAGCCTTACGTGCATGTGCTTTGGACTGCTGGAGGAAACTGGTGCTCCCAGAGGAAACCGAAGGACGCACGGAGAGAATGTGCCGACTCCACACACACTCCCGAGAGTCGCATTATTAACCCGGAGATCACAAGTTCCGCAGTCATCCGATAGTCCATGAGAGCTCATTGGCCAAGTTCTCACGGGAGGGCTCACTTCCCTGTCCCTCACAGTGATCACCAGCCAATCACGGGCATCTGTGAGCTCATTTGTAATAGGCAGCGGACGGCGCTTTCCCTCAAAGTGTGTTAGACCTTACAGGATTCATTCATTCAATCATTCATTTTCTAAATCACTTCATCCTAATTAGGGTCATGGGGAGGCTGGTGCCCATCTCAGCTGAATCCAGGTGAGGGCAGAGTACACCCTGAACTGCTCGTCAGGCCATCACAGGGCCAGGATTCATACGCACACTCACATCCAGCTTCAGCATGCATAAACTAAATCAAAGAAACCTGTATACATTTTTTGCCTGTGTGACCTTGAGAAGTCTGTCAAGGACACTCACACACGAACTCATCATGGTACTCGTAGTAGTGAAGGAGCATACCAAGCCCCAGCATCAGTGAGTAAATGACCGGATGCTAAATGCGACGGACAGATAGAAGGACCGACGAATAGACAATCGGAATCAATTCCTATAGCTCCCAAGCCAGTTTGTGGGCGGGAGCTAATTATCTCAGTTCTGGTAGTGTCAAGTGTGATAAAGGTTTGTGCATGGGTGTGGCCAGGATTATGTTCACAAACAAATTGACAGATAAGCAAACAAACCAACAACACACCAGTAATTAAAGCTGTGTTTTCTGGTGGAGGTAAAAATCTGGTATTACACGCCACATCCGGGCAGCCAGAGGCCGAACAAGGGGGTTATCACAGAGCAGAACAACGTCTCCGCACGTATTCAGCCCGGTGACCTTTACCAGCTCCAGAAAGTCTCACACATGTTAGTCATCGTCTTCCCCGAAGACCCGTTTACTCCCATAATTAAATGTTTTCATTTCTCGGAGTGAATCATGGGACTGGGGCTGTGCCCTTGAATCCGTGCCATCGTTGATGTGGACGAGGTCTGGGGACATGTGACTCTGAGCTCATGTTAATTCCACGCTGTCGTTTTTCGGTTTTGAAGTTCCATCAATTTCGGAGCCAACTTTCTGAAATTGATTTGAAATCATCAGCAGTGCCAGCGGTGCCACCGGTGCCAACAGATCGAGTTCCTGTTTACACTTCCCCCGTGTAGCTGATCGCTTTTTCCATAGTGGAGAATTTTTTTGGGGGGTTTTGTGAGGTTTGTTTTTTTTTTTGCTGCGTCCAGTCGTCCCTCGACATGCTAAAGAAGGCAGGTCGGCCATGAGGATTAAGCAGCACAGTAATCTGGCTAATTTGTGGTGATTTATGGCCAAGGCTGTAAAATATGACTTTAATAACAGTCACAAATGGCTCAGGCGACGTCTGGTTGAGGGAAAGGGACAGAATAGCTTGGCAGAAGCATTTGTTATTAATGAAAGCCAAAAAAAATTGGGCTGTGGTCGGGCTGTCATGGTTACTGCAGACAAAACTGCTGACAAAGTCGCTGGTCTCGTGGTTGTGATTGTCACTGATGTTTTTGTGTTTCTGAAGGATCTACACAGTACCAGCGCTCCGAACACACACAGATCACCAGATTCTCGCCATTGCTGATACAGAAACTGCTCAGATTTACAAAAGATGGATTGAGGGAAAATAAGCGGTGCTGTTTACGAGGGATTTACTGCTTTCCTGATTCAAAATGAACGTCATAATTGGTCATAATTTACATCAAGGCATCGCAGTTCAGTTGAAACCCTTTGAGATGTTAGTCCTTGAATTAAAAGTGGCCAGCTGTGCGCAACTTTATATTTATGACTGTAATTTAGCAGTATATCACATGATCATCAATAAATCCGCCTTTTCAGTTCTTCCAGCAGCCGAACCACATATTCACCAATGCTGTTTTTTCATTTCTGCTGTGCAAAAACATTGGGAAAAAGGCAAATTAAAAAAAATCAGACTACAATGTTGTTATAGAATGAGTTACTTTTCATTTTACAAGCCAATAAAATGTCCCGCACAAGTCACATGGCACTTCAGCGACAGAATCCGCAAGTACAGTACAGCTACTGTGTTTATATTCAATCAACTGAGACATGTTTCAAGTCTGAAGTTTGATGTTTTTTCTTGTATGAGGTCTATGCTGCGGATTAGTAGGGAATCTAGATTAGCATGACTCATCTTAAACCAACATTGTTCGACTTCATGCCTTCATTCTGACACGAACGTCCATTAAAATAACTGTATAAAGGGCCTGGACATGAGTGAAAACAAATCACTCATCACTTTACATCTCACTCTGCTTCAGGAATAGAAGATTAACTCATCGGACAACAAGGCTAGCATTTCTGACCTCGTAACCATAGTGACCGCAACATTAAGCGCTGTATCTGAAGCTTGTTCCTATGCTACCAATAAAGAATATAATGTATCGTCAAAAAATCTATATAATCAAAAGTGAAGTCTTTCAGAAATGTGAACAAATACAGGTTTAGTAAATAACTTTAAGGCACCTGGGAGAATATCAACTATCTTAGCATCTGTGCTAGTGACGCTACACCCTTACTACAGAGGGTTAGTGCGTAAACAGGCTCGTCAGGTAAGAAAGATTAGCTGTGTGTTGGAAATGGCAGCCAGTCCTGATATCTTCAAAGTAAATGAAAGGAAAGTTTGAAAAACTATGTTTCATATTAACAAGTATGTTTTCATTATCAGGTGGTTTTTACTTATAGTTTCAAAAGTGCAATATGTTAAAATCAGTTTGATAATTTACATTATCCAGTTTAAAAACACTGATGTTTTACCCTCATGAGACTGTGGAATCTGGGAATAGGACCTGAATGGAGTAGGTCATATAAGGATAGTTAATGGCAACAACAACAGTTGACAGGTATTAAAGTTAACAAATCTAGATATAAACTTATATAGGAATAAGCTTCTGGATTTAAAAAAAATAAAATAGACTGCTGGGGTCCAGAGGCTCCCATTGAAAAATCATCTCTTACCAATACTCAACAAGCATAGCAAGTTTGAAAGCCCCAGCTTTAAATACATATTTTTCCCCTGTGACCTTGAAAAGCAGTTCAAGGTCACTAACACACATTTACAGCCTCACACTCATAGTAGTCGGCCAGCATACCAAGTTTGAAAGCTCAGGTTCAGTAAATATCCAGAAACTAAAGTATGACAGCTGGGCAATTGGAATCCATTCTTATAGCTCCCAAGCGACGGGGCTAGTAAAGCTGGACACAAATACGGGTTTTCATCAAAAAAGAATCTGATTGTATACATGAAAGTAAAGAATCCAGTTCTGTGCATTCATATGCAAATTAGTTCCATGGGATCATGTGATTTTTCACTATTTCTTTGCATGAGAATTTATTTCCACTGGGTGAGGAATTATATTTTCTACATGAATAACGGTTAATGAAACAAAAAGTTATTTAATAAAAGCTGTGCATCAAAGCTTTATTTTAGCTCCTGTTCACTACTGAATATTCAGTATTTTATCTCTAATTCTCTCAAATAAATCAAACCACTGAATTAAAACCATAAAAAAGACATTTCAGTTTTATTTTAGTATGTAAATAATAAAACAAAATTAGTCAACTCTAATTGGGATTAACCTGTTTAGAAAACGAATGAATAAATAATAATAATAATAATAATAATCATAATAATAATAATAATAATAATAATAATAATAATAATAATGAGAATGAAAAATTGAATGTAAAAGGGGATTCGTGGGCAGTGGTGGCTCGGTGGTAAGGTGCTGGATTACCAATCCCAAGGTTGGTGGTTAAAGCCCCACTATCACCGGGTGGTCACTGCTGACCCACAGTTCACTAACTGGGTTATCAAAGGACGGCGGTGTCTCTCTGTGGTGAGAGATTCATGAAAAAGAACCATTGCTGACTTTAATCAAGAGAAGCTGCATAACCATCAGTGTGTTTCTGCCCTGCGATGGCCTGGCAAGCCGTCCAGGGTGTTCCCTGCCCTTGCCCAGAGTTGGCTGAGATAGGTGCCAGCCTCCCTGTGACCCTAATTAGGATTAATCAGTTCATAAAATGAATGATGATTATTATTATTATTATTATTATTATTATTATTATTGTTTTTTTTTTAATGTGTTCTGTTGATTAATTCTGGAATGTTTGCAATAATCAAGCGAAAGAGTCACATGATTGTGCCCTTGGGGGATTGTTACACGCTGATTATATGGTAAAATAAATATTTGTTATTTCACAAGTGCATGTCATTTTCATTGGAAATTAAGCTGTAACTTTTGATTTTATTGAAATTTGTGCTGGAATTTTTCAATTACGTCAGTTCAGCTGGTACACTGATGGAAGCCCATGAATGTTTCTAGCTTGGGCAATAAAACCAGGCTCTCAGAGGGTTAAAACAATAAAGCTGACTTATACTAGTGTTCAGAGAAATATTATTCTGTTATTGCATACCATTAACTTGGGTCGTTTCACGTCTCTGCCTTTTTTGACCTCTGACCTTCAGTTCATGCTTTAGGTATATGGTGTTTTATGACTCCCAGACAAGGTTGACAGTGACGCATATGAAACAACCGAACCTGGGATTCAGAGCATGGACTTCATCAAAGAGTTTTATATATAGTACAGGAATAAGATCACAGGACGAGGCTTAAGCGGCGCTTACGTTACCGCCGTTGAAACTGGAGAATGTAAAGCGACTGAGCAGAAAGCTTCCCACCAGAACCTGGGCCAGATCCTTCTGAAAATAATCAACAATGGTGCTGCTAAGCATCGAAGGATCCCCGGGGCTTTATAGGCATTTCAGCCAAGTACATCATTATTCAGAAGACGAGGAAAGAATTCTGTGGCACTGACGCCGCCATCGCGCACAGATTTATGTTGAAGATGGGAAGAGTTTCACAACACTTTTTTTTCCCCGGTCGACAAAGAGCGAAGGAATGTTGTTCATTGTCACATGATGTGGTGGGAGAAGGCCTCGGAGGCCCCCTGATTTTTTTTTCTCCTCCGCACGCGGCGCACATCTTGCCTGCAGATGTGCCGATACCACAAACACTTCAAAGTGCCTCCTCTCCGACCAACTGATACCCTGACGCCAACTGTAAATGTCCTGGACACGCAGCATGGAAAATGTGAATCTTCTCTCATAGCTTCCTGAGGAGTGTGGAAATCCACAATTGCACAATTCAGACAACAAACAAGTTCCTTCCATCAGAGAGACAAGCAGGCCTTTTACATCAATATGAATACGCATTGTTTTCAACACCTCCAGGGCTAACATTAAACATCCAGCCATGTCAGATTTATTAAAAGAAGAAGAAGAAGAAGAAGAAGAAGAAGAGAAGAAGAAGAAAAAAACTCTTGGGAATTTCTGCAACTGCTAGAAGGGTTTTGGAGAAAATAGTAACAGCATGAAAAACATCACAAGAAATATTTATGTAGTACAGCCAATACTGTATTTCTTTAAAAAAAAAAAGAAAATCAGATTATTTTTATTGGTAAAGAAGGCTGTGTTATATCAGAGCCATGTGGGAAAAATCAATCATTAAAGATATTTTTTTTTCTTTTTGTTAAATTACAAGATCTCAAATGACCCGCTCGGTTTTAATGGAACCAATAACCTGCGAAATGTTAATGGCTAATTTTCTTTAAAACCTTCACGCAGCAGTCGTAGTGTACTGGCTGTGAGATAAAGGTAAAGCGAGTGCGTTCCTGCTGTAGACGGAGTAAAATGGTTGAAATCTGATCTGGAATTTTACTGGTAATGACGTGTTCTGAACGAGCTGAAGTTTATATAAAGAGACAGCAGGACAGCCAGCAGCATGCTACAGTTCTCCAGTCCAAAAGCAAGCACGATATGCAGGCTTGAAGTTTCTGATCAACATCGTCTCACCAACATCGTCTCACTGCCATCATGCAGACTTACCAAGTATCTCATTTTGGTTGTTTCTTAATTTATATAACAAATAAACAATTATTAAAATCCATAATGCAGCTTATCATGTTATTGAGAAACCACAAAAAAAAGTCCAAACTCCTCTGTACTGAAGATAAAAATGATATTTTTATTTTTACAGTTTTTTTTTACAAAGTGGTTATCACATCCACCTCACAGCAAGAAGGTCATGGGTTTGAGCTTGTGTGGATTTCCTAGTAGAGTTGTGGTAGTGATAGTGGTGATAGTAATTGTACTAGCAGTAGTAGTAGTAATAGTTGTAGTAATGGTGGTGGTGGTGTTTGTGGTGGTGGTGGTGGTAGTGGTGGTAGTAGTAGTAGTGGGGGTAGAAGTGGTAGTGTTGGTAGTAATTGTACTAGCGGTAGAAGTAGAGGTGGTGGTGGTAGTAGGAGTAGTAGTGATGGTGTTTGTGGTGGTGGTGGTAGTGGTGGTAGTAGTAGTGGGGGTGGAGGTGGTGGTAGGAGTGGTGTTTGTGGTGGTAGTGGTAGTGGTGGTAGTAGTAGTAGTGGGGGTAGTGGGGGTGGTGCTAGTAGTGGTGTTTGTGGTGGTAGTGGTGGTGGTGGTGGTAGTAGTAGTAGTAGTAGTAGTGGGGGTAGTGATGATGGTGGTAGTAGTGGTGTTTGTGGTGGTAGTGGTGGTGGTGGTGGTGGTAGTCGTAGTAGTGGGGTAGTGGTGGTGGTCATAGTGGTGTTTGTGGTGGTAGTGGTGGTGGTGGTGGTGGTGGTGGTGGTAGTAGTAGTAGTAGTGGGGGTAGTGGTGGTGGTGGTGGTGGTAGTAGTAGTAGTAGTAGTGGGGTAGTGGTGATGGTGGTAGTGGTAGTGGTGGTGGTAGTAGTAGTAGTAGTGGTGGTGGTGGTGGTGGTGGTAGTAGTAGTAGTAGTGGGGGTAGTGGTGTCAGTGGTAGTGGTGCTACTAGTAGTAGTGGGGGTAGTGGTGTTGGTGGTAGTGGTGGTGGTGGTGGTAGTAGTAGTAGTGGGGGTAGTGGCGGTGGTGGTAGGAGTAGTAGTAGTGGGGGTAGTAGTAGTAGTAGTGGGGGTAGTGGTGGCAGTGGTGGTTGTGGTAGTAGTAGTAGTAGTGGGGTAGTGGTGATAGTGGTTGTGGTAGTAGTAGTAGTGGTGGCAGTGGTGGTAGTAGTAGTAGTAGTGGGGGTAGGGGTGGCAGTGGTGGTGGTGGTAGTAGTAGTAGTAGTAGTGGTAGTGGTGGTAGTGGTGGTGGTGGTGGTGGTAGTAGTAGTAGTGGGGGTAGTGGTGGCAGTGGTGGTTGTGGTAGTAGTAGTAGTAGTAGTGGGGGTAGTGGTGGCAGTGGTGGTGGTGGTAGTAGTAGTAGTAGTAGTAGTAGTAGTAGTAGTGGTGGTAGTGGTGGTGGTGGTGGTGGTAGTAGTAGTAGTGGGGGTAGTGGTGGTAGTGGTGGTGGTGGTGGTGGTAATTGTAGTAGTAGTGGGGGCAGTGGTGAAAGTGGTTGTGGTAGTAGCAGTAGTGGTGGTAGTGGTGGTAGTAGTAGTAGTGGGGGTAGTGGTGATGGTGGTAGTGGTACAGTGGTGATAGTAGTAATAGTAGTAGTCCAGCTGTACACATCTGGTGTTCCCATGTTGATCCTGGTCCTGGGTTGCTCTCTTCTTCCTCTCCTTCTGGGTTTCCTTCAGGTTTTGGTGTTTTGTTGTTTCCTTCTCACAAAGCCTCACATAATTTGTTTTGGCTGCACAAAGTGTCCCCTAGTTGTGAATCCAGCCATCCTGTTATCTGTTTGTGGCCCGGTTGGTGTCGAGATTAGCCCAACCCCTCACAGCAAAAAAAAAAAGGCCTGTGATCGAGGGCAGAGGGCGTGTCTTTGTGGAGTCCTCCTCGCCTGGATACCTGTGTGGATTTGTTTTGGGTGTTCCAGTTTTCTCTCACAGTCCAAAGTCATGCACATTTGGGTAATTGGCTATGTTTAAATTGCCCCGAGGTGTGAGTGAGCGTGTGAATGGCTTTATGTGTGTGTGTGTGTGTGTGTGTGTGTGTGTGTGTGTGTGTGTGTGTGTGTGTATGTGTGCACGCGCGTTGCCCTGTGATGGTCTGGCATGCATTGGCTCCAGCCTCGTCGTGGCCCGAGTCGAACTGAGAGTGAGTTATTGTTATAAAGCACTTGAGATTCCTTCCATAAAAATGACGTAAACACATTTCCACTTACAGTAAACATCTCTATGTCAACAATTATACAGTTTCATGGGTTAATGTGTTCAAACAAATGAACAAGATTAACAGTATAGCATTTATAAAAATAAATAAAAGAGAATACATCGAAAAAGCTGAGATCCCTCTAGATTCCCTCACCTGACATGTTGGAATTCTCAAACCCCGCCCACGTATCCTCCGTATACACCAACATGGTTTTATTGTAATAACTTGTTTATAGAATGGAATAAAAATGAGGGAACCAAATACACAATCGTAGTCTTGACGTGTAAAGTACACCATTTAGAAACTGTAGCTTGAGAGAACATTTCAATAATATCACAATGTCGTTAGTTGTTTATTTGTGAATTGTTTACGATGTAAAATGTAGGATTTGTTGACAGACTCGATGACATTTAGCCCTAAAAAGATCTCATTAATATGTCTACATTCGTTCATTTTCTAAGCCACTTAATCCTAATTACGGTCGCAGGGAGGCTGGCCCCCTTCTCAACTGACTGTGGATGTGGATAGGGTACGTCCTGTACAGGGTCAACACACACAACACCACACACATTCACACTCAGAGGCAATCTGGAACGGCCAGTTTTAAACAGTGCATGGCTTTGAACTGTGGGAGGAAAAAAACTGGAGTACCCCGAGGAAACCCATGCATGGAGAGAGAGAGAGAGAGAGAGAGAGAGAGAGAGAGAGAGCATGCAAATTCCACACAGAAATGCCCCGGGTCTGGGAATCGGACCCAGGACTTGCTGTGAGCTGGAATATTTTATTCATTTAAAAAGTGCATTTTGTTTATTTATTTAAAAAGGAAATGTTATTTTATTCATAGGGCATATTGTCATTTTCTTTATTAAAAAGTGCATTTTATTTATTTACTAAGATTTTTATTTCATAAAAAAAATTGAATTTATTTTCAGGGCTTGAAACTAGTATCATCTTCGGGGGACGATAGAGGAGATGAAGTTCCTATCACTCAGATAGTCAGTCCCATTACAACGGTCATATTCCGGTATGATAAACATCACCACGGGATTCCCACGTGTACACGAACGCCGGACGGATGGACGAACACTTCTTGACGTTCCAAAAGCGACTCGATGGGGACAGACTTTTTTCTTTATCAATACAGTTCTGCTGTTATCCTGTACAGAAACGGTGCAGTCTGATTGGTTCATTATCTCTGGATAATAGACAGTATCCACCCCAGAAACATGGGATAATGCTCAAATTAAAATGGCAGACCAGCACTTATCGTTCGCGTCTGTCACTGATCCTGAAAGTCTAGAAAAGCAAAAACAAAAAAAGCAAACACACAATTAATAAAAAAAACTTTATATAACATATTTAGTATATAACATTCTTTTTTAAAAGCTTATTTGGGTGAAGAATCCATGGTTTCGGTCACTCTGTAAATATTTTAGCGTGGGCTCTTGCGTTCTCCAGTCTTGCGTGACACCAAAAGCGAAAGTACAAA
>CM045747.1:3853081-3863081 GCA_024760905.1 Plotosus lineatus | reverse complement strand
TCACCAGAATTAGGAATCATCAGTAGAACAATTCAGAATGTTTCTCGCTGAGAAACACTGGTGTTGTCAAAACCAGACAGTCCACAGGTCACCCAAGGACAACAACAGCATTTAATTACAGAGCCACTCTGGGAGCTGTGAAGAGGAAAAAAAATATAAAAATCCAGACCGCAGTCAGTGACATCACCTACAACATCCACACGGCAGGGGTGAAGGTCTGACAATCTGGAATTTAAAGAGGCCTTTACCACAGCATATGAACACTTACCATCAGTAGGCATCAAAAGTTCACAGTGGAATTCGCAAAGAAATAGAGATGAGTCAGAAAAGACCTGGAACCAAGAAGAACCTCTACCAGAATATGGAGAAGTAAAGATCTGCTCCCGATCCAAATCTTATGAGCTCATCGGTGAATCATGAACGAAGAAGTGTCATGGCCTGGGATTGCATGGCTGCTTCTGGAAAGATCCCACTAATCATTATTGATGATGTAACTCATGAGAAACAAAGTCAGAAGTCTACAGAAACATTTTTCCTGCCAATTTACAGGGAAATGCATCCAATCTAATCGAGAAGAACTTCATCATGTAGCGAGACAGCGACTTAAAGTACACTGCAGAACAACAGCGGACTTCATCACCAGGGAAAAGTGGAAGGGTTTAGACCGCCAAGGGAAGCACTCACTCATTCACTCACTCACTCGCTGAAATGTCTAATCCTACCAAAGTCTTGGAGAGGCTGGAGCCTATCTCTGCTGACACTGGGTGACAGCAGGATACCCCTAAACAGCTTGCTTGACCATCATAGGGCTTTAAAAAACCTACGCAACCATTCATACTCTCACTCACACCTAGGGTCACTTTGGAACAGCCAGTTAGCCTTCCGTGTATGTTTTTAAGTTGTGGGAGGAGGCCAAAGTACCTGGAGACAAACCCCGCAAGCACAAGGAGAATGTGCAAACTCTACACAGAAATCCCAAACCTAGGAAATAATAATAATAATAATAATAATAATAATAATAATAATAATAATAATATGCAGCACAGTGGTGTAGTGGTTAGTAAGTCCGCCTCACAGCAAGAAGGCTCTGGATTTGATTCCCAGCTCCGGCGTTTCTGGGTGGAGTTTTCAGGTTCTCCCCATGCTTGTGTGGGTTTCTTCTGGGTTCTCCGGTTTCCTCCCACAGTCCAAAAACATGCACAGTAGGCTAATTGGCTGTTCCAACCCCTACAGGTGTGAATGGTTTTGTAAGTGTTCACCCTACAATGGCCTGGCGAGCTGTCTAGACTGTACTTCGCGACGGCTGACATGGGCGCCAGCCTCCCCGTGACCCTAATTAGTATTAAGCAGTTCAGAAAATGAATGAATGAATGAATAATAATTCAGGTTGGTGGCCTCTAGTGGTCTGGGGTGGGACTGTCAGGCGAGAACATCACAAGGAAGGCATTGTGACTTCAGGAGGAAAACAGTATGAGACCACACATTGTTTTCTCGTCTGCTTAAACTGCAGAGCTTCATCTCTTCTTATGGTTTCGCTCAAAAGAACGTCCACAACCTCTCTTTGTTCCTTAATACAAACCAAACAGGAAAACAAGTGTGCATTGTATCATGAATGACATGCCTTACATGCATTCCCAATCAGAGTCGGGCTGAAAGACGCTGCTCTAAATTTAGCCCCCTGCTCTGAATAAAAAACACACTCTGTCTCTGTGATTCAGGCAGAACGTGCACACAAAGTCGAGCGGCCCATAATTGCAGGACCAAATTGGCCTATTAGCATTGTGCAATCTAACTAGCATGTGAATGACACGAGTCTGGAACCGAATCGACATGCGATTGCCGTCATTTTATTCCCTTTTAGGCCTTTAAGAGAAGCAGGCGATTTATGACGCGCTCCACACACACATCCCGAGCTCCTCCGACTGTGTGGCACACGCGAGCCTTTGTATATAATGAATCCCGACACGGAAATGGAACACAGCCGCCATGCTGGTCCGAGCCTGACAGGCCGCATTTATATCAGAGCATCGTCGAAATCCCAATGATTTCCAGAAAGCAGCGTTTTGGTTTGATCTGACGGCGTTTGAAATGCGCTCCGTGTTAATTACCCACGCGTGATGCAAACGTCTCCTTCATAACCAAAACTTAACGTCGTCCTCTTCCAAAATCCCAGCATCCAATTCGCATGAGATTACCTAAGCGAACCTCAGCATTTGATCAGTGGCGCAATAGGTACCAGATGTGTTTTTATGTTTTTACTCCAGCGCTTAAATAACAGTAAAAAGGTAATATAACAAGTATAGGTTCCACCTCCAAGGCCGCCAGAATGTCATGGATCAGCGATGTGTTGTCATATGTCGAGTTCTTCTCGCTCAGCCTCGTGAAAAGTGCTGAAAGTCGAGATTATTCGCCGTGGTACTGGTGCGTTTGTATAACGTTTGTATTTTTTCCTGATAAACACCCAGAGTTTCTCCCTGAGCGAGCGCCGGTGCTCATATTACATCTGTAAACATTGCTTCACTCTCCGTGTCGCCGTGAACCATGAGTGCGATTCGATTATAATCAGCGCAGATCTGCAGAAACGTTTATTTACGCAGTCGAGGAAAAGCGATGGGACATTTTAGGCTTAGTTAAATAAACCACCTATTAACCCTGTCCTCCACTTTAACTAATGCCGGGGGGGGGGGGGGGGGTGCTTTTTCTTTTCTTTATACAATGGCTGGCGTTTAAATCTTGTTTAAAGGGTGTGGTCATTAAGCACGTGTTGGGGTTAGATCGAGAGACGCTTACTTTGTTTCTGCACAAAAGAAATTCAGGAATAAATATTTATTTTTTAAGTTGCTTAGACCTAATTAGGGTCATGGGGAGGATGGTACCTATCTCAACCGACTGGTGAGAGCAGGAGTGCACCCTGAGACAGCTCATTTGGCCATTGCAAGGCAATACACATCCAGCCATTCACATTCACGCTCACGTCCAGGGTCGATTTGGAGCAGCCAGTTATCCTACTGTGGACGTTTTTGGACTGTAGGAGGAAACTGAAGTACCCAGAGGAAATCGACACGAGCATGAGGAGACCATGCAAACTCCACACAGAAACACTCTGGGCCTGGTAATCAAACCTGGGACCATCAGGCTATGACATCACCGGCATAGAAAACTAGCAGTGCTTCGTGTTGCAGCAGATCAGTTACGATGTTCAGGTATAACGTGATGGTGATGACTGGAGGTCTGTATTTTGTGACACACCAATAGAACCACCTTTAAAACAAAATTATTGATGCTCTTTCTTTTCATGGAATAAGCCTGGAATGAAAAGAAGAGCCTGAATCAGGGACGCAGGTCCGAGAGCAACGTGTCAATTACACATGATTCTTATACTGATGCTTTTTACTTCAGCTCCAGGGAGAAGAATTATTGGGTCGAGAGTGACAGTTTGATGTACAGTAAGGCTGTAAGTTCACAGTAAATCACAATGAAATGCCACTCAAAGTATAGATTTAAATACAGTGCTACCTTGACTTATGAGTGTCTTTTATAGCGAATTTTCCATGATACAAAGCTTCTATCCACCAAAAATCTGCTCCATCCAAACAGCACAATTTTGATTTACGAGCTCTGCTGGGGAAATGACTTTTCCGGGCCGTTTAGCCTCATATTCTTTCGTGTGTATTCCTCCACGCTCTGCGAACGCCTTGTGCAGTGCTTCTCAATTATTTTCTGTGATGCCCTCTATAGGAAGACAAAAAAAAAACATTCCACGCCCCCCTGCGCCCCACGCACGACTATAAATAGTGTTTACTGCACTTCATATCATTTTCTCAGTGCTTTTTCCCTACACCATAGGGAACACTGTGAGAGCACCACTGCCACCTACTGTAGAGGATGCACAATTACACTTAATTCTAGTACAGGATGGCAAAAAAGCATGTTCCCCAGAGTCATACCCCCCCCCCCCCCCCGGCATCACATTGCGCCCCCCCCCCCCCCCTCATCAGGTTATATGAGTTTGGGATGGGGTTGGAACGGATTAATTGGTTTTCTATTATTTCCTATAGGAATTTTTGTTTTAACTAACAAACATTTTGACTTACAAACTTGCCCTCGGAATGGATTAATTTCGTAAGTGAAGATATCACTGTATATACTGTACATATTTGAGGCGCTCCACCGAAAGTAGGCGCTTGTCGCAAGTGACGTATGGTGCTTTTAAGACAAAGTGCGGCTTATCCGGATTTCTGATCTTTCAAGTGAGCAAGTGAAGGTTGAGTACTAAACAAGTATTCAAAGCGCACTTGCTCATTTGAAAGATCAGAAGTCCGCATAAGCCGCGCTTTGTCTCACAAGCACCATACGTCACTTGCGACAAGTGCCTACTTTTCGGTGGAGCACCTCACACATTTTTTAAAAAATTTATATATGTGTACTGTATTTGGAGAAGAGACGCGTCGTAATTAGAGACATTGCTCATCTCAGTCATCCAGACATTTTGCGAACTATTTAACCTTTCTTGAGTTGCAGGGAGTCTGGAGCTTATCTGGAAGATAGTGGGGCACACTCTGAACAGATCTCCAATCCATCACAGGACCAATACACACATAGAGAGAACCATCCACAATCACATTCACACTCAGGGGCAATTGGAAACTGGAGTACCCGAAGGAAACCAATACAATCACACTGAGGGCAAGCAAACTCCACAGGAATGCCCTTGTTGATCCCAAGAACTCCTCACACTCAGGACCTTCTTGCTTGTGAGGCGGAAGCGTGAACCACTGTGCCACCAATGTTCAAATTTCCATAATTCTTCCAAACTTATAAAAACAGAGAATATAAGCATGATTTTAAAAAAGACATCCCATATGTCCGTATTACGACCTGATTTTCCATCTCCTACATGTAAATACTGATGTGTGTTTAAAGTCTGAACCTGAAGACTCCAGACGCTCCAGACATTTGGAATGAAACTGGGAAAATAACCGTTTGGATCTATTAGCTGAAAACTTGGTGTTGATCTGGGTGAACGTGTGATGGATGTGTATATAGTGTGTGTACAAAGCAACTCCTCACGTACCTGAAGTCCTCAGGGCTTTCATCACCTGTCAGATCTGTCCTCACGCTGGCTGAGCTCTATTGAATGTAGTCTACGCTCAACCCTCCAGACACACACACGTCAGTCCAGTGTATCGTCATTTCTGGCAAAACGTCACACCAAAGTGTGAAGCGCACACTGATGTTTCCAGATGTTTCCTTAGTTCCTTACAGTCCCCCAGGTGTCTGATGGGAGAACTGGACTGTGATCTCAGAGCATTTGGATAGTCGGGGTTTTACCACTAGTTTCCCAAAAGTAAACCAGAGTTGCGTTCACTTGTAGCAAAAGCACAAGTTCTCCCCGTGCTTGCATGGGTTTCCTCCGGGTACTCCAGTTTCCTTCAACAGTCCAAACACATGCACATTAGACTAATTAGCTGTTTCAAATCGCTCCTAGATGTGAGTGTGAATGGCTGTGTGTGTGTGTGTGTGTGTTAACACTGTAATATCCTGGTGAGCTGTTCAGGGTGTGCCCCGCCCTCGCCCCGAGTTGGCTGAAGTGGGCGCCACCCCAGCTGCTTATTAGAATTAAGCAACTGAGAAAATAAACAAATGTTACCATCAAACTCTTTATGGGTTCTTCTGTACCACTTTAGAAAACCAAAACCAGAAGAGTCATCTTATTTAGGAACGTACCAAGATAACAAAATTACATCTTCAACTCCTACTACTATGTTGGCCACAGCTGGGCCAGTATTGTTATTGGAATAATAAAAATGTGGTAGGTTGGGGCTCCTCAACCGGGATTTCAATGATGGCCTTTGGTTCACTTGGAACTCATCCACCCTTTGACAGGTCAAGTATTTCATCCCGCTGAGTGTCTTGCCAACCTCCTCAAAACTGGTGGGGGAAACCGGTTTAGACTCCGATCACCCCACGATGTGGCAGCTTGTATATGGTTACAGAGCGAACTTTCAACGAACTCTGACCTGACAGGTCTTCAAGATGTCCGCCAATTATCCTAAAGAGCTTTAGAGGGTCTAAAAATCAGCACACAATTCCATGATCAACGTCCCTGCAGCTTGGAAATCCGTTTCCTTTTCCGTTTATATGTTATGCCGTGAGGAAGCTGAGGCAAGAAGCTGAACCCCAGCTGATTTCAGGTAAGAGATGGTGGTGCATCCTGAACCGTCACCGGGCTCCTGCAGGACTGGGACCGACATAAACAACCACACTTGCATTAGCCGCTTTTTCAGGGGAAGCAGGAAGAAGTTGCCCCTGGAACACACTGTGCAGTGAGCAAGTTGTGCCCTCTTTCCTGACAGTGGGTTTAGTTTACACCGGGGTACGATGGCTGCGATTTCAACAATTAAAAAAGTGCAGAGCTCCACAATTTATGAGCTCAGAGCACCGCTTGAGGTACAAAACGGAAGCAGGGTGTGTCCAAGACATAAAACTTGAAGGTCGCGTGTTGCCAAGACAAATGTTGAAAACGTGCTGTGATTTGAATGAGTTTTCATTAAACAACGGTTGCAGGAGGTTTGTGAACTGATGGATTGGTGAGCTGTTCAGTGTTTGTCCCGCCTTTGCTCAGAATCAGCTCCCCACGACCCGAACAGGATTAAACAGTTCAATGAATGAATGACTAACATTTACTGTTGCATTTTACAAATTAAACCATGAAAACTCGAAGAGTGCAAACCTCTACCAAGCTCAGCAATCTGCCATATGAGCCAAAAGGTTGAAAATCAAAAATGTTCCATCTCACAATGTTAAAGAATCCTTACAAAAAAGTTGTCCAAATGTTCTCTGGTAGAAATTTCCTGAAAATCCTCACATGACCTACACACTTCCATCAAGGTAAAAAAACCCTACTTCCTGTTCTCACTTCCTGTCCTGTGTATTATAGTAGCTATAAAGAGCAGTTCTCCTCCAGTTTCTCTTCTCTCTCTCTCTCTCTCTCTCTCTCTCTCTCTCTCTCTCTCTCTCTCTCTCACTTTCTTTCAAAAAAATCATGACATTTATGCCTAGTGTTCAGTGAACATTCCCTCTGAATGAACAGTTACTATGGCAATGAGAACTACACTCTGAACCCGTGTCAGAGCTGTTGACCAATCAGACGTTGTAGGCGTTACAGAATGAATAGTAGCTGCTGTAACGAAGGTGACGCTTTAAGCTATTTGGTCAGAAATGTAATTTATTAGCCCTGTTCTTTAAAATTTATCTTCGTGTCCATCCATGACACAGAAAATTCCTCTGCACACGTTTAGAGTTCAGTTCGGACATATTTTTGACAGTCTATTAACGGGAAATGTCCAGAACGCCACGGTTCGAATTACCACAGTGCGGCCAAGTTCAGTTTTTGGGACAAACTCCAGTGTAGCTGTTATTTCTTCTAATGATTCCCCGAACGCTGCTGGCTCAGAGCTGAGAGAAGGAGAGAAGCAGTTGGGAAAATTAAGAGACAGAAACAAAGTTTAAGGAAATGATCGATAGCGAGCTCTCTTGGATTTCACACACACACACACACACACACACACACACACACACACACACACACACACACACACACACACCCACACCCCCACACACACACAGACACACAGACAACATTAACCCACTCATTTAGACCCATCCATTCAGTTCAAGAAGACGTCCATAACTTGAGTGTGTGTGTATGTGTGTGTCTCTATCCACTGGCCAAGGTCGTGTGTGTGTGTGTGTGTGTGTGTGTGTGTGTGTGTGTGTGTGTGTGTGTGTGTGTGTGTGTGTGTGTGTGTGTGTGTGCATTTCAGAATCCCAAAGTTGCTACAGATGTCAGGAGTTACAAGGTCAGAGATGAAAATTAAAGAACAAATTCTGAACAGGATTGAGGGAGTGGAGCGGAGGGGGAGGTGAGGGAGCCAACACGTCCTTTAAGGGAGGGTCAGAAGAGGGCAAATAGCACATGGCTGCTTTAAACTCACTGATTAGAGAACATCACCAATCAAAGACAGGCTGCTGACCTTCCAGTTCTGCATGAGCTAAAGCAACACACACACACACACACACACACACACACACACACACAGAGAGAGAGAGAGAGAGAGAGAGAGAGAGAGAGAGAGAGAGCATCATTCGCTTGTTAGATTGCACTAAACTGTTTAATTAATAACTAATAGGACCGTCCTCCAGCAGGCCAATCCTGTGTTTACACTGGGGCACAATGTTTGCGATCTGGAATCTCCAGGAATTATAAGCACCCTTGGAGTACGATTGGGATATAAGAAGGAGGTTGGATGCATCCTTCAAACAAAACTTCAAGGACTCGTGTTTCCAAGTTCATCACAATCGATGACACATCATGGTGTGTTATTGTCTGTTAAGGTCTGTTAACCTCTATTGTCTACTGCGTTCTATTATGAAACCTACGTTCTTTCTCAACTGACACCAAATCGTAATAAATCATAATAGTTTACATGATCAGCATGATCATCACAACTCCACCAAGTTCCCTCAAGATCATCACAACTCCACCAAGTTCGATCAAGATCATCACAACGTTCCCTCAAAATGATCAGGAACCCACCAAGTTCTCTGAAGATCATCACAAAATCACCAAGTTCCCTCAGGATAATCACAAATACGCCAAGTCACCTCAAGACCAGCATGATTTGATCCCACAATCAGAACCAACTGTTTTTCAGGATTCTGAGGAAATTGTGGACATGGTGCCTCACTAGTAACCCAAGGACACTAAAGTAGGAGTATTGAGATTAACTGTTGTGATGTCATATGATAAGGTATATCATAAGTTAAATATATTACATTTTTTCCACGCCCACTTCGACCCAGGTTTACACATTTTTTGCACGTTTTCCATGCAAGTTTGCAACTTCTCCATGGACTTATTTTGGTTTCATCAGGTTACTCCATTTTCCCACAGTCAAAACATGTGCAGCATAGGCAACCTGGATTTTCCAAATCACCCGCAGAAGTGAATGTAAGTGTGAGTCTAAGTGAGTATGAGTGTGAGTGAGAGTGTGAGTCTGAGTGTGGCTGTGAGTGTGACTGTGAGTGTGACTGTGACTGAGAGTGAATGTGAGTGTGACTGTGAGTGTGGCTGTGAGTGTGAGTGTAACTATGACTATAACTGTGAGTGTGAGTGTGAGTGTGGCTGTGACTGAGTGTGAGAATGAGTATGAGTGTAAGTGGCTGTGAGTGTGAATGTTTGTGTGTGGGTAAGTGAGTGTGAGTGAGTGTGAGTGTGAGTGAGTGTGTGTGAGAGTGAGTGTGAGTGAGTGAGTGAGTGAGAGCGAGTGTGAGTGAGTGAGTGTAAGTGTGTGAGTGTGTGAGTGAGTGTAAGTGTGTGAGAGTGTGTGAGTGTGAGTGACTGAGAGTGTGATTGAGTGTGCGTCTGACTGTGAGTGTGGCTGTGAGTGAGTGTGAGTGAGTGTGTGTGAGAGTGAGAGTGAGTGTGAGTGAGTGAAAGTGAGTGTGAGTGAGTGTGAGTGTGCGAGTGTGAGTGAGTGAGTGTGAGTGTGTGAGTGTGAGTGAGTGTGAGTGAGTGTGTGTTTGTGTGAGTGAGTGTGAGCGTGATTGTGAGTGTGTGAGTGTGAGTGTGAGTGTGAGTGTGTGAGTGTGTGAGTGTGAGTGTGTGAGTGTGTGAGTGTGAGTGTGTGAGTGTGGCTGTGACTGAGTGTGAGAGTGCGTGTGAGTACAAATGGCTGTGAGTGTGATTGTGGCTATAAGTGTGAGTGTGAATGTTAGTGTGTGGGTAAGTGAGTGTGAGTGAGTGTGAGTGTGTGACTGTGAGTGCGAGTGAATATGAGTGAGAGTGCGAGTGAGTGTGAGTGTGAGTGTGTGAGTGTGAGTGTGAGTGTATGAGTGTGTGAGTGTGAGTGTGAGTGTATGAGTGTGTGAGTGTGTGTGAGTGTGAGTGTGTGAGTATGAGTGAGTGTGAGTGCAAGTGTGTGTGAGTGTGAATGTT
>CM045747.1:3840581-3848081 GCA_024760905.1 Plotosus lineatus | reverse complement strand
AACCCTATATATTATGACTAATGGCGTTTATATTTTCAGAAAAGCCTGTATTAGATGTAACCGCAGCGCTGTGAAGTCCATCCCGGTGTGTCACAGACTGGTGTTTTAACACACCTCTCAAACCTGGGCTTTAGGCGAAAATTTAAATCAGGTGTCGTACAACCGGACTCTGATCCGCACCGCTGGTCCACATGGCTCAACCCTTCTGATTGTCTCATAAAGTTCCTGCTGGTTGTGTAAGCGTGTCACGGTCCTGTTCATCCCAGGAGATTCATGCTGTTTGGAAATTGGCCTCATTCTTATATTAACCCCATGACCCTGGGAGACCCAGAGGCCACGGCTGTAGACGCCGACGAGGGTTCGAGTCGCTAAATGATGACCAGTGTGAAGAGACGGAAGCAGGAAAAGATAAACAAAATTAGGGCTGCGTGATGAATATTAGCTCGAAGGGAGCCGCGCTTTCTAAACGGGAGGCGTTAGGCCATTAGGCCTCGTCTTGACGGATGATGGGACAAATGTAAAAGCTTTAAACGCCAGTCTTAAGCGCTTTCACCTCGACCTAACATGGAGGAAACCATCTGTGGTTCAGAATCAGGTTGTAATTGTGGTGACCCCCGGGCCCCCCCCCCCCAACACGTTTACTAATCCTGGAGGTACCGACTAATGAATGGGATCGGGTTATTGGGAACCCCTGACCTAAACGATGTGGAGATACTAAATCATAATCCTGTGAAGCAACACATCTGCTAAAATTATTTCCAAAATGAAGTCAGATACAATTTTTCATGGTTGTTCCAATCATCCCTTTTTGTGGTCAGCAAACAGAACCGAAACGTCGGATACGGAAAATTGGAAAAGTCTGCCGGAGTTTCTGAGGGTCTGTTGCATGACTAGCGGTATTTTTTCTGTTGTTACTGAAAGAAAACACTTCCTTTTTTTAAAATCTCCAGATCCTATATCAAAGACGAAATATTCTCTCCCGGGAGTTCACAAATTGTTTTGGTCTCTTATTAAAAAATTGCATTAGATTTCAGAACCACTCATTTAATCACGCTCCCCGACTGACGGCCAGGCTGATGATGAACGTCACATTTCAAGGAAAATATATGAAGTGCACATGATTTATGCCTGTCCCCAAATACACTCGATGTCCAAACAGTGTCCGTTTTATCATTTTTTTTTAGTTTTGTTTGCACGATTAAAGTGAAAAGGTAGCTTTAGCTAGTGTCACACTCAGTAAATGGGTGTGGCTTAAATTTTGGAGGTGGGGGAAATAAATTTAATTAATGCTTTAAAGTTTAGTTTCCAAACCGACTTCAACCATTTCTACACTTCAGAATACATTGTTGTTATCCTTTTGTTTTTTGTTTTTTTTTAACAGCGGCTGAGGGCTGAGGACAGAACCAGGGCATTATGTTTGGACCGGGCTTTGGCTTACAGGCTAATATTTATATATATATATATATATATGTGTGTGTGTGTGTGTATATATGTATATATATATATATATATACACACACACACACACACACACACACACACACACACACACACACACACACTTCAGGGTGTGATGTCATAAGCACACAACCAATCACAGTGTGATATACTGAATAAACAACCTGAAGTGTTTTATTGAATTTATACGACAAAAAGTCCTTTTTTTAAAAACCAAAGTATATTAAAAATTCTGTTGTAAGTATTATAATTTTTCTTTATGATATTAAGAAGACATTCACTTTAATATACATAAATTAATATACACGTGAATGCATAATAAGCGATGAATTAAATCATAACCTGCCATATTCATAAGATACTGTGCCGACCCCAGAAAAAGGAAAAAAGCCGGAAGGAAAAAAGAACAAAACTGTAGATTATTATAGTGATATAAAAAGGGAATGTTTATTATGAATAAGAAAAATAACATGTAACAAATACAAAACCCAATCAATCAATCAATCACTCAATCAATCACTCAATTAAATAAATAAACTCTATAAATTTTTAAATTAGAATTAGTTATAGAACACAAAACTCTGAAAAGTCTAATAGGTTTTATATATACATATATATAATTTTTAAGTACCTTATGTGGTATTGTATATAGTACAATTGTAGATAGTATTGCTATTCTGTTTACCAGTGAGTCAGTGAGTAATGTAATTTCATACATGAGTGAAAAATATGTATAAAATCTTATAAATGTTTTATAACTCAATATCTGTATGGTTTTGAAAATTATTGATTGAAACCTAATTGATCAATTACTATAAAATATATACTTAATATATTTTATATACATATATATTTCCACCTGCTGGTAATAATAAATTTACCTACTTACTAACTGTGGGAGGAAACCAGAGGACCCAGAGGAAGCCCAAATGCACAAGGAGCAAATACAAACTACAGAGAGAAACACCCGAGCTGAGCCTCCGACATGAACCCAGAACCTTCTTACTGTGAGACAGACATGCTGCCACTACACCACTGCACAACCTTGTTATTAGAAATTATTCATATTATTGAATTTCTGTTCCTTTTGACGCTAATGTGATTAGCAAGATTCAGGAAAAACATGCAAAATATCCAGACTTCTATCCAAATTACACAGTTGTCCAACTTCCCATTATGCTCGGTACCCTTGGTTTGGTACCTCCTGATCTACTGACACAGATCAAGAGAGCACCGGGTTTGGTACTGGGAACACAGCTGTTCTGACAGTCTGGGCAACGCAGAAGGCTGCAGTGTTGGGGCATCTCCATATTCTCCGGAAAGTTCTTGGTGGGTTCGACTATTATTATTATTATTATTATTATTATTATTATTATTATTATTATTATTATTATTATTGTTAAATATATTTTATAGATTTTTTTATTTTATAGATTGTAATTTATTACATTAACTAATATAAAATTACTTACATGACTGAATTCATCATCATCATCATCATCATCATCATCATCATCATCATCATCATCATCATTGCTACCTGCAGTGTAAATTGAATGAATTAAAATAAAATAAAGAAATAAACCCATTTTTCTCGGATGAATAATTTCCATCTTGCGGCCCGAGACTGGTTGACTTGTGTGTGTTGTGCTTGTGTTTGGTTTTTGTGTGACTGAAACATGCTGCAGGGCTTAAATATGGCGTTTGTTTTCTCTGGCTCAGGTTTTCCTTTGGAGCTGCTTTTAATTTGTGAGGCTCATAGGCCTTAGAGCTGCTCCTGACAGTTTCGGGGGGGAAAGAAAAGCCGTAACTGGAGAAGTGAAATGTTGATGAGATGAACTTCTGCTGAGGAGTAAAACGGCGCTGGCTGCACTTTACTAACAGGTTACAGCCTCTGACATGCAACATAAACACAAAACTAATTAAAAACTAATAACCTGATTACTCTCCATAGATCATTAATAATGAAGCACAGCCGTTGTACACTGATGGCTTCTGGGAAAATTTGCACCAATTAAAAGGGCATCATTCTAGAAGTAGAAATAAATTAGGCAACATAAATTATAGGTAATTAGTACACCCTCGCTGACCGGCAGGGCGGACTGCGTAATCAAACATGCACACAAGGCCTGTGATCATTTCATTTTAACTCGTGCTCACACTGCATCATCACTGAACAGCTCAGAGAGGCTTTTAAACAGTAACTGTGACTTGGATCAGCAACTATTTGTGTCCTCCAAGCCACCAGGGGTCCCATATGAATGCACATAGTGTATACGGTACACATGTGCTCTTCAAAAAATAACCAACACTAATGAAGCAGAGTTGTGATCATCAATTAGCCAAATACGCATGTCTTTGTATCGTGGGAGGAAACCAGATTACATGGATGAAACCCAAATGAGCATGGCGGTGCCATGCAAACTCAATACCAAAATGCCCTTGTTGAGGCTGGCACTCGAACCCAGAGCCTCTTGTTCTGAATTAGCAGTGTGAACCACATTTATTTCTTTTATTTTATTTCGATTATATTCATTCATTCGTTTTCTGAATCACTTACATAGACAGGCTGGCACCCATCTCAGCCAACTTTGGCCATGGGTGGGATATACCCTGGACAGTTTGCCAGGCCATTACAGGACCTATTTATTTATTTATTTTAACCAGATCTTCTGTGTTTTTTCGCTAAACAGAGAATTAGCTAATGCTAGCTTACGCATTTAGTGTAGAGCGAACAGAACCTTCTCCAAAGCTAAACTTTACAGTGTTACTTGTGACTGTTATGAGTGCTGAAACTGGAGACTCCTTCCATATAACTTCAGTACATGTGTATTATTCGCTTCACCTTACACTTGGTACTATAGAAACGATAATCTAAGATATCAGAATGAGTGCATTAACGTTACAGTGTGTAAGAATTAGCATTATAGCACAGCATACTGGTGAGGGTCCAGATTGAGGCCAATTATAATTTCCCACCCAGCCCCTCCCCTTGAAAGCAGGTAGGATTCTGAGCTACTGTAGAAACATGGCGGCAAAAGATGGCAGCCTGCATGAGAGGAGAGCCGCCTAACATACAGATATAAACAGGTTATCCTAAGGTTCGAAAACTCAACAACTTTTAATATATTTATATATATATATATATATATATATATATATATATACGTATACATATTTATTGAATTGTACCGTTATTATTATTGTAGTGTATTTAACAAATACAGGAATACAGGGTAATGAAATTATATATATATATATATATATATATATATATATATATATATATATATATATATATATATATATTTCCCATTAATATTCTTATTTATTCATATTGTAGCGCTACAATATTACACATTGTACTTTTAATATAAACCTGCACTGTGGTCAGAGCTGCTGATACTGCGCATGAATGAACACCTTCTGACCAATCAGAATCCAGGATGTGGGAAGAGGTTTTCTTTGCTGTATACACTACTGAATTGGCTTGTGAAGGGCCCGGTGATGTGCAGTGTGTGATGCATGATGTGATCACTTAGTGCTACACTATTAAACGACATGGACATGGAGGGGAAAGAAAACCTGATGATTCTGGGAATCTGTTCCATTTTCCTCTTTGTCATTCATTTGTACATTTGCCAGACTGTTTAATCCTATTATGGTTGCATGGAGGTTGGAGCCTATCTCAGCCAACTCTGAAGATGGAGTACATCTTGAACAGCTCGCTAGTCCATCACTGAGTCAACATACAGTTAACCACACGGCCTTGCTGAGCCCTGAACTTGAACCCAGGACCGTGTGGGTCTGAGAGTAACCACAGCAGATTGGTGCACACCCCGGAAACACGAGCAGCGCCCACACTGACCAGTTCAGGGTTTTCTTCTTTAGATGACGGGCTGTGTTTCTATTAGATCCTCTCACCGTGTGTTGTGTTTTATATTTAGATTTATACAGAATTTATATTAATTTGGAAGTTTAATGCTGAGAAGGTCACATAAATTAATGATGACATTCTCTGGTGTTTAATGTGTTTTCTATTAAATTTGTTCTTCAGTCAATAGCTTCAGACACACGCCGTTATATTTACATCGTTTTTTATTAATGAGGAATCAGATGATGTGTGGAGTGGCTTTTACACTGAACACTTTTACACTGAACACTTTTACACTGAACACTTTTACACTGAACAATTTTACACTGAACACTTTTACACTGAGCACTTTTACATGGAACACTTTTACACTGAGCACTTTTACACTGAACACTTTTACACTGAACACTTTTACACTGAACACTTTTACAATGAACACTTTTACACTGAACAATTTTACACTGAACACTTTTACACTGAGCACTTTTACATGGAACACTTTTACACTGAGCACTTTTACACTGAACACTTTTACACTGAACACTTTTACACTGAACACTTTTACAATGAACAATTTTACGCTGACCACTTTTACACTGAACACTTTTACACTGAACACTTTTACACTGAGCACTTTTACACTGAGCACTTTTACATGGAACACTTTTACACTGAGCACTTTTACACTGAACACTTTTACACTGAACGATTTTACACTGAACACTTTTACACTGAACAATTTTACACTGAACACTTTTACACTGAGCACTTTTACATGGAACACTTTTACACTGAGCACTTTTACACTGAACACTTTTACACTGAGCACTTTTACACTGAACGATTTTACACTGAACACTTTTACACTGAACAATTTTACACTGAACACTTTTACACTGAGCACTTTTACATGGAACACTTTTACACTGAGCACTTTTACACTGAACACTTTTACACTGAATACTTTTACACTGAACAATTTTACACTGAACACTTTTACACTGAGCACTTTTACATGGAACACTTTTACACTGAGCACTTTTACACTGAACACTTTTACACTGAGCACTTTTACACTGAACACTTTTACACTGAACACTTTTACAATGAACACTTTTACAATGAACACTTTTACAGTGAACAATTTTACGCTGACCACTTTTACACTGAACACTTTTACACTGAGCACTTTTACACTGAACACTTTTACACTAAACACTTTTACACTGAGCACTTTTACACTGAACACTTTTACACTGAACACTTTTACACTGAACAATTTTACACTGAACACTTTTACACTGAGCACTTTTACATGGAACACTTTTACACTGAGCACTTTTACACTGAACACTTTTACACTGAGCACTTTTACACTGAACACTTTTACACTGAACACTTTTACAATGAACACTTTTACAATGAACACTTTTACAGTGAACAATTTTACGCTGACCACTTTTACACTGAACACTTTTACACTGAGCACTTTTACACTGAACACTTTTACACTAAACACTTTTACGCTGAACACTTTTACACTGGACACTTTTATGCTGAACACTTTTACACTGAACACTTTTACACTAAACACTTTTACGCTGAACACTTTTACACTGGCACTTTTATGCTGAACACTTTTACACTGAACACTTTTACACTCAACACGTTTACACTGAACACTTTTACACTGAACACTTTTACACTGAACACTTTTACGCTGAACACTTTTACACTGGACACTTTTATGCTGAACACTTTTACACTGAACACTTTTACACTAAACACTTTTACGCTGAACACTTTTACACTGGCACTTTTATGCTGAACACTTTCACACTGAACACTTTTACACTCAACACGTTTACACTGAACACTTTTACACTGAACACGTTTACACTGAACACTTTTACACGGAACACTTTTACACTGAACAATTTACACTGAACACTTGGCGTTTGAAAAAACCTTGAAACTGTTTAAATGAGCAGCTTTAATTCTCTGCTTTTAATCCGCGCTCAGAAACACCAGAGCTTCCATCCCACCGGAATCTTCTGCAGCTTTGTCTGAAAATATATCAATAAATAAATAAATAAATATACTGAACAGCTCTCTCAGTGTTTTTTATTTTGAGAGTCCTGAATAAAGCTGCAATAAGACCCAAATTT